>OY757023.1:40130222-40730222 GCA_963580285.1 Lucinisca nassula | reverse complement strand
ATGTAGCAATGGGGACTTGGGCCCATCATATTATGTTCAAATGATGACCCTCGGATGACCTTTACCTTTTTGCCAAGATCAAAGTAGAAGTAAAACAAAGATCAGGAATTGATACAATTAACTTACTCCATCCATAAAAGACACCAAAGGGAAAGAAATACAAACATTAAGCGACCAGGCCATAATGGAAACCTAAACAAAGGAAGGCCATATGGACAGTTACTTTCCCACAAAATGGCCAAATTTTGCACAAATTTGGTCATATAGAGTTTGATCTGAAAATTGGTAAATGCAGTAAGCTACACGAGTGGATGAAACTAAATGAGTTCAGTCGCATGACCAATATGACCACCGTGCCCATATACCTGTGGACAGAAAGTTACACCAATATTCCAAAACATTGCGGCACATTTTAGTCCAGTACATGTATGATGAACGTGCAAGGGTACAAGCCACCAAAAAAGCGGGGAAAAGAACTACAAGTTTATGTCAACTCACTGTCTGAAATATATTACAGTGTCTCCTCGGTCATGAAAAAAAACAGTTGTAAGTTATGGTCCACGGAAGACAGTTGTTATCGCACAGACTTTAGCTGTTAAATATTTCATGCGTTCCACCTCGACAAAAATTTCCCGCGCGGTTCTTTTTGCTCTAAAGCATGTGCAAAGTATGCTGCAAATGGTAAATCCCGTTGGCAGCCAGTGGTAATCCTGGTAAACGAACCGACCCAATGATGAACTCTGAGCAACTTTGCTAGTCCAATGGTGCTATTGGCATAACTTCAAAAGCACTCAAGATAAAACATTTGGTTATTAGACACACTACTTTTAGTTGCATGACTTGCAAGACAGGCAGTGTGCAACTAAGTTTCCAGTTAGAACTAAGTAATTGGCAGTTGACTTTAGGTTTCCAACTTTTGCATATCAATAATATGCAGACATTTTGGTTTAGATATCCATTCCTTGTGTAGTTTGCTATGCTCGTTTATAGGTAACATCTATTTTTTTCATATTAATATTTAGTTTAACTGAAAGCCTATTGTGAAACTTTTCAAACTATTTTGAATATGGAACAATATTTTCTCACGGAGAAGTTTGGTGGTTCTTCGGCTGTTTGCATTAGCGATCAGATTTCAGCTTAAGTGTTCCCTCTGGTGCGATTGTGAGACAATCGCACGAAAAGCGTTGACATTAAACAATTCTGAGTCCATGACCTTGGCCTTGAGGTCATGGGCATTGGTGCGGGTATGCTGAATAAACTTTAATTGTGGACCTATCATCGTACCAAATATGAACCAAATCCACTATATGATTTTAAAAATATGAGCTCTTAAATAATTTCAACATTTTCTAGAGGTCATAGGTAAGGGCCAGAGTATTGCCGAATAAACCTTTTGACCTACACATATTATCAAAAATCCATCATATGGCCTGGAAAATATGAGCCCTTAAAAGTTTATGCTCTTCCTGGTACAATGCTTTAACCCGAGGTTACAGGATCACGTACGTACACCCAATACGCAAGGACGCACGTACAAGTGCGTACGCTCGTATGTATGAAAACCTTTAATGTCGATGGCGTGGGGAGGGGATCATGGTCTTGCGTTCTTCATTTCGTCTATGTGCAGGCGATTGTATAATTGTTTATACATCTAGCTGTAGAACAGGTTCTTTGTACATGTAATTGATGACCGGCCCCGATAGCTCAGTTGGTAGAGTGTCCGCTCCGGGGAACGGGAGGTCACGGGTTCGATCCAGTGCCGCGACATACCAAAGTCGTTAAAATGGGTACTAGCTGCTCCTCGCTTGACACTCAGATTTACGGGGTAGAGCTAGGACTGGTCGACCCAGTGTCAGGATAATGTGACTGGGTGTGGTATCATGTAATGCGTCTGGGACATGATACTTCAGTGAGGCAGCACTATAAAAGGAGCATTGAGCTCCCTGTCGCAACCAGACACCGTCCTGATATGACTGAAAAATTGTTGAAAGCGACGTTAAACCCGAATTCACTCACACACACACACATGTAATTGATCTATGTTGCACATGAACTGAATTTACTTTTCATTGAAAGGCTGGGCGGCCTGACAGACGAACAATCAATGAAAATATATTTGCTACAGACCATTGCCAACAACAAACCGGAGCTGAAAACTGATAAACGTTAAATACGAACACCTACAAAGGCTACGTCAGGTAACGTTATATTCGGTTCCTTATTAAACAACGTCATGCGTTAACGTTTTGTGTTAGAATCGTGCATAAACTGTGTTTTAAGTTCATAAAAAATATTCTTGTATTCATGCTCTTGTGCCCCTGAATTTATTAAATTGAGCGTGAAAAGGTAAAAAAAAAAATGCTCAGCGAAGTCTCACATGTTATATAATATTATGAACTCAACAATACATCTGCACTCATGCTGAAGACCATCCCCACCCAACATTTACTGACAAACACGCTTGTAAAAGGTTCATTATGACAACGTTAAATCAACGCTAGTCTGACGTCACGACGTCCACAAAAGAGACCAACTTGCCAGTGGTACAGTGGGAAAGGGGTCTAGCAGCAGGGAGGGTGAATACACTTTTTGTTTCAGCCATGAAAGGCCCATTTGACCAATCAAGGCTCCTAGCTTATTTTGACCCAAACATATTCTCTTTTTGGCAAATTAAGCCTCCCAACCCTGAAACATCAATATCCTCCATTTGACAAATTAAGCCTCCCAACCCTAAAGAATTTCCACCCCAACTGGCAGCGACATACCAAGGGCACCCATCGAGTGCCTCGTATAGCAACGCGGGCAAAAAGTCAGAGCCCCAGGGGGCGGCCCACAACCCTCGCCGGCCCGGGGCTCTCGAATCAAGTGTTCATACAACCACCGTAGCTAAGGTAAACAAGCCCACCACCGTAGCATTGAGTGTATTGATTCGTCGTCTGCGAAACTTGTGCTCGACACGTTTAGAGATGTAATACGAAATCAATAGGACCACGTGATATTGCCTAATACTAATAAGAAAAAGAACATATCGCTTGCCCATAAAAAGAGTGTCATTAATTTTGAGTGTATTGTTTTTTATGAGGTAAACAGACAGTTTGTGAGGTTTGTGAGTATATTTTGACTGTCAATGTAAACAAACCTTGACGAGAAAATTCAATTTTCTGACAATGTTGTTTACTCTTGACCAAATAATTTTATTTTAGTCAAGACAGAAAAGTTTTGTCAAGGTAGAAAATTTTTGTCAATGTTTGATCGAATACAGCAGACGATTTGCTTTATAATAGTAATCTTGACTGAAGTAATTGATCGCTAACAAGCGTGTGGGGCCTATTTGAGTCTAACCAGTCAGTTGAACCCGCTGATTATATAATTACCTTGTAATTAACTAATGATCATTACGTGGTGATTACTTAAGTAATCTGCTTAGCCATTGCGAAGAAGTTGCGTAGCTGCTGCGAAGCAACGCCAACTACGATGTGCTCAGTAGCGGCCGTAATCGCTGTACTTGGTCTGCATGTGGCGCTGTTTTCGCTGTCTTTTTTATCCTTTCTCGAGTGCTACAGATGTTCGCCGCATATGTATGCGCATGCCTGCGACTCCATTTTACACAGGCCCGCTCTTGTTGCAAAAGAATGGACTGTGACGAGCTAATAGACCAGATGCTTGACGACCCGGCGGTGCCAGACACACAACTGGCGCAACTGGCGCAGCCAGTAGCAGAGCAACAAACAAAGCAACACGCAGAGCCACGAAAAGATGACAGGGTGAAAGAACACCGCGAAAGGCTCGCTGCAAAAGTAGCAGGAGGGTCTGCCAGGAAATACGGAATTGTGGCTCACGGAAAGGCCTTGACCGTCGACCAGGTCGAGGAGCTGAGTGACTCTGGTGCCGAGAGGCTCTACGCGCGTTATTCCTCCCGATTAGGGGCAGACATGTCAAAGACGATTTCGAATGCAGCACTCGGGCTGTGTGAGGGACTGGTCGGGATGTCCGTCCCGATCCCGGACCAACAAGGGCTCATTCGCGATCTTGAAAGCGATCCATTTCTAGGTAGCGCACTTCAATGCGCTGCCAGTGAACTCTATCACCGCTATGGCATGTGGTTAGCTCCGCGCACCGCAACGTTAATCACTCTCAAGCATGCCAGATCTGAACATTGCTGTCCCATCAATTCATCATACAATGATGGCGGAGAATACGATGATGGATCAACAGCCGGACGCTTCAACTCAGCTGGCGCAGCCAGCTGCGACGCCACTGGCGGAGCCTGTTTCAACGCCACTGGCGGATCCTGTTGCAACGCAAAATAACGCAAAGAGTGACGAAGCCTAAAGACCCGAAAAAGGTTTCAGCCGGTCGTGCCGGCGCCGCCGCTCGAAAGGCCGAGCAAGAACGACTACTCAAGGAGCTTCAGGAAACCAAAGAAAAACACCATAACGATGGCGCCGCTAACGATGTTGTTGTTGCAGAGCAACATGTTGCAAAGCAATAACAGGAACAGCACGGTAATCTGCCAGAAGGACAAAAAGCCTGGACACCATGGATCATCGGGGTTTGTCTTGCGGGTGGTATTGCTGTAGTTGCTCTGCAACATGTGAGCCTATCGCGGCGACAAGCTGCTTCGTCGTTGTTGCAGAGCAACATGTTGCAAAGCAACAAAGACAAGCCGAATAGGAAGTTATCTGCGCAACAGGAAAAACCCCGGGGCGTGAAACAATTAGAGATCCATTCTATATGGAGTGAAGCCTGGTGCGTAACTATTGCGTAGAAATAACAACAACCATGACAACCCCGGCAACTGATGGTTAAATGCTTGTCAACGCGCTCTACCATAGCGCAGTCGTCTGTGGCATCGCTGTGGGATACGCCCGGCTTGGCAAGAGGGCGATTGGGGGTAGCCCCCACCCCCAAGCTAGACTTCACACCCCGTGATGTGGGTATGACCATAGTTTACGTCGCTCTCGCCATGGCAACCAAAGATATGCTAATTAAACAAGGGATATCATGAAGTGACGATAAAATGACAAGTATTGCTATGCTCGTTGGCGGTGCCCTGGTGAACGCCCTGGCGTTTTCGGGATCGAACTACTTGTTCTCCAGTTTGAAGAGCTCTGGCGTCGACGAAGAGGGCAAGCGTCACGATAAAGCAGTCGAACAATTACAGGCTGCACAGGCAGAATGGTCTCGAAAACGGACCGAGCGTATTGACTTCATCACTGAAGAACTCCGCCGCCAGGGGTACGCCGTTCGAACCTTCAAAGACGTCGATGACGCTATGCGCCTGTATGCGCAGGTCACCGGGAAAAATGTCAGCCTTGCTGACATGGGGCCCGAGCCCGAGCTCTCCGATTTTTACCAACCGAGTTACGACCAGAAAGAACGCGAGATTGCCTTCATCATCCTGGGGATGGCTGCTACCGGCTTTGTGGCCTACAAACTCGCCAAGTAATTGATTACTTAATCACATAAAGGAGTGAGGTGAGTTTTAGTTTTCAAGGTTTTTTCTGCAACTGCACCACAAACCTGTTGGAGACTGATCTATCTGCTGGATTACCTCGCGGATATCGATGGAGCTAGATAGGAAGCTATCTGCTCGCCTTGCTAACATTTACTACATCTCCCGCGGTAACTGGAAGGGACTGGCGGTCATCAAAAAGCTCTCGGCCGCAGCCAAGATATCTAAAGATCTGGCCTGGGCTTGGTTGAAGAAGCAGGTCATCTGGCAGATCTACCTCCCTGCCCCACAGCACATACCACGGCCAAAGTTTGACGTGGCACTGCAAAACGAAGTACACCAGGCGGATCTGCTCTTTCTGCCACACGGCCGTGTTCGCAAGCGCACATAAAAATACGCCCTTACCGTGGTTGATGTAGCCTCACGTTATAAAGAGGCTGAGCCTCTGGCCACAAAAGAGGCTAAAGAGCTTTGTCTCGCATTTACAGGCGAGGTTCGCTGAGGTGGCCCAAATTGCTCCAGGTTGACCCCGGCCGTGAGTTCATGCCAGCCAGCTGTTGGCAAATCACTCTGTCCAGGTTCGGCGCGGTCGGGCTGACATCTATCGGGACCAAGGTATTGTTGAGCGCTGGAACTGGACCCTCGCAGAACGGCTCTTTGGACACCAATACGCTTCAAGAGATGCGCCTCCTTTCAGGTCAAAGGTCGACTGAATGGGTGGCTCGGCTGCCTGGTGTCGTAGCAACTCTGAACGGTGAAGTGACAAGGTTGACTGGCAAAAAACCCTCAGATGCCATCAAGGCAAAGACTGTGGCGCAAAAGCCCTCCTCTGTAGTTCCTTGCCGCCCTGTTGGTCTCAAAGAGCAGAAAGTCCCCTCGGGAGTTGGCGTTTTCTTCCTTTACCAACCCGGCGAGCTGGAAGCTGGCCATCGACGCGCTACAGACCCTGTGTGGTCTCTTGATATGTACCGGCTGGGACGCTCGGTGACCAAGTCCGATGAGCCCGTGTTGTATCACCAGCAGGATGGGCCACCGCGTGGTTTTGCCAGGAAGGAACTCCTTGTTGTGCCACCAGATACTCAGCTTCCTCCGGATGGGGTCCTGAGGCGTTGAGTACCGCGTAACCTCTATTTCGGTTGCACTCGAGGCATGTCAGCCTGATCTTGTCGCGGACGTGACCCACGGAGTTGTCCAGCCGGTCAACACTGAACTGCTAGGTGTCTTTTGGCTGGTAAGCCCATAAGATCTCGATGTTGAACGCGACACTGTGATTTTTCTGTGCCTCCTTCAGTGCTAGGATGTGATCAACCTTCAGGCTAAACCTGAGCCCCTTGGCTTGGTCCTGTCGCTTATAGGCCACAAGCTATTTCGCAATAACCTTGCGGAGCTGCTGCTCGGAGAGTATGGGTGGCCCCTCAGAACCCTCCTCTGAGGGGCAGACTACTCGTACCCTTTAGAGTTGGTGCATGTACTCCACCCTTGGCACTGCCAAATATGCGAGATTGGAGCACTGCAGGAAGTCATCGATAATCCAGATTTTTGGGGGTCTGCGATGATGAGACCTTAGCTTGAGTGGACTATGATGGCATATGGAAGAGCCCAGTTCTGGCCCCATATGCCGTCGAGGACCTCACGGGCGGTTTGCAAGGAAACCTCGACACCGTCGTTCAGAATGAGCTCCTGCTGGTCTCGGTCTCCATCCAGCACCAAGGGCCCAGGGATTGTGACCATTATGTTTTGCCGCCGAGTATCCTTGGGACGATATAGCCGAGGAAAGGGGAGGTCAGGGAAATGCTTCTCATGACTCTCGAACAGCCGCAACTGGGCCCGGTCGCGAACCTTCTGCCTCGAGATCAGGATCAAGTCCCCCGGCTTCCAAGCTTCCACGAATCTGTCCCATCCAAGGCATGCCGATAGCGCTTGTCTCATAACCCGACACTGTACTCGGTCTGGTTGGAGAAGGATCTCCATTTTTTTAGAGTTTTCAGGGCCGGTTCTTTTGCCCTGTGGTCGGCCAGGACCTCTTCATAGTAATCGGCACTCCGCTGCAGCCAGTCGTGCGGCATTTCTCCGGCGATTGGGGGCGGCTGCCCCTGGTCGCCACAGCAGGTGACCTGGACGCCCCGACCATCGAGCCCGTCGAGGAAGGTTTCCAGATTGGGGCGGGACACTGTGCAGATCTCGTCCCAGATTATCACGCGGGGAACGAACTTCTGTCGCATCCTTTCGGGTTTCCAGTCAGTCTGGCCACTCTAGCGAAGATGCTGTGATAGATCATGGCCTGGGTCTGGCCCGCATCTCTTTGGCCAGGCGATGGGTCGGGGTGAAGACGAGGGGGTTCTTGTCGCGGAAGAGCTCGATCGCCCGGGTGGTCTTGCCGCTGCCCCCGCCACCGGTTAGGTAGCTCAACTGATTTTGGGTCAGGGGATCGTCATAAAGTGTCGCGGACGAATCGGGCAGGTTTTTGATGTTTGCCATATATTCAGGGTCAGGGACGTAGACCGCGTGCCACAATGGCATGTGGAGTTGTTCACCCTTGTCACGCCACTGAGCTGGGGCAATCGCGTCTCGTGGTGGCATCGAAGTCTCCTCCTCGTGGCGGGTGTAACAAATGCGACATTTTCCTTTTGGGTGGATTTCATGAGGTTTGAAAGCCTAAACCCCCTCTAGCTGCCGGACATAGATAGAATCGGTAGCCACTCGGACGGCCTCATCGGGTTCAAACCTTGAAAGCATGGAGATTAGATTGATGTGGGCGTAGGCCAGCATGCTCGCCCTAAGGTGAGCGTACTTTGGTTGGGAGCCATCATAATACGTGAGAATATAGCCTAGAGGACACTTTTCGGGAGCTCCGGCCAGGGTGCCGCTTTGGCGGGTGTCTCGAACGAGGAAGTCGAGTTCTCCTTGGTCGTTCACAAGCCTTCGTGTCAGTCTTTTGCCGCCAACTCCGTTGGTAGCTCCGTTGGCAGCCTTGGCGCCCTGGTTGAACTTGCGGATAACCCTTCAGCCTTGGTCACGGTCGTCTGGGAGCCACACATCGGTTTGCTTTTTAAAGGCGATGATGGCTTCCCGAACCTTGCGGCTCTTCAGCAAACCAGACTCTATTAGGAATGCAAGGAGCTGTTTCGGGGCCCAACCACCGCTTTCGGAGGCGAAATGCTTCCCGAACCAGGCAGGGATGACAAGATGGCAGGTCGCATCAAACTCCCATTCTTGGATGTTTTGTGGGCTTTTGTTGTACCTTCCTTCTATTCGAAGGAATTATCTTCAGTAATTTTATATGCTGTTTTACATAATGACCGGTATGAAGATCGCTTTAGTTTTGACGGTATCAAAACATTCTAATAAAAATCAAAAATGAGTATCACAAATACATTTAAAATATCAATATCACCCCTTAGGTTACACTCTGCTTCTTCTGTACGGATTCCCCATTCTATTAAGAACTTTAATACCATGTTGCCTTCGGTATTGGTTAGACCCTTAAATTTGTTTTCTGTAACTTCAGTTAATCTCAATGGAGCAGGCAATACCAATGTTTTTGAGAGTAGTCTTCGTATAAGACTATCTTCTCTCAAATCACCCATCCTTCGAAAATATACTAATCCGTGGGAAAGAAGTGGAATGTATCCTAGTATTTCTAAGTGCAATGCCAAGAGGTGCAGATGTTGTTCGCATTTAAGCACTGCGTCTACCGTTACTTCATCTGTAAACGGTAGACGCTTCTCTGTAGTTAACATGTCTGATTTGACATGACAGTCTACAGATTTAATTTATCTAATTACATGACGTGCTGCAAACTGTAATATGCAGTACGTCGGTCAAACTAACCGCATGCTTAAAACTAGATTGAACGAGCATTATCGTAGAATGAGTAATCCTAAGAAAATTGACACTTTCTTGTACCGTCACTTTCGACGTACAGGTCATTCTGTAAATAACATTGTTATACAACCAGTGGAAAAACTTTATTACGATGCAAATGCTACATCAAGATTCAAAATAATCAAAAGACATGAAGCTGAACTGAAATGGATTAAATTTTTACAGACCCCTTTTCCACTGGGATTTAATGACAACATTTATCATGAGGGTAATATTTCCAGAATGCCGGACTTTGATATTTTTTCGCTCCTGGAATGTCGAAAACGCAGAACTAGATCTCACGGCACCAGGAAAAATGGTAACTTTAAACGTAAATCATGTGCGTTTAAACGAAACAATACTAGACTGAAGTGACTGTCAATTATATTATTAAATCATGGACGCCACTCTATGCTTTCATTTTTAAGTTCATTACCCGTTTCTGTTTTACGTCTTCTGGACACCGAGGCGAATAAATTCTACGATAGTTCTCATCAGTTATATGATGCGGCTCTCTTAACTAGAGGCTATACTCAGCATACTCTCCGTCCTTACATTGATTCTGAAATTAATCATAAACGCCATTTCTTCAAAATATCCTTCATTAATAAGGGTATGGATTTTATAGATTTGCCCAGCATCTTCCGTGAGAGATCGGTGCTTTGTTCCATTCCTGCTTATGTTTAAAATACTGAAACACCTATTATTTGCTATAAATATAACAAACCTGTTAGATCTATCATTTTTAATTTCCATAAACTTGTTTCTGATCTTGGTATTGATACTAATACTCCTGATTCATGTGATTGTAAAAACTCAAAGTATTGCTATCCTGCTGCTGGTCATGTCATTACTGGCAATTTGAAAATTATTCCTGATTCTAGGATAAGGAATATAATTTCTAAAGGACCGAAATATCGGTTTCCTTCTATCTAAAATTGATTTCAGTAAATGTAGAGATGAAATCGCTGCTTCCTTGAATGAAATTCGGAAATCGATGGTGTAAGCGAGCGTATGTTGAGCATAAAAAGTAGAAGTAAAACAAAGATCAGGAATTGATACAATTAACTTACTCCATCCATAAAAGACACCAAAGGGAAAGAAATACAAACATTAAGCGACCAGACCATAATGGAAACCTAAACAAAGGAAGGCCATATGGACAGTTACTTTCCCACAAAATGGCCATATGGCCATCCAAAATTAAAAGACACAAGTGATACACACAGTAAGTAACAAACAACAACATAAATAAATCGCCACAGAAGAGCCGCCTTGGAACGGTCAGTGGAAGATTTCCACTGGGGGGCTTAAATCTTAAAGCCCTTAAGGACTGGAAACTTAGCATTTTAAAACTAGTGAATAAACGCATTTCTTTCTATTCTCAAAATACTAATTTATTACCTCCTAAGCCCAAGACCTCTTTACGTCATCTTAAACTAGGTATTCAAGAATTTCATAAGTTTGTTTTGGCCCCTGCAGACAAGGCCGCTAACAACGTCGTCGTTGTGTGACGGCTCCACTATGTTAACACGCTTAAGCAGGAGCTTGGTGGTACTAAGGCCTATGAACTTCAGCCTATAGCTGAAGAGAGAGCTATAGTAGATAAACATGTTTGTCATTCAGCCACCAAGTTTGCTGTGGGTGTTAACGAAGGCAAAGACAAGCTTCCTACGCTATACTGGTTACCAAAACTTCATAAAAGACCTTACAAAGCATGATTTATTGCAAATTCTAGCTCTTGCACTACCACTGAACTTTCTAAATTATTAACTTCCTGTCTTACTGCTATAAAAACGCATGTGATTAAATATTGTGATAAAGTCTTTGAAAGATCAGGAAGAAATCTGTTTTGGTCTATAAAAAATTCGAATGAGGTTTTAAATAAATTGAAATCCAGACATTTTCGTGCTTGTCTACTTACGATTTTTCCACTCTTTACACTACACTTCCTCATAATCTTATCAAAGAAAAGCTTAATGATTTAATTGAATGGGCTTTTCACAGAGAAGATTCTCTCTATCTTGCATGTAATGTCAGAAATGCATTTTTCACTTCTAAAGAGCATAAGAATTATACACTTTGGTCATGTCAGAAAGTGTGTGATGCCCTCACCTTTCTACTTGACAATATTTATATTAGATTCGGTACTAAATTATTTAGACAAATTGTGGGTATTCCGATGGGTACGAATTGCGCACCTCTTGTGGCTGATCTGTTCTTGTATTGTTATGAAAGAGACTTCATGTTATCGCTTTCCATTGATAACCAATCTGAAATTATTGAAGCTTTTAGCTCCACTTCTAGATACTTAGATGATTTATTAAATATTGATAATACCTATTTTGATGGTTTGATCAGTCAGATTTACCCCCTAGAACTTCAGTTAAATAAAGCAAATTCTTCTGATACCGAGGCCCCGTTTTTGGATTTACATCTATCTATTGTAGATGGGTTTGTTTCGAGCAAAATTTAAGATAAACGCGATGACTTTGATTTTGAGATTGTAAATTTTCCTTTTTTGGATGGTGATGTTCCTCGTGCGCCATCCTATGGCGTTTATATTTCGCAATTAATTCGATTTGCTAGAGTGTGTAGTCATGTAACTGACTTCAACACTCGTAATAAATTATTAACGGCTAAACTCCTTAATCAGGGTTATCGGTACCATAAACTACGCAAAGCCTTTTCAAAATTTTATAGACGCCATTCTGATTTAATTTCAAAAACTTAAATCTCTTCTGCAACAAGGTCTATCGGAACCCGAATTTTATGGTGACTTAGTATATAAATTCAGAAAAATGTATAACCGCAATGACTTCAGCACCCAATTTCTTAAAATCATTCTTCGATATCAAAAGATTGGGTACAACATGGATGTTATACGACAGACTGCATGCATGGTAGTTAACCCAATCACGGTTGGCAACTTTGCTTCCCTCTTTAATTGCACGCCGGTGGGTCAGGCCTCAGATTCTATGACGGCTCCAACGTAAAGGCTTATTGAGAATTAGAGAGATCTAATTCATGGTAATGTTGGTTGGTGCCTGATGCTCTGTCTCTGGTCGGGCCCATCGGAGTGTAACTGTTGGTTTTCTTTTGCTCCAGCATTTCAGTGGTTTCTTGCTGTCGAGTCCTCACCGTTGTCTCACCTCTGTGGTTCTTTGTTTTTTTTGTGTTCACGGAGATGTTGCACTGATGAGTTAGGAGGCCTTCATGCGGACTGAACAAATTATTTGTCTAAATCGCGACGGAAGTAAGGGCGAGGATTGTGGCCACGTAAAATCGATTTAAGCCCCCCAGTGGAAATCATTCCACTGACCGTTCCAAGGCGGTTCTTCTGTGGCGGTTTATTTATGATGTTGTTTGTTACTTACTGTATGTATCACTCGTGTCTTTTTAATTTTTTTGGATGGCCATATGGCCATTTTGTGGGAAAGTAACTGTCCTTATGGCCTTCCCTTGTTTAGGTTTCCATTATGGTCTGGTCGCTTAATGTTTGTGTTTCTTTCCCTTTGGTGTCTTTGATGGGTGGAGTAAGTTAATTGTATCGATTCCTGATCTTTGTTTTACTTCTACTTTGGATCTCGGCGAAGCCTGTGTCAATGTCTTCGGGGAGAGTGCCAATGATGGCTACACGGACCATCCGGCGGGTTGGGTGTCCGAACCGCTCGAAAAGGGGTTTGGCTTCACCCATGCCCTGGAAGGATGCCGGATAGCAGGCCTTCATATCGATGCTGACAACTTCCCTCGTGTCATAATTTATCGAGTTCCAGAGGCCGCCGTGACCGTGCTCCACGCAGGCCTTCTCGACGTCTGGGAGGACATCGGCTGGGGTTGGCTTCCAGCCGTTTCTTCCTTTGCCACAATACTGGCCGCGTGATTTTCGCCGAACGCTCTCTCAACAAGCTCAGGGTTGCCCAGTTTGGCGCAGATTGCTTGGAGTCGCTCTTGGGCCTCCCGCGTCCTGTAGGTTCGGCCGTCCTGGAGCACGAACTGATCAGCTGAGAGCTGTCGGTCTTGGCCGCCCAGGAGCCAGACCACAATCGGCTCTCCACGAGTTGCTTCTCGAATAGCCTGCCAGACGTCGCCCTCGTAGATGTGGAACTCTCTACTCTGGGGGAAGTGGAGGTTTTTGACCAAGCGTGGCCGTTGCAGCAGATAAGTTCTACTTTGCCCCTAATGGCTTGTCCTGGACCCTTGCCATCCCTTTTGTACGTTCCGCTGTTATGTATATCTTCACCAGCGATGTCTCGCAAGATGATTGACCGCTTAAGAATTTTCTCTAGGTCGGCAACATCTTCAACCGAGGCTCATGGACCCCCTCTTCCCACTCCTGTATTTTTGGTGCCTTGTGGGTGTTAACCCCTGGCCTCTCAAAGCTCCACAATTCTCTGGGCCACACGGCTGAGGTCGCTATCTGCGGTGGTGCGAGGTTGGCCGGATTTTGGTCTCTGATTGGGTAGAGGCCGTAGGCGACTGCAATGACAGGGTAGGCGTTCTGGTAGAAGACTTTATCGATTCCAGTCAACACGCCATGCCTTGTGTCGCGTGAGATCTCAATGATGATCTGTCCCTTCCTTCTCTCCGCACGGACTGGGTCGAATTTATCATCAAGGAACCAGTCGCCTCCGGCCCTCTCTCTCTCAAGAACTTGATTCTCAACAGGAAGTTACCCTCTGGTAGGACGTCAAGAAGTTGGATAGCCCTGGCGTCTGTCATACGGGCGTCCAGGGCCAACCTGCCGGCTCTGGCATGCATACCGTCGACAATCTCGATGTCGCCAATGTCAAGAGGGTCTTCTTCTTCCGTTCTCCATGTGGAGAAGACCGCGGGGGCGCCGTCGACTTCAAACTCATCTCTGGTGTCATTGAGAATCTCGACCATCTGGTCGTCTGGAAGCCTCACTGGGGGAGGGACCTGGTCGTCCAGGTCGGTAAATTGTTGACCCTCTGGGGCTGGGGCTGGCATCCCTGCGAGAATTTCTTCGATCAACTCACCCATGTTGAATGGGCATATCGCTTATACCAATATCTCTCTAAATGGGCATGTCGATAGCGGACATACGCCTAAATTCCTTCTCCACCGCTATGATTGCACGTCTCCACTCACTTGCATACCCGTGCGACCAACAAAGTCGGTGTTTGTTTGTAACCCTAGCCCCACAGACCTCGCATTGCCGCATGCATGAACACTTGCGGAGACGCATGAGGTGAATTTTACAATACTCTCCCAAACAACGCTTACCACTGAACTTAATCGAGCCCAATGTCAACCACTTGCAAGTGTTGTGTCCCTTACGCATGGTTTGGAATAAACGATGATAAATATGTTCTATAAAAGGGTTATCCTTTGGAAGCAAGGAAAACACCACAGAATAGAAAATATGGAGTGTATATGTTTTCTGGGTCAGACTAGCTAGTTTCGGCCAATTAGGCCTCATCAGTGACCCTCAGATATTTTCAAAATTCCACAATGCAATCAATGATCCCAAAGTACAAGAATATGTAATCTACACTATGATGTAGGGCAGGGAGACGTTTTACCGCCGCCACACATTCCCACACACCAGCTGTAGTGAAGTTAAATGTGTTCTATTAAAGGGCTATCCTTTGGAAGCAAGGAAAACACCACAGAACTGAAAAATATGGAGTGTATATGTTTTCTGGGCCAGACTAGCTAGTTTCGGCCAATAAATCCGGTATATCCATTACAACCACTAGTCTGATTAGGTTACTTCTTTAACCGACGGCAGATATTTGTATGCTGGGACCCGCTAGAGCACCGGGCCGGCGTGGGTGGTGGGCAGCCCCCTGGGGCTCTGACTTTTTGCCCGCGTTGTTATACGAGGCACTCGGTGTGTGCCCTTGGTATGTCGCAGCCAGTACGGGTGGACTTTTTTTAGGGTTTGGAGGCTTAATTTGCCAAATGGAGGATACTGATGTTTTAGGGTAGCTGGGAGCCTTGATTGACTAAATGGGCTTTTCATGGCTGAAACAAAAAGTGTATTCACCCTCCCTGCTGCTGATCTAGATAATTAATATCGATAATGAAATGGAAACACAGTTTGAAACAACGTATAATCAACGTTGATTCAACGTTGTTTGTACTCTATATACATCTAGGTCCACTGGAACAATAATTTTAAAACGTGTTATCTTCTTTACACGGCTATTTCAGGACGGCACGTGACGCATGTGACAATTAGTGGCTACGTTTAAGAGCATATTCAAAATTGTGACATATTTTAGTGAAACGCAAATTTAGCTCGTACGAACACTTTGCGATGTTTTGATGAAACTGACGTACGAAATTCTTTAGAAAGTGCGTACGAACAATTTAAAATTAATTGTACGATGTTTATTGATGAAACTGGCCCCTGGATTGCCTACAACGATGTGTAATTGAAACTCATGCATTTATCTTCGTGAAAATTTCGGTCAAAATTAAGAATCCATCCGAGATTAAATACTTAGGTACAACGTAAGTAACCGAAATAAGCGTCTTTCGCCCCAGACTTACTAATGACATGATCTGTGTTGGTGCTGTTGTCCAGTTGACTATCCGTTATTAATATGGTTATAAATAGAAAATAGTCGCGCTATTTTTATCGATGTTACATGTAGATCAGAGTTTTGCGTGTTGTTGGACGCATTTGTAAACACTCACTGTATACCCAGATCAGACGCCGAGAAATGAAACAGTCTGCTCAGTCGGCTGTTCAGGGTCTACACTGTTTGTTTCAAATACTGGTATTTAAGGTGTTCATCTCAGCTGTCAATTTAATTTAATGGTATATTCTTTATTATAATTTTTTTCCTATAGTCGAAAGGGTCGATTGTTTTTTATTTCAGTTAGTACAGTCTGGAACTGTCTTAAAAATAAAATTCAGTGTCTAAAAAAGTTGACGGTATTTCCATGTATGTTTGCAATAGATGTGAGTACATGTATTCCTGCATAGAATGTTCAATCGATGATTTAAAATTGTCCTTTTCGATTCAAATGTATGCTACTGCGTAATATTTGACCAGCAATAACTGTTATTCCTTCCAATCCTAAAGCCCGGTACACATAGGTTGCAAACTGTAGATCCTGATGTGATGGCTCTGAGCCAATTTATAGGGATATATATTGCTTTCTATTCAGCTAGACGCCCTGTCTAGTAGAATGGGCGTGCCCAACTTCAATGATTGAATAGTGCGCTCCAGAAACTCAAGGATGGGGTTTGAGGGGTTTGAGGGAAAATAAATCAAAGCACTGGAAGCACTGATTGACCGATTATCTCTGACAGCATGCTGGGAAAATCGTCATGAACAGGGACTTGGACTGTTTCGGTATTTGTACATAATGCAAACAGTGAAGACCCGCGTTCTGTGGTGTCTGGTCTTGGTCTACATTGTTTGGCCAAACTCAACACATGATTCCACTCCAGATTTGATAGATAACTCTCTTACATGTTCGCAACATTCTGACTTCAGAGTGGAACAAATAACACAATAGAATATCAGAACTGTACTAACTGAAATCAAAACAATCATCTCGCCCCCGCCAATCGGGGCTTGAAGAAATAAATGAGCTGCACGATGCTTCCACGCAGAGCTGAAACCGACCGCACACGAGTAATGGTAACCCGCTTAGATGTTCCAAACTCTCTGTAGTCTGTAACCCAGCAAGATTTAGTTATTTCTGTTTTTTTTTTTTTTAATTGAGGGTTTACGTCCCCGTCAACACTAAAGACGTTGCTTACAATTTTGTGTGACTTTTACCCGACATCTCAAGCCCTGTCACATAAATGGAATCAATAGGGTTTATATGCGTGAACTCGCACAACTTTGCCTAGGAAGGCTTAGACCCTCTAAGCGGTTTACCAATTCTTATGTATACGGTCGGTTTTAGCTATGCTTGGAACCACCATGTAGCCCGATCCATGGGCGGAGAAACACCACGAAATATGGATCGGAGTGGTAGTTTCAAATTTTATGATATATGAGTATTATTGTATTTATTTCCTCACATCCCTAAAGACATTTCTATAGGACAAATAGCCCAGCAGGCATACAAGTGAATGGAATGTGGTATAGCAAGGTCGATGTAATGTCATAATGTTGCACAAACGTTGGTGCGGCGTTGCATTAATGCCATGTGGGTATTCACACGATGCCTTAATTGTTGCCTCTTTTTTAAGCTTTATAACGCTAAAACCTTAGCTTGGAGAGTGCGATTAATTAAGAGACCATTAACTGTGGTCAGCAACCTAAATATATGACGAGGCCAATTAGTGTCAACATTATGTTTAAATAAATGCATAAAAAATAACATCGTGACAGCTTAACAAGTGCCGAATCCTTTTTTTTTGTGACAATCATTATAGGACAAAGCAGTGTTGGTTTTGATGTATTTTTTTTGCGCTAAGATATAATAAAAAGATACACTGTGTTTTGAATATAAACGTGAGAACGTGTCTGAAAATGGGCCGCGACAAGAAAAAAA
This sequence comes from Lucinisca nassula, assembly GCA_963580285.1. Lineage (NCBI taxonomy): Eukaryota > Metazoa > Mollusca > Bivalvia > Lucinida > Lucinidae > Lucinisca > Lucinisca nassula. Next base: position 40,712,413 of record OY757023.1, on the reverse strand, counting down.
TGGGTTTCGGAACAGGTGCGCATCACAAAGACTCACTTCCAAGTTGTTATACATCTTCTCTGTCTTTGGGTCAACGGTCGTGCATATAGAGCCAATGGAAGACGAACTCGCTGTCCATACTACAGGGATCCACAGACTGACGAACTCTCTGCCAATACTACAGGGATCCACAGACTGACGAACTCTCAGCCCATACTACAGGGATCCACAGACTGACGAACTCTCTGCCCATACTACAGGGATCCACAGAGTGACGAACTGTCTGCCCATACTACAGGGATCCACAGACTGACGAACTCTCTGTCCATACTACAGGGATCCACAGACTGACGAACTCTGCCCATACTACAGGGATCCAAAGACTGACGAACTCTCAGCCCATATTACAGGGATCCACAGAGTGACGAACTCTCTGCCCATACTACAGGGATCCACAGAGTGACGAACTCTCTGCCCATACTACAGGGATCCATAAACTGACGAACTCTCTGCCCATACTGCAGGGATCCACAGACTGACGAACTCTCTGCCCATACTACAGGCATCCACAGACTGACGAACTCTCTGCCCATACTACAGGCATCCACAGACTGACGAACTCTCTGTCCATACTACAGGCATCCACAGACTGACGAACTCTCTGTCCATACTGCAGGGATCCACAGCTTGACGAACTCTCTGTCCTTACTACAGGGATCCACAGACTGACGAACTCTCTGTCCATACTACAGGCATCCACAGCTTGACGAACTCTCTGTCCTTACTACAGGCATCCACAGACTGACGAACTCTCTGTCCATACTACAGGCATCCACAGACTGACGAACTCTCTGTCCATACTGCAGGGATCCACAGCTTGACGAACTCTCTGTCCATACTACAGGCATCCACAGACTGACGAACTCTCTGTCCATACTACAGGCATCCACAGCTTGACGAACTCTCTGTCCTTACTACAGGGATCCACAGACTGACGAACTCTCTGTCCATACTACAGTGATCCACAGACTGACGAAATCTCTGTCCATACTACAGGGATCCACAGACTGATGTGAGACTTCATTTGGCTCCAAAGTCGCTTTTCACTTGTCGCGGGCTTGATGATGTTTTGGGTTGGATTCCTTAGGCGCATTTTACCAGAAATAATGACAATAATGGTTTCACATTCCTACTTCAAAGGACAAGATTTCATTATTTTCCTTCTGTCTCGTGAAAGCTAAAAAAACATGTCGCAGGCTTTACAAAGAAGGATATGCCAAGAGAACCACCAGACGTTAGCTCGTTAGATAATATAAAGTTTTTGTTTAGTCTTTGTTAGAAGCCGGGGAGCCTGGCTACACCAAACTTCTAACGCAACTTGTATAATTCGTGACCTAATGGGTAAGATAAAAAGCTAAACGGTTGCCTTTGGAAACAAAGAACACATAAAATAACGAAAACCGGAGACTCCCTTTCATTGAGTCTCCTCATACGCAGCCTAGCACCGGCTTAAGCGAGACAGGCCTCCGTGGCCTAGTGGATAAGAACGCTGACGTTTAATCATTAATGTCTCTCACCAATGTGGTTCGAGCCTGGTTCGGTTCACATGTGAGACGCCAAGTTCTGTAACGGAAGGTCAGGTGTTTTTTCTCCGGGCACTCCTGTTTTCGCTCACCTCTGATGAACGATCGGCTCGATAAAAGTGAAATAAACTTGAAAAGGCCGTAAAACGAAACTGAAACAAAAGCATTGCTGACACTGCAGCCATGGCCACAATAGGCTTCTTTTAGTGTTCTATGCATCTGTAAAATTTTATCAAGGTATTTCATATAATAAAGGAGCATAAACCATTTATAACACATATCAAGGGCAGATAACACAAAAAACCAGAATTAGCAGAGTGACTGTCCTTGGCCTTAATATGCTTCCTTTAGTGTTTTATACGTCTATAAATGTTGTTCACGATATTTCATATAGCAAAGAAGAAAAAGACCAAACACCATTTTTCATATCGTTTCAGGGCATATCACTAAAGACTAAGGAATGTCAGAGTGGTGGTCATTGGCCATAATATGCTTTCTTTAGTGGTCTATATATCTGTGAAATTTCATCCATATATTCCATTAGGTAAGGGAATAATAGTTCAAAAAACATTTTATGGGAATTCTTTATTACCATAACTCTGCCTAATGTTAACGGATTTTGTCCATTAACAGTTCGAAATATGTTTCCTTTAGTAGTTTATTTATCTTTGGAGTTTCATCCAAATATTCCATAAAGAAAATGAGTCCAAAAACCCTTTAATAGGAATTGTCAACGGCAATAACTCTGTCAAACGTGAAGGCATTTTGCCCATTAACAATCCCAAACATGCTTTCTTTAGTGGTCTATATATCTGTGAAGTTTTATCCAAATATTCCATAAAATAAAATGAATAGGAGTCCAAAAACATTTAATCGGAATTGTTAAAGGTCTAATGTTAACGCATTTTGCCCATTAACAAACCAAAACATGCTTCTTATAGTGGTCTATATAACTGGATTATAACTATTAACAATCCCATACCAGTCGTCCCCGGTATAAACATGTATGCAAAATTTAAAAGAAAATCTGAGAAAAATTACTCACGTTATCGATCGGAAATTGTGCAGACGGACGAACGAACGGACGGACGTACGGACGGACACACACTCTGTGAAACTTCATCCATATATGCCATTAAGTAAAGGAAAAAGAATCCAAAACCGATCTAATGCAAATTGTTAATGGTCATAACTGTTAAATGTTAACGCATTTTGCCAATTAACAATACCAAACATGTTTCTTTAGTGGTCTATACATTTCTCTTAAATTTCATCCATATATTCCTTTATGTAAAGGAACAAACATCCACAACCCCTTTCATGGTAATTGGGCATTACTCTTTCAAATGTTAACATAGTTTGCCCACGAACAATACCCCCGCCCCAGAAAAAAAAAAAAACATTTAGTGGTCTATATATCTGTGAAGTTCCATTCATACTACTAATAATAATAATAATAATAATAATCGGCCTTATTTATAGAGGGTAACACATTTAGTAAACTAGTACATATCTTCCATGTGTCCCTCTTTTCCTGGGTAGAAACCAGTACTACGCAATGTGGATAAAGTCTCTTGCTCAAGGAAGCAACACTTGCCGCTCGTGGGGATCGAACCCAGTACCTCTCGATCCCGAGTCCGATACTTTTCCACTGCACCACATCGCTCCACTATATTCCTTTAAGTAAAGGAATAAGAGTCCAAAAACCATTTTGGTGGGAAATTGTTAACGGCCATAATTCTCTAAAATGTTAACATATTTTGCCCATAACCAATCCCGAACATGCTTACTACAGTGGTCTATATATCCATATAGTCCGTTTAGTAAAGGAATAAGTGCCCCAAAACCATTTAATGGGAATTGTTTACGTCCAGAAATCCGTCAAATGTTAACGTATTTTGCCTATTTATAATCCCTAACCACTCACCCCCAACACCGATGTATACCTGTATACAAATTTGAAGACGTTTCATCCAAATATACCATAAAGTAAAGGAATACATGTAAGAATCCAAAAACATTTAACGGGAACTGTTAACTGCCATAACTCTGTCAAATGTTACCGCATTTTGCCCAATAACAACCCCAAATATGCTTCCTATAGTGATCTATATGTCTGTGAAGTTTTATCCATATATTCTAATAAGTAAATGAATAAGTGTTCAAAACATTTAAGGGAAATGGTTCACGGCTCTAATTTGTCAATTGTAAACGTATTTGTTAATGCATTTTATATTAACAATCCCAAGCATGCTTCCTATAGTGGTCTAACAAATGCATTGTTTATTAACCATCCCAAGCATGCTTCCTATAGTGGTCTATACATCTGGTTAAGTTTCAAACATATATTCTATTTAGTAAAGGAACCATTTAAAAGGAATTGTTAATGTCAAATGTTTACGTATGTGTTCAAACATTCTGTATAATATTATGATTCATAACGGCCATAACTCCACCAAATGTTAACGTATTTGCCCAGTTAATAATCAAAACCACACATTCCCAATACCAATGAATCCACAAAACTTGAAGAGACTCAGTGAAAAATACTCCAGTTGTGGATCGGAAACGCCCAGAAACCACCTATTTGGAACTGACAAAGGCCGTAACTCTGTCAAATGTAAACGGATTATAACCATTAACAATCCCATACCACTCGTCCCCGGTATAAACATGTATGCAAAATTTGAAAGAAAATCTGAGAAAAATTACTCAAGTTAACGATCGGAAATCGTGCAGACGGACGAACGAACGGACGGACACACACTCCAAGGTAATATGAACATAGGCGTGCAATTCACTAACCACGGCTTGCAGGTCACAGTTTTGTGTGTGTGTGTGTGTGTGTGTGTGTGTGTGTGTGTGTGTGTGTGTGTGTGTGTGTGTGTGTGATACCAATAAACATGGTGTTATAAGTGTGACACGTATTTGGAAATAGACCACAGTGACTTTGGCTTTTGAATATGACGTAAATTATTGAAGAATGTGGGTCTATGTGAAGATGCCTTGTAAAAAGTGGTGTTTCATCGAAGAAAAACGCAGCGTGGAGCGTGTTAGCTTAGTGGAAAGTGCACTTGCCCATGATGCTAAAGGCCCCCGGTTCGATTTCCGGCGGCGATAATAAAAAAATCGGTGTCCGAGCATGCTCCAGTGGCATCTTTTGCAGGAATGAATGCCACAAAGTGCACTGTCCTTCGGTTCGGGACGTTAACTGGAGGCCCTGTAACAATGCGTATTGTCCACAAGACGCTTAGTGTCCATATGGACACCGCTGGACACTAAGCGTCGCCACTGTCGATAATATGTACGATCCCAACGCTTATTCACCATGTCATTTTGACTTAGACATTATTCAGCTTCAAGGTGCTATTTTCTTTTCTCAAAAGTTTCGTATGTCGACTGCCACTCTTATTTGGGACCGACTACAGGTTTGATGTCCCGGAATGGGGCTTTTGACTTTCTGATATATGAACACCATACGTCAAGATTATGAGTCAGTATGACACTGCATTTTGCCTCAAAATACTTGCATGTCATTGTGACCTCTATTTCATGGTTCAGTGATTATGCCTTATATCTTGAAGACTTTTTGATATGTAACTCAATACTTTAGGATTATGAGTCAGTATAAGATAGCATTTGACCTCAAAATAAATGTAGGTCATGTGACCTTTATTTTCTGGTCCAGTAATTTTGCCTTCTTTTTGATGTATGTACATACCATACGTAAGGTTTATGGGTCATATTGACCCGACATTGGATCGCAAACTTGATGTAGGACGCTGTGATCTATATTTCATGGCCCAGTGAGTCTACTTATATCTTTAAGACTATTCGATATACAGACCAGCTACCGGTAATAACCCATATCTTTTTTTCTCCGCCGTAATAGGCGAGAAATTTCTCCGAGAAGAAAAAAAAATCGCGTTTCAAAGCGGTTAATTTCTCCTTGAAATTTCTCCGCGAACATCGCTTTTTCTCGGAGAAAGACAATTAGTACAGGTGAAGTCGTTCACGATGTTTCTCCGCGAAATCGGTCTATACCTATATGTATATTTGTTCATGTGCATGTATTTTTTTTTTCATGCATTTAAATTTCGTACACAAAGTTTGAAGCATATGACGAAATGCATGTTCTTTGTACAACGTGCGACAGCTCTAGCGATCGTAAAGTATGATTTTTGTCCGGTTGGAATCATAATGATTTGCATCTTATGTACTTTACAACGCAGTATGAACATGATGACCTATTTACTGTTGTGTAAACGCCTCATAAATTGAAAACTGTTGATTTTCTATCGGTTCACCATATTGGGATTACTTTATTCTCAAGTAAATACTTTAGAGAAATCAAACTCAGTGTATATAATAACGGGGATCCTGCTTGTACATGTATGCTCACTCTACATTTTGGTTGATCTTTTTCTTATACTGCGAGTAATTATACATCACTGATGCTTACACTTAAGCTCACATGTAGCCGGAGTGAGAAAAGTGGGTCACGGAGGCCCGCTTGTGTTCCTTGCCTTTACAATTCAATTTTGCTCATACATGTACATTAATATGGGGAAATTGCGCGGCAAGCATTCCAAGGCTGCATATAAGTCTGCCCTCTAACTTGGAGTAGAACTACAAAATTCTCCAAGATAATCAGCGAAGTTTGTACAGACATGCAACCTGGGTATCTTGTGTAGTCTACTGGGCAACCCGAAGGTAACTGACCCCCGTGTCCTAATGGGTAACAGCGCTGACTCTTAATCATCGGGTCATTCAGTCCTCCGCTGTGGTTTGCGCCTGGCTCGAGCCACATATGAGACGCCAAGATCTGCAACAGAAAGTGGTCTTACTCCGGTTTTAGCTCATCTCTGATTAGCGGTCCGCTCGAAATAAGTGAAATTGAAAATGCCGTAAATGCACTTAACACCCCGAGGATAACGGGCATCCTTGACTTAATGGTAAAAAGCGCTGACAATCATTAGGACTCTCACCGCTGTGGTTCGCACCTCGTTCGGTTCAAGTTCTGCAACGCTGCGAGCTGAGCGCGGTTGGCTCGTAATAAATGAATTTGTCCTGACATCATGAAAACACGCCTATATAATTTTGACCCCTTTGAGCCGCAATTTTATATGGTAAAACTGGTGTTTATAGGGGCAAACCTTATTTTTCTTATTTCTGATTTAAAATAAATATTGTGGGTGGTCGTTAGAACCACCCACACTCTATTTTTTGAGCAGAAATAAGAAAAGAATCATAATTTCTCATCTTAAAATTTCATTTACTTCGGCGGTAAAGTTTACACTGTATTTGTATAGGCGTGTTTTCGTTATGGCGGGCCGTAAATCCACTATACATCCCGAAGATAACGGGCCCCCCGTGTTTTAATGGGTAAGAACGCTGCCACTTAATCATTAGCCTCTCACCGCAGTATGCACCTGAAACACATTCTCCGGTTTTAGTCTACCTCTTATTAACGACCAGCTTGTAATTAGAGAAATAACCTTGAAAGGACCGTAAAATCTAATCACCAATCAAACCGAGGAACAAGACGAGGATGATGGAAGATGGAGTGCAAAGAGAGCATCATCAAGGAATTGACGGTGTTTCATGACTCTCTTTGGCCAGCGGGGAAGACAGATGGTGAGATGTTATTCCAAAGTAATGTATCGTGCCACAATAGCCTCCAAGATTAAGTAACTGAGATAAGATAACATGCAACACTCCTGAATCAATATTGCTAGGCGAGGAGTACCGCTAGTTAGTCCTTCGACTGGGGTTCGGGCCTCGCTCAAGTTGTTTGATCTGAGGTTTAACATCAAGACTTATTTATGTCATATTGACGACGTTGCTTCCAATATTGTGGGAGTTTTACCCTATGATAACTCAAGCCCTGCGGCCGATCTATATGCAGGGGCACCACTGTGCCTGGACAGGATTACTTTCTAAACGGTTTACCAGTGCTCATGTGCGGTTATGTCGGATGTGCGCCTTACTGCTGAACAGGAGGAAACGGGTTTGCTACCTGCCGGGGTCGGCAACATTCCTTCGTGGAAATTGATCATGAAATCTTTCCCCTGGCCATTCTCTTCCTTCCGCTGATTCGAGAACGGCAGTTGTCAGTTTCTGGTGTAAGAATGTGCACTCTGCTGGCCACCCGCTTACGTATAAGCCAGTCCAGGGTTAACTGACCGGCTTAAAATCACCTAAATAGTATTGTCAGGGCGGTAGAAATCGAATACAAACAAATCCTGTGGGGTTGGCTCTGCGTGGAAGCACCCTGCATCCGAATCTACTTGTATTTCTTCGAGCCCCTAATGGCGGGGAAACGCCTCGCTCAGTTTACATGTGGTAAAACATTATGAACTTACGGGTGGTCAATTGATTTTCTGCATGTTATCTTGCGCACGCTCACCTCAGTGCGGCACGAACGATTCAATATTCGTGAAAGATTATTGAAAGGTTCATAAAACTTATAAATTAATTTCTCCTCTCGTTCTTCCCATGAATCGTATTAAAGTGAAAAAAGGTAAGTGAAGGCTGGGTTTTGAGTTTGCAACATACATGTACGAGTATATACATGTACATGTACATGTAACACACTAAGTCAACCGTGATAAATGTCAACATTTTATTTTGATAAGAATATAACAATAGTCACGTAAGAGTGAAAAAAGTATCGGAAAAAGGTATCAGTTTTAGGAAGGAAAAAAGTATCTGGAAAAAAGTATCAGTTTTATCCAAATTCGTTTCTGATGTTATAGTGATATGATGATTAAGTTACTTTTGTACATGTATGTTTTGATTTTTTTGTATAGTACTTTTCCTTTTTAATCAAATAACAAAGAAATCTAGTCAGCAAGATATTTTAAAAAGTATTTGAACCAGAGCCTTGAAATATGGTATACTGGTTTGGGCTGAGGAGGAGATCACCTGATTAAATTTTCAACCAATTTAATGAAATGGTTGGAGTGACTGCCCTTTGCATTTTCAAGTCATTTAATTTGTGTGTCTTTCTTGTATTTAAAAAGAATAAACTGTTGCCTAAAAAACTTGGCATGCTGATTTGGAATGACTAGTACATCACCTGATTAACATTAAAAAAAAAAAAGAATCTGATTTATTTTTCGCGATAATGGCCTTTTGAAAATTTGGGCATTTATGGACAAGCATATGTTGTGGGTGGGTGGGGGGCATAGTGTTTTGCAAACACCATTTCTAGTTTAAGTTTGAGTTGTCATTCCTTACATAGCACATATTCTCCCGTCTGGTCCTATATTTGATGCGTATCAGATTGGGAGTTATCAGACTGCAGTTAACTTGAGCCCTGGACTGATTCGAAGTGGAGTCCTGATTAGGTGACCTGACAGTCTTGGAGTACGGATTACGGCTCACGTGTGCTCCTGCCTGAGACCCTCTTGACATATGACCAACTTCCCTTGTCGATCGCGTAGATGCAGAAAGCGGCGAAAATTATACCGTCACGTTGTTTAAACGTGCGGAGACCCCAGTAGCAAAACGCGGTTATTTGAGTACTTTGCCTACCCGAACACAGGAGGTAAGTACATGAGATGCACACAGAAACGATCCAAAAAGCAACGCAAGATGAGTGCCATTCCGCCAGATTTTCGATAACTGTTTATTTGCGGTGATAGGGTATAGCTAAGGCAATTCGACATGAGACTGATAACCTCTATTTCCACAATTTCGCACCCGACTGAATGCATGTATTTAACTTCGCCGTTTTCCGCAGAGGTCGATGTTGCTATTCAATAAACAGAGGTTGGTAAATGGGTCGTAATTCACGAGATGCCGAAAATTCACGAAAAGTTTACGAAAACCGACGTTTTAGTCGATATCATTGAGTAATGTTTTCTTTGTCAGTCTCAGGTCAAATTTTCCAGTTCAGTCACAAATAAAATATACACATAGAAAAAGTTTATGCACCACCCAATTTATGATCATGTCGAATTTTCGCAAAATGATTAAAGTAATTTTCCTTGCCGTGGCCGCCGTACATACTCTGATAAGGCTTGCATCGTCTGACTTCATTTAAGCGTGCTAAGCATGGTTTTGATGGTACCCTCATGCATACAAAGTTGAAATTTGGGTTTTGGTTTACAAAAACTCGAATAAGTTCTTGTGTGCTTACATACAGGGTCGCTGTGCTTGGTGGCTCGTAGAAGAGTGCCAGAAGCCACTCGGTGGCAAATTATTGGAGTTCTCTGGACGAGAAATAGCCCGGCGTATTGGTTATTGTCACACTGTCATTAACCGCTGTTCAATAAATTCGATCGAATGAATGACATTCGTGAACGAAAACGTTCCGGCAGGCCAAAGGGAGGATGGAGCGCTAAAGATGTTTGTACAGCGATTACCGTTCGCGAACAGTTCCGTTTTGAAACATCGGTGGCTACCAGATAGGTGAATATCAACCCAACTGTTCGAAACAGGCTGTGAGCTTCGGGTTATAATGCCAGAAGACCGAATAGACGGCCAGTGATTTCGCCTGACCAGAATCAGCTCGTTTATTCTGGTGTCGGTTACACAGAGATTGGTATTTGATATCCTGGAAAAGAATCCTTTGGTTTGATGAACGTCAATTTCTTCTCCAAAAGACTGATGACAGCGCGCGGGTTTGGGGGCAGTGTTATTCAGTATATGCTCAAAGACATATTCAAGAAACCGTTCTGTTCTGTGGCGGATCGGTTATGGTCTGGGATGTGTTTCTCATGATTGCAAACCTGATTTGATCACTGTCCAAGGGACAAAAGTACCAAACGGATATACTGTAGTCGAGATTAGTCGTAGTATGACCCATCTTCTTTCTTATGAATGTTTTCATTGCTCTTAAAGGAACTCATTTTTGATTTTTATTCATAGAGGAAATTGTTATGCCAAACAGATCACGTGCTGTATTAAATGTTTACGATTCCATGGTCTGTCCGTAGTCATGACCGTACTCCTATTGAGCATTTATGGGATATTCTTGGCCGCAAAATTCATGCAATGACTCCAAAAATGCAGACTTTAGCCATAGTGCATAATCAACCATAGTGCAGTTTATATTTTACTTTTGGTCCTTTGAGATCAGCGTGAATATTCTGAAAAATCAGAAATAAATTATTGGTTTAGACTCATATCCTAGACGGGTTTTTAATTATTTGGACCTCATTTTGATTTGTATCAGCCTTTGAATCGACTGCCTATTCAAAATTCGTAAAATTGCAGTATGTTTCCTCTGGCTTTCTTTGCCGGATCATTACAGGGTCACTGATGAGGCTTTATTAGCCGAAACAACGTAGTATGACTCATCTTCTTTCTTATGAATGTTTTCATTGCTCTTAAAGGAACTCATTTTTGATTTTTATTTGCATCGGAAGTGGTGACATCACTCAGCAGCATGAGGAGGCGTCTGAATGCCTAAGGTGATTATTCAAGTTACTGAATGAATGGTGATTATCGTTAAGATCCTGACACTGACAATGCTCCACAAACCAGTTTTGATCACACTTTTTCAGTTTTTTGAAACATAGGCCCATAGTTGTGAACACGTGATATTTTGATAGAATAGTACCTGTAAATGAATAGGACTTGCACGCCATACAATATGATACACTGTACATGTCATAGAAATATACAATTTTCATACTCAGGTTATTCCAAATTATCAGTTCATAAATTATGTTTCGGGTTTTATCATTGACTGTGGTGCAAGCTAAATCGAAATTGAATAAGCTTGTGCTTAATATTGTGTATATGAGCCCCGACAAGCGAATTTGTGTCTTCGAGCATTCCGTCATGACAAATTTTAACCGCGCATGCCCAGCCATTCAGAGGGGCCAGGGATATGGCTTTCTGTCTGAAGGTTCCTCTTTATTCACTGCTTGAATGAGCGAGCAGCGAAGGTTCTGGCGAGACTGCGCGGATGCGCACGCTCGCCTGAACCTTCGCTGCTCGCATAGGCGATAAGTACCAAAATCGCTTGACGGGGCCCATATAATACAGGGAATAATCCTAAGAAAGTCTGTTTGCGAGTCCGTATGACAAAACAACTATTCCGCTCTCAAGCGCCGCTTAGTGTCCACACAACGTTTAGTGTCCATATGAACACTAAGCCTTGCGACTGCAACCTGCCAAATTGACAGTGTAGATCGGACGCTGTCCAATTTTTTGTTAGCTCACCTGAGCACGAATCGCTCAAGGGGAGCTAGTGTGATCGCTTTTTTGTCCGTCGTCCGTCCATTCGTCAACTATTTATTCAAATGACATCTTTTTCGAAACCACAGTGCCATTTTTAAAATAATTTCGCAGGAATATTTTTGATGACCCTCTACCAAAATTGCTAAAATTGTTCCGCTCCGCCAGAGCTAAAAATAGAAAGAAAACAATCAACGACATCTTCTCCTAGACTATCGGTCCGATTTCAACATAATTTCACAGGAATGTTTCTTTGACGATCCTCTACCAAAATTGCTAATTAAGTTCCGCTCCGCTGAACTAAATGGCCACCAGAGATAAAATAGAAAAAAAACTAGAAACCATTAAGCGACATCTCCTGCTAGGCTAAAAACCGATTTAAAAATAATTTCACAGGAATATATCCTTTGTTGACACCATACAAAAAATGTTAAAATGGTTCCGCTTCGCTGAACAAAATGGCGGCCAAAGCTAAAAATGGGAAAATATTTAAACGAAATCTCCTCCCAGGCTAATGCTCTGATTTCATAATAATTTCACGTGAATGTTCCTTGGGTTAACCTCCCCATGAATTATTAAAATGGTTCCACTCCGCTGAACAAACTGGCCACCAGAGCTTAAAATAGAAAAAAAATTGAAAAACCTTTAAACCACATCTCCTTCTAGGCTAATGGTCAGAATTCAAAATAATTTCACAGGAATGTTCCTATTGATGACCCTCTACCAACATTTCTAAAATGGTTCTGCTCTACTAAACAAAATGGCCACCGGAGTTAAATACAGAACAAGAGGGCCCCAGAGGGCCCTGATTCACTCACCTGAGTGTCACTTGCTCTAGTACATTCTATTTGTAGCTCCAGTGGCCATCTTGCTCACCAGAGCGGAGCGACTTGAGCTGTTGTGGTAGGGAGTTACCCAGGCAACATTCTTGTGAAGTTTGTATCAAATTGGCCAAAGGGTTTAAGAGGAATTCACGTTTGAAGCAAATTTAAGTTTTTTTTTTCTATTTTGGTTCTGGCAGCTATTGTTAATCAGAGCATAAGGGTTTAAGATATATTTGCAGGAAGCCACCTAGGTAACAGTCCTGTGAAGTTTGAATCAAATTTGCGGAAGGGTTTAGGAGGAGTTCGCGTTGGAAGCAAATTTACGATGTTTTTTTTTCTATTTTTAGCTCTGGCGGCCATTTTGCTCATCGGAGCAAGACCGTTTTAGCAAATTTGGTAAGGAGTCACCTTAGCAACATTCCTATGAAGTTTGAATGAATGAGGAGTTGTCGTTTTAAGATTCGTTTTGTCTATTTTTAGCTCTGGCAGCCATCTTGTTCATTGGAGCTATACGATTTAAGCTATGTAGGTAGGGGGTCACCTAGGCAGCATTCCTGTGAAGTTTGAATCAAATTAGCCCAAGCGTTAAGGTGAAGTTTGCGTTTGAAGCAAATTTACATTTTTCTATTCTTGCATGTAGCTCTGGCGGCCATTTCGCCCATCGGAGCAGACCTTCCGGCATTCCGTTCGACCTGGACGGAATTGGAGAAAAATCGCTCGCTAAAAGAGAAGAGTTTTTCTTGGAATTATGTTTGGTTTCTTGTCTGATTCATAACAGACAAGCTTAAACCAGTAACATATTATTGCTGGTTACGCTAGAGTGTGAATTTTTGTCTTGTAGATTGAAAAAAACTGTTGACTTTCTTTTCCGCCATTACCTCACTAATGGGTTGGGTAACGCAAACTGATATGCTTAGGATCAAAATTAGGGAGCTTGTCACATTCGTTCTTCTGAAGAGCTGGTGCGTTGTCAGATATTTGAGTGTCCTGAGCTGTATTTAATTGGGCCAGTGAATTGATTAGCCCTTTGTAGTTGTCAGTGTGCTGGCTGTGATAAACTCTGAATCAGGATTGTTGCTTGACACCCATCATAAATCATTAGAAGTCAACAAATCACTACTCAGTATATTAAAATGAAGATCTCCCTGTTTCCCGTGGTCTTAATTATTGGGTTCACTCGTTGGAAAACAACTTATAGAATGCACCCAGATGATGGAAATCAGGAGTGCAGGATTACAAATAAGGAGAGCAGTAGTAGAGTTTCCCAGTTCTTGGCAATTACAAGGAAGAATGGGAACAGAATGTGTTCGGAGGGCTTGTGAAGCATTGAGTCCTCACCCGGTACAAACTTGGCTTTACTCATAATCTTGGCCGGAGACATTGAAACTAACCCCGGCCCAAGGTTTCGCTCCTCATGTTTTCACTCCTCATGTTCTGATCTGGATAACAGTCAATTGTTAGAAACTGCCCCTTGTTGAACGCCCTGGCCCAAAACAAACTATTTCGTTTAAAGATGTATACCACAAAGGCCTTAACGACAGACCTCAGCATATGTACCCATGGAACACTGTGCATAGTTTTCTTTCTGTCTGTCTTGTCAGTTTTGTTCGGGTGTGGGAATGTGCTGCGGCGGTCAAACGTCTCCCTGCCCTACATCAAAGTGTAGATTATATTTTCTTGTCATTTGGGATCATTGATTCCATTGTGGAATTTTGAAAATATCTGAGGGTCACTGATGAGGCCTTATTGGCCGAAACTAGCTAGTCTGGCCCAGAAAACATGCACAATCCATATTTTGTTCAGTTCTGTGGTGTATTCCTTGCTTCCAAACGATAACCCTTTTATAGAACATATTCAAGAAGCTGTTTATTCTCGTTCATAGGGTCTGTACAAAAAGATACATTGTCTTGTGCCTGGTGCAGATACAAAAACTGAAAACTGTTCAGTGGGACTAAATTTTTCTACTGGAAGCTTTCTCAAGTGTTTTTGACTGCTCCTAGAGAAAACCTTTGCTGTTTAAATGGACAGTCAGGGATAAACAGACAAACAACAGTTAGACTTAAGAGTCATTTATCTCAAGTCGGATAACAAATCTCAAAAAATCTGAAGCAACGTCTAAATTGAATCGTACATTGTTGATGTGGAAATTAAATCTCAACACAACCTTAGCACCAGAACAAAACTGACAAGACAGACAGAAAGAAAACTTTGCACAGTGTTCCATGGGTACATATGCTGAGGTCTGTCGTTAAGGCCTTTGTGGTATACATCTTTAAACGAAATAGTTTGTTTTTGGCCAGGGCGTTCAACAAGGGGCAATTTTAGTGAACTGGATATTTTGAAATAATACTTATAATTATGCTATGAACAACTTACACAAACTATACCATACCATAGCCATCGAAATTGAAAGCAGTAGTAAAGAATTATTATACAGCATGACAGAAACATAATCATCGTATAATTTTCTATTTTGCTGAATCAGGACTATGAGTATTCAGTCTGTTTAAACAACATGTTACCGGTCCTCAGTTTTCATTAAAAAATCTTATCTACACATTCCTAAGATATGCAGATATTTGTTATGCTGAAATGGTGTCTTGACAAAGATTGGAACATGGTAAACTTACATATAAAATTTGAACGAATACAAAACTTGCGGCTGAAATATGGGGATACCATTAAAGAAAACTGAATGCCCAGCCACTATTACAAGACACATAAAGCCATTCATAGTATCAACTAACTCACCAATGACGGCTTTAATTCCTAAAACATTTCAGAATTATATATACGAAATTCTGATTACTGTAGAAAGGTTTATATATGAGTACCCTCTATTTTGGTAGTGGCATCATACAAAACGTAATAAATCTACAAGGGAACTACATTTAAAAGCAAATGCATCATAATCATAAAGGTTATACCCAAGGTAATTATTGTGCATAATTTCATCAAATTCCAAGCGTGGACAGGAACCAATGTAAATTTTATATATCCTGAAAGACCCACTTTGAGGGCCTGTCACGAGAGATACCATAGCTGCAAGCACACAACGTTGACACAACGAGTAGTTGAGAACATCAAAGTTGAGGGCCTCTCAGGAAAGATAGCATAGCTGCATGCGCACAACATCGACACAACGAGTTGTTGTGAACATCAATGTTGAGGGACTGTCAGGTAAGATATCATAGCTGCAAGCATACAACATTGACACAACGAGTAGTTGAGAACGTCAAAGTTGAGGGCCTCTCAGGAAAGATAGCATAGCTGCAGGCGCACAACATCGACACAACGAGTTGTTGTGAACATCAATGGTGAGGGACTGTCAGGTAAGATGCTGCAAGCATACAACATTGACACGAGTAGTTGAGAACGTCAACGTTAAGGACCTGTCGGGAATGGAAAGATACCATAGCTGTAAGCATACAATGTTGACACTACGAGTAGTTGAGAACATCAACGTTGAGGGCCTGTCAGGATAGATGACATCGCTGCAAGAACACACGACGTTGACACGAGTAGTTGAGAAAGATATCCTAGCTGGAAGCACACAACGTTGACACAACGAATAGCTGAGAACATCAATGTTGATGGCCTGCCAGGAAAGATACCATAGCTGCAAGCACGCAACGTTGGCAGAACGACTAATTGAGAATATCAACGTTGAGGACCTGTCAGGATAAATACTTTACCTGCAAGCACACGACGTTGACACAACAAGTAGTTGAGAGCATCAACGTTAGGGGCCTGTCAGATGAGATATCATAGCTGCAAGCACACAATGTTGACACAACAAGTAGTTGAGAACATAAACGTTGAGGGCCTATCAGGAAAGATATCAGAGCTGCAAGCACATAACATTGACCCAACGAGTAGTTGAGAACATCAACTTTGAGGGCCTGTCAGGAGAGATCCTATTGCTGCAAGCACACAACGTTGACACAACCAGTAGTTGAGAACATCAAAGTTGAGGGCCTGGCAGGTAAAAGATAGCATTGCTGCAGGCGCACAACGTTCACACAACGAGTTGTTGTGAACATCAACATTGAGGGACTGTCAGGTAAGATATCATAGCTGCAAGCATAAAACGTTGACACGAGTAGTTGAGAACGTCAACGTTAAGGGCCTGTCGGAAAGATACCATAGCTGTAAACACACAATGTTGACACAACGAGTAGTTGAGAACATCAACGTTGAGGGCCTGTCAGGATAGATGACATCGCTGCAAGCACACGACGTTGACACAACGAGTAGTTGAGAAAGATATCATAGCTGCAAGCACGCAACGTGGACACAACGAGTAGATGAGAACATCAACGTTGAGGGCCTGTCAGAAAAGATACTATAGCTGCAAGCACACAACGTTGGCAGAAAGACTAGTTGAGAACATCAACGTTGAGGGTCTGTCAGGATAGATACCTATAGCTGCAAGCACACAACGTTGCCACAACGAGTAGTTGAGAACATCAACGTTTAAGGGCTGTCAGGATAGATACCATAGCGACAAGCACACAACGTTGACACAACGAGTAGTTGAGAACATCAATGTTGAGGGCCTGTCAGGTGGTCAGTGCAGCTTCTGATTTCCACTTGTTTTCCTACTTTTGTATTGACTTCCAAAAGCAGACTTCATACAGTAATTGCATTGTTCTATCAGCTCTGCGTGGAAGCATCAATCTGTTTCTCCAAGCCCCGATGGGCGGGGGCGCCACGAGTACTGGTTAACCGCTTAGGTCTAAAGGAGAAGTAAAACAAAGATCAGGAATCGATACAATTAACTTACTCCACCCATCAAAGACACCAAAGGGAAAGAAACACAAACATTAAGCGACCAGACCATAATGGAAACCTAAACAAAGGAAGGCCATAAGGACAATTACTTTCCCACAAAATGGCCATATGGCCATCCAAAATAAAAAGACACAAGTGATACACACAGTAAGTAACAAACAACAACATAAATAAATCGCCACAGAAGAACCGCCTTGGAACGGTCAGTGGAAAGATTTCCACTGGGGGGGGGGGGGGGGGGGGGGGGCTTAAATCGATTTTACGTGGCCACAATCCTCGCCCTTACTTCCGTCGCGATTTAGACAAATAATTTGTTCAGTCCGCATGAAGGCCTCCTAACTCATCAGTGCAACATCTCCGTGAACACAAATAATCAAAGAACCACAGCGGTGAGACAACGGTGAGGACTCGACAGCAAGAAACCACTGAAATGCTGGAGCAAAAGAAAACCAACAGTTAGACTCCGATGGGCCCGACCAGAGACAGACCATAAGGAACCAACCAACATTACCTTGAATTAGATCTCTCTAATTCCCAATGAGCCTTTACGTTGGAGCCGTCGTAGAATCTGAGGCTCGACCAACCGGCGTGCAATTAAAGAGGGAAGCAAAGTTGCCAACCGTGATTGGGTTAACTACCATGCATGCAGTCTGTCGTATAACATCCATGTTGTACCCAATCTTTTATATCGAAGAATGATTTTACGAAATTGGGTGCTGAAGTCATTGCGGTTATATATTTTTCTGATTTTATATACTAAGTCACCATAAAATTCGGGTTCCGATAGACCTTGTTGCAGAAGAGATTTAAGTCCAATATTGAATTTTGAAATTAAATCAGAATGGCGTCTATAAAATTTTGAAAAGGCTTTGCGTAGTTTATGGTATCGATAACCCTGATTAAGGAGTTTAGCCGTTAATAATTTATAACGAGTGTTGAAGTCAGTTACATGACTACACACTCTAGCAAATCGAATTAATTGCGAAATATAAACGCCATAGGATGGCGCACGAGGAACATCACCATCCAAAAAAGGAAAATTTACAATCTCAAAATCAAAGTCATCGCGTTAATCATAAATTTTGCACGAAACAAACCCATCTACAATAGATAGATGTAAATCCAAAAACGGGACCTCGGTATCAGAAGAATTTGCTTTATTTAACTGAAGTTCTGGGGGGTAAATCTGACTGATCAAACCATCGAAATAGGTAGTACCAATATTTAATAAACCATCTAAATATCTAGAAGTGGAGCTAAAAGCTTCAATAATTTCAGATTGGTTATCAATGGAAAGCGACAACATGAAGTCTCTTTCATAACAATACAAGAACAGATCAGCCACAAGAGGTGCGCAATTCGTACCCATCGGAATACCCACAATTTGTCTAAATAACTTAGTACCGAATCTAATATAAATATTGTCAAGTAGAAAGGTGAGGGCATCACACACTTTCTGACATGACCAAAGTGTATAATTCTTATGCTCTTTAGAAGTTAAAAAATGCATTTCTGACATTACATGCAAGATAGAGAGAATCTTCTCTGTGAAAAGCCCATTCAATTAAATCATTAAGCTTTTCTTGTATAAGATTATGAGGAAGTGTAGTGTAAAGAGTGGAAAAATCGTAGGTAGACAGACTTGAAGCACGAAGCACGAAAATGTCTGGATTTCAATTTATTTAAAACCTCATTCGAATTTTTTAGACCAAAACAGATTTCTTCCTGATCTTTCAAAGACGTTATCACACTATTTAATCACATGCGTTTTGATAGCAGTAAGACAGGAAGTTAATAATTTAGAAAGTTCAGTGGTAGTGCAAGAGCTAGAATTTGCAATGAACCGTGCTTTGTAAGGTCTTTTATGAAGTTTTGGTAACCAGTATAGCGTAGGAAGCTTGTCTTGGCCTTCGGTAACACACACAGCAAACTTGGTGGCTGAATGACAAACATGTTTATCTACTATAGCTTTCTCTTCAGCTAAAGGCTGAAGTTCATAGGCCTTAGTACCACCAAGCTCCTGCTTAAGCGTGTTAACATAGTGGAGCCGTCACACAACGACGTTGTTAGCGGCCTTGTCTGCAGGGGCCAAAACAAACTTCTTATGAAATTCTTGAATACCTAGTTTAAGATGACGTAAAGACGTCTTGGGCTTAGGAGGTAATAAGTTAGTATTTTGAGAATAGAAAGAAATGCGTTTATTCACTAGTTTTATAATGCTAAGTTTCCAGTCCTTAAGGGCTTTATGCTCCACATACTCTCGCTTACACCATCGATTACCGAATTTATTCAAGGAAGCAGCGATTTCATCTCTACATTTACTGAAATCAATTTTAGATGGGTCCTTTAGAAATTATATTCCTTATCCTAGAATCAGGAATAATTTTCAAATTGTCAGTAATTACATGACCAGCAGCAGGATAGCAATACACTGAGTTTTTACAATCACATGAATCAGGAGTATTAGTATCAATATCAAGATCTGAAACAAGTTTATTGAAATTAAAACTGATAGATCTAACAGGTTTGTTATATTTACAGCAACTTATAGGTGTTTCAGTATTTTGAAAATAAGCAGGAATGGAAGAAAGCACCGATCTCTCACGGAAGATACTGGGCAAATCTATAAAATTCATACCCTTATTAATGAAGGATATTTTGAAGAAATGGCGTTTATGATTAATTTCAGAATCAATGTAAGGACGGAACGTATGCTGAGTATAGCCTCTAGTTAAGAGAAAAAGTAGAAGTAAAACAAAGATCAGGAATTGATACAATTAACTTACTCCATCCATAAAAGACACCAAAGGGAAAGAAATACAAACATTAAGCGACCAGACCATAATGGAAACCTAAACAAAGGAAGGCCATATGGACAGTTACTTTCCCACAAAATGGCCATATGGCCATCCAAAATTAAAAGACACAAGTGATACACACAGTAAGTAACAAACAACAACATAAATAAATCGCCACAGAAAAGCCGCCTTGGAACGGTCAGTGGAAGATTTCCACTGGGGGGCTTAAATCGATTTTACGTGGCCACAATCCTCGCCCTTACTTCCGTCGCGATTTAGACAAATAATTTGTTCAGTCCGCATGAAGGCCTCCTAACTCATCAGTGCAACATCTCCGTGAACACAGAAATCAAAGAACCACAGAGGTGAGACAACGGTGAGGACTCGACAGCAAGAAACCACTGAAATGCTGGAGCAAAAGAAAACCAACAGTTAGACTCCGATGAGCCCGACCAGAGACAGAGCATCAGGCACCAACCAACATTATCTCTTTAATTTTCAATAAGCCTTTACGTTGGAGCCGTCATAGAATCTGAGGCCTGACCCACCGGCGTGCAATTAAAGAGGAAAGCAAAGTTGCCAACCGTGATTGGGTTAACTACCATGCATGCAGTCTGTCGTATAATATCCATGTTGTACCCAATCCTTTTATATCGAAGAATGGTTTTACGAAATTGGGTGCTGAAGTCATTGCGGTTATATATTTTTCTCAATTTATATACTAAGTCACCATAAAATTCGGGTTCCGATAGACCTTGTTGCAGAAGAGATTTAAGTCCAATATTGAATTTTGAAATTAAATCAGAATGGCGTCTATAAAATTTTGAAAAGGCTTTGCGTAGTTTATGGTACCGATAACCCTGATTAAGGAGTTTAGCCGTTAATAATTTATAACGAGTGTTGAAGTCAGTGACATGACTACTCACTCTAGCAAATCGAATTAATTGCGAAATATAAACGCCATCATATAACTGATTAGAACTATCGTAGAATTTATTCGCCTCGGTGTCCAGAAGACGTAAAACAGAAACGGGTAATGAACTTAAAATGAAAGCATAGAGTGGCGTCCATGATTTAATAATATAATTGACAATCACTTCAGTCTAGTATTTTTTCGTTTAAACGCACGTGATTTACGTTTAAAGTTACCATTTTTCCTGGTGCCGTGAGATCTAGTTCTGCGTTTTCGACATTCCCCAGCAAAGTGGTGCGAGTCGGACCGTCCATGCATATACACACTATTGGTTTCCTTTGGCGGCAGGGCTTGAGATGTCATTCCATCTCAATATCGGGTAAAAGTCCCACAAAAATTGAAGCAGTGTCTCCAAAATGACACAAAAAGTGTTGACAGGGACTTTAAATCTCATTTTAAGCAAGTGGTAATGTTCTTATTTCTGCTACAAATATAAATTATTCAGGCTTTTGTAAAGAGGACTAACAGCCTATGTTTTTGAAACTAATGATTACCCCTGTGCACCCGAGTTTTGTCAATAACAACTGTGGTTTACAGGGATGTTCATTACTCGAAGTACTGTTGTTCACTTGATGGAAAGGATGTCTAATTCTGTCCATAAGTAGTTCATAAGGTTCAAAATCAAAAGTGACACTTAGCCATTTCGTTGAAATTGCATCAGAGTCTTTATTTTTGGACATTTTCAATCCGTTTTGATGGACTAAACTTCAAGCGCCTGTGGTCTACATTACGCAAACACGGCTATACAATTAAATTGCCACCTTTATCGCCGAAAATATGAACATTCATTTTATGATGAAAAATTGAGAAATTTTTCTTATATCTGCTCAAAATATCGATTGTGGCCACACGTTAGAGGCGGTTCTAACGTGTGCCCACAATCTATATTGCACGACCCGCAGAAAAAGCGACCGACTGAAGTCGGTTGATTTCTAAGAGTGCCCTTAAATCACCGTTTCATTCTGTCATTCGGTTAATCGGTCATTCTGTCAGTCTGTCAGTCTGTCTGTCCGGCCGTAACCCGTTTGTGAAAATTGGTGATAGTGACTTAACCGCTTGGAGTATTTAAACAATTTTTGGCATACTGATAGCTATACTGACCGGAAATAGAAACTATACACTTTTAATTTGTCTCGCCTGACAAAACAAGTGGATAATTCAGTTAAAAATTACTGATTAAGGACTTTACTAACTATCGACATGAATCCTGTAACAACTTCAAGAAAATCTGGTGTTCAAAATAAAAGTTTTTGGGAAAAATGTAAAAAAATGCATTTTTCACAAAATCTGTTTGTAATCGAATTTTGACGTCAACATTTTTGCGTATAGGTAACAAGTACAAAGCAAGGAATAAAAAAATAACATAGCATCTAAAAATTATCGAGAAACAAACATTGTATTGAAATCTCAAAAACTGCTTTTTTCAGCGAAATTTTCAAAATAATGTTTCAAGCAAAAAATCGACCCGAAAGTGCCTTCAATCGTTTTAGCATTCTCAGCTTTGTCTTAAATATTGATAAAAACAAAAACCGCATTCAGAAATGCCATACTTTTCGCTCACTTCCGGTGGTTTGGTCCAATATTTAAACGTCGATAACATTTCAACCATTGTGGAAATTTTCATTTTGTGAACAATATTCACAACGTTAGATGATGCGTAATAACTGGTAAAATGGGAATCACATTCGCGACACAAAAAGTTTGACTCAATGGAAACTTGAACAGCATAATTTTGACCCTTGCTTTGAGCCATTGGCTCTACCCGTTAAATCGTAGCTATCGTTAAACATTTTATTCGATAAATAAGACATGCCAATGATGATAATTTATATAATTGGAATTCAAATTTCATTAAAATGTTTCGCCAGTGACAACTTAAAAATGAGTGTATAGTTTCTATTTCCGGTGAGTATATCAATGAGATCTAACCAATGAACTTGCGTAATATTACATTCCACTTAGTATAGCCTCGCCGAGTCGAAAAATGTGAACATTTTCGAACTGCTTCTCCTCGGAAACCGTTGGGCCGATTGAAGTCAAATTTCATATGGAGCCTCTATGGGATGGGGGAAACCAAAATTTGCTCATGGGGTCCAGGTCACATGACAAAAATGGCCGCCAAGCCATATATGGTCTGTCTGTCCGTCCGTAACCCGTTTGTGAAAATTGGTGATAGTGACTTAACCGCTTGGAATATTTAAACAATTTTTGGGCATACTGATAGATATTAATGAGATCTAACCAATGAACTTGCGAAATATAACATTCCATTTAGTATAGCCTCGCCGAGGCGAAAAATCCGTAACCCGTTTGTGAAAAATGGTGATAGTGACTTAACCGCTTGGAATATTAAAAAAAAAAAAAAATGGTATACTGATAGATATCAATGCGATCTAACCAATGAACTTGCGAAATATTACATTCCATTTAGTATAGCCTCGCCGAGGCGAAAAATGTGAAAATTTTCGAACTGCTTCTCCTCGGAAACCATTAGGCCGATTGAAGTCAATTTTCATATGGAGCCTCTATGGGATAGGGCTAACCAAAATTTGCTCATGGGGTCCAGCTCACATGACCAAAATGGCCGCCAAGCCATATATGGTCTGTCTGTCTGTCCGTCCGTAACCCGTTTGTGAAAATTGGTGATACGGACTTAACCGCTTGGAATATTTAAACAATTTTTGACATACTGATAGATATCAATGAGATCTAACCAATGAACTTGCGAAATATTACATTCCGTTTAGTAAAGCCTCGCAGAGGCGAAAAATGTGAAAATTTTCGAACTGCTTCTCCTCGGAAACCGTTCGGCCGATTGAAGTCAAATTTCATATGGAGCTTCTATGGGATGAGGGAAACCAAAATTTGTTCATGGGGTCCAGGTCACATGACCAAAATGGCCGTCAAGCCATATATGGTAAAAACCCTTCAAAAATAGTCTTCTCCAGAACCACTGGGCAGATTTCCACGAAACTTGATAAATGGCATCCGGGACGTTGGTCCATCATAAATTGCTAAAATGGTGACCCTGGGTTGACCTTGACCTTCTTTGTGCCTAGGTCAAACTTTGACACATATGCTTTTGTATTGGAAAATGTGAGAATGCATTTTATCCTGCAAACGATTCAGAATACAGTACTAAAGTTTTTGCTCCTTACGATAAGGCGCATTTATTAGGGGAACCGTTTTAGGTCCAGGTCACATGACCAAAATAGCCGCCATACCCATATATTGTAACACTCATAAAGCTAAAAGCATCCGGCGGGTCGTGCACTTCAGCTGAAGCACTGGTTTTAGAGCAGAAATAAGAAAAATAAGGTATACCCCCGGAAACCCCAGTTTTACTATATAAAAGTAGGGTTCAAGGGGGTCAAATTATATAGGCGTGTTTTCGTGATGATATGCAGGCTGAGCACACCTGTCAGAAGGTACATGTATATCTTCTTTTGTTGCGGCTTATATTAACTACAGTCCAACTTGAATAACTCGAATACGTTCGGGACCATGAACGTTTGTTTGAAATACTGAGGGTTACTTATAACATCAGGTCGTCAGGCATAATGGGGATGACCTCATCACATATCTGCTTTTTACAAAGTAATGTTATGTTGTGTGTACTCAATAAGGCGATTCTAATGAGTACACACAACATATATATTCAGCATAAAATCCAACAAACATCCATGAATTAGAGTCGAACTTCAATGGCTCGAACACCTTTGGGACCTCGAAGATCTGTTCGCGACAGGGGTAGTTCGAGCCACTGAGGGAGACTGCCAGGAGGTATACG
Source organism: Lucinisca nassula (assembly GCA_963580285.1). Lineage (NCBI taxonomy): Eukaryota > Metazoa > Mollusca > Bivalvia > Lucinida > Lucinidae > Lucinisca > Lucinisca nassula. Next base: position 40,687,478 of record OY757023.1, on the reverse strand, counting down.
ATATACTTTTGGTTATATTTTCGGTGTTTTATAATGAAAATGTATGCTGTGTGTATACATTAGAATCGCCTCATCGAGGCGATTCTAATGAGTACACTCAACATATATTTTCAAGAGAAAAGACTAAAATCTTCTTAATTATCCCCCACTATATCTTATGTAGAGGATTTCGCTAGGGACTCAAGAATGGGTTCGACGCACCCATGGTAAACGAGCCATCGGTGTTCTAGCCATCGAAGTTCTATTGTAATATAAATACATGGATATCTGGAACTGTGGGTAGAATTTTGTAAGTTCGAATTAGCCATGGAGTGATCTATGTTCGAGTTATCAATGTTTCACTGTATCTTGTTAGAAGCCTCCGTGGTGCAGTGGTTACGCTACTGGCCTTGTAAACCAAGGGGTCGCAGGATCGATCTCGGGCTTCTCCAGACTTTCGGATGAGTTTTTAAAACCGAGGTCCCGTCTCCGCATGACCTTAGCTGTTGGTGGGACGTAAAACTCAAACCCTCACTCACTCACTGTACCTTGAACCCTCCACAATTTAATTCATTATCATTGATGTTAACACTAGTGTTGTAGCCAAATCTCCACATTGTAGATCTCGATGGTGGCTCCCATAATCTCCCATGGCAACTCACTCTTCCGACTGACATTATCAGAATAATAACAAGCCATATATGAAATTCATTCATTTTACTTTCTTCCTCAGAGATGCTTTTTCTTGAATTGAAAATTCACTTGCTGGCGGGCTGTTTGGCGAAATGTTCTGCTGAAATGCAAACCCGGTCACTCAGAGGTTATGCATGTGATTTACATATATTTTTTTTTGTTTTCGTAAAACGTCCAAAAGGTCTGTTATCCTGGACACTGTTTTTTTTATTCATTTTATTTCATATTATTTTCTATCACTTCCAAATGACATTTACTTCAACTTCAGACAGATATAGACTATGTATTAGTTATATATACAGTAAAATTCCGCTATTAAGACCACCAAAAATTAAGACTAATTCTGCTTTAACAAGCTTATTTAGAAGGGGGCAGTTATTCTTTCTTCGTGTTTTCTGCACACAATGTATTCTGCTCAGGGACCACTTTTGGGGCTGTTCATAAGTGGTCTTTACGACCACTTTTGAACAGCCCTAAAGGTGGTCTTAATATAGTACTTTTACTGTAATTGTGATGTTCTCCTTTTGAAATTACAAAATCCACAATTTGAAAAATAAGGAAAAGATTAATTATGAAATTACTTAACCAGAGCGTGCTAAAATTATGAATTATATTAACATACTAAAATATTAATCCACGTTTCTATTTCCGTTCTTCCTGTCATTTTCTGAATAAATAAGTCAAACCACTATTATCCTATTTGCAACTAGGACGAAATACAAGTTGTGTTTCGGTCTCTTTTTCTGAACTCATTACAAAAACACGCCTATACAAATACATTGCCAATTTTTTGGTCCAAAATTAGAAATTTTAAGATGAATAATTGTGATATTTTTCTTATTTCTGCTCAAAACGAGGCGGTTCTATCGAGTACCCACAATCTATGTTTTTGAGCAGAAATAAGAAAAATAATGTATACCCCCTTAAACCCCAGTTTTACTATATAAAAGTGGAGTATGAGGGGGTCAAAATTATATAGGCGTGTTCTCATAATGTAAATGCATTCATCAAATGCGTTTCAGAAGAACGGCCGGTATTATCAAGTTGACAAGTCTGCGAAATGAACACCCATTTATACCACACTGTATATAGAGAAGAGTGTGTTTGTTTGTTTTTATTTTCTTATATTTGCTCAAAAACATAGATTCTAGATACCCATTATCTACGTTGGAATTGGAAATAAGAAAAATGGCAAACATTTTCATCAGAAAAAAAAAATCCAGTTCTAGTGATAGGAGAGACGCCAATTTTGCACGTGGATGTGTTATCATAATGTTAATTCAGTTCGCCAAAATATGTCAAGTTAATAATAAAGGCCCCGTCAAGCGATTTTGGTACTTATCGCCTACTTATCCGCGCAGTCTCGCCAGAACCTTCGCTGCTCGCTCATACAGGCAGTGAATCAAGAGGAACCTTCAGACAGAAAGCCATATCCCTGGCCCCTCTGAATAGCTGGGCATGCGCAGTTAAAGTTTGTCATGACGGAATGCTCGAAGACACAAATTCGCTTGGCGGGGCTCATATTATGACAGCCGATGTTTACACCTAGTCAACGACAGAGAGCACAACAACTGAGCTGTCCCAGATAAAACATGACACACACATTACGATAATACATTACGAAAACACGCCTATATAATTTTGACCCCCTTGAACCCCACTTTTATATAGTAAAACTGGGGTTTCCGGGGGTATACCTTATTTTTCTTATTCCTGCTCTAAAATATAGATTGTGGGTACACGTTAGAACCGCCTCGATGAGGCGGTTCTAACGAGTGCCCATGATCTATATTTTGAGCAGAAATTAGACAAATATCACAATTTTTCATAATAACATTTTCATTTTTTCGGCGATAAAGGTGGCAATGTATTTGTATAGGCGTGTTTGCGTAATTCATATAATCAAAGCACTGAGATAATTGCTGGCTCGATTTTCTCGAGATAGTCCTGAACTGAGAATAGAACTGTTCGTTTAACCCTTAAATTCCAGTATTTTATGCAAGCACAGTAGCCCTGATCAGACAGTTATGTGGCGTCTGATTAGGTATACACTGTTTGTCAATGTCCAAGTGCACGACCGGCCCCCGCCCCTTGGGGCTTGAAGAAATAAATGGGCTGCATGACGCTTCCACGCTGAATCCGACCGCACACGCATACTGGTAAACCGCTTAGAGGATCTAAGCCTGCCCAGGCTAAGCGGTGCGAGTCGGACCGTACATGCTTATAAACCCTATCGGTTTCATTGGGCGACAGGACTTGAGGTGTCATTTCATCGCAATGTCGTGTAAAAGTCCCACAAAATCCGAAGGAACGTCTCCAAAATGACCTTTATAGTGTTGACGGGGACGTTAAATCAAAACAAGTGCAGGGGCACAGTCCACAATCTACTTTTTACGCAGCCCTCTGACGTCTTGAGGAGGCGACTATCGACGCTGTTAACTGGATTTTGTTCAGGTTCGGCGGCAGACAGATTGTCAGTGATATAGTCACGTGCCGCTTCATTATGAGAAAAGTATTCAGCACAATTGTATAGTATATTAGCATTTTCCGTTAAAGTTTTCCATATTATTTACTTCTCATTTGTTAATGTAATTATTTCCATTTTGTATGCACACATTCAACTAGGACAAAAGGTTCATCTTCCTGAATTAACAATATTTCATTGATAATGCTTAACCTCATATGCAACACAATCTGTGCTGGAACAGTAATTACACGTATAACATTTTATCCAGCTGCAGACAGTGTAGATCCATCGATGGCTTCTGATCAGAACCTACAATGTTTGTCATAGTTTCAACTCTCCCTCTTCTCCTCACTCAGCCCCAGCACTGCATCCCAGCTCCCGAATAACAGTGATCAGAAACAGAGCCCCTTCAGCGATATGTTTCAGCAAAAAAGTTGATTCTGCTTTTTGATGCAGGCCCGCACACAGGGTGGGGAGAGGTGCAAACGTAACCCAACCCTACCCTATTTTTGGAAAATTATCAAACTGATGTAGATATTCACCCTCTGCTAAATACCTGAAATTTGCATCCCTCCCCACAACACTTTTTCATCATGTTCAAATCATGTTCAAAACTGTTGTTGTAAATATATGACGAACAGTGTCGACCCTGATCAGAAGGAGTGTACTGTCTACGCTGTATGTCTAATGACGATACCACCTTCAAAAGTAGGGGCTGCTCATTTTTGCTCTTAAACAAAATTAAGTTCTTAGAATATGTGCGAAAAGTTTTTGTTTACTTTTTGTACACTCGACTCTAACAGTTTTATGAATGGAATCTTCCGAAAACCGTCACGTGATAGCATGGCCTAGATTAAGAAAGTGTTGTTGTTATCCTTTCTTACGTGAGCAAACTGACATTCTTATACTGCTTCATTTAACCTTAAATGTCACTATTTAAGCAAACAGTGTAGTCCCGGTGCAACCGGCTGAGAAAGACGCCACATTGTGCGGCGTCTGATCTGGGTATTCGGTAGTTGCCAAACCCAGCTCACGATTCCTGTCCAGACTCTATAAATAGCTCTGACCTATATGTAACATCGAAAGAAATATCGCGACTTTTCTAGGCGTTAGTTATTCTACATATACTTACACTTATTAGGGCCCCGGTGGGTTGCCCTATAGTAATCACTCTGTCTGTCCGTCTGTCCGTCCACAAATTTTCCTACTCCTCTGATAGCGCTGCCGGGGCCCTAGTCAGTTTCACTGACAGCTCTAGTTCAATTTGTTAATTAATAGAATACTGTTTAAAAAGCCTATAATTATATTGGGTATTATATTGGACTCTTCCAGCAGGGTGTTTGTCAGGATTCCATATTCATTATGAATTAGCTTTAAATGGCATATTAATTAAAGGAGATTGTGTACATTTCAATGCATACTTGTTCGTAAAAGAAGTTTGTTTAGAATATTGGTGAATAATGGTGATATGTAAAGAGATTACTTGGGTTTAAGTTTCTTAATACCCCTTCAGAAATATTGGTTATGTCTGTATTTCAAAATAGCGATCTTGTCAAGTGCTTCTTTGCTGAAATTACAGCTAGTCATGTTCTGGCACCAGGGGTTCACTTTACATGTACTTTATTCACGTAAAACGAATCATTTTGACATAAAATTTTCATTTAATATACGACAGGAACGACTGCAACGTAGTTGGCCTATATTTTTCAGTGTTTATAACGCAATAAATAGCTAAACAATGCGATAAACATAGAGCAGAACAATGGTCTAGGGGAATCGTGTTCGACCACGCGTCTTTTATTGACTATTGGGGTCGTGTCCCATGACCAATATTTTTATTTTATTTTTATTTTTTTTTTGCATGAAAAAATATAAACGGTTATTAGGTTATTATTACTTTCAAGTTTGTAGGCTTACTTGCTTGCCTCGGTAGCTCAGTCGGGTGCGCGTCTGACTGGTGATCAGGTGGACGCGTGTTCGATACCTGCCGGGGTCGGCAACATTCTTTCGTGGAGATTGATCATGAAATCTTTTCTTCGGTCTTTCTCTCCCTTCCGCTGATTCAAGAAGGGCAATTCTCAGTTTCTGGTGAAAAGTAGAAGTAAAACAAGGAATTGATACAATTAACTTACTCCACCCATAAAAGACACCAAAGGGGAAGAAATACAAACATTAAGCGACCAGACCATAACGGAAACCTAAACAAAGGAAGGCCATAAGGACAGTTACTTTCCCACAAAATGGCCATATGGCCATCCAAAATTAAAAGACACAAGTGATACACACAGTAAGTAACAAACAACAACATAAACAAATCGCCACAGAAGAGCCGCCTTGGAACGGTCAGTGGAAGATTTCCACTGGGGGGCTTAAATCGATTTTACGTGGCCACAATCCTCGCCCTTACTTCCGTCGCGATTTAGACAAATAATTTGTTCAGTCCGCATGAAGGCCTCTTAACTCATCAGTGCAACATCTCCGTGAACACAAAAATCAAAGAACCACAGAGGTGAGACAACGGAGAGGAAAGAATGTGCACTGTGCTGGTTAACCGCTTACGTACAAGCCTGCCAAGGAAAAGTGTGGATAGGTGAACTGACCGGCTCATTAATGACCTACAACAGTGTTGACTTGGCCGTTAAACTCAAATACAAACAAACAATGAAACAAACAAACAAATGCAAAGGCTTGAAATTTGACTTCTTGATCATTTGTTCTCACGGATATTATTGGTTCGCTTTCAAATGCTGCAGTTTGTTCACCACTTTTTAGGGGCGAAAACTGCAAAATTGTAAACTGGAGTACCCGGAGAACAACCTCCTGGATATCAGTTGCAGAACGGCGTTTCACATGTATCCCTAGCTAAACACAGCTGCTAGAGACCTAATGATTAATATTCGGCGCTCTTATCCACCCCTTCAAATCATTCATTTATAATTCATTTGTGGTTGAAAACTAGAGTACCTGGAGCAATCCCGAGTTGTGTTTCAGCTCATTATTAAGGACAAGAAACAAGGAAAATGAATGAATTAAGTTTCGTACTTGTTCATAAAACTTGTATTATGGTTACTTGTTAAAATAACCTCGACGAGGCCATTGTAACAAGTACATGTATCCAACACATATGTTTCTGAAGAGATACACATATAAATGACAGGCTTATTAAAATGTTTATAGTGATAGCGACACCGCCTTGCGAACACGCGGTGGCGTCAAATGGTAACGCGTATGGAACTATGGGATAGAACATACCATAGGCCTGAAAAACTTTCGTCAAGGTACGAAAAAATTTCGAATGATTTAAACACAGCGATTAACTACGAGTATTCCAATTGAACCATGATCCAATGAAATAACGTCTATGTTTGGGCTCATGAATAATGGTTACCGATTATTAGGCGTCTTTCTCGCATGTGATAGTAGACGACGGAAACCAGAAACAAGCTTATTTGCATACAATTGTTGACCGATATGACGCCATTTTTTTCGAGCTGTCAGCTGGCCAGAGGCGTATAATTACCAATGCCTAACTTTTTAGAAGAATTTCGGTAAGAACATCAATGCAGTAATTTCACATTTAGTTGGAACTTCAAAGACAACCATATTTTTTTATAAATATTTGCGTATTTCTCACGTTACAGTTGGCCGAGCACCGAGGCTGAAACTGAAAGCACAAAAAATCGATCAGTTCACCAGCTCACAGCTGCAGCACAAAAGACCTGCGAAACTGTTTGACATTGCAGTCGATATTCCTACAAAGTACATTGGCAATCATGTACTAGTAATTCCCGCAGGGGTCTTTAACCTGCACTTTTTCTGTTTTCAAGTCTTGTAATTCGAATTATGGATATCCATAATTCTATCTATGGATATCCATAATTCGATTTATGGATATCCATTATTCGGCTGATTTATGGATATCCATAATCGAATTATGGATATCCATAATTCGATTTATGGATATCTATAAATACGAAGGGCGCCCCATACGATCGGAGGTATACATTACATACACTCCATGTTGCAGGGTTGAAAGCCTAATTATGTAATTACAGTAGAGGTCTTTAACCTGCACAGGAGATGATTCTTCCTGCGCAGGGGGCCTCCAGTTAACGTCCAGATCCGAAGGAATGTGCACTTTTTGGTATTAAGCTAATGAATAGAATAGAATACAATGGAGCGTGTACAGCCTCCGAAATAATCACTGCCTCCAGGGATCGAAGGGGGCGGGGCTCTAGCATTAGAGGCAAGTGTAAGCACCACTGAGCCATCGGCCATTCTTGAGCAAAACACTCAGCCACTCAGCATTGTTCCGCCCTATCTTTGTTAGATTTGAGGTTTAATGTCCCCGTCAACACTGGATAGATCATGTTTAACGTCATTTTGGAGACGTTGCTTCCAATTTTGTGGGACTTTTATGCACTAGTCATTTGTAACCACAGCCCCCCCCCCCCCAAACACCTACAGGATATGTGGGGGATAGCGGGGCTAATGTGCTGGGTAGTTACCCTCTGTGTTCCCCCGCAGTGCCGGGTTAATGCGCGGGTTTTGATATTATGCAAATATACCCCCGGTGGAACGAACTATTATAAGCAGTGAGGCTGTGACCTTCTGGAGGTCCCCCTAGCAGGGCTGTAAAAAGTCATTGTCCGCGCTTTCCCCGTAGGTGTGTGTGTGTGTGGGGGGGGGGGGGCAGTGGTTTCCAATGACTGGTGCATTACCGGACACTGAGATGGAATGACTTCTCAAGCCCTGTTGCCCAATGAAACCAATAGGGTTTATAAGCATGGACGACCTGACTCGCACCGCATTTCCATGACAGGCTTAGATCCTCTAAGCGGTTTACCAGTACTCATGTGCGGTTAGATTTCAGCTCTGCATGGAAGTATCATCATGCTCCTCATCTATTTCTTCAAACGCCGATGGACGGGGGCCGCTACCCTATCTGTCGACAGGCCCTCATGGCCAAGTGGATAAGACACTGTTAATCATTAGGTCTCTCATGGTTGTGGTTTGAGTGCTTGGGTCACATGTGAGATGCAGTATTCTGCAACGGAAAGTCAGGTGGTTTCTATCCAGTTTTTGTCCACGATCGGCTCGATTTTAGTGAAATAAGAGTCTGATCTTGAAAGTCATCAAACCAAAGCCCCCAAAATATCAATCTGTCAATCTATCCTTTTTCTTTCATCCAATACGTCTAAAGATACGTCTGTCTACATGTATCTATCAAGTACTGGTAAACTGGTTACAGGATCTAAGCCTGTCCAGGCAAAGCAGTTCGAGCCTGGCCTTTCATTCTTATAAAACCTGTTGGTTTCATTGGGCCACGGGGCTTGTGACCTCATTTCCTCTCAATGTCGGTTAAGAGTTGTGACCTATGACCTCAGCCAATGACCCCAGGGGTTCAGATAAAAATTTGGATACCCTCATGCACATCTGCAGTACCTAAACAATCTACATGTATGTAGCAAGTTTTGCAACCATACTTGAATAAATATTTCTTTGTAATGTCCCCGTCAACACTGTATAGGTACTTTTGGAGATTTGATTTTTTGATTTGGGTTTTACGTCCCTTTCAATACTATTTCACTCATATCGAGCCGATCGTTAATCAGAGGTGGGCAAAAACCGGAGTATCCGGAGAAAAACCACCTGACCATCCGTTGCAGGAATCATTTTGTAGACGTTGCTTCCAATTTTGTGAGCCTTTTACCCGACATTGGGATGAAATGACATCTCAAGTCCTGTTGCCCAATGAAACCAGTAGGGTTTATCAGCATGGACGGTCCGACTCGCACCGCTTTGCCTGGACAGGCTTAGATCATATAAGTGGTTTACCAGTACCCGTGTGCGGGTCAGTTTCATCTCTGTGTGGAAGCACCATGCAGCCCGTCTATTTCTTCAAGCCCCGATGGACAGCGGCCGTAGTAGTAGTTGCATTCACAAGTATTTTCACGAAAATTTTACTTTTGACCTCACTTCATAATCCCAGGGTTTCAGATCAAAATTTGGATACCCTTATACACATCTGCGCTCCTAAGCGATACATGTACTAAGTTTGGTGACCATTGTGCAAGAAATAAAAACTAGTTACTGTTACATTCACAAGCATTTTCTTGAAAATTTGACTTTTGACCTCACCCCATGACCCCCAGGGGTTCAGATCAAAATTTGGATACTATGCACATCTGCAGTTTCTAAGCAATACATATATGTGTATAGGGCAAGAAATAAAAAAAGTAGTTACATTGACAAGGTTTGTGACCGATCATTACGATAACACCCGTGGAAAATATTACATTTTTTCACCTCTTCAAAATATCTTCTTTTTTGATGAAAATCTGTGATATTTGTCTTATTTTGACTGCAAACATATGTTGGGGACGCTCGTTAGAACCGGCTCAATGTGGCGGTTCTAATGAGTACCCACAACCTATATCTTGGAGCAGAAATAAGCAAAGTAATGTATACTCCCATAAGCCCCTGTTTTCTATATATAAAGTGATGTTTAGTGGTGTGTTCATTTTGTTCATTTCACGGACTTGTTCACGTGATGGGAAGGACGGAAGGTCATACAGACGAACACCCATGACAAAACTTAAAACCATATATAATATATATATATATATATATATATATATATATATATATATATATATATATATATATATATATATATATATATATATATATATATATATATATATATATATATATATATTATATATAGAAAATCAAAAAGTCCGATATCGCCACAATATATATACGAGGGTAGGCTGAAAAATTCTGAGCCTGACCAAGATCCAATGGTTTGTCCATCTGAAAGTGCCTTATTTTTCAACATAGTCTCCCTTCCTATCCACACACTTCCTCCAGCGATACTGGAGTCCTCGGATCCCTGTGGTATAGAAGGTCTCAACTTGGTCCCTGAAAAACTCCTCCACAGCAGCTATCACCTCCTCGTCTGACCAATAATGCTGCCCAGCCAAGTGCTTTTTCATGTTTGGAAACAGGAAATCATCTGATGGAGCTAGATCAGGTGAATACGGAGGGTGATCGACAAGTGTGAAGCCACAGTCATGCACAGCAGCCATTGCGACAACAGATTTCACAGCAGGCGCATTGTCCTGATGGAACAAGACCCCTTTTGTCAATTTTCCGGGTCGTTTAGCCTTAATTGCTTTTCGCAATTGTTTTATCAGATCTGCATAATACTCCCCATTAATTGTTCTGCCCTTTTGAAGGTTATCTATGAATATTATACCCTTAGCATCCCAGAACACTGATGCCATCACCTTCCCTGCAGAGGAGACGACCTTTGCCTTCTTTGGAGGGGTGAGCCGGGGTGCTTCCATTGCATGGATTGTCTTTTGGTCGCTGGCTCAAAGTGATGAACCAAACACTCATCCTGAGTGACAAAACGATCAAGAAAACCATCTTGGTCTGTTTCAAAAATAGCCAAGTTGGCTTGTGACAGGTTCAGTCTGGTCAGGCGTCAAAAGCCGTGGCACCCATCAGGCGGAAATCTTCGACATTCCTAATTCACTGTGTAGAATGTTCTCTACTCTTTCACGGGAGATCCCAACAGTGTTAGCTAACTGATTCACAGTTAAACGCCTGTCATCCATCACGGCCCTGTGCACTTGGATGATGGTTTCCTCAGTTGTTGCCGTTGTGGGTCGTCCACACCGGTCATCATCTTCAAGGCTGTCCTTGCCCATCTTAAAATTTGCTGCCCACCTTTTTACGGTTGCATACGAAGGAGCATCATCCCCTAATGTAGCAACCATATCAGCATGAATTTCCTTAGGAGCTAACCCCTTTTTATGGAGGTACTTGATGACACCACGATACCAGATTTTGTCCATTTTCTCAAAAATGTGCTAGTATCAATTTTCAAAGTCTAGAATTTCTACGTTATTGCAGGTAAACGTGAACTCATTTGAGTCAGAACAAGTAATTAAGGCTTGGATTTAATGAATACAAAATTTCATGGCTGTTCGATGCCTGCTTCTTGGTCAGGCTCAGAACTTTTCAGCCTACCCTCGTATATATAAAGCTGGTGTTACAACCTGAAACCACATTCTCACTATAATAAAGTGGCTCATTACAGGGACTTGTTATGGTGATGAGTAGAAGTGCTCTGATTTGGGTACATCTTTTTGATGTTTTATAAAATATGAGTATGTTGTGTGTACTTGGTAGACTTGCTCATCCAGGCAATTTTAATGCGTACACACAACTTACATGTTCAAGACAAAAGTAACTTAGTAAGATAAAAAGAGAGAAAATATTCCTAGATTACCCTTCAAATTTCTCATCTACAGCCCAGATTCCCTTTGGACACACGAATGGGCTTGATTAGGTCATGGTCAACAAGCTACTGGGGCCGGCCTCGGTAGCTTGGTCGGATGCGCATCCGACTGGTGATCAGGAGGACGCGGGTTCTATATACCTGCCGGGGTCGGCAATGTTCTTTAGTGGAGGTTGATCATGAAATCTTTTCTACGGTCATCCCCCCCCCCTTCCCCTGATTCAAGAAGGGCAGTTGTCAGTTTCTGGCGAAAGAATGTGCACTGTACTGGTTAACTGCTTACATATACGCCTGCCCAGGAAGTGTGAATGGGCAAACTGACCGGCTCAAAAATGACATTGTGTTGACTGGGCCATTAAACTCCAATACAAACAAACAAGCTACTGGTGCCCATTGAGGCTTGGAGAAATAGATGTGGCTGCAATGTGATTCCACGCAGAGCTAAAACTGACTGCACATGAGTATTGTACATTAGTAAACCGCGAGTTGGACCGTCCATGCTTATAAACCCTATTGGTTTCATGCTTATAAACCCTATTGGTTTCATTGGGTGACAGGGCTTGAGATGTCATTTCATCTCAATGTCGGGTAAGAGTCCCACAAAATTGGAAGCAACGTCTCCAAAATGACCTTTACAGTGTTGACGGGGACGTTAAACCTCAAATCAAACAAAACAAATCTTCCAATTTCTGAAGTGTCAATGTGGTCATCTTTGACATTGGATTCATCCATTATTGCTTATATATAGAGTGTTTTTAAAATCAGCATTATTAACAAGATGTTGATCTTGATTGGATGACTTGTTATGAACAGTCTACTCTGGAGCTACATGTTTTGCATGGTTGAAATGGTTTACACAGGCTTTTGTCTAATTTCCAACAGGTATGACAGGGACTTCTGAGCCTGTCTCGGAACATTGTGGACCAAGTGAAACAGGAGCTGCATGAGACACATTCTCGGTGAAACATCACAGTCACAGACAATTTATCAACTTTAACCCAAACTGTTCTACAAGATATTAGCCATTCTGGGTTGGAAACCAGTCATACCTAATGAAAGTATGTGTATTCTAGGTGCCTGGATGCACCAGGCCTAGCTGATGGTCAAAATGTTGACTGCATATGAATGCCCAAGCAAAGCCACATATAATATTATCTACAATAGATCAGTGGTATGACTCCTCTTTCATCCCTCGCCCATTTGGGCTTGAAGAAATAGATGAGCTGCATGATGCTTCCACACAGAGCTTAAACCGACTGCACGAGTACTGGTAAACCACTTAGAGGATCTAAGACTGCCCAGGCAAAGCAGTGCGTGTCGGACAGTCCATGCTTATAAGCCCTATTGGCTTCATTGGGCAAGAGGGCTTGAGATATCATTTCATCTCAATACGAGGTAACAACCGCACAAAGTTGGCAGCAACGTCTCCAAAATTACATGTACCATGTTGACGCCTTCGTCGGGGCGTTAACCCTCAAATCAAACAAACAAAATACTATTACCCGACTTTAAATTTCATAGTGATAATTTTACTAACACTAATGTGGCATTAGATAACTTATCACTATAAAATTTAAAATCTGGAGTGTTACTTTTCAAAAATACCACCGCATATTGGGGCTTGCCCCCGCCCTTGAAGGCTTTGTGAAATGGATGGATGGACCGACAGCCGAATCCATCCATGGCAGAGCTGCCAGAGTGAGAATGGGTTAACTGCATAGATAATCCAAGTATGCTCAAGAAAGATAATTTAGGTATGCTCAAGAAAAGTGATTTTGGGTTCTGGCTGCCCCAATAGTTAAGTTTATAAACTTACATGTAGTTATACATGTACATAATGGTAGAAAGAGTTACTGCAGGACTTGAACATAGATATTTTGCTCTCAGATCAGACGGGGCCTGATTAATCCTAATCCACTGCCTGGCTGCCCGATACAAGTCTAAATTTTGGCTGGGCAAGAGTTTTTTTTCTATTTCACTTGCCCAGAAAAATATAAAGGACATAAAAAAATAATAAGAAATATGGTAATTCTAAGCTATTTTCAAGATGCTGTGGAATGCCGGGCAAGTGGTTGAAAGGTTGATCTGTCAGGCCCTGGATCAGGTAAAAAAGCCCACAGATTTGAAAGCAATGTCACCCAAACTATTGTTGCTATTAATGCTAAACCTGAACAAACAGATCTTAAGATAATTTCTACAATATATTTGATAAATATGATCAGTGAGCTGTTATAAGATTAAAGTAGTGTTAATTTAATAGAAGACTGTGATTGTTTTTTTTTTTTTTTATGTCCCCGGTAGCGATAGCGGGGACATAGTGTTTTTGCCCTGTCTGTTTGTTTGTTGGTTTGTAGGTTTGGTTGGTTTGTTGGTTTGTACGTGGACAACTTTAACGTTGGCCATAACTTTTTAACAATTTGAGATAGAGCTTTCATATTTGGCCTGAAGGTTCCTTGTGACAAGACCTTCACATTCATGCAAAAAAATTTGACCTATGACCTTGACCTTGACCTTTGACCTACTTAAAAGAAAAAAAATAACATTGGTCATAACTTTTGAACCACTTGAGATACAGCCTTCATATTTAGCATGTATGTTCCTTAAGGCAAAAGCTTTACATTCATGCAAAAAATTTTGATCTGTGACCTTGACCTTGACCATTGACCTACTTAAAATGAAAAAAGTAACATTTTGGTCATAACTTTTGAACCGTTTGAGATAGAGCCTTCATATTTTGCATGTAGCTTTCATGTGACAAGAGCTTTACATTCACACAAAAAAGTTTGACCTGTGACCTTGATCTTTGACCTACATAAAAGAAAAAGTTAACATTGGTCATAACTTTTGAACCGTTTGAGATACAGCCTTCATATTTAGCATGTATGTTCTTTGTGACAAAAGCTTTACATTCATGTCAAAAATTTTGACCTGTGACCTTGACCTTTGACCTTCTTAAAATAAAAAATAACATTTTGGTCATAACTTTTGAATGGTTTGAGATAGAGCCTTCATATTTTGCAAGTAGGTTCCTTGTGACAAGAGGAAATGCCTTCTTAACCTAATGCACATTTGACTAAGTACCATCAATACACCTCAAAGGGTATTGGAGTCGGGGTGATCATAAGGTTACATTCTCACAAAAAATTTTGACCTGTGACCTTGACCTTTGACCTACATAAAAGAAAAATTTAACATGGGTCATAACTTTTGAACCGTTTGAGATACAGCCTTCATATTTAGCATGTAGGTTTCTTGTGACAAACGCTTTACATTCATGCAAAAGTTTGACCTGTGACCTTGACCTTTGACCTACTTAAACAAATAAACATTTTTGGTCATAACTTTCGAACCGTTTGGGATAGAGCTTTCATATTTGGAATGTAAGTTCCCTGTGATTAGAGCTTTTCATATATGCAAAATGTTTGGACCATGACCTTGACCTTTGACCTACTTAAAAGAAAAAATGAAATTGTTCATAACTTTTGAACAGTTTAAGATAAAGCCTTAATATTTTGCATGTAGGTTCCTTGTGACAATAGCTTTACATTCATGCAAAGTTGTTTGACCTGTGACCTTGACCTACTTTAAAGAAAAAATATTATTGTTCATAACTTTTGAACCATTTAAGATAGAGCTTTCATATTTGGCATGTAAGTTTCTTGTGTCAAGGGCTTCCCACACAAACAAAAATCTTGAACTGTGAGCAACTTTGAATAAAAAATGACCATGCCCGGGGACATGTTCGTGTTTCACAAACACATCTTGTTTTCTCATTATTTTTCAACGAAAATCAGGGTTGTCATGCCTTTTTCCACTGAAAAAAAAAAACAAACAAACAAACAAAAAAAAACAATTAATAACATATACTTTAAAAATGCTGTCTTTTTTCTTATTAATATTACTAAATCCATGCACTCATAAGATATACCATAAAAATCCTAAAATTGTGACACTTTGAGGAGTTTATGTTTGTTTGATTTGAGGTTCAACGTCCCCGTCAACACTTTTTAGGTTATTTTGGAGGCATTGCTTCCAATTTTGTGGGACTTTTACCCACCATTGAGATGAAATGACATCTCAAGCCCTGTTGCCCAATGAAACCAATTCAGTTTATTTTCATGGGTGGTGCAACTCGCACCACTTTACCGGGCATGCACAGAACCCCTAAGCAGTTTACCAGTACCGATCTGTGGTCAGTTTCAGCTCTTCGTAGAAGCATCATGCAGCCAAATCTATTTCTTCAAGTCGTGATGCGATTGGATCAGAGAAGTTACTCTAATTGTAAAATTTTAACACAATTGTTTCATGATCCAGCAAAGAGTCCAAATAGTGCAGACAGAATAGTAAACAGTGCAGACTCGGGTCAGACTGGATCTGGGTCTGCATTTTTTGTTTGTCTGTCCGAATATTCATGTTCATAATGATAGATTTTTCACTTTATTTGATGTTTTGTTTTCCCTGTCATTGGAGGGTGTGTGTTGGGGGAGGGGGGGGGGGGCATCTTTTTGCTGGGATTCGGTTGGTGTCGGCATTTAGGCTGTTTGAAGCACTTTAATAGTTCTCTTGAACCAACAGATGGTTGCTAACCAAACATGCATATAAACATGTAACTTTAAGCCATCAGTTTGTTCACCTTCACCTTATTCAAAAGGTGATCATATTTTGTACTTATCATGCTTGCCATTGCATCCTACATGAACCAAAAATTTCAACAATAGATTGTTATGACATTAACCTCAGTTTTAAGGTCAATCACACACACACACACACACACACACACACACACACACACACACACACACACACATATATATAGATAGTGCCGGTTTTGAGGTAATCTGTTAAAAACCCTCACAAATCACCTCTTCAACCAGCACTATCTATATATAAACACATCTTACCACATATATATTTTACCGCAGTATTTTGAGCAGACAGATAAACCGACTATTACATGTCAATTTATCTTTACCACACTGATAGTTGGACATCAAAGTCCAAAAGGGAAATCACCTACGGACTATTTCAGTATTTAGAAAACCATTCACTGGACAAAAAACTAGTCATTTATTTACGTTCAATTTCTTACTATTCTAGTACAAGCCGTGATAGCCGAGTGGTCTAGATGGTTTGGACTGTAAATGGTGGGGCATGAGTTCGAATCCCGGTAATGACATAAAAATCTTTTTATAATGGAACATTGAATAAAAATGATGACAGCGTAATCGGTTTCAATAAAAAGCGTTTCTAAGCGATAAAAATGGGTTAAAAAAAAGAAAAAAATACAAAAAATCCTGATAACACTGTAATCGGTTTAATTAAGAAAGGTTACTAAGCAACTCGTAGAGAACAACAAATAATTAAAAGTAATATCCAAAATCTGCTCCGATAAAAGTCGCGGATAGACACTATATAGAAACATATTAAAAAGAATTTTGAAAATTCCACTTTGGGGCAAAAACTTTAACCCCTCCTGAAAGTGCCTTTACATAATCCAATGACCACCAGATTTTGCACATATAACAAGACTTTAAGGCTGTATAACATATTAAAATTCCAAGTTCCTATGACAACTTTTGGAATTTCAGAAAGTCTTTGAGTCTTCCTAAAAGTGGAATCCCATCAACCGATTAGTCTCAAATTTTGCATATGTATTTGGGTTGCATATATACATATTATCACAAAATTTCAAAGTTCTAGCATCATTTTGGAATTTCCTGCAAGTCTTTGAATTGTTGTAAAATAACATTGGTTCAACTAATTACCACCAAACTTTGTACATATGTTTCAACATACAAAATGCACATTCTTATAACATTGTAGGTCGGAAGTGAAGCAAAAAAAAAATATTAACTTTCATATTTTGGTGGTGGGTCATTTACTATTGTAATTTTATTGAATAAAATCAAGCATTTTCTATCTTTTTTTTCATTTCATTCTTCGCTTGAGCCTTACCTTCCTCAATAAGTTTCTTTCTCTCACTTTCACTCAATCCTGTTTGTTTTGAATGTATATTGTCTTTGAGTTTATTATATTTGTCCAACTCATCCAACACAAGTTTAAATTCATTCTCAGATATCTGTCCGTCTGTCAAAGCCTTAGAAATCAAATCCTTTATACTATTCAACTTACTATCAGCAATAGTTTTAATCTCATAATGTTTCTGTGATTTTGAAGTCATTTTATGCCTAATTAGTTTAACACACACACCCAAACTCCCACACACAACAGCACCAATCTCTAAAGGCAACATAATTGGAACAGTTAATCCAACACCTGCCAAAATAACACTTGTTGATATCAAACCTGTATCAACACCGTCGGTAATATTTATACCTCGTTTATACTTTTTATACAATGCTTTTCTCACATCTCTCTCATTAATTAACGTCTTCTCTATCTCAGATATCTTCTGTAATCTATAATTTTGCCCATCTTCAATAGGCAACTCTGGATATAGCGGTGCATTAGGTTGTTTCATTTTTTTCTTGATAACATATATTTTTTTATTCAATAAATAATTCAATTATCATCGAAGCCACAGTATTAACACATGTAGCATTATTAGTCTGACAAACAAAAGCAATTGCATCACCAGCCTCAACCTTTAACGGTGTAGCAAAGTTATCGTGTTTTCTTAAAATATTATTCAATGATATATCATATCCTGCTTGTGGATTTCCATTAATTGCAATCGCCACAGACACATCGCCTTTTGTTCTTTTACTCGACAGTCCAACACCTATTATCTGGCCAGGAAAGTTCATCACATATCCAACACCTACTTCTCTACCACCATTTCCAAAGCCAAACACTTCATTCTTCTGTAAGGAACCTTTACTCTCCGCACAAATGCTTATCAATTTTCTGTCTGACATATTATCAACCTTATTATATAATAATCGATGATTGACATACATATCCCGAAATCTATCTTGAAGTCCTGTATGTCTATCATTCAATGTATTTATTTGTGTAAATGCTTGACTTCTCATATTAAATATTTCTTGTTTCAGCCCCAATGCATCTACGTGTTTTCTCTTAGCACCAAATATACTCATTTTTTTATTATAATTATATAATTTCCAAAACGCAATTAATTGGTAGATGATTAATTACCTTGTTGTTATTTTCATCCCTGATTTCTAATTTCAATTCTGCTATAGCATCATTCACCAAACACTTATATTCTGGATGCTCAAATCTCACTGTTGTTATCTCTCCAAACTCTTTATTTTCCACTGGAACAACAGCCAACACAGTACTCGGCATACCATCTAAATAATTATTTGAAGTATTAATCTGTTCCAAATGAACATACAATGATTTATAAACAGCAAAATCTACAGCTCTCTCACCATAATGAGTTTCATTAACAGCAAACTTTCGCTTATTTCCAAACCCCAACATTTGTTTTAAGCCCTTGCTTATCTTCAATTCATCCGGTGTAATTAAAGAAGCAATTCCATTTGTTTCATTTACAGATAATGTAATATTATTACTTTGAAATAAATCTGCTATTTGTTGGAAACTATAATAACCATCTATAATCTTATGAGGTCTCTCTTTAGTCTTCTGCAAATATTCATCAACAACATTATACCATCCAACACCATATGTTATAGATTTCAAACCAATACGTTTATTCCCATCTCTGTTATCAATGTATTGTTGCAAGTTTATTGTCTTGTCAATATTCGAAATTGTATGATACATTTTTATTTTTTATATATAATCAATAATAAAAATGATACCTAAAGAATTCAAGTACAATCCCAATGCATCATATAACCCCAATACTAAATATACCGAAAAGAATATTGAACTTATAAAACAAACGATTTATGTTAATAAAGATGACCATTTTCCAGTAACGTTTCCCGACTTATTTCAAAACTATCAAAATCCAACATTACACACCAATGAACCGTGGAATACATGGCTTCATTCATCATTTGACTGGTGGCAATGTCAATTAAATTTTGCTGTTTGGTGTGCCACTACAGGATGTGGTGTAAGTTATCAAGATCATTTGCAAAACACTTCAGGACTAACTAAAACAATATATACATTTCATGTTTATTATTGTATTGCTCGTATTTTGAAAGAACTTAAAACACCTTTACCAACAGATGAATCATTTTGTTATTACAAAAATCCATACGACAAAGCTGTCTATCAAAAGTTATGCAATGAATTCAATGTTTCACCTAATACAGATTGGAGGCAAAAATTAGAAAGTAGTTCTAAATGCAGTGGTCTAGGGAGTTACACACAATATTTTAAACCAAGTGGAAAATATAGACAAGAACATCGAAGTGAAGGTCCATTCTTTAATCCAAATGATAAAATAGAACATACAGTAGATATAAGTGACGCCTGGACAATGTTTATATTAGACAAATCAGAAGGATTAACAAAAACAGGTATTGAACGAATTAACGAAAGTATTAGAATGTTTGTATGGGCACTATTAGCAGCACAATCTCAAACACGTGTAGAAATTCTAAAAATAGGCACAGGATTTGATGCTCAGAAACAATTTCTTGCTAACATTGAAGACGCTATTAATAGTCCAGTTGATTTACCAAGTCAAATACAAAGATATCAAAACACACTCAAATATGCAAGAAGTAAAGTAGATTTTGTTTATGGTATTGGATTATATATGTCTCCCAGTGATATGGTTTTACAAGTTGGTACTATCGCTGGATATAATAATAAAATTGTAATTGCAACAGAAAATCAAACACTTGGTTTCAATAGTGATGTAAATGTTAAACCTGTTGCATCTGCTACACAACCTGCAACTATACAAGGCACACAAACAAAGAAATCTCTACCAGATTATCATCAACAAGCAGTTGATAATGCAAAGAAACACAATCTGTCAAAAAGTTGGGTTGATGGTGCTGGTACCTCCGATGCTAGAATAGCAGATTGGTTTAATCATCACAAACTTGCTAACCAATCTACTACAAAGAAATCTCTACCACAATCTCTACAAGGCACACCAACAAATAAATCTCTACCACAATCTCATCAATCTCTACCAGAAAAAAAAGAAGCCATACAACATGAAGACAACAAAACAGCATTAATAGTAGGAAGTATAGTAATTGGACTATTAATTATGTATGAAATTTATTAAGTTCTTTTTTTTCTTATAAACTCTCTCGCAGATGCATATAACAATCCAGCAACCAATACAACTAATGCCCATAAATGTTCTCCAAACCAACCAACAACTTTACCCGCAGAAGACAACAACCAAGACACAATAGAACCAATAACACCTGGTAATGCAGTAGCTACTTTTCCTGCAAGGGTAGAAAGTAATTTACCAAGATTTGATAATTGTTTCTTAACCCAATCTTTAACACCACCTTTTGGTGGAGAAGGAGGGGTTGAAGTAGTACCACCACCAGTAGGAATAACAGCCTCAACAATAACTCCAATAATCATTCCAAAAGCGGTTAAAATACTAACAATTGTAATGCCTTGTTCTCTGAATAATGTTCTAATTCTTTCACCCAATGTAGTGTCTTCTTTTAATACTTTGTTTATAGTCTCTTTGATTCTATTTACCTGACTACGTAGTTTTTCTTTATTAACATTAATAACTTCCAATCTTGCACTTCTCTCACTTTCTAACTCTTTGATTCGACTACTTATCCTTTCTATTTGAAATTCATCATTGTCTGCTTTGGCTTGTTCTAATTTTGTATTTTCTTTTGCTAAGTCTTTATTTGTTTCATTCAGTTTTGCCAATTCATTTGCTATCTCTTCTTTGACTGTTGTCATTGCATTTGCTATTCCATCAATCTCTCTTTTTGTCCAATCTGTTTGTGTTTCTTGTTCATTAGTAAATGATGTCTCCAATGTTTTCACAGCAGTTTCTACATCAACTGTTGTATTTAATAGTTCTTGAGTTTGTTCTTGTGATGATATATCTTGTAAAGGTATTTCTTCTTCTGTTTGTGTTATTTGAGTTCTCGTTTGAAGTAATTGTGTGAATGCTTTTCTACCTTCTTTAATTCTTGTAGCAGATGGTTTAAAATCATCTACACCTAATACATTCCTAACAAAATCAACACCATATTTCCTTTGCAAAGTATTAAATGATAAAAATGTTGCTATTTCATCTGGTGCATTGGAACGATAATATGTTAATGCAATATTCTTTCCACCTTCATCTTTAACATATAACATTGGTCTCCCTATATCATCTTTCTTGAGAGACAAACCTTTGATTTTACGTTTAGGTTCTTCATTCCTTTCGTAAAATCTATCTATCATGTTTTGACCTATGCTATTAAGCAGAGTTTTCCAATCATCACCGGTTAAATCATTCAAACCAGCAAACTGACTATTTAATGTTCTCTGAAACTGCTCTTCATCTGTAAAAGATGTTTCTGCTTCTTCATCATAATCCTCCCTGTCATACTCAGGATTTTCATATTCAGCCATTATTTATTTATTATTTAAAAATATTTTTTATCTTTTAATAAAAACATGTCAGCTTACGGAGATAAACTAAACCCTTACAGAAAAATAAGAGAACCACGTGGTGTAAAAGGCATTCGCCAAAGTGTAGTAATAACAAATAACCCTTCAACTATTGACCAAAATCAACAATTATTAGTGAGATTTCCTAATCTAAGTAGTAATGATGTTATTGTTCCCGGAACAGTCAGATTAGCATTTGAAATTGAACTAACCTCTAAAGATGCAAATGCAACTATATTTCAAAACATAGGAAGAGCAATAATTAAGAAAACAACAATTAGAATAAGTGGAAATGAAGTTATGTCCATTGACGATAGTGACATCTATCATTGTTATATTGATTTATGGAAGACTATTACAGAACGTGTAAATATGGTATATCAAGGCGTTGGCAAAGAGAACATGTTGAGACATAGAGTGGGTGCAGGAAACGCAACAGCAGATAAAGAAGATCAAGCCATCGCAAAAGCATATGGAAACAGGTTTTGCATCCCACTTGATTTTGAATTATTGGAAACCCATATGCCATTTTATCAAGCAGGATTAGGAGATAGACTTGAATATGAACTTACATTCAATGATTATAATAAAGTAATTAAATCAGGCGATGCAACTTCAACTTATACAATCAAAAATATTTGTTTGGAATTTGATATTGTTTCTGATACTGAATTAGCAAGACAAATAAGACAGCAAGTTGATGGTAAAATGGTTATTTTGTATGACAGAATACTAAGACACAGAAAAATAACTAAAAACAAATCTGATACACTATGGAATATCAATCTAAATGTTCCTGCAAGAAGTATGAAAGGAATTCTTATGCTATTCGAAGATCCTGAAAGGGCCAGCACAGAAGAATATTATAATCCAGAAATTACAAAAGTGGAAATGACAATAGAAGGGATTCCGAATCAATTGTATAGTCAAGGAATGAAGTCCCACCAACACTGGGACGAAATAAATAAATTCTTTGCTTTGAATTCAAAAAGAAACAAAGAAACAAGTATGGTCGTTAAAGATTTATATTTTACTGATACAACAATAGAAAAATATCTAACGAACAGGTATGCTTTATGGTTGGATTTACGTTCAACTGATGATAATACACTTCATGGTTCTGGAAGAAGAATTGAAAATGCATCAGAAGGTATCACAATACAAATAACGAAAGAAGCAGGAGTAGATGAACCAATCAATCTTTATTTGTTTGTTATACAAGATGCACAAATCAACTTTGAAGATGGTAGATTTAAAGAAGTCAGTTATTAATATTTTTTTTTTTTTACAAATAAAAATGGAACTACCAAAATATCCTCATTGTGCTATTATATGTGGTCAAACTGGATGCGGGAAAACAGAGTTTGTCCTTGACCTTTTGGAAGAGGAATATCGTCAAGTATTTAAACATATTGTTATACTTTGCCCAACCATTCAATGGAACAAGGCTTATAAAAATCGTGAGTGGATTGGTGATGTTAGAAAGCCTAAAACAAAAAATATAACAATTGTTAATCCTATTGTTAATGGAGAAGAAAAACTACAAGAACTACTAAGAATGTTCTTTAATAAATATGCTGGTCATTCTACTCTCTACATTATTGATGATTGCAGTGCAACGAAAGAACTAACAAAGAAAAAAGATATGTTATCAGAATTAGCATTTTCTGGTAGGCATGCAGAACAATCAGTGTGGGTTATTTCGCAGAGATATAATTCTGTGTTAAAAGATTTAAGAGAACAAACAAAATGGCTATGCATGTTCTACACAAAAGATAGAGATAGTTTTGAAAATTGTTTAAGAGAGAATGATGTTATTCCAACTTTGGAAGAACGACAGAGAATAAAAGAAGAACTGAAAAAAAAGAAGCATCGTAAGTTAATTTTGAAGACTGACCAGCCTACTGGTTATTGGTTGGTTGATTGATTATTTTTTTAGCAATGATTAAGTAATGTTTATGCAATGATTAAGTAATGCTTATACAATGCTGTAGCAAATCTTAAGTAATGCTTATGCAATGTTTTAAGTAAAATAGCAATACTAAAAAACAATGCTGTTAGAAATATTATCAATCACTGCAATCTTATCAATAATCATAACAAACACTGCAATCTTATCAATAGTCGGATATGCGATGTTTTATTTTTTAAAAATAAAAAATAAATTACATAAAATAAAAATGAATGCTGAAGAATTATTACAAGACATTGAATGTGAAAGCACAGAAAATAATGAACAAGAAACAAAACGTGAGCGATTATCAGCCATTGTTGCTGGTGGTGGTAGTAAGCAGTATCTTGGTAAAGACTTACAACTATCAGACATTGATACAATGACAGCAGAACAAATAAACAAACTTTACTGCAGATATGAAGCAAGATTGGGAGCAAGTATGACTAAGACATTGGGTAATTCTTTCATTAGCTTATACGTGATGGGTGTATCAAAGTATTTCAATGTTGTTAATCCACCTAAACTGATACAAGACTTAGAGGAAGACCCTTTTATCAATCACGCTTTGACAAGTTCATGTTGTGAATTGTATTATAGATATGGAATGTACCTTGCTCCATTAACTGCAATGCTAACAACAGCAAGACATATTGATTTTAATAAAAAAGAAAATATCTCCTTAGAAAAAAATGAGTGATACTGAAGTTAAAACAAAAGACCCAAGACGAGTAGTTGCTGGTAAGAAAGGTGCAGAAGCAAGAAAAAGAAATGCAGAATTAAGAAGAAAGGAGACTGAAACTATAAAGAAAGAAAACATGGAATTAAAATCTATAACAAAAGATGATGATGTCGGCTCTCCAAATTCACAGAATATAAATATATACAAAAATTATATACCATTATGCATAACAGTTGGAGTTGTTGGAATAGGATTGTATATGTACAAGTCTAAACAAGTTGTACCACAACAACAACCTATGATGCAACAACCTGCACCTATTATACAACAAAAAGAAATTGACCCATTTGAATTTAATTAATTTAAAAAAATAATATTCTCATTAAAAAAAAAATGACAACCTCAATAGACGGAAAACAAATTGCAAACATGTTATATCATGCTGGAGTGGAAACTGTATTAACTGTTGGATATTCAGAATTAGGTAGAAAACTATTGAAAAGACCAGCACCAAAAGTAGATTTTAATATGACAGATATTGGTATGTTGTCCATTGATATATTACTTGCAATGGCAACAAAGGATATGCTTGTTAAGCAAGGTATTATTCCTGCAGATATTATGAAGTAATTTTAATATTTTTTTTTTCATTATATAAAAATGGCAAGTGCAGTAGCATTAATGGTTGGAGGAGCAATTACAAACGCCTTAGCCTTTTCAGGTAGTAATTATTTATTTTCACATATGGGTAGTAATAGTGATGAAGAGAGAAAACGACATGATAAAGCGATGGAACAATTAGAATCAGCAACAACTGCATGGAATGAGAAGAGAACACAAAGATTGGATTTTATTAATGAGCAACTGAAGAAGGAACATCATGCTGTGGATGAGTTCAGTGATGCTGACACTGCTATGAAACAATATTATTATATTACAGGAAAACAATTGCCAGATAATTTATCCACACCATTACCACCAAAACCTACATTGAGTGATTTTTACACTCCATCAGAAGACCAGAAAAATAGAGAGATTGCATTTGTTGTTGGTGGTATGGCATTGACAGGATTTGTTGCTTGGAAGTTGATGTAGGTAAAAAAAAAATTATTTTTTGACATAATCTTTCTTTGGAAAAACTAAATCATAAGCATGATATTTATTTTTTTTATTATTCTTACATGGTTTCAAACCAAGTGGTCTTACATAAAATGGTGGTTCTTTACCTTCTATCTTCTTTGTGAGATGTGCAGGACTCCATACTTCACCATTGTCTTTGAGAGTTAAAATTACACTCACACCATTGTCTGTGTTAATTTCTCTGTAGTCGGTGATTGTATAAATGTTGTTGATTTCTAAATCAGTCCATTTCTTTGTGTCAAATTGAATTGTTCCTTTAACAGCTCTTCAAACTCTTCTTTTGTAGGTGTATAGTCATCATCAAGCAATTGTGCTATATTTTGCGTTTGTGCATTCTTTGACATCTTTTTATATATAAATATTTTTTCTTAAATATAAATAAATGGAGAAGATATACTATAGTCCAAAAGGTTTCTGGAAAGGACACTCAGCTGTTGGTAAGTTAGCAAAAGAAGCAAAGGTTAGTCAGAAACAAGCATTAGAGTTCTTAAAGAAACAAGCAGTATGGCAAATATATTTACCTGCACCTAAGAAAATAATAAGACCAAAATTTGATGTGTCTGCAGAGAATGAAGTTCATCAGGCTGATTTGTTGTTTTTACCTCACGATACTATTGGTAGGAAGACATACAAGTATGCATTGACAGTGGTTGATATTGGAACAAGATATAAAGAAGCCGAACCTTTGACGTCGAAAGATAGTAAAGAAGTTGCAAATGCTTTTGAGAAGATTTATAAAAGACATTTGAAGTATCCTAAACTATTGCAAGTTGATCCTGGTAGAGAATTTATGAGTTCCGTTTCAACTTTGATGGAAAAGCATAATACCAAAATAAGAAGAGGTAGAAAAGAGATACATAGAGACCAAGGAATAGTAGAAAGATTTAATAGAACCTTAGCAGAAAGATTGTTTGGTTATCAGTATGCTAAAGAGATTGATACTAAAAAAAGAAACAGAGAATGGGTTAAGAGATTATCTGATGTTATTAAAGCATTAAATAAGGAGACGAAAAAACCTCCTCCAATTATAACAAGAAAAGTTGATGCTGAAATTTGTCCTTATGCAAATGTTAGATATTTGTATCAACCTGGAGAATTAGAAGGTGGTGGAAAGAGAAGGGCTACTGACCCAGTATGGTCTGTTGATATTCATAAGATTGACTATCATATTATAACGCAGGGAATAAGCGTTTATTATTTGAAATCTCCTGCACCTAAGAGAGGGTTTGTCAAAGAGGAATTACTTATTGTTCCGGCTGATACCCATACGCGTATGTCGTAATGCCATCGTCAGTTATGTATCTTTTTGTGTCTAAAGGAGAAAGTGTAGTCTTATTTACTTTTAATCCATATATGTTGTGATGCATTGAGCGTAGCATGTTCATTGAGTGTGTGTATTTCTTTTTGTTGAATAATGCATCTCTGTAGTTTTCAAAATTGATTTGTTTTTTGATTAAATATTTTTTTGTTCCTTTCGCTTTTTTGATGACTTGTTCATCTGCTCTTAATACTGAATATAGTTTAGGACGAAGACCAATATATTCTGATATTGGAACACCAGCACATTCATCCTTCATCTTACCTATGACCTTCTTGTTTGTTTCATCGTATAGTGGATGTTCTTTTGGATAATCAGAGAAATCGTATTCATCTTTCATTTCAGACATATCTTTGTAAGCATCTTTGGTTTTGATATCTACTAATAAACTGTCTGTGTCGGTGTATAACAAGGTGCAGTTATTACCATACTTCTTTTTCAATGTATTATAATACCAATCATACATAAGATGTTTTGATAAATCTAAAACACAGAAGCCAACATATATTGGTTTATTGAGAGTTAATCTTGTTTTATTCACTTGAATGGCAGATAACTCATTAGAGAACTTTATTCTACGATTGAAGTTTGGTTTGGCTATTATCTTGCGGATTTTTTCATTTTCACTGCCATCTGTTTTGACTAATTTAATATCAACTCTTTTACGTATGTTTTCCATTGTTTTGCCAAATACTGAGTTGTTCATAAGTTTAAAGAAATCTTTTTCAAATGTAGTCTTTGCTTTTTTACGTAATTCTGTATTCAGACGTATGTAAGGTTCCATCCAAGGTTTCTCATCAAATTCTAATATTCTGTGTATTTTTGTTATTTTCATACCAAGTTGTTTGTATAGTCTTAAGTTTTTGTAATGTACTACATATTTCTTCTTATCCATTAGATTGGGGACAAGTTTTTCTGTTTTTAACATACTATTTTCAATTAGTTCATTTTGATAGTCGGATAACCATTCTTTTTTAATTGCTAATTTTTCAGGTGCAAGTGGATAGTCATTATGTAGTTTATGTAAATGTTTGGGGTATTCTAAATCTACTTCATATATTCTTCCTCTACCTTTTTGTAATTTTGGAAGTTTTCCATCTATTAAATCTTTATTAGTTATCCATTTGAAACCACCAAATGGAAGTGGTTGGCTCATTGAATGACCATATAAATTATTTTCATCTAAATACATTATGTAATTGTCTTCTTCATTTGGATTATAATCTGCTACATATTTATTGTTTGCTTTTGCGTGTCTTTTAGAAACCATACTTATTCCACCTCTCATTCCTTTTTCAATGAAAAGATGCATATCCAAATCTGATAGAAGTTGTAATTCTATTTCTGTGTATTTTAGAAGAGCATCCCAAGATAGACCAGGTGCAGTGTAGTAATGTAGAGGGTCAAGTTTATAGTTATTCATACAGGTTTCTCTAAACTTTTGAAAAACATCTGCAAGTAAGAGAACATCTGTTTTGAGGTATAAGTCATGATAATCACCTAATGTTTTACAGTTAAATTGTTTCCATACTTTTTGAGCGTGTTCATAGTCTTTTTGTTTGATACTTTCATCTGTTAAAGAACTGTAGAATTTGTCTATTGGTGGTAGTTCAGTTTCATTGAATCTTTCTTGACTGTCAATATATTCATATGGATAGATACCTTTACGAGCAAGAAGATGTGAGTTAGTTGTATGTTTTACAGTTAATGGTAAGTCTGATTTGTTGAGTTTTTTATATCTTGTATTGTGACATTTTTTACATTTTGCTGTTAATAACCAATTTTCATTGATGTTTATTTCTTCTGTACCTTTACATTTTTCACATTCTGTCTTTACACCAATTGCTCCATCTACCAACTTTTCAAGAGAGGAAGCCATAAATTGAAAACTGTCTAAGAATTTCAGTTGTCCAATACTGAATGAGATGAATTTCTCTGAATTATTTGCAATACAAGTAATGTTTCCACTTGCTTTGTGTATTTTCTGCATTATTAGATGGCTATCATAACCTTTTAAGTTGTGGAAGATAACTGGAATTTTGGTTTTATTTGGTTTGATTGCAAGTTTGAGATTACAGGATTTGTGTGCTGGTCCTCTGTATTCTCCAGTGAAATGACAGTGGTCTTTTACTTTTGGATTCTTTTCATTATTAATTTCTTTTTCACATATCCAACAATGGGTAGCATTTTCATAATCTTGTATGTTCTGTTCTGTTGGCATTATTAATGGTTTAGGATGTCTAAAGATGTTGTTGATGTTATTCACTTCACATTTTAAATGATTTAGAAAAACCTCTGCAACATCTTCACCTCTGTATATTACTGGTTTGTCTGCTTTACCATCATATCTAACAACTTGATATCCAAATCCACACGCTTCGTGTTCGCTTGTTATTTCTGATTTATCTCCTTTTTGTTGTGATTTGGGTTTGATTTGTGCTTCAAAGTCAGCATAGATAACATATGGAACGGGCATTTGATTTTGATGGTTTTTAAACTTGATAAGACCTTTTGATGGTATTTCTATTCGCATTGGAGATTTATTTATGCCTTCACAGTCTTCTTTGTGTTTGATTAGTAGGTCTTCTCTTGTAAAACCATAAAGACATCTATCACAGAAATGTGTTTTATGTTTGTGTTTATTGTTCTGATTGTAAAGTAATCTATTAAGGTTTTTAATAAAACAGTAGTGATATTTTGTTTTTGACTCATCAGGAGGATAGTCATCAGGATTATAATCTTCATCTATCATTTCTTCTTCACTATCATCAATTTCCTCTTCAACATCTTCAGTTATCAAAAGCAGATTAATTCGTTCTTTATCATTTGGTTGATTTGAAATATGATATGGAAATATAGTAAGTTTCTCTGTCTTTTTTGTTAATGTGTATCCATAAACATTGATTGCTATATTGTTTTGTTTCTCAACTTTTGGTATTTGTGAGATTGGTGTGGGAAAGTCTATTCCTTCCATATTTAATGTGCCTAAATATTTACGATAACTTGATAACTTACTTGGATTGTTTTTGTTTGGGTATTTAGAAGCAAGTATATGCCATTCTAAACATCTATCATCATCATTTGATAAATTAATTATTGCTTTTTTATTTGCTATTGCACTTGGAAGAGAAATATACGAAGAACCTTTGAGTGGTTCATATTTTGCTATATTAAGATAAAGTTTGATACAATGGTCAATTTCTAAACCCGTTGCGGTATTTGTGAATTTTTCAATCCATGTTTGTATATAAGTTGTTTGTTTGTTATAGTTTTCATCTAAATTATTTCCATCAAGAACTGCACATTGTTCTCCGTGTGATGCACCGGTAACTTCTTTTCTTTCACCATTAAGTTCATCTTTAAAAAACTTTATAGATAACCCAATTGAAAATTTAATACCATTGTATTCTTTAATGTTTTCATTAATTTTATCTATAATGACAGATTTTTTATCATTAAACAAAATATTTGGGTCTTTATATTTATGAGCATCTATTTCATACGCTTTGAAGTAATTGCATAATGGTTTATCAACCAGTTTCAGAACATTTTTCTCTTTAGTATCTTCATCATTAATTTTTTCACTTGTTTTAACAGCATTTTGTTGCTGTCGTTTTCTTATCTTTTTATCTCTACGTCTTTTACGCAGATTTTCCAATGTAGAAGTTTGTTGTAGTGCATCACTCTTCTGTTTCTCAATATCTAAGGATTTAAGACCCTTGTCTAAAGCCTCATCACTAATTCTTCCTTCACTATGCAATTGTATTAGTCTCTCTACAGAACTCATTTTTTTGTTTTCTTTTAAACTATAAAAAAAAATTTTAAATATAATAATAAAAATGGATATAGAAAAAGCAAAGATGCAAAATATATGTGCTATGTTGCCGTTAGGTTCAAATAAACCATGTAAAAACAAATCAGTAAAGCATTCTATATACTGCAAGGCTCATAATTTTATTATAAAACATAACAAAAGTAAAGTAGTGAAATGTTTACAATGTGGTAAAGGTACTACAGCAAAATATCAAATCTGTGATACGTGTGGTGGAAAGAATTTTAGAGAAAAACAGAGATATTTTAACTCTATAAAACCTTTTAAGCAGGAAATTGCAAGATTGAGTATGATAGAGTGTTGAGGATGATTCAGGACTGAAAGAGAACATACATTCAAAACATTCAAAACTGAGTGAAAGTGAGAGAAAGAAACTTATTGAGGAAGGCAAGGCTCAAGCAAAGAATGAAATGAAAAAAAAGATAGAAAATGCTTGATTTTATTCAATAAAATTACAATAGTAAATGACCCACCACCAAAATATGAAAGTTAATATTTTTTTTTTTGCTTCACTTCCGACCTACAATGTTATAAGAATGTGCATTTTGTATGTTGAAACATATGTACAAAGTTTGGTGGTAATTAGTTGAACCAATGTTATTTTACAACAATTCAAAGACTTGCAGGAAATTCCAAAATGATGCTAGAACTTTGAAATTTTGTGATAATATGTATATATGCAACCCAAATACATATGCAAAAGGGGGAGTTCCAGCCTATAGTAAATTTCCATAGGGTTCTGCCCACGCACAGATTTCCATGATATTTTGCATAATTAATGCCTGGTTAATGACTGTTCATTATTTAGCTATTTCACTCTTATATCTGTTTTCATTATAAATCTACAATGTTTTGTTTATTTCCACATCCGAAAATAGGGGTACCCTCAAGCAAGTGTATATATACTCAACAACTTCTTATGTTTTGGAGTTATTTTATCGGCAGGCATCGCTGTAGTCATTTTTGATTATTTTTGTATCACATTTGCTATTGTTCACTTGAAGTTTCGTAGGCCATGATCGATTTCATATGGAGCAGGCCCCAGATTTCACAACCATAAAATCTTTTGGAGTATGTTTGACTTTTAATTTTACATTGTTGCAGTTCTTGTCACCACATCATTTTAACATGAAAATTGCCCATATATGTGTAGAACATTTTGTCAAACTTTCTTAAAAATCTGAAACCGGTAACATACTGCATTTGAACATTGAATAGTAATGGTCACATTTTAATTTTTTTTCAAACCATTTGTAGATATGGTATAACATTTTCAATCGAGAAATTGTTCGCCAATATATATATATATACACATGAATATATGTACGTTTAACCCTTGATTGTATAGTATGAGCTCATTTAATCAGCATTTGTATCAGTTATGGTACCCTGGGGAACACCAAAACACCATTCATTTTGAGCGTTCATTAACAATTCAATCGGATTTTATTAAAAAATATATATTTCATTTCTTAACAGGCGTTTTTGCATTTAAAGTAATCCTACAGCCTGCCGAAGCTTATTATGACAAAGATTGTTGAAATGGCAAGTAAAATGGATGGTTCTGTAAGCCAGACAATTCCACTTGACTCTCTGAACTGATGCAGTCTACTTAAAAAGTTTGAAAAGTCTGATTGTCATACCTGAGTTTGAAAAGTCTGATTGTCACACCTGAATGGCACAGCTTGCTTGAATGGCAAAGAGTTATGATGTTTATTATGGTTGAGCCAGGTATGACATAACACCACGGACAATATTTTCTGATCGTTTGGCTCACTGTATACACAGATTACTGTAGACAAAATGGAAACACAATTGTGTTGGTTCTTTTGTCACTCTAACAATGCCTCCGCAAAATCTGAACTAAAGCACAAACAAATGTAGCCAGCTGTGCAAATCAGTGTCAAAAAGTTATATTCTTAAATATATTGAGCAAAGGGTATATTTGCTATCAGTATTATAGAAAAGTATAAAGCCAGCTGCAGATTTTGGCTCAGAAATATGCTAATTGTACAGCTAACAGCTGATTTACGCCATTTGCAAAAATTGATGAATACAGAGCTAGAAAACTTATCATAGATGGCAAGTACTGCATACAGATGACTATAAATGCGAATGGTATTACAACAACTAAATATAATATCAAACGAATTAGTTACAGCAACTAGCTATCATCTATTTCATTTAGAGAAGTGTTTACCAAATGACCAAATGTCAATTTTACAACTAGTTATAGTGTGATTAGCTTTGCATTTATTTTGAAGACAAGGACATTGTAGCTTACACTTTTGCGGATGTTATAATGAATCTAGAAAAAAAAATGCAGAAAATCATCTCGCAAAACCTTTGTTGGGGGAGCGGAGTGTGAGTCTCTTTGACCAAGTGATGTAAGAAAAAATTAACAACACATGGACCGATCAATCATTAGAAAAAATCGATAAATCAGTCTGTTCCTTCACAGTTGGCAATTTATTGGCTGCTGTTTTTTATTTTAAAGAAAATGACAACAACAAAAATAATTAAAGAAAGAAATAGGGATATGAAAGTAATTTATTAAGCAGATTCAATCTGTCATTGCATATTACTGACATCAAGTGTCCTTGTACTGCAGGGTTTAAAAATATACAGAAAGACCAAATAAAACAGGGTAAAAAGATCCACCTTACATTGTGCCATAATGTAATTTTTTCAGGATTATCATTTTTGCAATACTGTCAACATTAATATTCATCATGAACAGTGCATGACTGCATTTTATTTTTTCTCTCTAAAATGTTTGGATTGAACTTGTATACTATGCTAATGTATGTTCTCATTTACTTTTTAAAAGTCAAACTAAAACTCCTGTCTTTAAACAGTGTCTTTTTTTTTTTTTTTTTTTTTTTTTTTTTTTTTTGGGGGGGGGGGGGGTGTGTGGGGGGGGTGGGGGGGGGGGAGAGTTTTTATTACAGAAATGCCTATGCTGAGCTTTGTGTGCTAAGGTGGCACTAATTGGTCATTAAAAACACAATGAAACTACATTTTAAGGAAATCTTTTCCCCTTATATTGCAAATGATTTTAGCATAAAAATAGACCTGAACCCATATCTAGCTATCAAAAACAATGTTACCGGTTTCTGACTTTTTTTAAATTTGTTTGATATACAGAGGATATATGTGGCCTATTTTATATGCAATATCTTGGGGTGACAAGATCAGTAACACCTCTAATACTTATGATGAAAATCTCTTTTTTTATCAATTTTCATGAAAAGTAGAAGAAATTTTGTAAATAAATTCATCAGAAAAATTAAAAGACATAGACACATTTACATTTTTTGTATTAGATTAATCCTGATAGAGTTCTGTTGCCAATCAAAGCAACAAAATTTGAAAATAATCATAACTATTGATTTAAGACTGAAAAGTTCACAGGTGTGTATGACCTCTACAGTGGACTACCCCAGGGAGCTCTCCTGAGGCCTACAGTAATGTATCAAATGAAACAAAGTTATATATATAGTTGATAGTCCTCAAGTAAACAACAACTGAAGTTTCAAGAAAATCTGTGCGTGGGCAGATTTGGAACTCCCCCTTTGAGACTAATCGGTTGATGGGATTCCACTTTTAGGAAGACTCAAAGACTTTCTGAAATTCCAAAAGTTGTCATAGGAACTTGGAATTTTAATATGTTATACAGCCTTAAAGTCTTGTTATATGTGCAAAATCTGGTGGTCATTGGATTATGTAAAGGCACTTTCAGGAGGGGTTAAAGTTTTTGCCCCAAAGTGGAATTTTCAAAATTCTTTTTAATATGTTTCTATATAGTGTCTATCCGCGACTTTTATCGGAGCAGATTTTGGATATTACTTTTAATTATTTGTTGTTCTCTACGAGTTGCTTAGTAACCTTTCTTAATTAAACCGAATACAGTGTTATCAGGATTTTTTTGTATTTTTTTCTTTTTTTTTAACCCATTTTTATCGCTTAGAAACGCTTTTTATTGAAACCGATTACGCTGTCATCATTTTTATTCAATGTTCCATTATAAAAAGATTTTTATGTCATTACCGGGATTCGAACTCATGCCCAACCATTTACAGTCCAAACCATCTAGACCACTCGGCTATCACGGCTTGTACTAGAATAGTAAGAAATTGAACGTAAATAAATGACTAGTTTTTTGTCCAGTGAATGGTTTTCTAAATACTGAAATAGTCCGTAGGTGATTTCCCTTTTGGACTTTGATGTCCAACTATCAGTGTGGTAAAGATAAATTGACATGTAATAGTCGGTTTATCTGTCTGCTCAAAATACTGCGGTAAAATATATATGTGGTAAGATGTGTTTATATATAGATAGTGCTGGTTGAAGAGGTGATTTGTGAGGGTTTTTAACAGATTACCTCAAAACCGGCACTATCTATATATATCACACACACACACACACACACACACACACACACACACACACACAAACTGACCAATTTAATTTTGGGTGAAATTATATCTTCAAGTGAACAGATGTGTTGATATCTGTGGTATATGTCATTGAAACCTTCCAAATTTTAGATTATGCTAAGAATTGGTGCAATATAGTTCATGTATTACAAATAGCCGGAGCACAACATTCCCTACAATTTACATGTGTGCCTAGCTAAGACTCAGATCAGCCCATGCATCCACACAGTCTGATCAGTGTCTTTGTTGTACACTCAGAGGATAGCTAAGGGCCCAATGCTCCTTCATGCAGCAAGAGAAGTCTCTGGTCAGACTATATGGATGGGCAGGCTGATTTGATTCTTCACTGTGTGCACATGGACATTGTAGGAAATGCTGTTCCCCGGCGCAGATATCAAAGATCATTTTTGGTGGTCTTCTCTTTTCAAGACCAAATGATGCAAAGATTTCTAATTTTGCCTCTCATACAACAATGGATGAATTCTGACAAATTGAACATAGAAAGACTTGATTGGATTTTAGAGGCATTAACTACAGTAAAGCCTGTTATGGTGGCAACCACTGTTAAGCAAGTAACCTGCCTAATGCAATCATGCTTTTGGTTTACGATAAAGGCAAATGCATTAAGATTGACGTGTATTAAGGGAGTACATGTCCTAAGCAAGCACATTTTGGTTATCCCCTAGGTGCTTGCTTAATACGGGTTGGGCTGTTGTTTTTTTAGGTTTCTCGAATTTATAGATTGCTTAATTTTTGCATGTACCATAATGATCCTTAGTATTGGGACATTCAGGCCTAAGCAAACAGTGCAGGCCTAGATCAGACTGCTCATGAAGCAGTCTGATCAGGGTCTCCACTGTTTGCCATTCTGTCTCCACTTTTTGGACTCCTTGCTGGATCGCGAAACAAATTTGCTAACATTTTAGGAGAATTACCGCAAGTCCTCAAGGTGTCTTAATTTTTAGGATTTTTACATTATACACATTCCAAGTCCAAGTGGTTGTAACAGTCATATTTATGGTTGGGATAAGAGTGGAGGATGCAGTTTTCTTCTGAAAACATTTCTAGTTTTTGTTATAGTCACATGTACATTTATTTTGTTCTGTTCCTTATTTTCTTTTTTTAAAAAATCTGTTCCAATTTTTGTTACAGGTTCAGCATGGAAAAACCCACATGCAGTTTAATACAGAAGAACCTTGCTTTCACCAGTAGCTAACAGCTGACAGCCTATGTAGTCCTATACCCACTGAAAGAAAAAGGACTGGATTACTTCTTGATGGCAGCTATGTTTTTGAACCACTGGATCATGACTGACAATAATTTGTTTGTTTGATTTGAGGTTTAACATCCCCGTCAACTTTGTAAAGGTCATTTTGGAGACATTGCTTCCAATTTTGTGGGACTTTTAGCCGACATTGAGATGAAATGACATCTCAAGCCCCTCTGCCCAATGAAATCAATACGGTTTATACTATTGATTGCAGAAAGATTTAGCAATTGAACTGACCCAAAACTACACTTCAGCTGTCGTTTTTTGTCACGTAGGCAAGTTATTTTTGGATGGAAAGTTTGAGCGTAATTATAGCCAATATCAAAAACCCACGGCTGCGAAGGTTGATTTCCCATTTCTTATTTCTTGTTCATTAGCGTCGAACGGTTGATGATCAACGGCTCCGAATGAATATCAGTTTTTGAATTGAGGTTTTCACGTCCTCGTCAAGATTATTTAGGTCATTTTGGAGACGCTGCTTCCAATTTTGTTGGATTTTTACCCGACACCGAGATGAAATATCAAAGGGAGCGTGGTAGCTCAGTAGTACACCTGCCTAGAATGTGCGCGAAGGCGTTTGGCAGTATATAGAGAAAGACAAACTTGAAAAAAAAAAAAAAAAAAAAAAAAAAGAAAGAAACGACATCTCAAGCCGTGCGACCCAATGAAAACCAACTGGGTTAATATGCATGGATGGTCCGACTCGTATTACTTTGCCTGAGAGAGCTTCGACATCCTAAGCGGTTTACACTTTTTGCTTAAAAAACTGAATTTAAGGGTTATACAAAACATTTTAAGTCCAGGACTATTTTCCCAACGTACACTCAGAGACAATCGATCCACCGGTATTCAATGCTTTGATTTTTCACCAACATGTTGATTAAGTGTGTGTGTGTGTGTGTGTGTGTGTGTGCGTGCGTGTGTGTGTGTGTGTGTGTGTGTGTGTGTGTGTGTGTGTGAATTCAGGTTTAACGTCGCTTTCAACAATTTTTCAGTCATATCACGACTGTGTCTGGTTGCGCTGGGAGCTCAATGCTCACTTTTATAGTGCTGCCTCACTGAAGTATCATGTCCCAGACACATTACATGATACCACACCCAGTCGCATTATCCTGACACTGGGTCGACCAGTCCTAGCTCTATCTCGTAAATCTGAGTGCCAAGCGAGGAGCAGCTAGTACCATTTTTAACGACTTTGGTATGTCGCGGCCCGGGATCGAACCCCTGACCTCCCGTTCCCCGGAGCGGACACCCTACTAACTGAGCTATCGGGGCCGGTATGTTGATTAAGTACCATTCCGAAAAGTTTTGAGATTAATTTTGTCATACACTGTAGCCTGGCCCCCGCCCATCGGGGTTTGAAGAAATATATGGGCTGCATGATGCTTCCACGCAGAGCTGAAACCGACCCGCACACAAGTACTGGTAAACCGCTTAGAGGATCTAAGTATGCCAAGGCAAAGCGGTGCGAGTCGACCCGTCTATGCTTAAAAACCCTATTGGTTTCATTTGGCGGCAGAGCTTGAGATGTCATTTCATCTCAATGACGGGTAAAAGTCCCACAAAATTGGAAGCAACGTCTCCAAAATGACCTTTACAGTGTTGACGGGGACTTTAAACCTCAAATCACGCATCCGGTTGAAAGATCCATAAAGACCGAAGTTGAAAATCTCAGCAAGTGTTCTAATGACTCTCTCTTTCTCTCTCTCTCGTTCTCTCAGTCGATGGCTTTGCCACATAGTTCTCTGTCGAGACAAGACAATGTACGAATGAGCATTCTGTGTCTTGCTAAAAGAGTGAGTGAGTGTTTGAGTTCAACATCTCACCAACAGCCGGGGCTTCGGTTGAAAGACTGATCCGAAAGTCTGGAAAAGCCCGGGATCGATCCTGCGACCCCTGGATTACAAGGCGAGTAGTATAACCATTAACCACTCCACCACGGAGGCTTCTGCCTTGCTATTAAGAAGACGGTATGTATGACGGATAGCATAATTAGTCTCAGACGCTATCTTTTGTTCGACAAATTACTGTCATGGCATTGAGCGTGGAGGAAAATCAGATTCTCCGTCACTGACACCGAGATTTTGACGATCTGGATTGATTAAACCAAAATTAGTCCTAAGTCCATTGTTTGGTGCAAGCAAGCTGAATGCTTCAGGTACCTTAACTAGAAGTATGGCGAGCTAATTCACGCTCACATTCTGACCATTTCACGAAAGACGAAGACTAGGCGGCTCTCTTGAATTCCCACATTCTGTTATTGTTAGAAGCAAATATTAGGCAAATTGCTGCCTTTGCCTAGTAGTTACACAGTTTCATTGACCATTTTGAGATCATAACATGATAATCTTTATGACCTACGTTTCATCTTGCAACAACATATCAATCATGATTATGCGTTAAAAGGTCCTTCAAAACATTTCGGAGCACTTGAAATTCTTAGTTCTAATTTACATATGGCGGGTACTACCCTCTAATCAGAATACTGGTCAGTTGCTAACTTAAACTGGTTTCTGACATTTTGTTAACAAATCACAGGCCTAGTTTACATATAGCGGGTGTTTCAATCTATCCGCCGTACCCATGAGCCCATATAAAAGTGTCGTTTGGGCCTCTACACGGGCACAAGCGCGGACTATTTCTTTAAATCACAACTCGCTATGCATCTTCTATTAGTGATGGCATCTTAAATGGTCCCGGAAGATCTCGTTGACATTAAGGTCCACACGGAGTTCAGTGGGGACACCCGTTGCCCCTTAATTAAAGCGTCAATAGGGAATTTATACAGCATTTTGCAACGTATTGCAAGAGGAAATACCTCGTTTAAGTAAGTTTCAGGTTCTGAGAGTTTCTTTCCTGGATTTGGGAAACGAGTACATAGAACGTAACTATCACAAATTTGTGAGACTAGCAACTAAATCTTGTGGGAGCACTGATTCATTCAGAATTTGTAACAAAGTAACGGATGGTACCTCGCCAGTTCCTGCCAAGGTAGGTCTTTCTTTAATACTTAAAACCAAGTACAAGAGATGCAAAAAGGAATACTCTCTCTCAGGATTATACGTAAGCGGTTAACCAGTGCAGTGGTTTTTTCGCCCAAAACTGACAACTGCTGTTCTTGAATCAGCGGAATAAATGACCGTAGAAAAGATTCCATGACAATCTCCACGACACCGGCAGGTATCGAAACCGCGTCGTCCTGATCGCCAGTCAGACGCGCATCCGACTGAGCTACCGAAGCCGGCCGTTAGGTGTTGGCTACTCGATCATGAGTGTAACTTTACCGAACGTAGTGCGACAGACGTGCATTCGAATGTGTTGCTAGACCAAAAAATTATGAAAAGCAAAATAGATGGAAGGCTAAATGAGAACGTGTGAGCTAAAACATCTATATGGACCATATCCCGCTAAAATGCATGTCACATTTTTAACCATTTCCTCTTGGATATTTTTGTTCTGCTTTTACGGACCTTTTAAAATCATTTCACATATCGAGGCGGTTCTTAATCAGAGTCGGGCGAAAACGGGAGTACTCGGAGAAAAAATACCTGACCTCCCATTGCAGAACTTGGCGTTTCACATGTGATCCGAGTGGGGTTCGAATCACAGCGGTTAGAGACCCAAAGATTAAGAGTCGGCGCCCTTACCCATCAAGCCAGGAAGGCCCGGTTAATGACTTGGGCATAGTGTCATTGTTTATATCTGCTATCCAGCACAGTCTGAAGATGTAACTCGGTTTACCGCAGTCATAATAGCATAATTTGTCTTTAACTACTGCTCGAAGTTCGCTTGTGTGAAGAGGTTTTTTGATGTACTGAAAACACAATTCCACGGGGTTGAATTTGGCGTGAAGCAGGCGTGAACACGTATTCAATGCATGCTTGCTCCAACATTACAACCATAATCTGTCCGGCTTGGAAAAGACCCACAACATTGGAAGCCACGTTTTCAAAATGACCTACACAGTGTTTACGGGGATGTTAAAAATCAAAACAAAAAAAAACAAAAAACAAATAACAAACGGTGTATAGATAGCACAGTTTGTCTATTCCAACCAGGTCCTCTGGATTTAAACACATTTTTTCATTAATGTCTAATGAATGCCCGGCCCCGTGAAAAAATTCCAAAACCGCATCTGTATTACTGGCCACACCCACAATATTTGCGGGGGTGGGGGGCACCGGGCTTAATGAAATAGATGGGCTGCATGATGCTTTCACGCAGAGCTGAAACCGACCGCATACGATTTCTGGAACAGCTTAGAGGATCTAAGCCTGCTCAGGCAATGTGATGCGAGTTGGACCGTCCATGCATTTACACCCTCTTTGTTTCATTAGGCGGCAGGTCTTGAGATGTCATTCCATCTCAATGTCGGGTACAAGTCGGACAAAACTGGAAGCAACGTCTCAGAATGACCTACATGGTGTTGACGGGGACGATTAACCGCAAATCAAACAATATTTGCATATGAAACAACGTATACTACAATAAGCAAATTGAGTTTTCTGCCCGAGAAATTCAACGACAAATTCTCCCTTTCGCGTATGTCCATAATACTGGGTGAAAACAACCGACAGTCCACCCCGCCAATGGGGGCTTGGAGAAAATAAAATGGGCTGTATGATGCTCCCACGCAGAGCTGAAACTGGCCACACATGAGTACTGGTAAACCGCTTAGAAGCACTAAGCCTGCCCAGGCCAGACCGTCCAATGCATGTAAGCCTTTGGCTTCATTTGGGCGACAGGGCTTGAGTTGTCATTTCATCTCAGTGTCGTGTAAAAGTCTCACATAATTGGAAGCAACTTCCCCAAAATGACATAAATAGTGTTGACGGGGGAAGTTAAACCTCATATCAATCAATCAATCAACAAGTTGGAGTTGAAATCCAGTTTCGTCAAAATAAGGGCTGATGTTGTGGAGAACGTCAATGAAAACTTGCGTGAAAAGAAACGGACTATAGATAATCATCGGTGACGCTCTTGCACAAAACTACTTCTGATTTGTTATTATGCTTGAACAGCGTGACGCAGTAATAAACAACCTGTGATTACGCGGGCCCAATAGACTGACAGCTGTACGCCTGTTTTGCTAAATCTGTTTGCAATCGATAATAAGCATGGGCGGTCTGACTCGCACTGCTTTGCCTGGACAAGCTTAGATCCCCTAAGCGGATTATCAGTACTCGTGTCCGGGTCGGTTTCAGCTATGCGTGGCAGCATCATGCAGCCCATCTATTTCGTCAAGCCCCAATTGGCGGGGGCCGTTGACTGACAATAAAGAATGGAAGAAAGATCAATAGCTTTTGAATAGTTTAGACGTTAACATTAAAATATTTTAACAGCCAGAAAAGTGAAATAGAAGATGGTGATGACACGGACTTGTTTGGACATTTGCAATTCCCCCCGCCCATAGGGGCTTGAAGAAATATATGGGTTGCATGATGCTTCAATGCAGAGCTGAATCCGGCCCGCACACTAGTACTGGTAAACCGCTTAGAGGATCTAAGCCTATTCAGGAACCACGGTACGAGGCGGACCGTCCATCTAATAAACCTTATTGGTTTCATTGGGTGACAGGGCTTGAGATGTCATTTCATCTCAATGTCGGGTAAAATTCCCACAAAATTGGAAGCAACGTCTCCAAAATGACCTTTACAGTGTTGACGGGGTTGTT
The DNA here is from genome assembly GCA_963580285.1 of Lucinisca nassula. Taxonomy (NCBI): domain Eukaryota; kingdom Metazoa; phylum Mollusca; class Bivalvia; order Lucinida; family Lucinidae; genus Lucinisca; species Lucinisca nassula. Next base: position 40,645,210 of record OY757023.1, on the reverse strand, counting down.
AAACCTCAAATCAAACAAAACAAAAGCAAAAGAAGTAAACTTCCTATATATTAAGACTACCTTTGGGACTCATTAAGCCTACTTTTGAACAGCCCCAAAAATGCTACATCTATCATGAAAACATGCCTTATAAATTTTGACCTGTGTTTAACCCAGACGACTTTTGAACAGTCCCAACAATGCTGTCTATCTTGAAAACATGCCTAATATATTGATCTGCTTTAAACCCTACTTTAATGGGGTTAACAAGGGTACATATAAATATTATTTTTCTTACATGTTAACTGCTCAAAAACAATGATTGTGGGTACTCGTTACAACTGCCTGGTCGAGGTGGTTCTAACCAGCACCCACAATCTGTTTTGTGGAAAAATATAAAAAAAAAAAATCACATTTTTTTATTTGAAAATTTTCATTTTTGGTGAAAAAAAGATATACTTGAAAAGGCATATTTTCATAATGTTACATAATAGGACACAGGCTGTAGAAAGTATGTGATGAAAACTGAAGCCTTTTAAATAAGTGTTTAAAAGAAGAATAAGTGGAGAGTTTAGCATATCGGTATAGTTCAATTTCGATGTCCTAGACAAATTCATTTATGGATCAATTTGTATGCCCTGCCACAAAAAGTGACAGGGTATGCTGTATACCCTCCGAAAATTTGAGTATCCACTCTCCTTCCCTCAATATTAATCCATTTGAGATATTTTCATGAAACTACGCAAATATGTAAATGCCTATAGGACGATGTGCACAACATATGAGTTGAAACTGGTTTTCCTACTTTTGACGTTATTATGTTCCGCACTAAGGGTGCGGGGCTGGTGGGTGGGTGCATATTGTTTTTTGTGCGGATTGCATCAGTGTAGCCTGTTTGAAGCACTATATCTCCTGAACCTATTGAAGGAATCTGACCAAACTTGCATTGTTCCATTTCTAGGAAGGGGAAAACAGCCATTAGGTTATGGTGACCGTGACATTATTTTCAATCATTTTATGGCAAAGGCCCAAAAAACTGTAAATTTCAGACCAAAACTGGCGTGTCTGCCTCCTATGAATCTACGAAATTCGGTCAAACTTGATATAGCATTGGTCCAATATATCATTGCCACTTACCAAAATTTTATTAGATTTTGATAACATTGACCCTTATATTTAAGATTACAGTCCCTCAAAAACTGTAAATTTTGTCTTTTGCCACCCTATCTCGTAAACAAATTGATAAAATAATGTCAAACTTGGTACAGTGTATCATTGAATCTATCAAAGATTTCATTAGATTTTGGTGATCTTGACCTTATTCTCAAGGGCATAGGTCCTCAAAACTGTCAATTTTAGGACAGAAATGGCTTGTCAGCACCATGAACGAATTGTTGAAATTTGCTCAAACTTTGTACATTATGCCACTGTAACTTATCAAAGATTTTAGTAGAAATTGGTGATATTGGCCTTATTTTCAAGGCCACAGGTGCTTGAAAACCATCAATTTTAGCTTGTCTGCACCCTATGTGAACAAATTCTTTAAGTCTGCTCAAACTTGGTGCAACATGTTAATGCAACCTTCCAAAGATTTGATTAGATATTGTTGACCTTGAACTTATTAATGTTTCAAGGGCACTGCATTGGGAAAGTGTAAAAAAATCTGCTACATTTGAAACCAAAATGACCAGGCCTTTTATTTTACATTATGATAACACACCCGTGTGACATAGTGCATTTTTTCATACCTTCAAAATGGCTACTTTTTCTGATGAAAATCCGTGATATTTATCTTATTTGTACTACAAACATAGGTTATGGGTGCTCGTTAGAACCGCCTCATTGAGGCGGTTCTAACGAGTACACACAACCTATCTATTGGAGTGGAAATAAGAAAATAATGAATACCCCCGTAAACCCCAGTTTTCTCTTTATAAAGTGGGGTTTAAGGGGGTGTTCATTTCACGGACTTGTTCACGTGATGATGTGTAGCATTGCTCCAATCATATCCATGTGGTCAAACATTGCCCTGCTTTAGGGGGTCACTTAAAATTTTCTTGCCGAATACCAGAAGGCCCGCGCTTTTGGTATTCATGCGTAGTTTTGATGATATAGACCTCTACCAACATTGATCAAATTTAAGCCCTGGGGCAAAAATGAACCTTCCACAGGAGTCTTTTGTTTAGCATAGACCATAGCTTATATATTTGGTATGCATCAAATGGAACTCTACCACTGACACTTCGGTAAAAATGACTCACTCCAAGGTTCACATATTGTACACTGATTAATTTAGGAAAACAAACTTAAGATATTCTTTTATCACATGACATCGTTGATAAGCAGTGGATAACATTGTGTAATAAAAATCATGGAAATATTGTCAAATTTAAAGCCAATAAAATCCAATTTAAATTGGTCATATGATAAACAGGATATTACACTCGTGGTCAATTCATATGAAATGATCACTCATGTAAGATCCCCTAATTATGAAACATAAAACACGAACTGCTTGTCATTTACCACACTGGTACTCTATGTACATGTAGGACCATCATGTTAATCAAACAACAATCTTGAAGCAGTCCGCTTGTGTTCAATTCACTAGTATAATACTAAGGATTCAGGATTGGCTAGCCATGGTGATGGATATAGGACCATCAGTGTCCTTGTTACAATGACTGTTACAACTGTAAACTTGTAAAGTTCGTAAATGAGTGAGTGAGTGTTTGAGTTTTACGTCCAACCAACAGCTAAGGTCATATGGAGACGGGACCTCGGTTTGAAGACTCATCCGAAAGTCTGGAGAAGCCCGGGATCGAACCTGCGACCCCTGGTAAAGTTCTTAAATAAAGTATGTGGACAGTCTTAGCGTAATGTTATGCTGTTTTGAATTTGAAAGTTAAATTTAAATAAACTTCTTTGTATCATCACTACTTGTACATGTATCTTTCAATAATTTTGCATCAGTGGGGACTGAATGAATATCTCCTAAAAAGGGGTATCCTTCAGAAGCAAGGAATACTCTGCAGAACTGATAAGTATGGGGTGTGCTGGGCCAGACTCCATGTAAACTTTGTTTGCTATGGGGTGCGGTTTTACTATTTAATACAATTTCAAGATATCTATAATTTTATTATAGAGGTCTATAAACCAAATTATAGATAGCTATAATTAACATTATTGATTTCTATAATTATCAATATTTTTGATATCATAAAATGTAATAAGTGATATGAAATATATATTTCTTGATATTTTTAATTCCTTAGCATATATAGATATCTAAAAATCCAATTATAGGTATCTAATAATATTGATATCCTATATTTTTATTATAGATATCTATAAATCAATTTATAGATATCTGAAAATCAAAATATAGGTATCAATAAATCAAAGTACAGAAATCTATAATAGAATTATACATATCTATGAATAACATTATTGGTATTCATAATTATCAGTACTTTTGATATCATAAAATATAATCAATGATATGAATTATATATATCTTGATATCTATAAATTTGTTTTATGATATCTACTATTCCTTTGCATATATAGATATCTAAAAATCAGTATTTGATATCTATATATCAAATAATAGATATGCATAAAGGAAACAGGATTCTGATCCAGTCCCTTATCTCAGAATTCTGTACCCTTAAAAGACAAACGTGTTGGCCATATGTTTAGCATAGGCGGTTAAATAGTACCGTTCATGTCTCAGCAAATTCTCCTACAGCATTTGATCCTGGACTTCGAAACTTAGCAACACAGTCCAGACATGTATTGTACATTTGCATAAAGGAAACAGGATTCTGATCTAGCCCCATTGAAATACTCGTCTTGTGAGGCATATGGTGTGTGCAATCATCATCCCTAGTGATTGTCGAGTTGTTTTTTTTATCTCACCTGTCACGTAGGGACAAGGTGAGCTTTTGTGATCACTTTTTGTCCGTCGTCCGTCCGTGCGTCCGTCCGTGCGTGCGTGCGTGCGTCCGTAAACTTTTTCTTCAAACGACATTTCCTCCTAAACCACTGATCGGATTTTGACAAAACTTCACAGGAACGATCCTTAGGTAGTCCCCTTTCAAAGTTGTTCACATGGTTCCGGTCTGTTGCACATCAAGGTCACAGGAGCTAAAAATAGATTTTTTTAACGAAATCTTCTCCTCTGAAACCGCAAGGCCCAGGTCTTCAATATTTGGTGTGAAGCTTTATCTAGTGGACCTCTACCAAGATTGTTCAAATTATAGCCCTGGGGCCAAAAATGGCCCGCGCCGGGGCCCACCAGTTTCACATAGACTTATATGGAGAAAACCTTTAAAAATCTTCTTGTCTGAAACCAGAAGGCCCAGGTCTTTGATATTTGGCATGAAGCTTCATCTAGTGGACATCTACCAAGATTGTTCAAAATATAGTCCTGGGGCCAAAAATGCCCCTGCGCCAGGGCCCACTGGTTTCACATAGTGTATATAGGGAAGACCTTTAAAAATCTTCTTGTCTGAAACCAGAAGACCCAGGTCTTTGATATTTGACATTAAGCTTCATCTAGTGGACCTCTACCAAGATTGTTCCAAATAAAGTTCTGAGGCCAACAATGCCCCCGCGCCGGGGCCAACTGGTTTCACATGGGCGTATACAGAATTAACCTTTAAAAACTTCTTGTCTGAAACCAGAAGGCCCAGGTATTTGATATTTGGTACGGAGCTTCAGCTAATGGACCTCTATCAAGATTGTTCAAATAATAGCCTTGGCGCAAAAAGTATCCCTACGCCAGAACCAACTAGTTTTACATAGGCTTATATAGGAAAAACCTTTAAAAATCTTCTTGTCTGAAACCAGGAGGCCCAGGTCTTTGATGTTTAGCGTGAAGCTTCATCTAGTGGACCTCTACTGAGATTGTTCAAATTATAGCCCTGGTACCAGAAATGCCCCTACTGTAGAGCCCACTAGTTTTACATGGGCTTATATAGGCACAACCTTTAAAAATCTTCTTGTCTGAAACCAGAGGACCAAGGTCTTTGATATTTGGTATGAAGTTTCATCGTATGGACCTCTACCAAGATTGTTCAAATTATAGCCTTGGGGCCAAAAATGCCCACGCCGGGACCCACTAGTTTTACATAGGCTTATATGGGAAGAACCTTTAAAATCTTCTTGTCTGAAAGCAGAAGGCCCAGGTCTTTTAGATTTGGCAAGAAGCTTCATCTAGAGGACCTAAACTGTGATTATTCAAATAATAATCTGGTGCCAAAAATGTCCACGTGCCAGGGCCCACTGGTTTTACATAGGCTTTTATAGGGAAGACCTTTAAGAATCTCAGGTGAGCGATTCAGGGCCCTCTTGTGTTTTATATTAGGATCAGTTTTTGTCTGTCATCCGTTCGTAAACAATTTCTTTAAACAAGATCTCCTCCTAAACCACTGATGATATTTTGACCAAACTTCACAGGAATGAGCCTTAGGTTGTCCTCTTTCAAAGTTGTTCAAATGGTTCTGGTACATTGCACATATAGGTCACAGGAGCCAAAAATAGATTTTTTTTCACCGAAAACTTAAAAAATCTTCTTCTCTGAAACCGCAAGGCCCAGGTCTTTGATATTTGGCATGAAGCTTTATCTAGTGGACCCCTACCAAGATTGTTCAAAGTTGTTCAAATGGTTCTGTTACATTGCACATATAGGTCACAGGAGCCAAAAATAGATTTTTTTTCACCGAAAACTTAAAAAATCTTCTTCTCTGAAACCGCAAGGCCCAGGTCTTTGATATTTGGCATGAAGCTTCATCTAGTGGACCCCTACCAAGATTGTTCCAAGACTGTTCAAATTATAGTGCTGGGGCCAAAAATGCCCCCGCCCCGAAGCCCTTTGGTTTCACATGGGCTTATATAGGGAAAATCTTTAAAAATCTTCCTCTCTGCAAGTGCAAGGCCCAGATCTATGATATTTGGTATGAATATGTTCTATAAAAGGGTTATCCTTTGGAAGCAAGGAATACACCACAGAAGTGAAAAATATGGAGTGTACATGTTTTCTGGGCCAGACTAGCTAGTTTCGGCCAATTAGGCCTCATCAGTGACCCTCAGATATTTTCAAAATTCCACAATGGAATCAATGATCCCAAAAGACAAGAAAATATAATCTACACAAGCTTCATCTTGTGGACCCCTATCAAGATTGTTCAAATTATAGCCCTGGGGCAAAAAAATGCCCCCGCTCCAGGGCCTTTTGGTTTTACTTAGACTTATATAGGGAAAATCTTGAAAAATCTTCTTCTCTGAAACCACAAGGCCTAGATCTTTGATATTTGGTATGAAGCTTCAGCTAGTGGACCTCCACCAAGATTGTTCAAATTATAGCCCTGAGACCAAAAATGTCCCCGCCTCGGTGCCCTTTGGTTTTACATAGACTAATATAGGGAAAATCTTCTTCTGTGAAACCACAAGGCCTAGGTCTTTGATATTTGGTGTGAAATTTCATCTAATGGACCTCTAGCATGATTGTTCAAATTATAGCCCTGGGGCCAAAAATGCCCCCGCCCCGAGACCCTTTGGTTTTAATTAGACTTATATAGAGAAATTTTTAAAAATCTTCTTCTCTGAAACTGCAAGGCCCATGTCTTTGATATTTTGTTTTGAGCTTCATCTAGTGGACCTCTACCAAGATTGTTCAAATTATAGCCCTCGGGCCACAAATGCCCCCGCCCCGGGACCCTTTGGTTTTACATAGACTTATATAGAGATAATCTTTGAAAATCTTCTCTGAAACAGCAAAGCCCAGATCTTTGATATTTGGTGTGAAGTTTCATCTAGTGGCCTTTATCAAGATTGTTTAAATTACAGCCCTGAAGCCAAAACTGCCTCCGCCCCGGGCCATTTCGTTTTACATAGGCTTATGTAGGGAATATCTTTAAAAAAAATATTCTTCTCTGAAACCGCAAAGCCCAGGTCTTTGATATTTGGTGTGTAGCATCATCTAGTGGACCTTTGCCAAGATTGTTCAAATTATAGCCTTTGTTGATATTTGGTATGAAGCTTCACCCTTTTAGACCTCCCTCAACATTATGCACATTATAACCCTGGGGGTCAATAATGGCCCTCCCCGGGCCCCCTTGTTACTCTATAGATCAGGTGAGCGATTCAGGTCCATCATGGCCCTCTTGTTATATATATATATCTTTTTTATGTCACCGTCACGAAGTGTGAAGGCCAAATAGTTTTGCACTTATCCATATGTCACACTTTTTAGCTCACCTGAGCCAAAGGCTCAGGTAGAGCTATTGTGATCGGTCACCGTCCGTCGTCATCGTCGTCTGTCCGTACGTATGTCCGTCCGTCCACAATTCCTTTAAACAACATCTCCTCCTAAACCACTGAACAGATTTTGACCAAACCTTGCAGAAATGATCTTTGGGTGGTCCTCTCTCACAGTTGTTCACAGAATTACATTCCATGCAGAACTCTGGTTGCCATGGCAACGAAAAGGGGAAAATAAGAAAAACCTTTAAAAATCTTCTTGTCTGAAACTAGAAGGCCCAGATCTTGGATATTTGGAATGAAGCTTCATCTAGTGGACCTCTACCAAGATTGTCCAAATTATAGTCGTGGTGCCAAAACTGCCCCTGCCCCGAGGCCCACCGGTTTTACATAGGCTTATATAGGGAAAAAGCATTGAGAATCTTCTTGTCGGAATCCAGAAGGCTCTGGTCTTTGATATTTGGTATGAAGTTTCATCTAGTGGACCTCTACCAAGATTGTCCAAATTGTAGCCCTAGAGTCAAAACTGGTCCCGCCCCGAGGCCCACCGGTTTTACATAGGCTTATATAGGGAAAAAGTTTTAAAGATCTTCTTGTCTGAAACCAGAAGGCCCAGGTCTTTGATATTTGGTATGAAGCATCATCTAGTGGACCAAGATTGTTCAAATTATAGTTCTGGGGCCAAAAATGTCCCGGCGCCGGGCCCATCGGTTTTACATAGGCTTATATAGGGAAAACCTTTGAAAAATCTTCTTTTCTGAAACCAGAAGGCCAAAGTCTTTTTTATTTGGTATGAAGCTTCATCTAGTTGACTTCTACCTAGACTGTTCAAATAATAGCCAGGGGGCCAAAAATGGACCGCGCCGGGGCCCACTGGTTTCACATAGGCTTATATAGGGTAAAAAGGTTTAAAAATCTTCTTGTCTGAAAGGCCCAGGTCTTTGATTTTTGGTATGAAGCTTCATCTAGTAGACCTCAACCAAGATTGTCCAAATTGTAGCCCTGGGGTCAAAACTGCCCCCCCCCCCCCCTCCCCGCCCCGATGCCCATCGGTTTAACTTAGGCTTATATAGGGAAGAAGCTTTAAAACTCTTCTTGTCTGAAACCAGAAGGCCCAGGTCTTCGATATTTGGTATGAAGCTTCATCTAGTGGACCTATACCAAGATTGTTCAAATTATAGCCCTGGGGCCAAAAATGTCCCCGCACCAGGGCCCACCGGTTTTACATAGGATTATATAGGGAAAAAAACTTTAAAAATCTTCTTCTCTGAAACAGAAGGCCGAGGTCTTTTATAAGTGGTATGAAGCTCCATCTAGTGGACCTCTAGCATGATTGTTCAAATTATAGCCAGGGGGGAGGGCAAAAATGGGCCCGCGCCGGGGCCCACCAGTTTCACATGGGCTTATATAGGGAAAAAGCTTTATAAAACTTCTTGTCTGAAACCAGATGGCCCAGGTCTTTGATATTTAGTATGAAGCTTCATCTAGTGGACCTCTACCAAGATTGTTCAAATTATAGCCCTGGGGCCGAAAATGCCCCCACTAGTTTTACATAAGCTTATATTGGGAAAACCTTTAAAAATCTTCTTGTCTGAAACCGGAAGACCCAGGTCTTTGATGTTTGGTATGAAGTTCTATCTTGTGGACCTCTACCAAGATTGTTCAAATAATAGCACTGGGGCCAAAAATGTCCCCGCACCGGGCCCACGGGTTTTACATAGGCTTATAGCCCTTTTGTGGGAAAGTAACTGTCCTTATGGCCTTCCTTTGTTTAGGTTTCCATTATGGTCTGGTCGCTTAATGTTTGTATTTCTTTCCCTTTGGTGTCTTTTATGGGTGGAGTAAGTTAATTGTATCAATTCCTGATCTTTGTTTTACTTCTACTTTATATAGGGAAAAAGCTTTAAAAATCTTCTTCTCTGATACCAGAAGGCCGAGGTCTTTTATATTTGGTTTGAAGCTTCATCTAGTGGACCTCTACCTTGATTGTTCAAATAAAAGCGAGGGGGCCAAAAATGGGCCCGCGCAAGGGCCCACCGGTTTCACATAGGCTTATTTAAGCCAAAAGCTTTAAAAATCATCTTGGCTGAAACCAGAATGCCCAGATCTTTGATTTTTGGTATTAAGCTTCATCTAGTGGACCTCTACCAAGATTTCCAAATTGTACCCCTGGGGTCAAAACTGCCCTCGCCCCGAGGCCCACCGGTTTAACAAAGGCTTATATAGGGAAAAAGCTTTAAAAATCTTCTTGTTTGAAACCAGAAAGCCTAGGTCTTTGATATTTGGAATGAAGCTTCATCTATTGGACCTGTACCAAGATTGTTCAAATTATAGCCCTGGGGCCGAAAATGCCCCCGTGCCAGGGCCCACTAGTTTAACATAAGCTTATATAGGGAAAAACCTTTAAACATCTGAAACCAGAAGACCCAGGTTTTTGGTATTTGGTATGAAATTTCATCTTGTGGACCTCTACCAAGATTGTTCAAATTATAGCCCTGGGGCGAAAAATGCCCCCGCGCCGGGGCCCACCAGTTTTACATAGGCTTATATTGGGAAAACCTTTCTGAAACAAGAAGACCAAGGTCTTTGATGTATGGTATGAAGTTTCATCTAGTGGACCTCTACCAAGATTGTTCAAATTATAGCCCTTGGGTCAAAAATGTCCCTGCGCCGGGGCCCACTGGTTTTACATTGGCTTATATAAGGAAAAAGCTTTAAAAATCTTCTTGTCTGAAACCAGAAGGCACAGGTCTTTGATACTTGGTATGAAGCTCCAACTAGTGGACCTCTACCAAGATTGTTCAAATTATAGCCCTGGGGCCAAAAATGCCCCCGCTCTGGGGCCCTTTGGTTTTACATAGGTTTATATAGGGAAAATCTTTAAACATATTCTTGTCTGAAACCAGAAGGCCCAGGTCTTTGATGTTTGGTATGAAGTTTCATCTAGTGGACCTCTACCAAGATTGTTCAACTTATAGCCCTGGGGCCAATATTTTTTACATAGGCTAATATAGGGAATACATTTAAAAATATTCTTGTCTGAAACCCAAAGGCTCAATCTTTGATATTTGGTATGAAGCTTCATCTAGGGACCTCTTCCAAGATTGTTCAAATTATAGATTAACGGTCCAGCCAAGGGGTCCACGTGTTTGACATAGGCTTATGTGGAGCGCTGTGGTGCAGTCGTAAAGCAGTCGGATTTGAGATGGAGAGGTAGCTGGTTCGATCCTTGCAAGCGCCAAAGAATGTTTGCTTGAGCAAGAGACTTTATCCACATTGCTTAGTGCTGGTTCCTACCCAGGAAAAGAGAGCAACAAGGAAGATTAGTGCCAGTACTAAATGTGTTACCCGCTATAAATAAGGTTGATTATTATTATTATATTATTATAATAATTATGATTGAAGGAAAAACCTTTAAGAATCTTTTTCTTTGAAACCAGAGACCCAGGCCGTTTATTTTTGATATTAAGCTTTATTTAGTGGACCTCTTCCAAGGTTGTTCAAATTATAGACCTGGGGCAAACAATTGCCCCACCCCGGGACCCACGTTTAAACCTCTTAGCTCAGGTGAGCGATATAGGACCATCATGGTCCTCTTGTTTTATAGTATTCTTGTCCATGTAACTCATCCTACAGTATTGGATGCAGGACATGGAAACTTGCAACACACTTCCGACATTCATTGAACATACGTAGAAAGGAAGCAGGATGATGATCCAGCCCTTATTGCAGAATTATGTCCCCTTAAATGGCATTTTGGCCATGCATGTATGTGTAGCATAGAAGGTTAAATAGGACTGTTCGTGCCTCTGCAACTTCTCCTACAGTATTTGATGCCGGATTTTGAAACTAACAACACAGTCTAGACACTAAACATGTGCATAAAAGAAATGTTTAACTACAGAATTATGATCCTGCATATTATCGCAGGTTAAATAGTACTTTTTGTTTGTCCGCAACTCCTGTAGTATTTGGTGCTGGACATTGAAACCTGCAACACCTTTTAGACATGCATTTAAGATGGGCATACAGGAGTCAGAATTTTGATCCAGCCCCTTATTGCAGAATTATGTCCTCTGGAACGAGGTATACATTTTGGCCATGTGTTTCTTGGATAATATTCGGTTGCTAGAATGTCAGCATGGCTACTGCATATGTCAAACAAATTTCCCATCTAGTGAGGCATATGGCAGGGACACTCATCACCTTAAGTGATTGTCTACTATTGCACCAAGAGTGTACAATGCGGTGTCGCAAAGAAGGCAATGCCTTAATTCCATATTAAGAATTACTGATGTTTAAAGATGTGAAAACAGTTGGTTTGGGTTTTACGACCCTTCCAAGATTATTTCACTCATGTTGAGCCGATCGTTATTCGGAGGCGGGAGAAAACCGGAGTACTCGGAGAAAAACTACCTGACCTTCCGTTGCAGAACTTGGCGTCCCACATTTGACCCGAGCGAGGATCGAACCACAGACCTAACGATTAATAGTCAGCGCTCTTATCAAGTAGGTCACGGAGCCGTCAAGAACTAACAAAGGGTTTTAAATTTATATTTGCTTTGGAAAAATACATAAATACGTGATTGTTTTCCATAGACCAGAAAAAAAAAATAATAATAACAACTATAAAATAAAAAGATAAAAAGCGCAGCAACTTCATGTTACTTAAGTCGATGTTATAGTAAATCCAATAAAATTAGTCGGCAAAGAGTATAGCCCCAGATCAGAATGCGGCATATAACCAGTTTTACACTGTTTGTTTACAGCTAAAAAAATAAGTGTTGAAGGGAACAATCTCAATACTCGTTCAGCATAGATTTTAGCTCCATGTACATGTTTGTTGGGTTTGAGGTTTAGAGTGTTTTTTTCGGGGTTCCCCAGTTTTCGCCCACATCTGATTAACGATCGGCTCGATATGAGTGAAAGAATCTTGAAAGGGGCGTAAACCCCAAACGAAAAATCACATAGTTCTCCAGATATACGGTAAAATTACTGAACCATGAAATAAAGGACACACTGGCCATAATATCATCGATTGTCACGTTGACAACAGCATGATTTCAGATTTTGACATTTAGTAAATCTGGGTCGATTGACCCAGAAAGGCGTTTTTCGAATCTCCAGAATAAGCATTTTTCATATGAAAATTTGTTGGTTGATTTGTGGTTTAACGTCCCCGTCAACACTGTAAAGGTCATTTTGGAGACGTTGCTTCCAATTTTGTGGGACTTTTTCCCGACATTGAGATGTAATGACTTCTCAAGCCCTGTCGCCGAACGAAACCAGTAAGGTTTATTAGCATGGACGGTCCGCCTCGCACCGCGGTTCCTGGATAGGCTTAGATCCTCTAAGCGGTTTACCAGTACTAGTGTGCGGGCCGGATTCAGTTCTGCGTGGAAGCATCATGCATCCCATATATTTCTTGTTGTATATATACCAAATATAGGTTGTTGGTGCTGGTTAGAGCCGTCCCATTGAAGCTTAACGAGTGCCAACACTCTATGTGTTAGAGCAGAAATAAGAAAAATAATGTGTACCCCCTGTAAACTCCATTATCTCTCTATAAAGTGGAGTTTATAAGGGCCTTGATTATACGGATTTTTCACAAGATGATGTTCACACAGGTCAGGCAAGATAAGCCGGTGTTTCCACCCTGGTAGAAGGTAGCTCTCCCTAAGCTGTATGTCAGTAAAATGCATACAGCACCAAATGAAGACACTGATCGGTGTGTAGGGATGTGCAGACTGATGTGAGTTTTCACTTGGTACACCTATTATAAGACACTCTTTCTCATGATCCTGCTCAGTTTATGCCTTACATGCGCAGAATTCTCTTCGCTCTTTTGTTGTTCGCATGTGCCACTACATGTATACCGCCATAGATACATGTATGACTGATCTGCACTCACGTCTAGTTATTCGCTAGTGTTATGTTAGTATCGCGGTCTCCGTGGGCAAGTGGATAAGATCGCTTACTCTTATTCGTTTCACCGCAGCGCTGTGGTTCGAGGTTTGCTGGGACCACGTGTTGGACGTCGTGACTTTATTCTGCAACGGAAGGCCAGACTTTTTTCTCCGGGGGAAGAACTGGGCCGTCCCGTGTCTTCCCCGGTCACCCAGTCACTTTCTTCCCCACCTGAATTTGTTTTAGAGCCATAGTCAACCAGTAATTTTTGGTTCAGAATTTGTTAAAAATGAGAAAACAGACCTGAGTCCTTTCAGCTTGAATGACAAAATTTGCTATATGCTACACCATTCATGGAGATGCAATAAAGTATGCATCCCATTTCCAGCATTTATGATGAAATTTCTTTGCTTTTTATGACATACATTGGTATTAACTAAAAAGATATAATCAGCAACAAATGTTTGGCGCTCAAATCTAAATATAATTTGGAAACTGGGGGTGGGGAAGAACTGGGCCGGCACATTTCATCCCCACCCCAGATTTTTCTCTTTACAAAAAAATCTTGTGATAAATTTTTTCTTCGCTTTTTAAGACATAAATTCGTATTAACTAAACAGATATAATAAGCCTTAAATGTTTGGCACTCAAATCTAAATATAATTTGGAGACTGGGGGTGGGGAAGAAATGGGCCCACCCAGTTCTTCCCCACCCCAGATGTTTCTGTTTACTAATAACTCTTGTGATAAATTTCCTTTACTTTTTAAGACAAAAATTGGTACAAACTAAAAAGATATAATAAACAACAAATGTTTGAAGCTCAAATCTAAATAAAATTTGGAGACTTGGGGTGGGGAAGAACTGGTCCGGCCCAGTTCTTCCCCACCCCAGACACATTCAATGTCATAAATGATTTAATTGTACATCACTGCCCAAGGGTGGGGAAGAAAGGGCTACACCCCAGACATCTTCAGAGATATAACTGACATAACTGTACAAGACTACCCAAGGGTGTGGAAGAAACGGGCCGGCCCAGTTCTTCCCCACCACAAACACCTTCAATATCATAATTGATTTAATTGTACATCACTACCCAAGGGTGGGTAAGAAACGGACCGGACCAGGTCGTCCCCATCCCAGACACGTTCAACGTCATAATTGATTTAATTGTACATCAATGCCCAAGGGTGGGGAAGAAACGGGTTGCCCCAGTTCTGCCTCACCCCAGACATCACTGTACATGTACAACACTACCCAAGAGCGGGGAAGAAACGGGCCGGCCCAGTTCTTCTCCACACAAGACATCTTCAGCAATATAATTGACATAAATGTACAACACTACCCAAGGATGGGGAAGAAACGGGCCGGCCCAGTTCTTCTCCACACAAGACATCTTCAGCAATATAATTGACATAAATGTACAACACTACCCAAGAGTGGGGAAGAAACGGGCCGGCCCCTCTCTCCCCACACAAGACATCTTCAGCAATATAATTGACATAAATGTACAACACTACCCAAGGATGGGGAAGAAACGGGCCGGCCCAGTTCTTCTCCACACAAGACATCTTCAGCAATATAATTGACATAAATGTACAACACTACCCAAGAGTGGGGAAGAAACGGGCCGGCCCCTCTCTCCCCACACAAGACATCTTCAGCAATATAATTGACATAAATGTACAACACTACCCAAGGGTGGAGAAGAAACGGGCTGGCCCAGTTCTTCTTCATCCCCCAGTGAAACCAATAGGGTTTATAAGTATGGACGGGTCGACTCGTACTGCTCTGCCTAGGCAGGCTTAGATCCTCTAAGCGGTTTACCAGTACTCATGTGCAGGTCGGTTTCAGCTCTGCGTGGAAGCATCATGCAGCCCATATATTTCTTCAAGCCCCGATGGGCAGGGGCCGAATTATTCAAAATTTGAGCTCCAACCATTTGTTGATTATTCTATATTTTTAGTTTATACCAATTTTTGTTCTCAAAGCAAAGGAAATTTTATCACAAGAATTATTAGTAAACAGAGAAATCTGGGTTGGGGAAGAACTGGGCCGGCACAGTTCTTCCCATCACCAGTCTCCAAATTCTATTGAAGTTTAAGCACCAAACATTTGTTGCTTATAATATCTGTTTATTAATAGCAATTTATGTCTTTAAAGGCAAAGATAATTTATCACAACAATTTTTAGTAAACAGATAAATCTGGGTTGGGGAAGAAATGGGTGGGCCCAGTTCTTCTCCATCCCCACTTTCCAAATTATATTTAGATTTGAGCACTAAAGAGTTGTTGCTTATTATATCTGTTTAGTTAATACTAATCAATGCCATAAGAGAAAATTAATCATAGATACTGGAATTGGGATGACAATTTCTTGGATTCTCCTTATATTGTATGGCATAGAGAAAATTTTGCCATTCAAGCTGTAAAGACTCAAAACTAATTCAGAATGGTTTCTTTTCGAATTTTTAACAATTGTGAGGCATAAATTTTGTAGTTGTCTATGGTTCTGAAAAAAATCAGTCTATAATTTGGACATCTTGACAAAGGTCCACTAGATGAAGCTACACACAAAATATCAAAGACCTTGGCCCTGCGGTTTCAGAGAAGAAGATTTTTTTTAAAGATATTCCCTACATAAGCCTATGGAAAACCAAATGGCCCCGGAGCGAGGCATTTTTGGCCCAAGGGCTATAATTTAAACAATCTTGGTAGTGGTCCACTAGATGAAGCTGCACAATATATATATGCAAAATATCAAAGACTTGGGCCTTGCAGTTTCCAAGAAGAAGATTTTTTAAAGATTTCCCTATATAAGTCTATGTAGAACCAAAGGGTCTCGGGGCGGGGGCATTTTTGGCCCAAGGGCTACAATTTGCACAATCTTGATAAAGGTCCACTAGATAAAATTGCACACCAAATATCAGAGACCTAGGCCTTGTGGTTTCACAGAAGAAGATTTTTTTAAAGATTTCCCTATATAAGCCTATGTAAAACCAAAGGGGCCTGGTGCGGGGGCATTTTTAGCCCCATGACTATAATTTGAACAATCTTGGTAGAGATCCTCTAGATGTAGCTTCATACCAAACATCAAAGGCCTAGGCCTTACGGTTTCAGAGAAGAAGATTTTTTAAAGATTTTCCTTATATAAGCCTATGTAAAACCAAAGGGCCCCAGAGCGGGAGCATTTTTGGCCCATCACTATAGTTTGAACAATCTTGGTAGGGGTCCACTAGATGAAGCTTCGTACCAAATATCAAAAACCTGGGCCTTGTGGTTTCTTAGAAGATGTTTTAAGTTTTTAGTGAAAAAAATCTATTTTTGGATCCTGTGACCTAGTTGTGCAACGGACCGGAACCATTTGAACAACTTTGAAAGGGGACCGCCTAAGGATCATTCCTGTGAAGTTTGGTCAAAATCCGATCAGTGGTTTCGGAGGAGATGCCTTTTGAAGAAATTGTTTACACACGGACGCACGCACGCACGGACACACTACGGACGACGGACAAAAAGAGACCCCAAAAGCTCACTACGTGAGGGTGAGCTAAAAACAAGTGTCGTTCAAGAATGTGTCTCAAGACAAGGACATAGATCCGCGCACCCGAGCAGTCTGTCTAAAGCCTTTACTATGCGTAGCATTGACAAGCGTATTGATTAAATGCATTTTCTTTTAAACAAGAATGGTTGGGCTGAACTATTTCCGTTGACACAGTGTCTCTTCTTGTCGCTCATATTGGACAAACAGTTGGGCTAAACCAATAGTCAAACAGTGGCCACCCTGGGGGGTCGCAGTTCCTGGGCCGGGTAAATGGTCCTGGGAATAAGGCTAATTCGTTTAACCCTTGAATGCCTGTGTTTATGCAAACAGTGTAGATCCTGATCACACGTCGCCGTCGATTCAGCACTCTGACATCACGACGAGAATATAAACGGCTATAAAAATACTGTTACCTAAAGTGATAGTACAGTGAACATAAATAACGTAAAACTACTGTGTAAAACTATAAGTAACCTTGAGTCGAAGTTTGACCCCAATTTAATGAAAAGCGTCTCAAGAAACAAACAGTATACAGTAATTTGATGGCTGTTTGGGGCATATTGTCAAAACTATTGCCCCGAGTTTTGACCATCCCACAAACAACCATCTAATAACTGTTTTACTATCGATTGCAAAAAGAATTAGCAAAACAGGCTACATCTGTCAATCGATTGGGCTCGCGTAATCACAGGTTGTTTATAAATGCGTCATAATGCTCAAGCATAATAACCAATCAGAAGTAGTTTTGTGCAAGAGCGTCACCGATGATTATCTATAGTCCGTTTCGTTTCAAACAAGTTTTCATTGACGTTCTCCATAACATCAGCCCTTATTTTGACGAAATTGGATTTCAACTCCAGCTTGTCGATTGATTGATTGATTGATTGATTGATTGATTTGAGCTTCAACGTCCCCGTCAACACTATTTATGTCATGTCATTTATCCAATTATGTAAGACTTTTATCCGACACTGAGAAGAAATGACAACTCAAGCCCTGTCGCCCAATGAAGCCAAAGGCTACATGCATTAGACAGCCTGGCCTGGGCAGGCTTAGTCCTTCTAAGCGGTTTACATGTGTGGCCAGTTTCAGCTCTGCGTGGCAGCATCATACAGCCCATTTTTTTCCAAGCCCCGATGGGTAGGGCGGACTGTCGCTTGTTGTCATACGCGAAAGGGAGAATTAGCCGTTGAATTTCTCCTCGGGCTGAAAACTCAATTTGCTTATTGGAGTATACGGTGTTTCGTAGGCAAATATTGTTTGATTTGAGGTTAATCGTCCCCGTCAACACTATGTAGGTCACTCTGAGACGTTGCTTCCAGTACCATAAACTACGCAAAGCCTTTTCAAAATTTTATAGACGCCATTCTGATTTAATTTCAAAATTCAATATTGGACTTAAATCTCTTCTGCAACAAGGTCTATCGGAACCCGAATTTTATGGTGACTTAGCATATAAATTCAGAAAAATATATAACCGCAATGACTTCAGCACCCAATTTCGTAAAATCATTCTTCGATATAAAAAGATTGGGTACAACATGGATATTATACGACAGACTGCATGCATGGTAGTTAACCCAATCACGGTTGGCAACTTTGCTTCCCTCTTTAATTGCACGCCGGTGGGTCAGGCCTCAGATTCTATGACGGCTCCAACGTAAAGGCTTATTGAGAATTAGAGAGATCTAATTCAAGGTAATGTTGGTTGGTGCCTGATGCTCTGTCTCTGGTCGGGCTCATCGGAGTCTAACTGTTGGTTTTCTTTTGCTCCAGCATTTCAGTGGTTTCTTGCTGTCGAGTCCTCACCGTTGTCTCACCTCTGTGGTTCTTTGATTTTTGTGTTCACGGAGATGTTGCACTGATGAGTTAGGAGGCCTTCATGCGGACTGAACAAATTATTTGTCTAAATCGCGACGGAAGTAAGGGCGAGGATTGTGGCCACGTAAAATCGATTTAAGCCCCCCAGTGGAAATCTTCCACTGACCGTTCCAAGGCGGCTCTTCTGTGGCGATTTATTTGTGTTGTTGTTTGTTACTTACTGTGTGTATCACTTGTGTCTTTTGGTTTTGGATGACCATATGGCCATTTTGTGGGAAAGTGACTGTCCTTATGGCCTTCCTTTGTTTGGGTTTCCATTATGGTCTGGTCGCTTAATGTTTGTATTTCTTTCCCTTTGGTGTCTTTTATGGGTGGAGTAAGTTAATTGTATCAATTCCTGATCTTTGTTTTACTTCTATTTTACCCGACATTGAGATGGAATGACATCTCAAGACCTGGCACCTAATGAAACACAGAGGGTGTAAATGCTAGCATGATTTTGCCTGGACAGGCTTAGATCCTATAAGCTGTTCCAGAACTCGTATGCGGTCGGTCTGCGTGGAAGCATCATGCAGCCCATCTACTTCATTAAGCCCGGTGCCCCCCCCCCCACACACACACACACACACAATCGCCAATATTGTGGGTGGGGCCAGCAATACAGATGCGGTTTTAGATTTTTTTCACGAAGCCGTGCATTCATTTGACAATAAAGGAAATATTTGTTTAAATCCAGAGGACCTGGTTTGAATAGACAAACTGTGCTATACACCGTTTGTTTTGTTTGTTTTGATATTTACCATCCCCTTCAACACTGTATAGGTCATTTTTCCAATGTTGTGGGACTTTTCCAAGATTAAGGTTATAATGTTGGAGCAAGCAGGAACTGAATACGTGTTCACGCCTGTTTTCGCGCCCACCCTGTTTCAGTACATCAAAAGACTTCTTCACACAAGCGAACTTCGGTAATGAGTTAAATCTTCAGACTGTGCTGGATAGCAGATATAAACAGTGACACTATGCCCAAGTGATTAACCAGGCCTTCCTGGCTTGGTGGGTAAGGGTGCCGTCTGACTGGCGATCAGGACGACGCGGGTTCGATACCTGCCGGTGTCGTGGAGATTGATCATGGAATCTTTTCTACGGCCATTCATTCTGCTGATTCAAGAACAGCATTTGTCAGTTTTGGGCGAAAAAAGCACTGCACTGGTTAACCGCTTACGTATAATCCGAATGAATGAGATTATTCCCTTTTGCATCTCTTGCACTTGGTTTTAAGTATTAAAGAAAGGCCTACCTTGGCAGGAGCTGGCGAGGTGCCCTCCGTTACTATGATATTAATTCTCAGTGAATCAGTGCTCCCACAAGATTAAGTTGCTAGTCTCACAAAGGACGGGTCTCCCTAAGGGGGGTTTTTGGCCTCCTAACGATTTTGTTTATTTCTGGCTTATTGTCAGCATCGATATGCCTAATTATTTGGAACATATGTGGTTTTGGTATTTAAGCAGTTTTTTCTGAGTTACAGGCTCTTTAAAGTGGGTGGGGTAACTCCACACAGTTTTGACATGTATTTTGTGTCTCATTTAAAGGTAGAAAAATAGTACCATACATGACACGTTATTTTATAAAATGACAGGGGAAGGTCTAACTCTATGTTTTGTCCCAAGTTTATTCACCAAAATTCACTTTTTGGGTGAAAAATATGGTTTAAGGAACCTTGGGTCATTTTTGAGATTTTTTTAACAGTAAAGTTCTTTTTTTTCTTATATCTTCGGTATACATTAACCTATAGTGGTGAAACTCCTACCATGCAAGCATACTGATGAGGCAATATAACTCAAATGATTATTTGAGATGTTAACCTATATTTCACGGTTGAATGAACATTCTTATTTCATGTTTATAGGTTAGATTATTGTTTCCATCAGTTCAAGAGTTTAGATATTTCGGGCATTTGGATAATTAGGCGATGAGTTTAAACATATTTAAATCAAACGAAAAAAAAACAATAGAAATGTGTCCAAAGTACACAGATGCCCCCGCCTGTTTGACTTTGCCAATGTAGCTGCATGACCCCTGGGAAACACACTAACATCAGATATATATGTTCAGGATGAGTATCTAAATATTTTCTAAGATATTTGGATTTTGATGATATGAAATGGGCAAGGCAGGGGGCTGGGGCATTATTGTGTGTGTCATTGAAGGCATCTGCCCATAAACAACATCAAATAAAAAGGTTTGAATTTGAACAGTTTCTGAGATACATATTTTTTTTTTTTTTTTACATTTTCTTTGGTCCAATCAAATAGCCCCACCCCAGACAGAATCAGTGACCATAAACATGCTAAAATGTTATGAGCTGCAGAAGAAATGCAGACATAAATGTGCACCTAAACGTGAACCTGGTTATGAACGTAATAATGTGTGACATAGTACGCACATACGAACATAACATCACATCGAAAAAAAATATGCCTCACTCACTCCTTCCTTTGGCATGCACAGATATAAGAAAGGTCTGCTTGAATATCTTTAATAATCCCACTTCAAGCGCACATCTAAAAAGAATGTGGTACACCTACATGAAGACACAGGCATATACATTTGAAAATGGTTGTTCACAACTGTATTCTGACATGCTTTGCGCATATTGAATCAAATTAATCTACAAAAGAATAGCTTTCATCGTCACCTGAACTTGAGCTGTTGCCTCTTTTTGAACAGCATCTGTTACACTGTTCATATACTGTGACTTCAACGATTTTTTACTGACTTTGGCTGATGGCCTTAAAACCGAGGTTCTTCAACACAGAAGCGATATGGACACAGCAATCAAATACCTCGTCACCATTTGTTTCATTTGCACTGCCACCCTATTATAGACTCTAGTCCAGGGCCTTCCTTAATCCTTAGATTGTATTCCCTGTCCACTCTCTACCCCTGTATTTCAGGTATTATACAAGGAGACCCTTTATCTGCTTATATGTTTCCACTATTCATTAAAGATGTTACCTTACTTTGAAGATACATCTAATGCTGCTGTTGCACTTAACATGATACAATGAATGATGCTGAAATATAGGAAACATTCTGGGCAATAGAATTGTTAGCTTGACTAACAAACTGACTGATCTATGATTATACACAGGAACAGTAATATTGAGAGTAATGTTTAGTTCTCTCATTCTCTCTTTCTCTTTAGAATAATAATAATAATAATAATAATAATAATAAAAAGACAATAAGTAGAAGAAGAACATGTTCTTTGTTAAATGCATTTAGGCCTGTTCTTGTTAAGAATTCTAAATCTGATGAGGTTCTTGCAAAACGTATGCTACAACTTGCCAAGTTACCAAACAAACTTAAAGACAAGGTAGAGAAAAAGGGTTGGGACAGTCGTGCAAAGGCTCTATGGAAAGCTATTAATGATGCCAACCTCGAAGACTTCCCACAATTAACGGAAGCAGAGCTGAGAGACATGACCATGAGCATATACCAATTAAAACAGGCCGTTTCGTATACAGACTAACACACTACTGAAGCCGGTCAGTATAAGATAATGATTCACAAGGAGGAGGATGGAATTTTGAAAGCCCAAATAAAATCAAGGCACGCTTCGTATGGATCATACTATCTATGGATTGAGTATGGTCCTGGTCTCGAACCCATAAAAGGATGGTACTGCAAGTGCAAGAATGGTGCCAGGGTAGTTGGCTGCTTTGCCCATATCGCTTCCGTGTTGTGGTATCTAGATTTTTACCGCCATCAGCCGAAGTCAGAGCAAGAACAGTCATTCAAGTCACAGTATATTAACAGTCTTACAGATGCTGCACAAAAAGACTGGGACAGCTCAAGTTCAGGTGACGATAAAAGCAATTCTTCAATAGATTAACTTGATTCAATAATTAAATATGTTGATTTTTTAGATTCCAACCTTTTTTATTTGCTGTTGTTTATGGTTAGACACATTCAATGACATATATCTTGAGACCCAGACAATCATGCCCCGGCCCCCTACCCTGCCAAGTTCATATCATCAATATCCAAAATATTGAGATACCCACCCACGAACAAATATATATGATGCTAATACATATTCAATGACACATACATGTACAATATGTCCCCAGGGGTCATGCAGGCATGTTAGCTAAGCCAAAAAGGCGGGGGCATCTTGATACTTTTTACACATTTCTATTATTTTTTTCGTTTTATTTAAATATGTTTAAACCCATCGCCTGTTTATCCAAATGCCAGAATTATCTAAACGCTTGAGCTGATGGAAACAAAAATCTAACCAATTAACATGAAATAAGAATGTTCATTCAACCTTGAAGTATAGGTTAACATCTCAATTGATCATTTGAGTTATATTACCCAACCAGTATGCTTGCATGGTAGGAGTTTCACCACTATAAGTTAATGTATACCGAAGATATAAGAAAAAAAAAGAACTTTACTGTTAAAAAATCTCAAAAATGACCCAAGGTTCCTTAAACCATATTTTTCACCCAAAAAGTGAATTTTGGTGAATAAACTTGTGACAAAACATAGAGTTAGACCTTCCCCTGTATTTTATATAATAACGTGTCATGTATGGTACTATTTTCTACCTTTAAATGAGACACAAATACATGTCAAAACTGTGTGGAGTTACCCCACCCACTTTAAAGAGCCTGTAACTCAGAAAAAACTGCTTAAATACCAAAACCACATATGTTCCAAATAATTAGGCATATGTATGCTAACAATAAGCCAGAAATAAACAAAATCGTTAGGAGGCCAAAAAAAACCTAAGGGAGACCCGTCCTTTGTGATGGTTACGTTCTATGTACTCGTTTTCCAAATCCAGGCAAGAAACTCATAGAACCTAAAACTTACTTAAACGAGTTATTTCCTCTTGCAATAAGTTGCGAAATTCAGTATACGTCATACTGTATAAATTCCCCATTGACGATTCAATTAAGGAGCAACGGGTGTCCTCACTGAACTCCGTGTAGACCTCAATGTCAACGACATCTTCTAGGACCATTTTAGATGCCATCACTGAAAGCAGATGCCTAGCGAGTTGTGATTTAAAAAAATTTTCCGTGCTTGTGCCCGTGTAGAGGCCCAAAAGACACTTTTATATGGGCTCAAGGGGACGGCGGATAGATTGAAACACCCGCTATATGTAAACTAGGCCTGTGATTTGTTAACAAAATGTCGGAAACCAATTTAAGCAACTGACCAGTATTCTGATTAGAATGTAGTTGCCGACATATGTAAATTACGTAGAACTAAACGTAAGAATTTCAAGTGTTCCAACGTGTTTTGAAGGACCTATTAACGACTAATCATGATTGATATGCTGTTGCAAGATGAAATGTAGGTCATAAAGATTATCATGTTATGATCTCGAAATGGTCAATGAAAATGTGTAATTTAACCAAGGCAGCAATTTGCCTCATATTTGCTCCTATCAATAACAGAATGTGGGAATTCTAGAGAGCCGCCTAGTCTTCGTCTTCCGTGAAATGGTCAGAATGTGAGCGTGAACTAGCTCTCCATACTTCTAGTTAAGGTACCTGAAGCATTCAGCTTGCTTTAACCAAACCATGGACTTAGGACTACTTATGTTTTAATCAATCCAGATCGTCAAAATCTCGGTGTCAGTGACGGAGAATCTGATTTTCCTCTTCGCTCAATGCCATGACAGTAATTTGTCGAACGAAAAAATAAGATAGCGTCTGAGACTACTAATGCTATCCGTCATACATTCTGTCTTCTTAATAACAAGACAGAAGCCTCCGTGGTGCAGTGTTTAATGGTTATGCTACTCGCCTTGTAAACCAGTGGTCGCAGGGTCGTTCCCGGGCTTACCCAGACTTTCGGATCAGTCCTTAAACCAAGGCCCAGTCTCCGTATGACCTTAGCTGTTGGTGTAATAGTGAACTCAAACACTCACTCACTCTTTTAGCAAGACACAGAGTGCTCGTTCGTTCGTTGTCTTGTCACGACAGAAGACTATGTGGCAAAGCCATCGACAGAGAGAGAGAGAGAGAGAGATAGAGAGAGAGAGAGGGGATTAGAACACTTGCTAAGATTTTCAACTTGGGTTTTTATGGCTCTTTCAGCCGGATGCGAGGCAACAGGGTATGTTTTTGTTTGTTTGTCTGATTTGAGTTTTAACGTCCCCGTCAACACAGTAAAGGTCATTTTGGAGACGTTGCTTCCAATTTTGTGGGACTTTTACCCGACATTGAGATGAAAGGACATCTGAAGCCCTGCCGCCCAATGAAACCAATAGGGTTTATAAGCATGGACGGGCCGACTCACACCGGTTTGCCTGGGCATGCTTTAATCCTCTAAGCGGTTTACAAGTACTCGTGTGCGGGTCGGTTTCCGCTCTGCGTGGAAGCATCATGCAGCCCATATATTTCTTCAAACACCGATGGGCGGGGGCCAGGAAACAGTGTATGACAAAATTAATCTCAAAACTTTTCGGAATGGTACTTAATCAACATGCTGATGAAAAATCAAAGCATTGAATACTGGTGGGTCGATTGTCTCTAGAGTGTAGGCTGGGAAAATAGTCCTGGACTAATTTTTTTTTGTATAACCCTTAAATTTAAGTTTTTAAGCAAAAAGTGTAGACCCTGATCAGACGCTGCGTTTTGCGTCGTCTGATTCTTAATTCCAGATAAGACGTCGCGTTCTGCGGCGTCTGAGTTGGGTCTACCCAGGAGCATATATGATCCTGGTCTACGACATTTGTCAAGCACAACCCATGGTTCCAGTCCAGATTCTATAGATAACCTACTGCGATAAAATTAACGTTACTATTTTCTATAAAGTTATATGGGTTTCATGCAAATCAGTGATAGTCACATGAACTTCAGCACTGAAGCGTTTTTTAGTGCTTGGTAACTTTGGGTCGATTGTCAAACAATCGACCCATAAAGTTGTTGGTGCTTGATAGGTCCATGTCTGATTATAGCCTGCGCATAAAGCCGATCCTGTCAGAGCTTTTAATGCTCGTGTATATCAACAGGGAGCTTTTGTGGTTTCTGTCCATGGCTGTCAACATTTAGCATTAAATCTGGCGATGTATAGCGTAGCTATACACCTTTGACTGTGATCGTATAGTGTTTCAATAATTCTAATAAAATACAACTAAAGTCATATTGAGAGTTTCAGCAGCTTTATTAGGCAGGCACCTCATACGAGTGCACAACTCCTAAAACCAGACTAACGGTCTGCAAGCTGATCACGTAGACATCTGAAGTCATCTGAAGTCTTGGTCAGAAACCCCAGTATTTATAATCACTACAAAAATCTCACGCAATATCCCTCTCTCATTGCATCATGCTTGTTATCACAACTCTTGCCAAAATCTCTTCTAACTATAAGCTATCTGTCATGATTTTGATGACTGCACTAATAATATGATCTTTAAAATGCAGTTTCATCAGGTTTCTAAAGTACTTCACAACAACACCTGCTTAAATAACCTTTAAAAGGAAATGTCAGAGTCATATGATATTACGAAATTATGATTTGAATGGCTGCCAGGTACATGTATGTGTAATTCAGGTGCATCTCTGTATTTTATGCAAAGTTATATAATTGATGTTTCAAAGTTTTAAAATGAAGCTGTTTCATAATAAGTATTGAAGCTTAATATTTTCATAACAGTACTGAGACAGAAGCTTACTGCCTTTTCAACACTCATTCAGTCATATCATCATTCTTACACACCTTCAACAACATTTCAGCCATACACATGATAACATGCCTATGCAAAAATCATGTGCATAACATGACTATGTTATATACCTCCCATTGTTGAGTAAATTAATTAACCCTTTAATTAATTTATCTAATAGTTCTGACCAAAACCTCTTGTACATATACTGTATATACAATTCATATATAATAAAACAAGATATCATCAACATATATCAGTGATCAGGATATATGCAATAAAACAAGATATCATCAACATATCTCAGTGACCAGGATGATCACTAACATATATCAGTGACCAGGATATCTAAATAGTAGTATGATATTATCAACATATATCATAAACACACGTCAGTGACCAGGATCATGCATAAATAAACAAGACATTATAAACACATGTCAGTGGCAAGGATCCATTCACATATATAAGTGACCAGGATTACATGATACATATATTATTCATCAGGATGAAAACCAGGATGAATAACATATCATCAATCAAAATTAGTTAATTAATTAATGTCATGTATGCTTCATGTGACTAGGATTGTAATTAATCTACTATGTAACCAGGATCCAATAAAACATTTGATTAGGATTTGTCCAGGATTATAACGAAGTTTCAAATTTAATTATTAATTAAATGTCTAAGGTGTTTTCTTAATTATTTCTTTTAATAAACCCTTCTAATCTAGTAGACTTCCCAATTACCAGTACAAGCAATATACTTGTAACCAGGATTTCTACAAAGTATAAGACCAATAAAGGGCTCATTAAACACACTGTTTTTAGATTAAGTTTTTATTCCTTTTTGGATCGAGAATTCACACAGTCACATTGTTCTTCCCTCAAGTTTATAACTGTCGGAGGTTGTGGAATAGGTATAACTGGAACTCTGTAAATTTTATTCGCTGTTAGTATTCCGTCGTTGCTATCAGAGTCGTGTATTCGCTGGTGGTGTAGGTTAACAATAAAGTAAGTTGGATGTGGTGTGTGTTCTTTACAATATCTATAGTGTTCCTGTACAACACTAATGTCGTCTGGCTGTAATAAAATAAAGTTTAACGTCACATGTACATCTTCACCTAAGCCTGACCTTAAGGGGCATACTCAGGACTTTATCATTTTAAAGTCACTAAAGTTCTGATCACTAAGTCTTCGTCCATGCATAGTCTTTAGGACTATACAAGGCACAAATAAATGTCACTGAAATGTCACTGTACTATAATCATTAGTACTACTACGATCACATGAGCTATATACATGATGAAAACACATCGTACGATAAAGTTCATATGTTATGCAAATAGTTCATAACATGTAACAATAATAGCTATATTCTGTTGAATAGCTAAACACTGTTAACTTATTCATAAGTTAACAAACACGTTCATATAACTAGTATTCAAAAATAAACCTGCTTAAAACACTGTGCACAGATTTTCCTTATTTCTTTGCCCATGCCGCCGTTGCATCAGTCCACTTGAAGGTCTTTTGTCCTTCCTCAACGTTATCGACGTTTTGTTCTTCGATCAGAGTGGACATCTCGATAACATCACCTTTGATCGGTGACCGTTTCACATTCACCTTCTCAAGATCATGTGTGTTAGCCTGTCTTACACCAATTACCTTATATACAAAGTTTCTTCTACGTAAGATTATTAAGATAATTGCAATTAATAATACCGTCGATGCAATACTGATTAGCATAACATGTACCCAACTAGTACTGGATTTATTCTCATCTAATATTACAGGTTTATAGTTTCTTGTTTCATGGAGTAGATTTTGTAAACGAATCTCTTTCAAACCTGACAAATGTGGTGGCAACTTCATTGGTTTAGATCCTAATTTAGTTTTAAGGTCAGGCCAAAAGTAAAAGGTTGAAACATTACGTAATTTCAAAAGTGCTTGCAAAGGATCTGACCTTTCAAAGTTACTATGTCTGCCAAAATATTCAGGTAACTGTAAATATTTGTTTGAGGCTTTACATGTGTTATTTAACCGGATAATGCCAAGTGGTGGTGTGAGTTTAATGTCAACATTCTTCGGTTCATATGACTGACAACTTAATGTAAATGTCAGAGGTCTTTTTGTGACAACAATCCAAATACCAAATGACAAGTACTTCGTAGTTGGCAACCTTTCATCCAACACAACTACTTGTTTACAATACTTTTTAATGTCATGCAGGTTTTGCATGAAGAGAGCAACAACGCAAAACTTATTTACGTTGGTCTGATAAAATGCTGTCTCAGGATTGCAGAACTGAAAATGATAGTTATTACACATCTGAAATGTACTTTCAGATAGTAGGGAAAACTTTGTTTTATCCTTTGAGACCAGTAACATTTCATTTTCTAAACTGTATTTTAATAATACATCAGTCTGATTATTTGAGAGTAGCGGTAGTGGTAAGTTATGTATTTTATACACTTCATATTCTTCTTTTGTGTTAATTAGTGGAATCTTAAGGATAATTCTAATTTCATTATTCTAAAGGTATGTTATACATGTCAATGTCTTATAAAAATACCAAATATCCTTACGAGGATTTTTAGGAAGCTCAAAGTTATTAGGAAGTTTTGTTTCTACTTCAATTAATAATTGCTTCAGATCTTTAGGTGAGATTGTATTAGTTGATAAATGATGCATTGACAACATATTTAGTTCAGATTTTAAGCTCTCAAGACAAAATATAGCATCTTGCATGGTAAGCCTAATTTCATCAAGTATCATCTTGAATTGTAAGTATGTATGAATAAATTGTTCGAGTCTAACAAACTGTTGTTCGATTGTTCTTTCGAGCAATCTTATTTTATGGTCAAGCTTCTGAATAACTATGATGAGATCCATAATTGATCTCCTATTTTCTGCTACTTGCATTCTTGTTAAATTAAGTACAGATAAACTTACATCAAGATCATGTATTATCTGATCTTGGTTAAGTGCCAAGGTTTTAATATTTCTATCTATGTTCTCAAGGTCACTTTCTGATACAGTGCCAAAAAGAGTGCTCATTAATTGTCCTATTATAGGAATTAATGACATTTTGTGTTCATGACTGTTTACTGAAAGTGTCTGGTACTCATCAAAGTTTTCATAAACAGACTTGTATGTATCTGTTAAAAGGTTAACTTCAACATGTAAACTTTGGAATGTTTCTACATATCCCGTTAAATTTGACTTCTGATAAAATCTTGTCATATATTTCACAATTTCATCAGTGCGAACAAGATCGTTTTGAATCTTTAAAATCAAATTTTCAAACGGTCTCAAATCATGAATAAATGTTACAGACCAGTGTGCATCGTTAATAAAGACTTCATTAGTCTTTTGAAACACAACATTTTCGGATGTAAAGAGTCCGAATGCCTGGCTAACAAACAATGATCCCAAGATTAATATGATCATCATATTGTTAATCTGAAATTAAATAAAAATGGGCATTACTACACTGTTAAACGAGGTACTTATTTACAATTCACCTCAATTAACATACATGAGGCCTTTACCTCATTAAAGAACATAACATTACGAGGTCATTTTATAACATATTAGACATTAACCTCAAGAGTTGCTTTAAACTCTCTGCTTTATCTCGAGACTTCCTTCGTCTCCTTTTCAATGGCCTAACTGTCTCGCTGGCTACACTATTAGACAGTGGCTGCTGTGAATAAACTACATTCACATCCATATCACTAGCTAAATCATTGTTTTCAACCAAAGGCACAGAACAGGAATTATCAGAGGATAAATCGTCATTACATTCCATGTCCTTGACCTCAGTTTCTTCACTTTGATTTTGCCTAGCTTCTTTGTGTTTTAACCTTTTCTGTAACTCCATTAAAGGTATATCTTCTTCATCAGAAGACGTTTCTCTTTCTTGTCTATATTTCTTGACTAGCTTAGCCAATGGAATTTGTTCTTCTGAATCAGAATCAGATTCTGTTTCTGACTCAGAGGCCTGCGGTGGAATTACATATGCTGCGTCCCTAAGTTTTCTACTACTTTCATTTTTGGAAACTGGCCAATCTTCTACATTTGCCAACATTAAATCGCCTGCATATACTCTACTTGTTGTACCATCTAATTGGTTTTTAATTATGAAAGAAACAGGTCCAGTTTTCTCAATTATTCTATAATAAGGTTTCCATTTCTGTCCTAATTTACCCTTTCTTTGTTTATTTTGATAATAAACCGGATCTCCAACTTTTAACTCTACCTCTTTAACATTTTTGTCTGCATATTTAGCCTGGTGCTTCTTTGCTTTTTGTAAGTAATTTCTGACATGTACAAAAGCTCTGTGCTGTTCTTGTAAAGCAACTTGGTGAAAATCTTCACCTAAATATTTTCTCCTAGGCTGTAATATATTGTCAACTGGCAATACTACATCTCTGTTGTACAGCAAATAATAAGGTGAAAATTTAGAAGATTCGCTAACGTTAAATCTAATTGCTGCTAAACTTTGACATAAGATACAAATCCCAGCTCTGTTGATTATCAGCTACCATTTTAGCTAAAATGTCATGCAAAGTTCTATGGAATCTTTCAACTTTTGCATTGCTCTGAGGATGATACACGCTTGTCAAAATATGGTCAACATTAAGTTTTTCCAATGTTTCTCTAACCATCTTATTTACATTCTCAGTTCCATTGTCCGTCACGATCTGTAAAGGACAGCCAAAACGTGGGAAAATGTGTCCAATGATCAATTCAGCTACTGTTTCAGCAGTCTTATCAGGAACTGCAAAAGCTTCAGGCCAACCACTATACCAATCAACAAATGCAATGATATATTTATTGCCTGACAAAGTTGTTGGATATGGACCCGAAAGATCAAGACTGAGTTTTGCCATAGGGTATGGTGGAATATCTGTTTCTTGCAATGGATGTTTCGTTTTCTGCATTGACCTAGTTCTGCAAGTCATACAATCAGAAACATACTTGTGAATTTCTTTGAACAAATTTGGCCAAAAGTATTTCTGACGAATGGAATTAAAAGTTTTCTGCACCCCCATATGACCATTACTGTCATGGTACTGAGTTACAACCAAAGATCTAAGATGTTTTGGAATATACAATCTTAAATTTGGGTCGTCATTGGCATTTGATAAATAGTATACCAATCCATCTACCAAGAGATAATGTTTTTGAACATCTTTACTCTCTTCCCCATTCAAAATCATTGACCTAATGTTTGAAATATCATCATCCCTAGTTTGTTCAATTTTCATGTCAAAGCCTTCTTTTGTAAAA
Source organism: Lucinisca nassula (assembly GCA_963580285.1). Lineage (NCBI taxonomy): Eukaryota > Metazoa > Mollusca > Bivalvia > Lucinida > Lucinidae > Lucinisca > Lucinisca nassula. The sequence goes on along the minus strand of OY757023.1, from coordinate 40,613,709 downwards.
TCAGAACAGTCACACTTTTCAAATGTATCTTCATTTGGAAGACTACGACCAGCAAAAGCTTTTGGATCAAACTGATTAGAGTCTAACACATTCACCTGATATAAGTTGTCATTGACATCAAGTGCCTTTTCTACCTCTACGTCTTCACTAACTGTACTTTCCTAGAAGCCTCCGTGGTGCAGTGGTTACGCTACTCGCCTTGTAAACCAGGGATCGCAGGATCGATCCCGGGCTTCTCCAGACTTTCGGATGAGTCTTTAAACCGAGGTCCCGTCTCCGTATGACCTTAGCTGTTGGTGGGACGTAAAACTAAAACTCACTCACTCACTCACTGTACTTTCCTCAGTTTTGTTTACATTATCTGGATGCCTAGAAAGTAGGTCAGCGCATGTATTTGTTGTACCAGCAATGTACTCTATAGTACAATTATAGCCTGACATACTCAAAGCCCAAAGTTGAATCTTTTTATTTTGCATAGGAGATTCAAGCAAGTATTTCAGAGGCTTATGATCAGTTCTTATGACAAACTGAGTATTGTGCAGATAATAATCTAACTTCTGAAGAGCAAAATGTATTGCAAATGCTTCTTTTTCTACTACAGACCACTTACATTGTGACTTACTAAGTTTGTGGGACAAATAATAAATTGGTTTTTCATCACCTTCACACTCTTGTGTAAGGCATGCACCAACACACGAGTTGCTAGCATCTGTATAAAGAACATATGGTTTATTTGGATCTGGATAAACCAAAAGTGGGACAGCTGTTAAACTTTCTTTCAAGAATTCAAATGCAGTTTGATGTACGTCTGACCACTTGTAATGTGCATATTTTCTTGTCAAAGCAATGATTGGTTCAGCTATCTGAGAGAAGTTTGGAATGAATCTTCTGTAGTAAGAACACATACCAATGAATGATCTTACTTCTTTTACACAAGTTGGAACAGGTAAAGATCTTATCGCATCAACCTTCTTTTCATCAGGTTTGATTCCTTGTTCACTAATAACAAAGCCAAGATAATTAGTTTCTAATTTAAGAAAACCACATTTCTTAAGCTTAAGTTTCAAATTATGCTGTCTTAATTTGCCAAAGATCAAACTAAGATGTCTCAAATGTTCTTCCAATGTTGAGCTGAAAATCAATATATCATCAAGGTATGCTGTAGCAAAATCATTGCAACCTTGTAACACAACAGACATAAGTTCTTGAAATACCGCAGGAGCATTAGAAAGGCCAAAGGGCATCACATTGAACTCGAACAACCCTTTGTGACATGCGAAAGCTGTTTTTTCTTTGTCCTTCTCATCCATGGCAACCTGTCAATATCCACTTTTCAAGTCTAAAGATGTAAAGTATTATGCTCTACCAAGTAAGGCTAAGATATCATCTATTAAGGGTAAAGGAAATGAATTTTTCTTTGTTATTTGATTTAATTTTCGAAAATCAACACAAAACCTTTTACTGCCATCTTTCTTGTCAACAATCACAACAGGAAATGACCAAGGTGATCTTGACCTTTTAATTACATTTGCATCTAACATTTCGTTAATTGCTTTGTCAATTACCTCTCTGTTCTTAATTGGAGTTCTATAAGGTTTCATTTTAATTGGTTCATAATTACCTATATCAATTTGCATTTTAACTGTGTCTGTTTTTCCTAATTCAGAATCTTTATTTGCAAATAAGTCTCTATTTCTCAAGATAAGATTTTCAATTTTTGACCTATATTTTTCAGGTATATCAAGATCTTTTAAGTCTAATTTATTTTCACAACTGTTATTTTGAATGACTGAATCTACACGTGTAACATTATTTTGAAGCTCTGAAATCTTAGCTAACAAACCATGTCTATAAATTTTAATATATTTGTTGGTGTTGTTAATAATCAAAACTGGCAAAGATCTATCTTTTGCTAATGTAGAAACAGTATTAATAATTTGTAAGCCTGGTTGATTTGTTAAAAATCCTTTATCTATTTGCGAAACGTCATATGACGAACCTACTGGTAAGTCTGGATTTTCTCTTACTTTTCCGTAGCATATCATGGCTGTATTAGGTTTTATTAAACATGTTCTTTTCATCCTAACCGTTGAGGCTATATGTATATCCTCCTCTAAATTAACATAGTGTTTACCATTGATTCTTAAACATTTTAAATCAAAATATATCCTTACGTTGTTCTGTTTAAGCCAGTCCAAACCAAGTATCAAATTTCTATTTAAATCTCGGATCACATAGAAGTCTTGAGACATTTCGGTACCACCGATACAAAACTGTACAGTAATGCAACCGTCACACTTTAGCTCACTCCCATTTGCAGATTGTAAGCAAACTTTCTTTTGGGTGAGTCTTGGTTTATTCTTAAGCTGCTCATAAATTCTACGGTGCATTAATGAACATTCAGCTCCAGTGTCTACAAGAGTTCTAAACCTTTGTTTACCTATTTTAACTAAACAAGAATTTGGACTGCCTGAAACATTGATCTTAAACTTTTGATGAGGTAAATGTCTATTGTTTTCTTTACTCATTACATCGACCCCTGTATGCAATGAGTGTCCCAGTTTTCCTGACCAGGTACTACATTTTGTACATTGTTCTGATGTCTAGGTCTTCCATGACCCATAGGTGGTCTATTTTGTTGTTCTTTGTTTTTACAATCTCTGGAAATGTGACCCTCTTGACCACAAGTCCAGCACTTTACCCTAGGGTTTCTATTTTGTTGTGTGCTATTAACCCTATTAAAATTTCTAAATTTAAACCGTTGACCTCTAGAATGGTCAACATCCATAGGTGCTTCTTTTCTTTGTGGGTGAAATGTATGCGACATTTGAACCCTAGCCCTAAGATTCTGCTCATTAGTGGCGATTGCAATAGCCCCCTGTAATGTATCTGGCTGATCTCTCAATATTTTTAATTTTAAGTTGTCTTGGGTCAACCCATCAACAAAAATGTCAATAAGTTGACGTTCTACAGCGTCGCCTCCTTGATTTTGGTAGGCTTCTTCCGCTAAAGAAAGAATTCTTTCAGCGAAAAGCTGTATGTTTTCTCCTACTTTTTGTTTCACGCTGCGCAACAATGACAGCGCCATTTGCCTATCCGTAACATCACTGAAACGGACAGCTAATTGTTCTTTAAGTTGTTGCCAATTACCGTCTGGGTTAGCCGCCATATACCTCTGTATAAAACCACTAACTGCTCCCCCAGAAGATTGATATGCAATCAACTTCTTTCTTGCCTCAGGTATAGCAGCAAGAATAGAATATTTTTCAATGGATTTTATCCATTCCCTAAAGTTTTTGGAGTTTTCATCAAATTTGATCACGCTTGTTGAGGCCCCCTGTGTTGTTAATGCTTGTGACACATTAGCAAGTTCCAATTGAATATTGATGAAAGCCTGTGCAGCAGGATCAAGCTGTTGCTGATGCTGAGCCTGTGCTTGGGCTTGTCCTTGTTGAGCCATATTGAAAAGAAAAAAAAAAATGAATAAAAATAAATAAATAAATAAATAAATTAATCTAAAATTAATTTCGGCCTACATTTTAATTTTCTTTTAGATTAATTTTCTTCCATAATTTTGAATGATAATTGGTGACAGAACAAACAACAAACATAACCAGAAAAAGTAAAAGTAAACGTCACCTACCTTGGTGTCCATTTTTCTGTTTCTGTCGTAAGGTTCCTTTTTTAATTTATCCGCAGCACGGCAACAAAGCAAGATATATAGCGTAGCTATACACCTTTGACTGTGATCGTATAGTGTTTCAATAATTCTAATAAAATACAACTAAAGTCATATTGAGAGTCTCAGCAGCTTTATTAGGCAGGCACCTCATACGAGTGCACAACTCCTAAAACCAGACTAACGGTCTGCAAACTGATCAAGTAGACATCTGAAGTCATCTGAAGTCTTGGTCAGAAACCCCAGTATTTATAATCACTACAAAAATCTCACGCAATATCCCTCTCTCATTGCATCATGCTTGTTATCACAACTCTTGCCAAAATCTCTTCTAACTATAAGCTATCTGTCATGATTTTGATGACTGCACTAATAATATGATCTTTAAAATGCAGTTTCATCAGGTTTCTAAAGTACTTCACAACAACACCTGCTTAAATAACCTTTAAAAGGAAATGTCAGAGTCATATGATATTACGAAATTATGATTTGAATGGCTGCCAGGTACATGTATGTGTAATTCAGGTGCATCTCTGTATTTTATGCAAAGTTATATAATTGATGTTTCAAAGTTTTAAAATGAAGCTGTTTCATAATAAGTATTGAAGCTTAATATTTTCATAACAGTACTGAGACAGAAGCTTACTGCCTTTTCAACACTCATTCAGTCATATCATCATTCTTACACACCTTCAACAACATTTCAGTCATACACATGATAACATGCCTATGCAAAATATCATGTGCATAACATGACTATGTTATAGATGGCTGATAAAACATAAATTGACACATTCATCGCCATTATAATTTTTAGATTTAAACTTCATATACTTAGTCCCCGACCATCGGGGCTTGGAGAAATGATCTGAAACAGACCGTAAACTGCTGACCCTTCGTCGCGTTTATGAAACAGACTAAAATGATTTGTAAATACCCTCATCACGTCACAATTTGACACATCAAGTTTGCGCTAGGATCGTCTTTCTGCAATGCGTAGTAAACCTCAAATCAAACTCTTATTCTCTCTCTCTCTCTCTCTCTCTCATACAAACACGTGCGCACGCACGCACGCACACACCGCCCTCGGTCATCGGGGCTTGAAGAAATAGATTGGGATGCATGATGCTTTCACACAGAGCTGAAACTGACCGCACATGAGTACTGGTAAACCGCTTAGAGGTTCTAAGCCTTCCCAGGAAAATTGATGTGAGTCGGGACCGTCCATGCATATAAACCCTATTAGTTCATTAAGCGGCAGGGCTTGATATGTCATTTCATCTCAGTCCCACACAAGTGCAAGCAACGTCTCCAAAATGACCTATAGAATGTTGACGGGGACATTTTGTTTGTTTGGTTTGAGGTTTAACGTCGCCGTCGGCACTGTACAGGTAATACTTTGGAGACATTGATACCAATTTTGTGGGACTTTTACCCGACATTGAGATGAAATGACATCTCAAACCCTGTCGCCCAATGAAACCAATAGTGTTTGTAATCATGGACGGTCCGACTCGCACCGCTTTGCCTGTGCGTTAGATCCTCTAAGCGGTTTACCAGTACTCATAGACGGTCGGTTTCAGCCATGCATCATGTAGCCTATCTATTTCTTCAAGTCCCGATGGGTGAGGACGGTGGCGGAAAACCTCAAATCAAACAAACAAAAACGTATGCACGCATGTTCCTTCGGGCCCCGCCCATCGGGGTTAGGAGAAATTGACTGGGCTACATGGTGCTTTCACACAGAGCTTAAACGGACCGCACACGAGTATTGGTAAACCGCTTAGGATGTCGAAGCCCTCTCAGGCAAAGTAATACGAGTCGGACCACCCATGCATATTAACCCAATTGGTTTTCATTGGGTCGCACGGCTTGAGATGTCATTTCTTTATCTTTTTTTTTGTCTTTTTCTATATACTGCCATACGCCATCGAGCACATTCTAGGCAGGTGTACTACTGAGCTACCACGCTTCCTTCGATATCATCTCAGTGTCGGATAAAAGTCCAACAAAATTGGAAGCAACGTCTCCAAAATGACCTAAGTAGTCCTGACGAGGACGTTAAACCTCAAATCAAAAACTGATATTCATCCGGAGCCGTTGATCATCAACCGTTCGACGCTCAACGTTCGCTGCCGTGGAGTTTTTGAAATAGGCTATAATTACGCTCTAACTTTCCATCCGAAAATAACTTGCCTACGTGACAAAAAAACGACAGATCAAGTGAAGTTTGTGGGTCAGTGCAATTGCTAAATCTTTCTGCAATCAATAGTATTACCCAACTGGTGTACAAAAATCATCCACTGAAAACATCAAAGAACCAAATAACAACAATATGAAGTTTAAGTGAACAGGTAGACAACAATATGAGTTTTGGTAAACAGTGTAGACCATGATCAGACTACTCCTTCTAAGCGGTCTGATCAAGGTCTGCATTGTTTGATTTTAGAGCTGCGTCGCCAAACATGTCAGATGATATTTTGTGTAAAGGGTAGGCAATTTATACATTCGGAGCAGGCATATCCAGAACGGCAAACTCGTGCAGTAGCTAGGTTGAGTAATAATGAAGACTGTGATAAGACTATTCGAATGCACAGTCAGATTGTCTCAATTATCATGTTGTGAAGTAGAAGTAAAACAAAGATCAGGAATCGATACAATTAACTTACTCCACCCATCAAAGACACCAAAGGGAAAGAAACACAAACATTAGGCGACCAGACCATAATGGAAACCTAAACAAAGGAAGGCCATAAGGACAGTTATTTTCCCACAAATGGCCATATGGCCATCCAAAATAAAAAGACACAAGTGTAAACCTATTTATTACGATGAACATCGGTCAAAGGCACACCATTATTTTGACAGCTTTTAATTATTTCCCTTGCCAGGTCATAAAAGCGTAGTAGTTGAAACAATTCAAAGTTCATACATGTACCTGGCATAGATGTGTTAATCATTTTCATATACCACACTCTTGCCGGAAAGTCACGATGAGTACAACATGTCTCGCTCCCGCCCATAGGGGCTTGAAGAAATATATGGGCTGCACGATGCTTCCACGCAGAGCTGAATCCGGCCCGCACACTAGTACTGGTAAACCGCTTAGTAAAGCGGTAAAGTACTGGTAAAGCCTGTCCAGGAACCGCGGTGCGAGGCGGACGATCCATGCTAATAAACCCTATTGGTTTCATTGGGCGACAGGGCTTGATCTCAATGTCGGGTAAAAGTCCCACAAAATTGGAAGCAACGTCTCCAAAATGACCTTTACTCCGTTGACGGGGACGTTAAACCTCAAATCAAACAAACAAACAAGTACACGTGTCAGGCTGTGTGTACACTCCAACTGCTCCGTTGATGGGTTTTACGATTATTGTAACAAAACAAGTTGGCTGCTTTCAAAAAGCATCCAATAGGTTTGGTCTTGTCAGTCTACATTCTGATTTGAGCCAGCTGATATCATTATCCCACTTAATGCATTTAACTTAAAACGTTCCTAGGCGGTTCTTCTGGCGCGGTATATTTTTGTTATGATTTGTCTGGAGGCCTTCATGCGGACTGAGCAAATTATTTGTCTAAATCGCGACAGAAGGAAGGGCGAGGATTGTGGCCATGTAAAATCGATTTAAGCCCCCCCCCCACCCCCAAGTGGAATTCGTTCCCGCTGACCGTTCCAAGGCGGTTCTTCTGTCGCGGTTTGTTTTTGTTATGGTTTGTCTTTGGATGTTTGTGTCGCTTATGTTATTTTATTTTGGATAGCCTATTGGCCATTTTATGGGAAAGTAACTGTCCTTTTGGCTTTCCGCTGTTGGTGTTTCCATTAGGGTCTGTTGTTTCATGTTTGGTGTCTCTGATGGGAGCTGTGGGTTGATTATAACGATTCCTGAGCATTGCCTCCACTTCTAAATACAAAACGTGTATATAAAATTTCGAAGTCTGTGACCTTGGTATCAGGAGGGGTAGGTAGTGATGAGTATTCTGTGGTAAATTGTTTAACGCCATGACAAGTATAAACTAAATGAAACTTACATATGGTTTACACATGTATAGCACAAAACTTAACCAAACGAAAATGTAAACCGATTTTTTCAAAGGTCATAACTCTGTTAATATTTGGTGGACAGTAATTCTCGAAACTTAAGGCACATCTTCACATCTTAGCCTTACTACATACACATTTTAGGCTTGATCGTATGAAAACTGTATAGTAGGAGTTATACGGAAACGAAAAAAAAGTTTACGAACGGACGGACGGACACCAACCCAATATCTTAATACGACCGTTTTTTTGTTGTTGTTGTTTTTCAAACGGGTAGATTAAAGATTTTTCCTAAGTCATCAGGTCTTTTATAGGGCCTTGGTTATCTATTTCATGTGCTGTTAACGTCCCTGTTAACACTGTATGAGTCTTTTTTGAGACATTGCTTCCAATTTGTCGCCCAATGAAACTAAATGGTTGAACTGCATGAACGGTCCGACTCGAGCCAATTTTCCGGGGCAGGCTTAGAACTTCTAGGCGATTTAACACTACTCATGTGCGGCCGGTATCAGCTCTGCGTGGAAGCATCATGCAGCCCAATCTATTTCTTCAATCCCCGATGGAAGGCGGCCGATCAGACCTTGGGGCAATATATTGGACTGCATGAGCTGAAACCGACCGAACTTTGAAGTATTGCTGAACCGCCTAAGAAAATCTAAGCCTGCCTAGACAACGTGCTGCGAATCAGACTGTATCTTAAAGCTCGGCAGTTTCTCCGCAAAAACCTGAAATTTGCAATCCTTTTGTATATCTGTCTGGATCACAATTGAATTGTAAAAGAAGCTGATAAGTAAAACGTCAAGTACTGAGTGGAAACAAAGAGCACCACTCTCGGCTTGAACACCACTCTCGGCTTATCAGATACAATAGCTCCCATCGAATGCACACAAAAGTCTTTGAACAACTCAGTCTGTAACTGGTGGCAGGTCACTTAGTAGTCATGAAGTTTTTGAACAGAAACTATTGCTATCTGTGCTGGGCTCAGGGAACAATAAACAACGACCCATCAACGTTATGACTTTGTTTCGCTCCCTAAATATTTTATATATTTGGAAGAGTTAGAACCTTCGACCTTGTCACTGACGTTAATTCTAGTAGCAAAGACATGAAAATGTTTTGGCACACCCAGCGATCTTTTTTATGTTTGGTTTTACGATCCTCTCAAGACTATTTCACTCACATCAAGCCGATCGTTAATCAGAGGTGAGCTTAAACTGGACTACCCGATGAAAAACCTCCTGACTTTCAGTTGCAGAACTTCTCTTTATGGGACCTGAGCCATGCTCAAACCTACAGCGTTGAGAGACCTAATTATTAAGAGTCGGCACTCATATCCACTAGGCCACGGAGGCCCGTATCACCCAGCGACCTTTATAAATGAGGAAAAATAACGTTCTCTGTCTTTCCAAGATTTACATATACGTATTATAAGAGCTATCAGCGCACCGAAAGATGTTCAGAATATATAAATCTGTTCCTATCTGTGTGAAGTAAACTTTGCAAGTTTTGTTTATTTGTATTTAACGGCCCAGTCAACACTGGTTTGGGCCATGTTTGGACCTGTCAGTGTACCTATCCACGCTTTTCCTGAGCAGGCTTATCCGTAAGCGGTTTACCAGTACAGTGCACATTTTGTCGCAAAAAAACTGACCCCTGCCCTTCCTGAATCAGCGAAAGGGAGAGAATGACCATAGAAAAGATTTCATAATCAATCTCCACGAAAGAATGTTGCCGACACCGGTAGGTATCGAACCCGAGTCTTCCTTATCACCAGTCAGACTGCATCCGACTGAGCTACCACAGCCAGCCACACTTTGTGAGTAGAAGTAGTTATGTTCTGTTGTTTTTCGTTTCCATGGCCCCATGGACTTACTCCATAATGGCATTGCAAGACGTAAAATTTGCGAAAATGACTGCGGCTGTTATAAGTTCCTCATAAGGGAAACAGATACGCCTTAAGGGGGTGGGGCTACTCCTGCAAAAGTAGTTTGTCTTTGGATATGTCTAAGGGGTATACTCTTAAAGGAAAGAATTTCCTCCTGGGGAGCAAATTCTTCCCTTTTAGAGTAGACCCATTGAGGAGCAAATTCTTCCCCCTTTAGAGCAGACCCTTTTTTTCAGTTGGACAGAGCCAACAGAGTAGCAACCAAAAGGTCCTTCAAGTTGTATTTCCATCACGAAATCATCCCTATAGAATTGTGATCCTCTTTAATATGTTCTATAAAAGGGTTATCCTTTGGAAGCAAGGAATACACCACAGAACTGAAAAATATGGTGTGCACATGTTTTCTGGGCCAGACTAGCTAGTTTCGGCCAATTAGGCCTCATCATTGACCCAAAGATATTATCAAAATTCCACAATGGAATCAATGATCCCAAAGGACAAGAAAATATAATCTACACTATGATGTTAGACAGGGAGATGTTTTACCGCCGCCACACATTTCCATACACTAGTGAAGTGAAGTTAAATATGTTCTATAAAAGGGCCATACTTTGGAAGCAAGGAATACACCACAGAACTGAACAATATGGAGTGTACATGTTTTCTGGGCCAGACTAGCTAGTTCCGGCCAATTAGGCCTCATCAGTGACCCTCAGATATTTTCAAAATTCCTCAATGGAATCAATGATCCCAAAGGACAAGAAAATATAACCTTCACTTTTATATAGTAAAGCTCGGGTTTGCAGGGGTATACATTAATTTCCGTATTCATTCTCTGAGACACTAGACTGTGGGCACTCGATAGAATCGCCTCGTCGAGGCGTTTCTGTCGACTCCCCGCAATTTATGTTTTGTGCCAAAAAGGCAAATATTCCAATTTTTCTTTTTTAAATTTCTTTTTATTTGGCCAAAAAATGACAATGTATTTGTATAGGTGTGTTTCGAAATACGGTATAAATAGTAGGCTAACAGCCACACCTGCCAGGTGTATCGATTTCCCTTTAGAATTTTATTGTTGGAGTTGAAACGCTTGCTTTTCGGTCTGTTTCGCTATTCAGACAGGCTGTTTCCTGTTATTGCAGTATAGTATTGCATTATCGTTAAAGCTAATTGGTTGATCGCGTCACGTGCCCCTCCATGGAACAGTTACAATCGGGTCATTAGACGCGGTTTGCCCGCCTCATGGCGACCAAACCAATGATTCGAATTAACAGGTAAACGAAAACCTCCGTAAACCCAACGATATATAGAGAAAACTAGGATTAACAGAGGTATTTATTATTTTCCTTATCTTGCTCAAAATATTTTGTCTGTTCTCATTAGAACCGGCTCAATTTTCTAACGAATACCTGTAACAGAAACACAAAAAAATGAACATATTTGCATAAACTGCACAATGTGTTATCCTATTGGCTTTGAGTCAGCGCATAACGAAACCTACAACAATACTTTAGCGTTCAACGATGTCAGATAAGAGCATTCGATGAATGCAAAGGTATGCTGCAATCTTCTCTCTGGTTATCAAAGACAGATACACGAAACCTCTCTGTATACTGGATGGATTCACATGGCTGGTCCGGGTCTTTGTTGTTGGCACATATCCTATTGCTGTTTATTACACACTCGTGTACACAACGGTTACCGCGGTACAACGAACGTGTCTGGATGCAACGAACGCTACTGAAATTGATGATGTCAGAACAGTATTTTCGGTAAAAAGTGATCTCTTGAGTGCTTATTTTGCAAAGTTGCAGAAATATGGTATTGTCTTTCACAGATACAGTTGTAGAGAATTCTGTTCATGAGAAACTGAAAATAAATACACTTTTTTTCTTTCGTCTACAGTGTTTTCACCAACCCCAGCATACTTCGGTCAATATTGTTTGACCCAAAATCTGATTTATACGTTATTCCGATTCAAGAGTTTCCAATGATGCATTTGCTTGAGCCCCCGTTGGCGTCAATGTCCACTGAATCCGAGGATGGTTCAAAGTTTAATTTTTCGTGAGGGTACAACTTACCACGGGTTAATGTGTTTGGTAAGCATTTTGGGAACAACAGACACGGATTATAATGACAAACCGCTTTAATCCACCTGCGATGCATGATGCTGCTTTCTTAATTCCAAACGATCCATTTGACTGTTACATATTCTTTATTGCTTTTCTTTTTCTCATTAGTATGATTTCTGAACTTATGAATGACATCGAATCTAAATGAACAGTGCACACATCGAATTACGAAGTGCTAACTTGTACTCAGAATCAAACGTGTTACTGGTGACACGTCAAATGACATTCATTCACAAGGGCCTGTGATGTGGGAAGTTAGTCTCTAATTCTGACCAAAGAGGTAAACTTAGCTACACCATCCTCTGCACCGTCAGCTGAGGAAATTATCGAATCTAGAAGGATGTTCCAATCGTTTCTGGTTCGAGGGAAGAAGGATCACTTGCAATTGACAGGTTTTGCTATAGGGTTCAGGAAAGCAAATGCATGGTGGTTTCTGCAGTACCTAATTGGAGGAATACGTCCATATGTTGCAATGCTAGCGGCACACTTTAGACCCTTTCTTCCTTTTCTTGAGAGTTTGTTTATTTAATGAATCCATATTGTTACGTGTATGAAGCCCCAGTTTTATTGGGTCTTCTCCTAGTTATCTGTATAATACAGTACTTAACGCGTTGAAATCTTATAACCCATTTTACTGTCCAACATCCTAACCTATCAACACCATTCTGAAGTTTCAATGAGTCATATGCATGTCTAATTTCACAGTATTAAACACAGCCATCTGAGCCAATGTCTGAGCCAATGTCAGCGGATTTGTCATTAATTTTCCAGAAGAACAACAATGGACCAAGAACGCCACCTTCTGGAGAACCAGACAAATCTGGAGCCCACTCCGAAGTTTCATTATTATTAACATATCAACTCAACTTGTTGTTGTCAATAAGGAATCGAATCTTCCATTTGCTTAGGTCATACGGAGAAGCGACTTCGGTTTTTAGACCCATCGGAAAGTCTGGAGACACCTGAAATCAAAACCACGACCCCTGGTTGATGAGGCGAAAAGAATCAGAATCAGACTTGTTAATGGTGACACGTCAAATGACATTTATTCACTAGGACCTGTGATATGGTAAGTTAGTCCAAAGCTCTCACCAAAGAGATTAACTCAGTTTCACTATCCTCTGCACCTTCAGCTGAGGTAATGATCAAGTCTGGCCGTCAGGAAGCCATCGTCTTTTCTTATCACATTTGTCATTTTTTGGTTTATATCATCTTTTGTCATTACGTTGTTAAGTTGACCCCGCCCATCGGGCCTTGAAGAAATAGATGGGCTGCATGCTGCTTCCACGCAGAGCTGAAACCGACCCGCACACGAGTATTGGTAAACCGCTTAGAGGATCTAAGCCTGCCCAGGCAATGCGGTGTGAGTCTATGCTTATAACCCGTTTTGGTTTCATTGGGTTGCAGGACTTGAGCTGTCATTTCATCTCAATGTCGGGTAAAAGTCCAACAAAATTGGAAGCAACGTCTCCAAAATGACCTTTACAGTGTTGACGGGGATGTTAAACTTCAAATCAAGCAAACTAAACGTTGTTAAGTTTTTTTTGTTTATCTCTGTTAATTGTTTACTTAAATCAAGTGAGCGCTTCATATCTACTTCTTCAGAAGTACCTTGCTCTTTATCAGTGTTTTCATCTTTCTTTTTCCTTAACATTCTCCTCTGCTTCTTAGACAAATTACTAGTATTTGGGGATTGTAGAGCAGTGCCACTAATATTTAGATCGCTGATGCTGCTTATTTCTTTCCTTTTACGTGTACTGTCCTGCTCAAGTTCTTTCTCGACACCGGGTTCTTTCTCTACACTGTCGGCCATTTCTTTTTTTTTTTGTGCAGTAAACTTCAAAATCAGTTCAGCATGACCTTTATACCTGATGATTTCTCTATGCTGGGAACCAGATACTGTTTATAATGGGGCATACGTGAATATGTCCGCGCCCATACACCCAAAATTTCCAAAGTTTCACATGATCATATCAGGAATCTCCATAGATATGTAGAAAATTTGAAAGTATTCACAGAAAATATGTAAAAGTTACAATTCAGCTTAATACAATTTTATATAAAAAATCCTTGAATATCACATCATATCCACAAAAGGAATTGTGTTTTTTTAGCGAGAATAATATGCGGCCATCATGTCTTTTACCCAGCAAAAAAGTACTTTAGAACCAGAAACAACAGTCCAGAATCATTCATGCAAGTTGTTTATGCTTCTGAAGCGATCAGCTGTTTTGTCAATGAGACATCTAAGACGAAAATCAGATAATAATTTCACGTTCTTTGTTTTTGTTTACAAACAAACGTTAAATTTGCCTGTCGGGTACTGGTAAACAGTGTAGAGCTGGATCAAACATGTACGAAATGCAGCTTTTGTAATTCACCGACTTTTGAGTTTTCTCAAGCCTTTGATTATGAATATGCTTGTATGATTAAGCATTTGTTTGTGCGGTTTTCTCTTTAGTATGTCCCAACTTTCTGAAGCCTGTTCGATATTCACCGAGTTACGTGCTTAGTAACGTCTGGTCGAGTGTTCGATCCATAGATTTTGACTCCCGGTTGTTGGAAAACCGAAGTCCCGTCTCTATATGACCTTAGGTTTTGAAGGGTATAAATTTTAACAGATAGGTGTAACAAACTCTTCATCATCAGGGTGAACTCTTAGACAAGGGCTTACGAGTTATTTTTTATTACAAGCATATTCATAAGTGTCCTTAAGAATAATTTATTCGGGTAGAATTGAGAGTTCATTTCCTTATTTTGCGTAGAAATTTGCTTATACATGTATTGACGTTTGTTTGTTTTGGAGTTTAACGGCCCAGTCAACACTATTTTAGGTCATTTTTTGAGTTCTGCTTCGCGGTTATTGTCGCATGCAGTGCACGGATCAGTCTGTTTGTCTGGTCAGCGCATGCGCGACATCAGTATATGCATGAACATGTTATTCGGGGCAGGGATTATGATGTAGTGTATCCTTTTGTGAACCATATTGTAGATGTTTGCTATTGATTCCAGGCAATTATTGTGCCCTGCTGCTCACTCCTCTATATGAACAGGCAGATACGTTTACAACCCATTCCGCATTAGTTTCCATCAGAGGCGGGCAAAGCCGAATGTTGGTTCGTCACCGTTCAAACCAGTCTACTGAATAAGAGAAGCAACTACGTTTTATTTTATTATTATATTTTGTTGTTTTTTTGTGGGGGCGGGTGTAGGTGTTATTATTTTTGTTATTTGTGTTTGTCACGTCGCGGTTCCGAGCGTAAAACTTCGTTTCGCCTTCGCAATAGCGCCGTGAAATGATATAGAAACAAATATTATGTTTGTGTACTGTTATTCATTTAGTATTTTTGTATATAGTTAATGTTAATAATTAATGTCTCGCATATGATATATATATCTCTCCCTTGTGATTTGCCCTACGGTTGGTCGTCTTGTCAGCATGTTGGTTTGCGGGACGCCGTAGTCCTACAAGTTACAAACAGAACGTTGTCTTTATGACCAAATAGCAGGCACAGTGCCATAAAAACAACATAGACTAAACAACAATATAGAAGATGTTTCAGCTGCAAATAATCTTATTTCTGATCCTATATCAGGCACTCAAACACAGTACCATTTATAAATAAAAAGAAAAATACAGAGGCTTGAAATATAACCTGGGGGGGGGAGGGGGGGGGCATAAGCCTTTTTAAGTTTCAAGTCTGACATGAAACCAGGGAAAAAACGTTGTCGTTAAGACAATCTTCAAACCAGACACGAAAAATGGCAGTTAAACCTGTTGCTTTCAATTTATATAATATGATAAGTTCTTTGTGCCACACACGATCAAACGGTGTGCTGACATAATAGAAAATTACTCGGCCTCTATACTAAATATTTAAGTGTGATTGATGAGGCCCAATTAGCCGATAAAATCTAGTCTGGCCCAGAAAAAAAATGTTACACTCCATACTTTTTCAGGGTAGTACTTGCTTTTATAGAACATATTTGATTTAACGTGTTGCAACGGTTTGCCAACTGATTGATAGTAGAATCATCTGGTGGAAAGTTCGTATGGTGCGGGCTCAGTATATTGTTATTTCAGGGCTCAGTATATTGTTATTTCAGGGCTCAGTATATTGTTATTTCAGGGCTCAGTATATTGTTATTTCATAAGTTATTGTATATGTACTTGAAAATCTTTTTTTAAAGTTTTGTCTATTTTACAGAATAGGACAATTGGTCTATTGTTACACGGAGAAGGTGGGAAATCGTTCAAAGGATTTATAGCAGACGAGGAAATTTAGTTAAAGAACCGGATGGTAAGAGTACGGATCGACTGAATATTGTTCGCGTTCCGTAGGTTGTACTCCAGTGCAGGACATATGAAAGTAAACTATATACGTTCAATTGCACTTCTATGAATTTGAAATTGGTGCACGAAGAAGGTTAATTCTAGTCAAATCTGTCTCGGGAATCCTTTCGATATGCTCAGTCCAAACACAAGTGTTTGAATAAGTTATGTTTATGACAGGTAGATTTCGAGGTAGATTTCGAAAGAACGGTGTTGTTCACTTTGAGAGGTGGGTGAGCCCCATGATAATGTTTTATAGATATTAAGAATGATACTGAAAGTGTTTCGAAGACATATAAGTCAGTCCAGGGTCCGTTTAAAGTTCCTAGATCAAATTTTACAGTGTGATCTGCAGTATGTAGGGTTTTAGTGACAATATTCAAGGCTGCGTCATAGGCTAATATAACGCTTTTTAGTCCTCGCAATATCAGTAATAAAGTAAGAGAAATCGAAGGAGACTAAATTCCAACCTTGGAGGACGCCAAAACAGACTGAACAGTCCCTCACAGAACCAACTGACGTCTGTATGAAAGATAACTAGAAAACCATTTGAGAAATTGCTCAGAATAGCCTATGCAAGAGAGTGTGTACAGAGGAACTCTGTGCGAGACTCTGACAAACGCCTTACTAATGGTTAGTTTATAAAAGCATATAATAGTCAAATTGCCAGGAACAAACCAGGACGGAGGTACGCAGGGATGTTTGTTTTAAGTCCTACTACTCCCTGAATATATGGGGCCGTGTACACAAGGACTGGCCTCATTTGTCACTTTATATCGACGAGGAACCACTCTAAAATAAACTACACAAGCAGCTTTTTGCAAAATGTACACAATCGGTGAAAGAGCAATGATCCAATATTTGCATAAAAAGGTTTAAAACCTAAGGCTATCCATAATATGGTAGCAACACTAGGGAAAGATGCCCCTTCATATGCTACATTGTAATGGTGGGTGGCGTAATTTAAGCGCGACAGACAGAGCCTTGAGGAGGTCCTGCCAGTCTTTCAACCCCAGAAATGGTCAGTAAAGTACTTGGTTTTGTTATGACTGACAGATGAGTTACAGAAAGATACATAGCAAGTAGATTTGGCATTTCACAGGAAAGAGTGCATTCTGATAGAGAAAGCAATGAGAAAGCTTTCGGCGCGATGGCGGTAGTCTGCCACTGTACTGCCCCTTTTCTGTTTCTTTTTCGAGTGCCAGGTAGGCCCCCTTTACTTAAGCACGGGCATGTTCTGCGTCAGCCTGGTCATTGCTAGGCTCGCTCGACTTCGGCCATCGACTGCTGCCGCAAGGTGACGAGCTCCACGCGTAGGTCCTCTGAGTCGGATCGAGCTTCCTCTGCGTCGGCTTCTGCTCCAGCCTGCTCTGCGTCGGCCTGTGCTTGCTTGGCAGGCTCGCTGCCTTCCACTGCTGCCGCAAGATGGCAAGCTCCCCTTGTTTACTCCCTCTGCTTCGAATAGGGCTTGCTCTGCGACGGCCTGGATCTGCCGAAGGGCGTCTATGTCTTGCTTGTCCGTCTTGTTCCTTCTACGTCTCGTGGTCGGCACTGCTCCGCCACAAGTTGGGTAGGGGACGTGGAACGCCTTGTTGCGTCTCCACAGGGTCTGGTATCTGACGAACGCTTTCCCGCAGTACTTTTAGGCATGCGTAGACGGCTGGCACGGGGTTTGTCTTACCGAGTGGTGAGCTAAGTCGACCTATCTCCCGAACTGTAAGGGGTGCGAATGTCTACATACAATGCATTTGTCTATGCCCTGTTCTAGAATCTTGGCGGAGGGGTGGGGGTTGCAAATATCTATATACATTGCAATTATCTATGCCCGTGTCCTAAAGTCTGGGGGAGGTGCAAATGTGTATATGTATTTGCAATTGTCTATGCCCTTGTCCTAGAATGTGTTGGGTGCCTATTGTAATGGATGTTCTACGGTAGCCAAGAATACGCTATAGTAGAACACGAAGGAGCTTCGGCCGCTGCTTGCAATTCCGAGCCAGGCCATCACTTTTGTGTGGTGGTGTTTGTCCCTGACTGTGTGCCGCTGGGTATATCAGCTGCAAAGAAGTACACAATCGGGGGGGGGGGTTTCCTGTAGGAACACTTGCTGGCAACATGCCGACCCATACATATACACTAGACTGCACCTACCCTGGCGTTTCTGTAAGATCAGTTGTTGTCACTATGCCGATTCTCGTTTGCTGGTGTGTGCCCCGGGGTCGGGAGCCTCCGAAGCTGGTAGGGCTTCTAGAGGGAAGTTGAAACAGGTGCTGAGAGCCACCAAATGCCAAAACGACTTTATAAGAGCGATGACGAACACATGATGGGCTAGAGGGAAGTCTGAACTGGGGCTGAGCGCCTCCAAAAGCCAAAACGACCTTATAACAGCGATGAGATATGCTTGATGGGTAGGGGCCCGCCAAGGGCGTGGGGCGGGCGCTTTAGGATTGAGGCCTTGATATGTGGCAATATTGAAGGTGGTCCAGAACTGGAAGACGGACTGGGAGCCTCCGCGGCTGGTGGAGCGGCGTCTAAAGGGAAGTGGTCCAGAACCCATATCGTATATACTACTGGTTGTCTTTTGTTCTTTGGTCAACAGACGCAGGACCCATCGTGCATAAACCTTTCTTTCAACTTCTGGGTCAAAATCTTAAGAACTGACCACGATGAAACATCGCCAGTAATTTATTTCACCATGAACATTGCGTCTTGTTTGACCATATCTGCCACATTAGCTTTTGTAGCTGTTTTTTCTTGGCTGTCGGGATGGACTAATTTTTCAGGTCAGACTCACCATCTTTAAATTTTTATGCCACCTGAAAACTGACATTCTAGAGACAACAGGTGTTCCATGCAGTTGACACAATTGTCTATATATCTGACTATCTGTGAAACTGAAACATTCAGACCAACGTGACCTTTAATGTAGGTTTTTTTTAAGCTTGTTTTGTTTTTCTTTTTGTATACGGCAGGTGCGGGTGTATATGACTGAACAAACTTGAACTTTCAATAACTTTTTAAAGACTGAACGGATTAGACCGACATTTCCTCCTGTTATAGAAAATCTCGTTGACGTGAAATCAGCGCAGTTTCCACTTGATCCTTGTAACCACGAGGTACGATGGGCCATTGGTGACACAACGAAATGAACGCCTTCGTAGCTCTAATGGTTTATGAGATATTTTGCTGACAAGGTAAAACTGTCCAAACTTACAAATGGCCATAACTAAGGAAGTAATTTTAAAAATATATATTCAAAATCTAATCAGAACATTCACTTATCACTAACAATCTAATCACTAAATACCAAGGTTCAAGCTTCCATGGTTTTTGAGATTTTGCCGTCAATCTAAAAATGCCCAAATTTACAAAGCGTCATAAGTCAAGAAGTATACGGATTTCTCACACTCGGAATTAAAAGTCCATAGAATACACATGTCCGATATGACTTGCTGCCGTACACAAAACGTTGTATTAGCTTGGCCACACATCATTTTATTCTGAGGCGCAATAAGCGAAATTTTGTCTTCGGAAACGTGCGTCGAGGGAAGACCCAGATCAACCTGTGCATCCCCGCAGGCTGAATGGGTCTTCGTCGTGCCTGGTATTTATGCACTATTGACCAAAAGCGTCTTCATTGTTTTCACTTCTATTTTTCATGATAACAGGAGAAGCTAAATGTTAACTGGGTCGGAACACGGATTGATTAGTCTTCGTGTAGTGCACGTTGGGCAGATTATATATATCACCTTTCATAGTTCGTAGATCACAGATGTGCTTGTAACAGTTGTCTTTCGTTTTAGCTATATTTGACATTAACATTCTCAACTGTTTTAGGATTTTCGTCTCGATTTTCTGTTGTACGTATTATCTGTAAATAATAAAAGAAAAGTATATAAAACATGAAGCTGCAACAATACCCTGTTAAGAGAGATAATGAAATAACAATAAAAATGATTAACGTGTGTTAAGTTGTTTCCTTATTCCTTGTTCCCTTTTCCTAATTACTTGTTCCTTATTCCTTATTTATATTTTCAACTTTTTTAACAAAGTGACATATCAGTAAACGTCCAGTTTCGGCCACATCAAAATAAGTCGACTTCACGTTTCGGCACCTATCAAAATAAGACGACTTTACGTAAATATGCTAAAAAGACTTCATGCGGACTGAACAAATTATTTGTCCAAATCGCGACGGAAGTAAGGGCGAGGATTGTGGCCACGTAAAATCGATTTAAGCCCCCCAGTGGAAATCTTCCACTGACCGTTCAAAGGCGGCTCTTCTGTGGCGATTTATTTATGTTGTTGTTTGTTACTTACTGTGTGTATCACTTGTGTCTTTTAATTTTGGATGGCCATATGGCCATTTTGTGGGAAAGTAACTGTCCATATGGCCTTCCTTTGTTTAGGTTTCCATTATGGTCTGGTCGCTTAATGTTTGTATTTCTTTCCCTTTGGTGTCTTTTATGGATGGAGTAAGTTAATTGTATCAATTCCTGATCTTTGTTTTACTTCTACTTTGGTACCTGTATATATATAAACTGCGTATAAGAAAAACAGAAATAAACCTTCATTTATGTTTTGTTCTTATCATAGAACTTTGCGACGTAGTGTAACAGAACATTTGCGTATGGTACATTCATAATCACTTTCGCTTCTAAACACTATACTATCGAAATCAAGCAAGTATAAATTGGGAATAACAACTAAATCAAAATTTTTCGATTTCCAAATTCGATTTTCAGCTTTATAGATCTTTGCAACGCTGTGTAACAGAACATTTGCGTTTAGTAGATTCATCATTATTTTTACTTCTAAGTATAATGGTACAGGTTCCGAAATCCAGTAAATGTTATTTGCGAATAAGGAAAAAATCAAAATTTTCATTATTCCGTATTCGATTTTCAGCTTCATACATCTTTGTGACTCGATGCAACAGAACATTTGCGTATGGTACATTCATCATCATTTCTATTTCTAAGCATAATGGTATACGTTTCGAACTCCAGCAAGTAGTTCTTGCGAATAAGCAATAAGGAATACATTTATTCGATTTTCAGCTTCAGAAAACTTTGCGAAGAGGTGCACCAGAACATTTGCGTATGGTACATTCATCATCATTTTTACTTCTAAGCATAATGGTATAGTTTTCGAAATCCAGCAAGTTTTAATAAGGAATAAACCAAATTTTCCCTATTCCTTATTCGATTTTCATTTTCATACATCTTTGCGACGCGGTGCAACAGAACATTATCATATTTACTTCTAGGCATAATTGTATAGTTTTCGAAACCCAGCAAGTTTAAATTGCGAATAAGGAATAAATCAAAAGTTTCCTTATTATTTATTCGATTTTCAGCTTCATAAATCTTTGCGACGCGGTATAAAAGAACATTTGCGTACAGCACATTTAACGTCTTTTTTACTTCTATTATTATGCTTAAAAGTTAAAATTAAAAATGTTTCCTTATTCCTTATTCGCAATTGAAAGATGGTGGATTTCGAAGCCAATACTATTATGCTGAGAAGTAAATTGGTGATGAATGTACCATACGCAAATCTTCTGTTGCACCTCCGTCGCAAATTTTCTCTGAAGCTGAAAATCGAATAAAGAATCCGGAAAATTTTGATTTATTCCTTATTTGCAAATAATACTTGCTTGATTTCGAAACCTATACCATTATGCTCAGAAGTAATCAAAGCACTGAGAGTACGGATGGGTCGATCGTCTCTGAGTGTAGGTTGGGAAAATAGTCCTGAGCTGAGAATCGAACTGTTCGTTTAACTTTTAGCAAGCACAGTAGAGCTGATCAGACATCGCGTTATGTGGCGTCTGATAATGTAGATTCTGTTTGCCAATGCCCAAGTGTACGAGCACAGTCCACCCGCCCCGCCCATCGGGGCTTGAATAAAAAGATGGGCTGCATGATGCTTCCACGCAGAGCTGAACGTCCCGTAACATTGGAGTAACGTCTCCAAATGGCCTATACAGTATTGACGGGGAAGTTAAACCTTAAATCAAACAAACGAGTACAGTCCAGAATTTTCTTCTTACGCTGCGTTCTAACGTCTTAGTGTACGTAGTACTTGGATTTTGTTCAACAGAGTTGGGAGAGTGCAAATACATTGCCACCTTTATCGCCGAAAAAATGAAAATTTTATGATAAAATATTGTTATATTTTTCTTATTTCTGCTCAAAATATAGATTGTGGGCACTCGTTAGAACCGCCTCATCGAGGCGGTTCTAACGTGTACCCACATCCTATATTTCAGAGCAGAAATTTGAAAAATAAGGTATATCCACGGAAACCCCAGTTTTACTATATAAAAGTGGGGTTCAAGTGGGTTAAAATTATATAGGCGTGTTTTCGTGATGATACAGTTTTCATCCTCTGCAAAATACCTGAAATTCGCATCCTCAACCCGCCCCTTTTCAGAGTCTGCGTACGGCCGTGAATCATGTTCAAAACTGTTGTTGCATACATATGGGGAACGTTTCCGACCTGATCAGAAGCAACGTACTCGATATCCGATCTTGGTCTACGCTGTTCTTAGCAGGAGTGCGGAAAGTCTATTTTTACTCGACTTGGCATACATTTGTATAACAGTTTTATAAATAGAATGTTCCGAAAGACGCCACGTGACATAGTTACCTGGTTTAAGATATTGTTATTCTTTCATTACGTGAGCAACCTGGAATTCTTATACTATTTCGTTTAAAGTAGGAGTAAAACAAAGATCAGGAATTGATACAATTAACTTACTCCATCCATAAAAGACACCAAAGGGAAAGAAATACAAACATTAAGCGACCAGACCATAATGGAAACCTAAACAAAGGAAGGCCATATGGACAGTTACTTTCCCACAAA
The DNA here is from genome assembly GCA_963580285.1 of Lucinisca nassula. Taxonomy (NCBI): domain Eukaryota; kingdom Metazoa; phylum Mollusca; class Bivalvia; order Lucinida; family Lucinidae; genus Lucinisca; species Lucinisca nassula. Next base: position 40,590,771 of record OY757023.1, on the reverse strand, counting down.
ATGGCCATATGGCCATCCAAAATTAAAAGACACAAGTGATACACACAGTAAGTAACAAACAACAACATAAATAAATCGCCACAGAAGAGCCGCCTTGGAACGGTCAGTGGAAGATTTCCACTGGGAGGCTTAAATCGATTTTACGTGGCCACAATCCTCACCCTTACTTCCGTCGCGATTTAGACAAATAATTTGTTCAGTCCGCATGAAGGCCTCCTAACTCATCAGTGCAACATCTCCGTGAACACAGAAATCAAAGAACCACAGAGGTGAGACAACGGTGAGGACTCGACAGCAAGAAACCACTGAAATGCTGGAGCAAAAGAAAACCAACAGTTAGACTCCGATGAGCCCGACCAGAGACAGAACATCAGGCACCAACCAACATTATCTCTTTAATTTTCAATAAGCCTTTACGTTGGAGCCGTCATAGAATCTGAGGCCTGACCCACCGGCGTGCAATTAAAGAGGGAAGCAAAGTTGCCAACCGTGATTGGGTTAACTACCATGCATGCAGTCTGTCGTATAATATCCATGTTGTACCCAATCTTTTTATATCGAAGAATGATTATACGAAATTGGGTGCTGAAGTCATTGCGGTTATATATTTTTCTGAATTTATATACTAAGTCACCATAAAATTCGGGTTCCGATAGACCTTGTTGCAGAAGAGATTTAAGTCCAATATTGAATTTTGAAATTAAATCAGAATGGCGTCTATAAAAATTTGAAAAGGCTTTGCGTAGTTTATGGTACCGATAACCCTGATTAAGAAGTTTAGCCGTTAATAATTTATTACGAGTGTTGAAGTCAGTTACATGACTACACACTCTAGCAAATCGAATTAATTGCGAAATATAATCGCCATAGGATGGCGCACGAGGAACATCACCATCCAAAAAAGGAAAATTTACAATCTCAAAATCAAAGTCATCGCGTTTATCATAAATTTTGCACGAAACAAAACCATCTACAATAGATAGATGTAAATCAAAAACGGGGCCTCGGTATCAGAAGAATTTGCTTTATTTAATTGAAGTTCTAGGGGGTAAATCTGACTGATCAAACCATCAAAAAAATAGGTATTATCAATATTTAATAAATCATCTAAATATCTAGAAGTAGAGCTAAAAGCTTCAATAATTTCAGATTGGTTATCAATGGAAAGCGACAAAATGAAGTCTCTTTCATAACAATACAAGAACAGATCAGCCACAAAAGGTGCGCAATTAGTACCCATCGGAATACCCACAATTTGTCTAAATAACTTAGTACCGAATCTAATATAAATATTGTCAAGTTGAAAGGTGAGGGCATCACACACTTTCTGACATGACCAAAGTGTATAATTCTTATGCTCTTTAGAAGTGAAAAATGCATTTCTGACATTACATGCAAGATAGAGAGAATCTTTTCTGTGAAAAGCCCATTCAATTAAATCATTAAGCTCTTCTTTTATAAGATTATGAGGAAGTGTAGTGTAAAGAGTGGAAAAATCGTAGGTAGACAGACTAGAAGCACGAAACGGTCTAGATTTCAATTTATTTAAAACCTCATTCGAATTTTTTATAGACCAAAACAGATTTCTTCCTGATCTTTCAAAGACTTTATCACAATACTTAATTACATGCGTTTTAATAGCAGTAAGACAGGAAGTTAATAATTTAGAAAGTTCAGTGGTAGTGCAAGAACTAGAATTTGCAATAAACCGTGCTTTATAAGGTTTTTTATGAAGTTTTGGTAACCAGTATAGCGTAGGAAGCTTGTCTTGGCCTTCGTTAACACACACAGCAAACTTGGTGGCTGAAAGACAAACATGTTTATCTACTATAGCTCTCTCTTCAGCCAAAGGCTGAAGTTCATAGGCCTAAGTACCACCAAGCTCCTGCTTAAGCGTGTTAACATAGTCGAGCCGTCACACAACGACGACGTTGTTAGCGGCCTTGTCTGCAGGGGCCAAAACAAACTTCTTATGAAATTCTTGACTACCTAGTTTAAGATGACGTAAAGACGTCTTGGGCTTAGGAGGTAATAAGTTAGTATTTTGAGAATAGAAAGAAATGCGTTTATTCACTAGTCTTAAAATGTTAAGTTTCCAGTCCTTTAGGGCTTTATACTCAACATACTCTCGCTTACACCATCGATTACCGAATTCATTCAAGGAAGCAGCGATTTCATCTCTACATTTACTGAAATCAATTTTAGAAGGAAACCGATATTTCGGTCCTTTAGAAATTATATTCCTTATCCTAGAATCCCTCAAATACCACTATTTAAGCAAACAGTGAAGTTCCTGTGCAACCTGCTGATCAGACGCCACATTCCGCTGCGTCTGATCTGGGTATTATCTGTCAAGACTCTATAGATAGCTCTTGTTGCATCGATAAAAATAGCGCAACGTTTCAAGTTCTATTAATAAAACATAATATTGGTTTGCCCAAATCAGTGATGGTCTCAATAGATAGATCATGTTGCATGGATAAAAATAGCACAACGTTTCAAGTTCTATTAATAAAACATAATATTGGTTTTCCCAAATCAGTGATGGTCACGTGGACAACTGCATTAATTCCGTTTGGCCATTTAGTAAATTCGGGTCAATCGTAAACCGATCGACCCAAAAATAGCCATCGGAAGAGATGGCAAATCCCCCGACCAAAAGCCAATATGGCCTTCAGAAGATTGTTCACCAATAGAATGTGCACCAGAATGAATCCAGCAATATATCACAAAAGTATTGCAGTTATGGCCATCACAAGATTATAGTGTCAGGGGAGATAACTAAAAATCCAGGGCACTCAGAATTGTGGTTCTTGTTAATGACATGCCTGCTTAAGCTCATGTATTTCTGTACAAAGTACCATCAATATGTCTCAAAGGGTATTGGAGATATGGTGATCACAAGCTGGTCATACTGTTATAATGGAAGGGTCGATAACGCAAATACCAAAGCACCAACAGTTGTGGTTCTTGCACATGACACCCCTTCTGTACATTCTATACAATTGCGCCAAGTTCCTTCAATATATCTCAAAGGGTGTTGGAGTTATGGCCATCACAAGATTATATTGTCAGGGTAGATAACTAAAAAACAGAGCACCCAGAGTTGTAATTCTTGAGCATGACACACCTGCTTAAACTCATGTACATCTGCATCATGTACCACCAATATGTCTCAAAGGGTATTGGAGGTACGGCGATCACAAGGTGGTCATACTGTTATATTGGAAGAGGAGATAACTCAAATATCATAGCACCAAGGGTTGTGGTTCTTAGGCATGAAGCGCCGTCTCAACTTTGTATACAGTTGTGCCAAGTAACATCAATATATCTTAAAGGGTATTGGAGTTATTGCCATGACAAGGTTATATAATTAATAAGGGGAGATAATTAAAAAAAACAGGGCACCCACAGTTGTGGGTTATATAATTAATAAGGGGAGATAATTAAAAAAACAGGGCACCCACAGTTGTGGTTCTTGCACGTGACCCACCTGCTTAACCTCATGTACAATTGCACCAAGTACCATCAATATATCTCAGAGTATTGGCGATGTGGCCATCACAAGGTAGTGATTCTATATTAATGGAAGGGGAGATAGCTCAAAAACCATGGCACCCAGAGTTGTGGTTTCTGTGCATGACACACCGTCTTGGCCTTGTGAACAACATGTATCATCAATATATCTTTAAGGGTATTGGAGTTATAGCCATCACAAGGTAGTCATTCCATTTTATTGGAAGGGGAGACAACCAAAAAGCCATGGCAACCAGGGTTGTGGTTCTTGTGCATGACACGCTGTCTCAGCCTTGTGAACAACTGTGCAAAGTACCATCAATATATCGCAAAGGGTATTAGAGTTATGGTCATCACAAAGTAGTCATTCTATTTTATTAAAAGGGGAGAACAAAAACGTATGGCATCCAGAGTTCTGGTTCTTGCGCATGACACGCCGTCTCAGCCTTGTGAACAATTGTGCCAAGAACCATCAATGAATCTTAAAGGGTATTGGAGTTATGGCTATCACAAGGTTGCGTCTACTGACGGACGGACGGACGGACAGACGGACGGACACCAGGCTAATCGCTATATCCCCCGAACCTATTCGGTCTGGAGATAAAAATGATGATGAATCCACTATATGCAAATGTTCTGTTACACAGCGTCGCAAAGATCTATGAAGCTGAAAATCGAATAAGGGATAAAGAAAATTTTGATTTGTTCCTTATTCGCAATTTATTCTTGCTGGATTTCGAAACCTATAATATAATGCTTAGAAGTGAAAGTGATTATGAATGTGCCATACGCAAATGTTCTGTTACACTATGTCGCAACGTCCTATGAAGCTGAAAATCGAATAAAAAAAAAAAAAAAGAAAGAAATGTAGGTTTATTTCTGTTTATCTTATTCGCAGTTTATAATTACGAAATTGTTTATATGAAGTTACCGAATCTTTTTTAGCATATTTACGTAATGACGTCTTATTTTGAATTGAGCCGAAACGTGAAGTCGATTAATTTCGATGGGGCGAAAATGGACCTTTGCTGATATGTCCCTTTATAAAAAAGGCTTAAAATAAATATATATGGAAAAAGCAATAAGGAACAAGGAATAAGGAACAATGAATTAGGAACCGACTTAACAGTCGAAAAAGATTACTATTTTGTGTTATGTTTTATTATATCTACGCGGGTCATTCTGAATGTTTTGAAAAAGTAGATACTTTCGAAAACAAAATGCATCCTCATTGGTATATTTGCACAACGCATGCGGAAACTTTGACTTGACAATGGAAAGCATGCAATAGAATCGTTTGAGAATTTCCATTTACTTTTGAATTTGAGATTTGGGAATATAGTTACGCCAAGAATATGCATATTCCTATCATTGCATTAAACGGCAATAAACCAATTTACTGTGATAATTTGACATGAAAGCATGAACATCTAGAATGTTTATTCCTCTTCTCAATATCATTTTAGCATTATTTCCGATATATGAGTTTTCACAATATAGATTGTACTCATTAGCAATAAAACTCCACATTTCTTTTGTTGTTGCAATAAAACTCCACATTTCTTTTGTTATTGTTTTATCTATGAAAAAGTGGCACGCATTCATTTCTGGAACATTTTATATCAAATACGCAATATTACTGAATTACGAACTTAACAAAAACAGAAACACAAAACAACATAACATTTAGGTACATTAATGTCTATTCCATTTTTTTAAGAAAATGAGTGAGTAAATGCTACCTTGACTTTGATACATAAACAATATGGTTACTGTGGAACAGTCAAATTGACTGATATAAATAAGCATTTGCAAGAATTCTATATCATGCTATAGGCTTGTTTTGTAATACTGTATAGTGGTAAGTGATACGAGATGAAAATTGACTAACTTTTGTTTGCTTTAATAGATATTGTCAAGTCAGTATTTATTGTAATTGACAATCTAATTATACCAAAAATCAGGCAAATTAAATGGTGTTTTCGCTGTTTGTGCAGGTAAGGTACGCCTATTTTTGCACACTTTTTTGTTTGCAGAAAAGACTATTTTGCTGATTTTTGTGGCATCAACATTAAATGGATTTCGGAGAAACTTTGGGTAATATTCTAGCGGTAACTTGGCCTTTCAAAGAAAAAATGTTTTACCCTTTATTTTAAAAGGTAGGCTGTTTTTAGATGGTTTTAGTAACTGAAGATACCTGAATATCTTTCACCTAAAATTCTCGTGCTAATAAATCGGCATTGGATGGCTCAGTGCGTTTTACTGTCGAGTCCTTATCCTTGAGTCAACTTGGTTTTAATTGTGATCTCTTTGTTTATCGAGTTGATTCGCTGATGAAATAGAAAACGTTCACTCGTACCAAACAAATACATGTACTTGTTTGAACCACAGTGAAAGTGGGGGTGATGGTTTGGATCCCGTGAATTTAGCTAAACTCACCAGTTATTTTTTCTGACCCTTCCTAGTCGGTGCTTTTGCTGTAGTTCCTTCATGATTTGTGCTGGTGGTTCTGATTCTTTTCGAAATCGTATATGTTGTTACTTTGATAATTCTGATTCTTTCCCCTTTTTAGTTGTTCATATTTGAAAGTTGATACTTGTATCAAGTTTATATGTCAACGCAATTCTATTTCCGGTACTGAACCAAACTGCAGCGCTTCCGCTTCTTCGAACATAAAACATAGAACATAAAAAAAAATAGTTCTTAAGACTGAAAGTGACAGTACTAGGATGAGGATGGAACTTCAGAAAAGTTCTAAATACTTAACATGCTAATTATCTTTTACAAATAAATTGGCACAGAAAGACGAGTTCTGAAAAGAAAACAATTCCCGGGACAATTTTCCTACGCGCTTTCCGATGATATTGCAGTCGGGACACAGCGTTACCTACAATTTGCATGTGCACCCAGCGAAAAATCAGATCAGCTTGCGCATCCCTACAGTCTGACCCGAGACGTCTCTTGCTGCATGAAGGAGCATTGAGCCCTTAGCTATCATAGAGCACACAACGAAGACTCTGATCAGACAGCGCCGATGCGCAGGCTGATCTGAGTCTTCGCTGGGCGCACATGTAAATTGTAGGAAAGATTGTGCCCCGACTCGCATATAACTGATGTGAGACTTTACTCTTTCATCCCTGAGTTTCTGAACAGGACTACTACTCTTAAAGAAAAGGATTTCCGAGTAGTTCATTGACATATGATTGCAAACAGTGTACATGTCAGTGTAGATTCTGGCGAGACTGCTCCTTACGTGCCACCTTATGTGGATCTACAAGGTTTGCATAGATACAATGCATTTCAACCTCGGGGTCGGCAACGGTCTACAGGGGTTAATTCGATTCTCTGTGATTATACAACCCATTACTGACCGACATCGAACACAGTTATTCACATGCAATTACAAAATATGTGCTGTAAGCGGAGTTTTAAATCACATTCCGATGACTTTGATTTTGAGATTGTAAATTTTCCTTTTTTGGATGGTGATGTTCCTCGTGCGCCATCCTATGGCGTTTATATTTCGCAATTAATTCGATTTGCTAGAGTGTGTAGTCATGTAACTGACTTCAACACTCGTAATAAATTATTAACGGCTAAACTCCTTAATCAGGGTTATCGGTACCATAAACTACGCAAAGCCTTTTAAAAATGTTATAGACGCCATTCTGATTTAATTTCAAAATTCAATATTGGACTTAAATCTCTTCTGCAACAAGGTCTATCGGAACCCGAATTTTATGGGGACTTAGTATATAAATTCAGAAAAATATATAACCGCAATGACTTCAGCACCCAATTTCGTAAAATCATTCTTCGATATAAAAAGATTGGGTACAACATGGATATTATACGACAGACTGCATGCATGGTAGTTAACCCTATCACGGTTGGCAACTTTGCTTCCCTCTTTAATTGCACGCCGGTGGGTCAGGCCTCAGATTCTATGACGGCTCCAACGTAAAGGCTTATTGAGAATTAGAGAGATCTAATTCAAGGTAATGTTGGTTGGTGCCTGATGCTCTGTCTCTGGTCGGGCCCATCGGAGTCTAACTGTTGGTTTTCTTTTGCTCCAGCATTTCAGTGGTTTCTTGCTGTCGAGTCCTCACCGTTGTCTCACCTCTGTGGTTCTTTGATTTCTGTGTTCACGGAGATGTTGCACTGATGAGTTAGGAGGCCTTCATGCGGACTGAACAAATTATTTGTCTAAATCGCGACGGAAGTAAGGGCGTGGATTGTGGCCACGTAAAATCGATTTAAGCCCCCGAGTGGAAATCTTCCACTGACCGTTCCAAGGCCATTTTGTGGGAAAGTAACTGTCCTTATGGCCTTCCTTTGTTTAGGTTTCCATTATGGTCTGGTCGCTTAATGTTTGTATTTCTTTCCCTTTGGTGTCTTTTATGGGTGGAGTAAGTTAATTGTATCAATTCCTGATCTTTGTTTTACTTCTACTTTAACAAAATGTGAAGACACCGATCTGACGCTACATTCTGTGGCCTCTCAATCTGTGTTCACTGTTCCCGAATGCCCAAGTATTGGAACAATTGGATTTATGGGTATATATTTTTGCATTGGACGGTCTGAGTCACATCAATTTGCCTCGGTAAGCTTAGCACTTCTAAGCGGTTTACCAGTACTCATTTGTGGTCAGTTTCAACTCTGCGTGGAAGCACCATGCAGCCAAATCTATTTCTCCAAGTCCCAATGGGCGGGGGCGAAACGTATTTCTGAGAGGCCTCCGCGGTGTAGTGAATAAGCAACTAGCCTCACACATAAGGAGTCGGTTCCGGGCTTCTCCTGGCTTTTGAATGAGTCTATAAACCGAGGCATCGTCTCCATATGACCTAAGCTGTTGATGAGGACGTAAATGCAAACAGGTCAGGTCAGGTTCATTGCTGCTACTGGTAACATGTAAGACCGTACAACCTGTTGCACGCGGGCAGATGAGATTCGACACCTCGGGAGGGCAACCCGTCCAGGTGTTGCTAGATCTCTAAACAAAGCTAGCGGGGGGGGGGGGGGCTGGAACCCGTAGCCTTGGTCGCAATCCACCAAGGGTTTTAGGTCCTTAAACAAAACCTAGTCACTGAATACTGACTCCCCCTATTGGGCGGACTGGCCTTGCATTACTTTGTACAGAGGAACTCAAGGCTACTCCAAACAGAAACCTATATATCTGGATGTGCCTGTTCCGGCTATGTAAAGTAGAAGTAAAACAAAGATCAGGAATCGATACAATTAACTTACCATCCATCAAAGACACCAAAGGGAAAGAAATCCAACATTAAGCGACCAGACCATAATGGAAACCTAAACAAAGGAAGGCCATAAGGACAGTTACTTTCCCACAAATGGTCATATGGTCATCCAAAATTAAAAGACACAAGTGATACACACAGTAAGTAACAAACAACAACATAAATAAATCGCCACAGAAGAACCGCCTTGGAACGGTCAGTGGAAAGATTTCCACTGGGGGGCTTAAATCGATTTTACGTGGCCACAATCCTTGCCCTTACTTCCGTCGCGATTTAGACAAATAATTTGTTCAGTTCGCATGAGGGCCTCCTAACTCATCAGTGCAACATCTCCGTGAACACAAAAAAATCAAAGAACCACAGAGGTGAGACAACGGCGAGGACTCGACAGCAAGAAACCACTGAAATGCTGGAGCAAAAGAAAACCAACAGTTAGACTCCGATGGGCCCGACCAGAGACAGAGCATCAGGCACCAACCAACATTACCAAGAATTAGATCTCTCTAATTCTCAATAAGCCTTTACGTTGGAGCCGTCATAGAATCTGAGGCCTGACCCACCGGCGTGCAATTAAAGAGGGAAGCAAAGTTGCTAACCGTGATTGGGTTAACTACCATGCATGCAGTCTGTCGTATAACATCCATGTTGTACCCAATCTTTTTATATCGAAGAATGATTTTACGAAATTGGGTGCTGAAGTCATTGCGGTTATATATTTTTCTGAATTTATATACTAAGTCACCATAAAATTCGGGTTCCGATAGACCTTGTTGCAGAAGAGATTTAAGTCCAATATTGAATTTTGAAATTAAATCAGAATGGCGTCTATACAATTTTGAAAATGCTTTGCGTAGTTTATGGTACCGATAACCCTGATTAAGGAGTTTAGCCGTTAATAATTTATTACGAGTGTTGAAGTCAGTTACATGACTACACACTCTAGCAAATCGAATTAATTGCGAAATATAAACGCCATAGGATGGCGCACGAGGAACATCACCATCCAAAAAAGGAAAATTTACAATCTCAAAATCAAAGTCATCGCGTTTATCATAAATTTTGCACGAAACAAACCCATCTACAATAGATAGATGTAAATCCAAAAACGGGGCCTCGGTATCAGAAGAATTTGCTTTATTTAATTGAAGTTCTGGGGGGTAAATCTGACTGATCACACCATCGAAATAGGTAGTATCAATATTTAATAAATCATCTAAATATCTAGAAGTGGAGCTAAAAGCTTCAATAATTTCAGATTGGTTATCAATGGAAAGCGACAACATGAAGTCTCTTTCATAACAATACAAGAACAGATCAGCAACAAGAGGTGCGCAATTCGTACCCATCGGAATACCCACAATTTGTCTAAATAACTTAGAACCGAATCTAATATGAATATTGTCAAGTAGAAAGGTGAGGGCATCACACACTTTCTGACATGACCAAAGTGTATAATTCCTATGCTCTTTAGAAGTGAAAAATGCATTTCTGACATTACATGCAAGATAGAGAGAATCTTCTCTGTGAAAAGCCCATTTAATTAAATCATTAAGCTTTTCTTTTATAAGATTATGAGGAAGTGTAGTGTAAAGAGTGGAAAAATCGTAAGTAGACAGACTTGAAAAACGAAAATGTCTGGATTTCAATTTATTTAAAACCTCATTCGAATTTTTTATAGACCAAAACAGATTTCTTCCTGATCTTTCAAAGACTTTATCACAATATTTAATCACATGCGTTTTAATAGCAGTAAGAGAGGAAGTTAATAATTTAGAAAGTTCAGTGGTAGTGCAAGAGCTAGAATTTGCAAAAAACCGTGCTTTGTAAGGTCTTTTATGAAGTTTTGGTAACCAGTAAAGCGTAGGAAGCTTGTCTTGGCCTTCGGTAACACACACAGCAAACTTGGTGGCTGAATGACAAATATGTTTATCTACTATAACTCTCTCTTCAGCTAAAGGCTGAAGTTCATAGGATTACCAAGTTCATTCAAAGAAGCAGCGATTTCATCTCTACATTTACTAAAATCAATTTTAGAAGGAAACCGATATTTCGGTCCTTTAAAAATTATATTCCTTATCCTAGAATCAGGAATAATTTTCAAATTGCCAGTAATTACATGACCAGCAGCAGGATAGCAATACACTGAGTTTTTACAATCACATGAATCAGGAGTATTAGTATCAATATCAAGATCTGAAACAAGTTTATAAAAATTAAAAATGATAGATCTAACAGGTTTGTTATATTTATAGCAAATTATAGATGTTTCTGTATTTTGAAAATAAGCAGGAATGGAAGAAAGCACAGAGCTCTCACGGAAGATACTGGGCAAATTTATAAAATCCATACCCTTATTAATGAAGGATATTTTGAAGAAATGGCGTTTATGATTAATTTCAGAATCAATGTAAGGACGGAGAGTATGCTGAGTATAGCCTCTAGTTAAGAGAGCCGCATCATATAACTGATTAGAACTATCGTAGAATTTATTCGCCTCGGTGTCCAGAAGACGTAAAACAGAAACGGGTAATGAACTTAAAAATGAAAGCATAGAGTGGCGTCCATGATTTAATAATATAATAGACAGTCACTTAAGTCTAGTATTGTTTCATTTAAGCGCACGTAATTTACGTTTAAAGTTACCATTTTTCCTGGTGCCGTGAGATCTAGTTCTGCGTTTTCGACATTCCAGGAGCGAGAAAATATCAGTGTCCGGCATTCTAGAAATATTACTCTCATGATAAATGTTGTCATTAAATCCCAGTGGAAAAGGGGTCTGTAAACATTTAATCCATTTCAGTTCAGCCTCATGTCTTTTTATAATTTTGAATCTAGATGTAGAATTTGCATCATAATAAAGTTTTTCCACTGGTTGTATAACAATGTTATTTACAGAATGACCTGTACGTCGAAAGTGACGGTACAAGAAAGTGTCAGTTTTCTTAGGCTTACTCATTCTACGATAATGCTCGTTCAATCTAGTTTTAAGCATGCGGTTAATTTGACCGGCGTACTGCATATTACAGTTTGCAGCTCTTCATGTAATTAGATAAATTAAATCTGTAGACTGTCATGTCAAATCAGACATGTTAACTACAGAGAAGCGTCTACCGTTTACAGATGAAGTAACGGTAGACGCAGTGCTTAAATGCGAACAACATCTGCACCTCTTGGCATTGCACTTAGAAATACTAGGATACATTCCACTTTTTTCCACGGATTAGTATATTTTCGAAGGATGGGCGATTTGAGAGGAGATAGTCTTATACGAAGACTACTCCCAAAAACATTGGTATTGCCTGCTCCATTGAGATTAATTGAAGTTACAGAAGACAAATTTAAGGGTCTAACCAATACCGAAGGCAACATAGTATTAAAGTTCTTAATAGAATGGGGAATCCGTACAGACGAAGCAGAGTAAAGTCTGCTTTGGCTGCGGAAGAAATCAATTCTCTGATTCAACGGTCCAAACGGCGATGCAGCAGCGTGTTGTGGAGCATGAAGAGAATGGCAAGGCACTAAAATGGTCATGGTCATCCACTGCATCCGGGCTTACCTTCAGATGTCTCGACACTGTCTTGCCTCTGGATCCAGCTAGGTCAGGACGAGAGAGTGAGATTGACTCTGCGCGCCTTCCCTCACTATAATCCAATTCACAGCGCATGTCATCTTAATCATATACACACAGTCACTGCAGGCACACATATGCATAAAACTCAAAAAGCCCTGTGTCGATGAGGAAGGTGAGGATACACTGGCAGCTGTATTTGCGAACTGAGTGACTGAGCAGACCGTTTAAGGATCGTACTGCTCACCCCCATTAGCATGGGGAAGGGCTAGAAAACGTGTCCTAAACAATTTTCTGCTTCAAAAACGCTTGACTGGTTAACCACAATCCGCAGGGATCCCACCTAGCGGTCGAACAAAAAAGAACAAGATAAATGTGATACCTTTAAAAATCGGCGCATGTAATGTGCCCACCTTGATTTGTAGAGAACGTAATCGATACAGCTCTGAGAGAGACTCGCCTTGCAGAAGAAGGGCATATAAAAGACGTTGGTGCTGGCTACACTTTCTTCTGGAGTGGACGCAAAAAAGAAGAGCGGCGGGAAGCAGGAGTAGGCTTCGCCATCAAAGCACACCATGTCAACAAGCTCTCAGGACTTCCAAAAGGCATATATGACGCTGAAACTACCCCTATCTGTTGAGAGGCATGTAACTTTTGTAAGTGCCTATGCACCCACAATGACGAACCCAGGAGCGGTCAAAGACAAGTTCAATTATGATTTGGACTCTTCAATTTCTGCTACACCCCGGGGAGACAAACGCACCATCCTGGGAGACTTCACTGCTAGAGTAGGCACAGACCACCAAACCTGGGAAGGTGTGATTGGGAAAGTGCAATAGCAATGACCTCCTCTTTTAGAGGAACTAATAAAGTATGCAGGGCATGAACTGCTGTGCACCAACACAGTCTTCCGTCTGTCAACTCGCAACAAGATATCATGGCTGCTTCCTCGCCCCAAACACTGGCATCTCGTTGATTATCGCATAGTTAGAAGGAAGGGCAGATAGGATGTCCGAGTGATAAAGACTATGTGGACTGCTTGTCAGATCACCGACCTGTTGGCAGCAAACTCAAACTGCATATCCAGCCTACACGGCGACCACAAGGCAAGAAAGTGCCCAAGAGACTAGATTCTCTAAGCTGAAACAGCAAGCGACAAGCCTTCACCCATGAGATCTGCAGCAGACTAGATGCAATTGAATTCAGTTCAGATAATCCTGAAGAGAACTGGAAAGTCTTCAGAGACATTGTTCACTCTTCAGCAACGGATTCCCTAGGTCCAGTATCTCGCAAACACCAAGACTGGTTTGTCGAGAATGATGAAGAAATCCAGGGACTCCTTGAAGAAAAGCGCCAAAAACACAGGGCGTGCTTCAGTGATACCATCTCAGTATCTAACAAGGCGGCCTATTCAGATATATGCAAGACAGTCAAAACAAGACTCAGAGACAAGCAAGACTCCTGGGAGAGCAACAAGGCTGATGAAATCCAGTCCTTTGCAGACAGAAAGGATATGAAGAAGTTCTATGATGCACTAAAGACTGTTTATGGTCCCCAGGGCTCAGGAACCACTCCTCTCCTCAGTGCAGATGGAACTTGTCTTCTGACTGACAAAGAGGCTATATTGAAAAGATGGGCTGAGCACTTTGATAGTGTTCTTAATCGGTCAGTCTTTATCAATGATGAGGCTATCAAAAGACTACCACAGGTTTAATGTAATCTGCTGCTTCACAAGTTCCCAACCGTTACTGAAACAGTGAAAGCAATAAAACGTCTCGCATCTGGCAAGGCTCCAGGACCAGATGCAATATCTGCTGAGGTTTACAAAGCAGGAGGTACCCCAGTTGCAAAGAAGTTAAAATAGTTATTTCACATTATGTGGAGAATAGAATCCATCCCTCAAGAATTCAAGGATGCGTCAATTATCCACCTATTCAAACGGAAAGGGAACCCTGAGATCTGTGACAATCACCGTGGCATCTCTTTATTGTCAATTGCTGGGAAAGGCCTTGCAAGTGTCCTACTTAACCGACTAAACGAACATCTTGAACATTCAGGGCTTCTACCAGAAAACCAGTGTGGGTTTAGGAAGGACAGAGGAACAATTAACATGATCTTCACAGCAAGGCAGCGGCAAGAGAATGCCAGGGCCAGAACATGGACCTATTAATGATCTTTGTTGACCTTTCCAAAGAATATGACACAGTCAGTCGTGAGGGCTTTTGGAAGATCGTGTTGAAGAATGGATGTCCAACCAAGTCCATAGCAATGGCGAGACAGTTCTACGATGGTATGCGTGCACGGGTCCAAAATGATTGTGAGTTTTCAGATTGTGAGTTGACAAACGGAGTCAAGCAAGGCTGTGTGTTAGCCCAACACTGTTCAGCATGATGTATTCTGGCATGCTCACAGATGCTTTCCAGGATGGTGACAATGGCATACCTATTAGGTATCGCTTTGATGGGAAGCTTTTCAAGCTCAGAAAATTGCAAGCCACATCCAAGGTACAGACAGAGATGCTAGCTGAGTTCCTCTTTCCTGGTGGCATGACAAAAGGTGCTCCTACAGAAGAGAAGCTGCAAAAAATGTATAGATCTTGTATCCGACTCCTGTAATAGCTTTGATTCCACAATCAACATAAAAAAGACTGAAGTAGTCTATCAGCCAGCACCTGGTAAGCCTTACAAAGAACCCACTATCACAGTGAAAGGTCAAAGATTGCAAGTGGTAGACGAGTTCACCTACCTTGGGAGCACACTGTCAAGAGCCGTGCACATTGATGATGAAGTCAATGCCAGGATTGCCAAAGCTAGTGCAGCATTTGGCCGACTACGTGGTAGTGTCTGGGATCGAAGTAGAATCAGACTTCTTCTGTTGCGGTTTATTTATATTGTTGTTTGTTACTTACTGTGAGTATCACTTGTGTCTTTTTATTTTGGATGGCCATTTGGCCATTTGTGGGAAAGTAACTGTCCGTATGGCCTTCCTTTGTTTAGGTTTCCATTATGGTCTGGTCGCTTCATGTTTGTGTTTCTTTCCCTTAAGTGTCTTTGATGGGTGGAGTAAGTTAATTGTATCGATTCTTGACCTTTGTTTTACTTCTACTTTGACACCAACCTGAAAGTCTACAGAGCTGAGGTGCTGCCAAAACTGTTGTGTGCATGTGAAACGGCACGCCAAAAGACTGATCAATTCCATACTAGCTGTCTTAGAAAATTCTTAAATATTAGGTGTCAAGACGGGATTCCAGACACGGAAGTCCTGAACAGGGCAGGGATGCAAAGTGTACATTCTATTCTGAAATTAGCACAGTTAAGATGGACAGGCCGTGTAACCAGAATGCCTGAGGAACGTTTGCCAAAGAACATTCTCTATGGAGAACTAGACATGGGCAAACGCTCCCAAGGCCGTCAGAATAAACGCTACAAGGATACCCTAAAAGCCTCCCTCAGGGACTTCAACATTCCAACAGAGTCGGGCGCCCAGAGTCGTGGGAACAAATTGCACAGGACAGAGCAAAGTGGCGAGGTCTATTCAAAAGGGGTGCCAATTAATATGAGGCAAAAAGAATCAGTGAAGCTGAGCAGACACCTGCACAGCGCAAAGCCAGAGCTAAGGCATCACCAACAGAGCTTTCCTCCTGTAGCCTCTGTTTCTCTTTTGCATCAGACAATTCAGAGCTGGAATCGGTCTCATCAGCCATCTAAGAAGACACAAAAGGTAACATTTCTGAAATATGATAAAGAGTGGTCATTGTCAGTAAGTACGTATTAGGCGGGCGTAAGCCCGTCTATAGTCATCGTACAGAATCAAACTTTGTGCACCTCTTTAGACATTCCTTCTTGTAGTTCTACGCTCAAGAAAAAAGAAAAGGATATCTAAATATAAAAAAAAACACGCAATGAAACCAATCAAGTTCGGTTGGACTGTTTAAAAATGACATAGGTTTGCAGAATGCTTTTTAGATTTCACAAATAAACTTGCGCTGAAGGCTGAGTAAAAAAAAATCGGTACTATTTTACAGAACCCGGGAAGGGACAAGATAATATGTTGTGCGCACAAGATATTATCTTTTGCAGACAACATAATTTATCTTGTGCGGACAACATATTATCTTGTGCGCACAAGATAATATCTTGTTCGCACAACTTAATATCTTGTGCGCACAACATCGATCATGGGAAGTTATGCGAACAAGATATTATATTGTGTGGACAAGATAATATCTTGTTTGGACAACATATTATCTTGTGCGCACAACACCTTATGCAGACAAGATATTAAGTTGTGCGAACAAGATAATATCTTGTGCGCACAAGATAATATCTTTTGCGGACAAGATATATTCTTGTGCACACAAGATCTATGTTGTGTGGACAAGATATTATCTTGTGCGGACAAGATAATATCTTGTTCGCACAACTTAATATCTTATGCGCACATGATAATATGTTGTGCGAACTAGATATTATCTTGTCCGAACAAGATATTATGTTGTGCGAACAAGATAACATCTTGTCAATATCTTGTGCGCACACGATAATATGTTGTCCGAACAAGATAATATCTTGTCCGCACAACATATTAAAATCAAAGCGCCAAAGGCACTGAAATGACAGATTCTATGAGAAAATCATAACACTGTGAAAAGTTACAGAAAACCTTTCTAAAAAGAGCTTAAATTTTAGAAAGGTAGTTCTGCAAATTCCAATATATGATATGTTTGCAGATGTCTATAGACCGGTGGTATTATGAAATGCCATTCGATGTTTCAATTTTTTGAAAGAAACAATTTACATGTACCCTTTCAAAACCAAACATTAAAATTCAAGTTTTAACAATGCTACTGTCCATTAGTAACAGTGCTTTGGTCTGGTCGGTTGTGGACACCTCTACCCAAAGATACTCAATGGGAAAAAGATCGGAGGAGAAAGGCTGGCTAGTCCAGTACATGAATTCCATTGGCTTGAAGACAGTTTTGAGTAAGAACAGCACTATGAGCCCGCTCGTAATCCTGCTGGATAAGATATCCCGGATTCTGAGCGTAAACCAATTAATTGAACCATGTGAGGCCGAAGATCTTGATTGATGTAACGTCTCGCTGTTCAATCCACGTCTCAGCTTTGATCTTGAATGTTCTTAATGACACTAAGCTGCGTTCGCTAACTACACGCAATAGCTCGCTACACAATTACGCTTATTTCACCCGATATGTCATGCTCTATTTCGCACGCGTCGCCTCGGCATACCTTTCACCTATACGTCGAAATACCCGGAAACGAAAACCGGCGTGATTCACTCTGAAGTGCGATTTGTCACTGAAACGCATATGTCAGTCGCTTAGACGCAAATTTACGCATTTCATGCACTAGCGTTAGCGTTCCGTACTGTGTCGACGCGTTAACTTTGGTCACGACAGGGGCGTCTAGCTCTCAAACGTGCATCGCATAAGGGCGACGATCAGTGTCAGTGCTTATTAGTCGGTAGTTGTTTATCTACAGGTACAGTGTAGCAGCTGCCGGCGGAAATCTGTGTCGCATATGCGTCTGACGGTCGAATCGATCTTGACGTACGGACGTCGGTCTTCCGCTACGTCGACGTCCACTAGCGTCTTCTGTATATAGTAAGATATCGCTCCAACAGACGATAGATCACACACATGTGGCACCCAAAATCAGAGTCAACGACATCCGCTTTCCGACCAGCTTCTAACTGTCCAGGGGTACGCTTACGATCCTTTAATGAAAAATGTTGCAATACGCTCTCACTAAATGTTTTTTGAGAACAAATTTCAGTTTCTTCTTTTCTAGGCACGACCTTAAATTACACATGAAAAGTTTGATCCTGAAGATGTGGTTTCTATCCGTACTGGTGTGAGGGTGGTGCACAGGATCGACGTGGCCGGACTGGTAACCAGACGTCATGGTTGATTGATTTAACCTTTTAAGCTTAAGGGCATGGTGCATAAGCGTGTTGTAATCATACAATCGTTTGGTTTCAGAATCAAAGCACTGGGAGTGTGGGTGTAGGTTGGAGTAATAGGCCTGGGTTTCATTTAACTCTGAAATTCCAAACAAATAGTGCAGATTTTGATAAGAATACGCGTTCGGCAGCGTCTGATCTTGGTCTACACTGTTTGCCAAGCCCACCCTATGATTCCAGGATAACCCTCTTCCGTCTTATGGAATACCCCGATCTCCTTGCGGCTATTTTCTACAAGACAAAAAGTTATTCTGACAAGTCAGTGATAGTCACGTAGACATTAGCACTGAAGCGCGTTTCTTATTACCAACTTCGGGTCGAATGTCAAACAATCAACCCAAACAAAGCCGCGTCGTTTGTCAGTGTTGGGTACATGTAAGTGTTATCTGTAACATCTGCACATGAATCAAATGTTGGATCTGGCAAACAATGTAAACTCGGTTCAAAAGCCACACAACACGTTGCTGATATTGTTCTTCACTTTTTTTTTGCATTAGTTACTAGCATCTTAAGTTTAATGGAATCAGTCCAAGTCCTCGTTCATGACCAGCCTGCATTTAGAGACAATCGGCATGAGTGTTGTCAGTGCTTTGATTTATTCACTGCCTTGGTATTCTGGAGTGCACTCTTCCATCACTGAAGTTGGGCTCGTCCATTCTGCTAAATATATGGCACCTAGATTTATATCACAGGACCTACACTAAGTATCTGTACCATATTCCAGTGTTGAAAGGGACAGCCTTTCTTTTCAACTTCTCCACGCAAAGTCAATATACACCTAAGTTTTAACTGACATCAACTTGACCTCGAAAGTCAGAAAGAAACCCCATTAATATTCTTGTCTACAGCTGACCTGGTCCAACGGCAGGCTGGTCTTTAAGAATTAAATATTGACAGCACTGATAGAAAACAGTGTAAAACCTGAGCAGGCGCCGCATTGATCTGGGTATACAATCTTCGCCAAACCCGTCGCATGATACAGCTGATTCATATGAAATGCTGAATCGTCAAGTCGTCTTCTTCAAAAGTTTGTATTACGCTTACAGGATAACTAATACGCTTGTACAATTTTGATTACTGCGCCAAAGCGGACTATAATTTGTGCGGACTCATATTTCTATGGCGGTCAAAGCCGGAAGAAAAAGCCTGAATTGCTTTAAACGTGCACAGCAAGAATAGATTTGTTTTTTTTTTGTTTGATTTAAGGTTTAACGTCCCCGTCAACACTGTAAAGGTCATTTTGGAGACGTTGCTTCCAATTTTGTGGGACTTTTACCCGACATTGAGATGAAATGACTTCTCAAGCCCTGTCGCCCAATGAAACCAATAGTGTTTATTAGCATGGACGGTCCGCCTCGCACCGCGGTTCCTGGACAGGCTTAGATCCTCCAAGCGGTTTACCAGTACTAGTGTGCGGGCCAGATTCAGCTCTGCGTGGAAGCATCATGCAGCCCATATATTTTTTCAAGCCCCTATGGGCGGGGGATACAGCAAGAATAGACAGATGGAACCTGTCATTAATCAAAGCGCCAAAGGCACTGAAATGACAGATTCTATGAGAAAATAAAAAAACTGTGAAAATTTACAGACAACCTTTCTAAAAAGCTCTAAAATTTTAGAAAAGTAGTTCTGCAAATTCCATTGTATGATATGTTTGCAGATGTCTATACACCGGTGGTATCTTGAAATGCCATTCGATGTTTCAAATTTTCGAAAGAAACTATTTACGTTTTCAAAACCAAACATTAAAATTCAAGTTTTAACAATGCTACTGTCAATTACTAACATTTTTGTCTGGTCGGTTGTTGATACCTCCCCACAAAAGATACTCTATTTTTCACAAAGAAATCGGAGGAGAAAGGCTGGTCAGTCCAGTACATGAATTCCATTGGCTAGAAGACATTTTTGAGTAAGAACAGCACTTTAAACCCGCGCTTAATCCTGCTGGATTAGATATCCCGGATTCTGAGCGTAAACAAATGAGGCCGACGCACTTGATTGATGTAACGTCTCGCTGTTCAGTTAACGTCTCAAACATGATCTTGAATGTTCTTAATGTCGCTAGCTACATGCAAAAGCTCGACATACCATTTCGCTTAAATTCCATCCGATATGTCATGCTCTATTACGAACGCGTCGCCTCGGCATACCTTACACCTATATGTCAGAGCATCCCGAAACGACCATCGGCATGATTCACGCTGAAGTGCGATGTGTCACTGAAACGCATATCACGCGAGTCGCTTGGACGCCAATATACATGTATGTATTTCATGCACCAGCGTAAGTGTTCCGTACTGTGTCAACGTCTTAATTTTGGTCACGACAGGGACGTCTAGCTCTCAAAAATGCATCGCACAAGGGCGACGAACAGTGTCAGTGCTTATTAGTCGGTAGTTGAGTGTGTGTGTGTGTGAATTGGGGTTTCACGTCGCTTTCAACAATTTGTCAGTCATACCACGACGCTGTCTGGTTGCGACAGGGAGCTCAATGCTCACTTTTATAGTGCTGCCTCACTGTTCAAGTATCATGTCCCAGACACATTACATGATACAACACTCAGTCACATTATCCTGACACTGGGTCGACCAGTCCTAGCTGTTCCCCGTAAATCTGAGTGTCAAGCGAGGAGCAGCTAGTACCATTTTAACGACTTTGGTATGTCGCGGCCCGGGATCGAACCCGTGACCTCCCGTTCCCCGGAGCGGACACTCTACCAACTGAGATATCGGGGCCGGTAGTCGGTAGTCGAAACCCTTTGTTTATCTACAGGTACGGTGTAGCAGATGCCGGCGGAAATCTGCTTCGCATATGCGTCTGTCGGATGAATCGATCTTGACGTACTGACGTCGGTCTTCCGCTACGTCGACGTCCACTAGCGTATTCTGTTGATAGTAAGATGTCGCTCCAACAGACAAATAGATCACACACGTGGCACCCAGAACTAGAGTCAACGCCATCCGCTTTCCGACCAGCTTCTTGCTGTCCATTAGAAGCCTCCGTGGTGTAGTGTTTATGCTACTCGCCTTGTAATCCAGGGATCGCAGGATCGAACCTGGACTTCTCCAGACTTTCGGATGTGTCTTTAAACCGAGGTATCGTCTCCGTATGACCTTAGCTGCTGGTTGGACGTAAAACTCAAACACTCACTCACTCCAACTGTCCAGGGTTTAATGAAAATGTTGCACTACGCTCTCACTTGATGCTTTTTGAGAACGAAATACAATTTCTTCTTTTCTAGGCACGACCTTACATCACACATCAAAAGTTTGACCCTGAACATGTGGTTTCTATCAGTGCAATAGATGGGCTGCATGATGCTTCCACGCAGAGCTGAAACCGACCCGCACACGAGTACTGGTAATCTGCTTAGCGGATCTAAGCCTGCCCAGGCAAAGCGGTGCGAGTCGGACCGTCCATGCATATAAACCCTATTGGTTTCATTGGACGGCAGGGCTTAAAATGTCATTTTATCTCACTGTCGGGTAAAAGTCCCACAAAATTGGAAGCAACGTCCCCAAAATGACCTATAAATTGTTGACGGGGACGTTAGACCTAAAATCAAACACAACAAAACACAGGATCGTGGCCGGACTGGTTACCATACGTCACGGTTGATTGATTTAACCTTTTTAGCTTAAGGGCATGGTGCTTAAGCGTGTTGTAATCATGCAATCGTTTGATTTCAGAGTCAAAGCACCGAAAGTGTTGGGGGATGTAGGTTGGGGTGGAAGCCCTGGCTGAGATAAAACTGTTTAATTTAACTCTGAAATTCCAAACAAATAGTGAAGATTTTGATAAGAAGCGCGTCCTGCCGCGTCCGAACTTGGTCTGCACTGTTTGCCAAGCTCACCCTATGATTCCAGGATGACCCTCTTTAGTCTTATGGAATACCCTGATCTCACTGCGGCTATTTTCTGCAAGAAAAAGGCTATTCTGAGAAGTCAGTGATAGTCACGTAGACGTTAGCTCTGAACCGCTTTTTTATTAGTAACTTCGGGTCGAATGCCAAACAATCAACCCAAACATAGCCGGGTCGTTTGTCAGTCTTGGGTGCATGTAAGTGTTATATGTAAAATCTGCACTTGAATAAACTGTTCGATCTGACAAACAATGTAGACTAAGATCAAACGCCACAGAACACGGTGCTGATCTTGTTCTACATCTTTTGCATGAGTTACTAACATCTTAAGTTTAAACGGATCAGTCCAAGTCCTCGTTCATGACCAGCCTGCATTTAGAGACAATCGGCATGATAATTGTCAGTGCTTTGATTTTATTCACTGCCTTGAGTTTCTGGAGTGTACTCTTCCATCACTGAAGTTGGGCTCGTCCATTCTGCTAAATATGGCACCTAGAAATATATCACAGGACCTACACTGTTTGCATAGGTATCTGTACCATATTCCAGGGTTGAAAGGGACAGCCTCTCGCAAAGACTGATATACACCTAGTTGTAACTGACCTAGACTTGACCTCGAATGCCGGAAAACCCATTAATATTCTGGTCTGCAGCTGACCGGCTGGTCTTTAAAGATTTAATATTGACAGCACTGTTAGAAAACAGTGTAAAACCTGAACAGACGTCTGAGCAGACGCCGCATTGATCTCGCATGATGCAGCTGATTCATATGAAATGCTGAATCTATTCTCTGAAAGGTAAGATAAAATCGTCAAGTCGTCTGCTTCAAAAGTTTGTATTGCGATTGTAGGATGTACAAATTTGATAACTGTGCCAAACCGGACTACATTTTGGCGGACTCATATTTCTTTGGCGGTCAAAGCCGGAAGAAAGTCGTAGGAAAGCCGGAACTACTTTACAACACGCAGGATAGCCAGAAACGACAGATAGAATCTGTCATTAAAAATAAAAAATGTCCCTTCCCGGGTTCCGTACTATTTTCCTACGCCGTAATCTTCCCCTCTGACTAGAACCCTTCTAGCTTTGATATGCGTTTTGTCCAAGTCAATGACAGCTGGTAAACAGTGTCGATTCTGATGAGACTGCTCGCCACACGCCGTCTGATCCGGATCTATAAAGTTTCTATCAGTATCTGTGCCTGTATCAGTATCTGAAGTGGTGTACAGGGTTGAAAGGGTTGACACGCTTCTCATCGATTACATAACATAGTACTCCGCTTTGGAGAGGTCTAATTATAATTACAAAATAAAAATTTTATTCGCTGTGAGTTTTACATTAAAGTTCCGTACTTTAAGCAAATAATGAAGATATTGATCAGACGCGGCATTCTGTGGCCTCTAATCAGGATCTTCGGTGTTTTCGAATGTCCCAGAAAAGGGACGCTTGGCATTTTTGGGCAAATGCGCCCTTGATGAGATGAATCAGTCAAAGCTGAAGTTCATGAAACACGGCATCTGATCAGGGCCTACTTTTAATTTAAAATGCAGAATTAAAGAGTCTGACAAAGAAAATTTAGCACTTTTGCGACGTTTATGCCCCCGTTTCCAAAGGAACTGAGGTGGCGTGTTTAAGAGACTGGGAACAGATTATACAGAACTTTATTTAACTACACTCACAGGTGGCGTATCTCTCCTTTACTGTATTAGCATGAAAAGGAGACGCCCAAGAGGGCCTGTCGCTCCAATGGCTAACTTCAGTCAGTTATCATATTTATTACAATAACCAATTGTATACTAGTAGATTCTATTGCTACATGTATATGTTGGACCCGTCCATTTGTCATGTAAGGGGTGTCAGGCCTATTTTTGGCTTCCAATTTCGATTGGAAGCCATTTAGATTGGATTGGTGATACCCCAGTTTATTTCTAACCGTCTTATGACGTAACTAGGAAAGCCCTACAGATAAGACTGCTCTCCACATATTTACGCAGTGAAAACTCGTTCGGAATAAACAGGAATATGCAGCGCCCGTCCATGTCTATTTATAAAGCGTTTCCAGATATCTATTTATAAAGCGTTTCCATGAAACTACGAAAAAAAACAAACAAACAGTTACCTACTTTCACTTTCGTCCTTTTGAAATAAAACATAATTAACCCATAGGTGCCAAAAACTATTCCACCTTTATAAGTCTGGAGTGGTCAATTTCTAAGCATAGGGATGTCATTTTTGTGTACGTTGAGCAAACAGTTTAGATCTTGGTCAGATGCGGCGTCTGATCTGGGTCTGCACTATTTGTCAATGTCTCAAAAAGGGCCGCCAGGCATATATGGGTTTTGTTTGATTTGAGGTTTAACGTCCCCGTCATCAATGTAAAGGTCATTTTGGAGACATTGCTTCCAATTTTGTGGGAGTTTTACCCGACATTGAGATGAAATGACATCTCAAGCCCTGCCGCCCAAAGAAACCAAAAGGGTTTATAAGCATTGACGGGCCAACTCGCACTTCTTTGCCTGGGCAGGCTTAGATCCTCTAAGCGGTTTACCAGTACTTGTTTGCGGGTCGGTTTCAGCTCTGCGTGGAAGCATCATGCAGCCCATATATTTCTTCAAGCCCCGATAGGCGGGTCCACATATATGGGTTAATTCTAATAATTGAAGGTCAATGTAAAAAACAAGAATACTTGATTCCAGTTTCCCATTTCCCGGTAGGATGGTGAAATTATCTTAACTGCCGTATTCGACGTAATTGCGCTGCGTACCAACGCAGCGCCATTTGTAATGAGTTTGAGACACGGACTATGTAATCATGAAACTTGACTTTTCAATGATGTAAGCGAATTGTCAGTTACAGAAGTTCGCGTTATTGATAAAATTAAAACACTTTTTTAACAATTTTAATTTTCTACTACATTCAGTTATACATTTGAAATCTGAATTTTTGCCATTCGAATTCTATTTTTGATACATTATGGATTTTTAATAACGAACTATGTTTTTGTTTTAATCATCGAAAGGGTATTCGGTTTTGATTATTATTTTATTTTCAGTCAGTACAGTCCTGAATATACTCCTGATATTTCATTGTTGAATTATCCCAAAATTAAAATTCATTGTTTGAAATGGATGACAGAAGTCTATGTGTGTTTAAAATAGATGACAGTGCTTCTACACAAAATGGTACAATCTACGGTTTAAACGTATCCCTTTCGATTCCAATGATTGTTTACTGCGCAATATTTAAGCCTGTTACTACAGCAAAGGTTAACCCTTTCAACCCTGACGCCCGGCACAGATACTAATGCAAACATGTAGATCCTGATGAGATGGCGCATAATGAGCCACCTTATAGGGATATATAACTTGTTATCCTGATGACTCTTTTAAGCTAGATACTATATAAAGTAGAATGGACGTGCCTAAAGTCAGTGATGGTAGAGCCCACGCCGATAACTCAGGGGTGGAAGGGTTGAAGAGTAAATAAATCAAAGCACTGACAGCACTGATAGGTCGAGAATCTCTTAGTGTAGATTGAAAAAATGGCCCTGAAGGGGAACTTGAACTGTTTCGTTTAACCCTTTACCCTAAGCAAACAGTGTAGACCCTGAACAGACACCGCGTTCTGATATGGGTCTACACTGTCATGATTCTACAGATAATTCTCTAAGATGTAAATAACGCGGCTTTTTTTTTTTGATTTGAGGTTTAACGTCCCCGTCAACACTGTGAAGGTCATTTTGAGACGTTGCTTCCAATTTTGTGGGATTTGTACCCGACACTGAGATGAAATAACATCTCTGGCCATGTCGACCAATGAAACCAATAGGGTTTATAAGCATGGACTTGCACTGCTTTACATGGGCAGGCTTAGTTCCTCTAAACGGTTTACCAGTCCTCGTGTGGGCTCGGATTTCAGCTCTGCGTGGTAGCATCATGCAGCCCATCTACTTCTTCAAGCCCCGATGGACGGGGGCCGCCCGACACTGAGATGAAAAGACAACGCAATCCCTGCCGCCCAATGAAACCAATAGGGTTTATAAGCATGGACGGGCCGACTCGCACCGCCTTGCCTGGGTAGGCTTATATCCTCTTAGCGGTTTACCAGTACTCGTGTGCGGGTCGGTTTCAGCTCTGCGTGGAAGCATCATGCCCCCCATCTATTTCATGAAGCCCCGATGGGCGGGGGCGTTTTTTTTGTAAATGATCCCTACCTTGATTTCCTAAAAAACACGCCTATTTAATTTTGACCCCCTTAAACCCCACTTCTATATAGTGAAACTGGAGTTAACGGTGATACCCACTATTTTTTCTTATTTCTGATTAAAAATAGCTTGTAGATGCCCGTTAGGACCGCTTCGCCGAGGCGGTTCTAACGAGTAATCACAATCTATATTTTGAACAGAAATATGATAAATATCAGATTTTCTTCTATCTGAAAAGTTTCAGTTTTTTTCAATGTATTTGAAAAGGTGTTCTTTGGTAAAGAGTGATAGTCACGTGAGCGCAACGTTGAAAGTGTTGTGCTTAGTAACTTTGGTCGATTGGCAAACAATCGACCCAAAAAGTGTTTTTGTGTGGGTCAGGGAGGGGTGGAATTAACAGTGATTTCCGACATTGTTGGTTACATCAGGCACATGACGTAATAGTGACGTCACATCAACGTCGGTGTAACGTCATGACTTTAAATCAACGTCACATCTACGTAGGTGCAACGTCGTGACATTTCACAGACGTTGAGTTGACGTTGCCCTTGCGACGTGTGCCTGCTAGGTTATTGATATTCTCATACTGATTTTAAACTATAGTATTTAAAATATTCATTATGCAATGAAAAATGGGACTGAAAATTTAAGTAGAACAATTATTTTTCTTTCATCCAATGTTAAATTTGAGAAAATCAAATAAAAACAAATTGGGTCATTTTGTGGTTGTTTCAATTTTTTCGGGATTTTCGGAGCTGGAAAAATGCCAGTACAGGTAAAGTCCCTTGATTTGACATGAGGCATGATGATCCCAATTGTCCCGTATGTACAAAGAATCTTTCTTCCGTCTGACCATTAGAGAGTGGAATGCTCTTTCCGATTCGATCATTTCCACAGTTGAAGGTGCTGATAATACTGAAGCTAATTTTGCCTCTTTCGTGACAGCCAGGGACTAACTTCACAGGTCCTGATCTTTGAATGGCATTTGACGTATCCTCAGTCATAATTCCGAATGCTGATTCTGGTATGTGACTTTACCGATGGAGAAGAATCAGCATTTCCTAGGGTCATCCCAGAAGGCAAATATAGAGTCACTCACCTCAGAGTGCATAGGACACTTCAGTGTTTTTCACACGGTGCATCGTGACATTGACATTTGACCCTTGACCTCGAAAATCTGTAGTGTTCATCATCGCTCCACGGGAAACATTTGTGGAATGTTTGATACTTCAATGATGATAGCTTTGTCTTTTATCCTGTTCACAATGTTTTCAATGTCAAGTACATTGTTAACTTGGCATTTGACCCATTGACCTTGAAAATCAATAGGATTTATTCTCTCTCCATGGGGACCATTTATGGAAGGTATGATGCTTCTCCGATGATGGCATTGTCTTTTATCCTGTTCACAAATTCCGAACACACGGACACCCACACAAACACCCACACACGGACGTATGGTATCGATCGCAACTTTGTTTCGAGGGGATAATAATGAACAATCATGTAATGTGTCATTGACTGGTGACAGATAGATCTCAAAGCTATAATTCTAAAGTCATTCAAAATTCCTAAAGTATTCTGTTGCTTATTTGCGGCGAAATGCTCTTTATGACCTGCTCGCGATGTTTCATACTCTTTTTCCACCTTCTCTCTTGATGATTGGCACTGCCCGCAATTGGGAATGGCCTTAGAAAACCTTTCCTATAATGAATCGGTAAGAAAAGGCTCATTCTCATGTATTAGGTCCAACCCTTTAAAGACATGCACAATTATGAAATCTTTTAATGATATTAAAGGTAAACTAGATCGCGCAGTCGATGGTATACCATCGCAAATACCCGCATTTTCTATGAATAACACTAATGACTATGTATTAGCTAGCCAAAACTGCATATAAGCTAAAAAAAAGTTGCAAAGAACATTCTAACTGATAATAAAAAATTCAGGAGTGTAACTCTTATAGTTTAGAAGATATGGCAAAGTCATACTTTTTTACTTTTGACCTTGGGATCATGTTGAGGTCCACCAAAATTATCCCAATTTATCCTATATTCCAACGGCCATCCAATATCCAAGTTTCAGAAGTGTAAGACCAATAGTTTAGAAGATATGGCAAAGTCATACTTTTTGACTTTTGACATTGGGGTCATGTTGAGGTCGAGGTCACACCAAAAGTATCCCAATTTATTCTATATTCAAAGGGCCAGCCAATAACCAAAGTTTCAGAAGTGTAACTCCAATAGTTTAGAAGATATGGCAAAATCATACTTTTTTACCTTTGACCTTTGGGTCATGTTGAGAACGAGGTCACACCAAAAGTAGCCCAATATATTCTATATTCCAAGGGCCGTACAATAACCAAAGTTTCAGAAGTGTAACTCCGATAGTTTGGAAGAAATGACAAAGTCATACTTTTTTACCTTTGACCTTGGGGTCATGTTGAGGTCAAGGTAACACCAAAAGGAGCCCAATTTATTCTATATTCCAAGGGTCATCCAATAACCAAAGTTCAAGAAGTGTAACTCCAATAGTTTAGAAGATATGGCAAAATAATACTTTTTTACCTTTGACCTTGGGGCCATGTTGAGGTCAAGGTCACGCCAAAAGTAGCCCAGTGCCATCTACATTCCATGTATTATCCACAAGCAAAGTTTGGAAAATGTATCTTAACCGGTTTCAGAGGAGATCCATTCCATAGAAACTCAACGGACGTATGTATACACACATACAAACTTACATACAAACATACATACATACAGACCCCCGGACTGATAGACACTCGACTCTGACACGAAAACAATATACCCGATTTTTCGAATTTTCTTCGAAAAAGCGGGTATAAAAAAGTTGTTTTCCGCAGCGCTTCCTCCTTTGCTCCAACATGGAGCAATTTTTTACTTGTAAGCGTTTGTTGTGACTCTTAACTAACCCTATGGTCTTCTGCATTGGGATCATGTGCTAAAATCTCATGATCGAGCATTTTCAGTTCATTACGAAAACACGCCTATTCAAATATATACAGAATTATGCCACCCAAATGAAAATTGTCCGATAAAAAAAAATCAGATTTCATATTTCTGCTCTAAACATAGATTGTGGGTACTGGTTAGAACCGCCTCGATGACGCGGTTCTTACGACTACCCACTGTCTAGGGGTCAAAATTAGGCAGGCGTGTTTTCGTGATGTGATTTTTTTTTTCTAGTCCAAATATAGATTGTCGGTGCTCGGTGTTCTGAACCCCACTAAAAAAAAAGGAAAATAATGTACCCCTGTACACCAAACTGTCTCTATAGAAAGACTGGTTTATATATAGGGTTGTTCAGTACATATGGGGTAGCCTGAATGTGCTACCTTAAAAACAAGATCATCGTTGTTCAGTACACGAACTTGTTGATGTAATGCTTTTCTTTTCTTAAGGATTTGTAAAACAAAAAATACTAAATGCCTATAGATTACAAAAGTTAATTCTGTCACTTGAGTCACACTTCTCTCGGAGTCTCAAACTTTTCATGGTCACTCAGAATTTCCAGGACGAGTTTACGAAGGGAGTTTGACAGTTGAAATCAGTACAAATAGTTTTGCAGAGTCCAGTTACAGGCAGATAGTCTAACTAGCTGCTACGAGGACTGTTCAAATATGAATGCAAGTAGAACGTTTTCTCTTGCACTAATGCGAAAATCACCTGGAAATAAATATCACAGCGTAGAAAAACATTTTACCTATACATTGATACCAAACCTGTTAAAATCCGTGCACTTTAGCCATGTATATCGTTCGATAAACACTGTCTACTCTTGTATACGAATACAAAACATGGCTGGAAGAAGGTCAGAGTACGCCGTTGAAACACGGTCCTATATTAAGAATCGTGGTATTCTTGGTATACGGTGCAAAGACATTTTTGATGAAATATGTTCGGTTTATGGGCATAATGAAATGTCTTTTCCGACAGTTTTTCGTTGGTGTAAGAAATTCAGCTATGGGCTAGGCTCAACAGATGATGCACCACGTGATCTTGAGGCCGAAAAGAGCAACATCTGCCAAGATGTTTGCTAGAGTGAAAGAAAAAGTTGCTACCGATGCAAGATACACCACTAGGCAAATAGCTAGTATGGTTGGCATCTCATTAGGAGCAGCTGATACAATTCTGAAACGGGATTTGAAAATGAGAAAGAGCTGTGCTATATGGATTCCCCATCTGTTGACAGATGAGCAGAAAAAGACACGCGTTCAGTGCGCCAAGAAGTTGCTTAAAAGTCTCCAAATTACAATGCACGGTCTTTCGCTAATGTCGTCACAGGTGACGAGACATGGGTTCATTTTTCTGAGCCAAAACGAAAGATTCAGAACAAAATATGGGCAACAAAGTATTGCAAAAGACCATGCATTGCAAAGCGGACCATGAGCGTCAAGAAGGTAATGTATGCCATATTCTTTTCAAATCAGGGCCCTGCTATTCAGGTTGCTGTGCCTAAAGGCAAATCTGTAAATGCGAAGTTTTACAAGAATAAAGTTCTTCGAAAATCGAAGAAATATTTCAAAGAACGAAGACCCGCAACTTGTTTGGCCAATGTCAGATTGCTACATGACAACGCGTCATCGCACAAGGCGTTCATTGTGCAAGACTATCTGAAGCAGGAAAAGATTCTTGAACTCCCTCAGCCCCCGTATTCCCCTATACTTGCCCCGTGTGACTTTTTTTTTTGTTCCCGCGGCTGAAAAAATAACCTTTCTGGTCGAGACTCTTAACTAACCCTATGGTCTTCTGCATTGGGATCATGTGCTAAAATCTCATGATCGAGCATTTTCAGTTCATTACGAAAACACGCCTATTCAAATATATACAGAATTATGCCACCCAAATGAAAATTGTCCGATAAAAAAAAATCAGATTTCATATTTCTGCTCTAAACATAGATTGTGGGTACTGGTTAGAACCGCCTCGATGACGCGGTTCTTACGACTACCCACTGTCTAGGGGTCAAAATTAGGCAGGCGTGTTTTCGTGATGTGATTTTTTTTTTCTAGTCCAAATATAGATTGTCGGTGCTCGGTGTTCTGAACCCCACTAAAAAAAAAGGAAAATAATGTACCCCTGTACACCAAACTGTCTCTATAGAAAGACTGGTTTATATATAGGGTTGTTCAGTACATATGGGTTATCCTGAATGTGCTACCTTAAAAACAAGATCATCGTTGTTCAGTACACGAACTTGTTGATGTAATGCTTTTCTTTTCTTAAGGATTTGTAAAACAAAAAATACTAAATGCCTATAGATTACAAAAGTTAATTCTGTCACTTGAGTCACACTTCTCTCGGAGTCTCAAACTTTTCATGGTCACTCAGAATTTCCAGGACGAGTTTACGAAGGGAGTTTGACAGTTGAAATCAGTACAAATAGTTTTGCAGAGTCCAGTTACAGGCAGATAGTCTAACTAGCTGCTACGAGGACTGTTCAAATATGAATGCAAGTAGAACGTTTTCTCTTGCACTAATGCGAAAATCACCTGGAAATAAATATCACAGCGTAGAAAAACATTTTACCTATACATTGATACCAAACCTGTTAAAATCCGTGCACTTTAGCCATGTATATCGTTCGATAAACACTGTCTACTCTTGTATACGAATACAAAACATGGCTGGAAGAAGGTCAGAGTACGCCGTTGAAACACGGTCCTATATTAAGAATCGTGGTATTCTTGGTATACGGTGCAAAGACATTTTTGATGAAATATGTTCGGTTTATGGGCATAATGAAATGTCTTTTCCGACAGTTTTTCGTTGGTGTAAGAAATTCAGCTATGGGCTAGGCTCAACAGATGATGCACCACGTGATCGTGAGGCCGAAAAGAGCAACATCTGCCAAGATGTTTGCTAGAGTGAAAGAAAAAGTTGCTACCGATGCAAGATACACCACTAGGCAAATAGCTAGTATGGTTGGCATCTCATTAGGAGCAGCTGATACAATTCTGAAACGGGATTTGAAAATGAGAAAGAGCTGTGCTATATGGATTCCCCATCTGTTGACAGATGAGCAGAAAAAGACACGCGTTCAGTGCGCCAAGAAGTTGCTTAAAAGTCTCCAAATTACAATGCACGGTCTTTCGCTAATGTCGTCACAGGTGACGAGACATGGGTTCATTTTTCTGAGCCAAAACGAAAGATTCAGAACAAAATATGGGCAACAAAGTATTGCAAAAGACCATGCATTGCAAAGCGGACCATGAGCGTCAAGAAGGTAATGTATGCCATATTCTTTTCAAATCAGGGCCCTGCTATTCAGGTTGCTGTGCCTAAAGGCAAATCTGTAAATGCGAAGTTTTACAAGAATAAAGTTCTTCGAAAATCGAAGAAATATTTCAAAGAACGAAGACCCGCAACTTGTTTGGCCAATGTCAGATTGCTACATGACAACGCGTCATCGCACAAGGCGTTCATTGTGCAAGACTATCTGAAGCAGGAAAAGATTCTTGAACTCCCTCAGCCCCCGTATTCCCCTATACTTGCCCCGTGTGACTTTTTTTTTGTTCCCGCGGCTGAAAAAATAACCTTTCTGGTCGAAAATTTGTTTAGCGCAAACACCTCGTTTCTGCAATATTCCAGTGCCTTCATAGTATACCTCGAAAAGACTACCAAAATGCATTCAATGATTGGATCAGAAGACTGAAAGTTTGTATGTCTGTTAAAGGGGAATACTTTGAGGGGACAAAATAAATGTTTCATCGAAATCTATCACGGAATCATTTTTATGTGCTTAGTTGCATTCATATTTGAACAGTCCTCGTAATTTGCAGAAATGTTCAACACCAGGAGATAATGTTTCATGCAAAAAACCAGGTCCATACCTCCAAGGTCAAGGTCATTCTTGGAGGTCAAATGTCAAAAAAGGGTCCAAAACTTAAACACTGTCAATAACTTTCTAAGGATTAATACGAGCATCGACATATTTTCAGGCGGGGCCATCCATGTACTGAGGACGCATTTCTAGTTTTTATTTTTTATTTGTTTATTTATTTCCTAGTTGATTTTCCATCAGGTTAACAAGCTATTAACGAACACAATCTAAACGCTACTTATTATACAGAAAAGTGAGGTTTACGGGGTATTACAGGGTATTCAACACGAAAACACGCCCATATAATTTTAACCCATTTTTATATCGTAAAAGTGTTGCTTACAAGGGTCTATATAGTTTTTCTTATTTCTGCTCAAAAACACAGATTCTCGGTACTGGTTAGAACCGCCTCGTCGAAGCGGTTCTAACGAGTACCCTCAAACTTTGTTTTGAACATAGATATAAAACATTATGAAAACACACCCGTGCGACATTTCTGATGAAAACCCATGATATGTTTTCTTATTTATACTACAAAAATAGGTTGTGGGTGCTCTTTATAACCGCCTCATTAGGTGGTTCTTACGAATACCCGCAGGTTATGTCTTGGAGCAGAAATAAGAAAAATAATGTATACTCCCGTAAATTCCAATTTTCTCTATATAAAGTGGGGTTTAGGGGTGTTCATTTCACGGACTTTGATTCTTGAGCCCGTCTGCGCGCATGACCTAAATGACACTTTTACAGGGGAGTGTGTGTGTGTGAATTCGGGTTTAACGTCGCTTTCAACAATTTTTCAGTCATATCACGACGGTGTCTGGTTGCGAGAGGGAGCTCAATGCTCACATTTATAGTGCTGCCTCACTGAAGTATCATGTCCCAGACACATTACATGATACCACACCCAGTCACATTATCCTGACACCGGGTCGACCAGTCCTAGCTCTACCCCGTAAATCTGAGTGTCAAGCGAGGAGCAGCTAGTACCACATTTAACGACTTTGGTATGTCACGGCCCGGGATCGAACCCGTGACCTCCCGTTCCCCGGAGCGGACACTCTACCGACTGAGCTATTGGGGCCGGTTTACAGGGGAGCTATGCAGTCTGATGATTTGCCAGCATATGCGGGTTGATTTCTATATTTACTCAGGTGCAATATCCCTAATTTATATTGTCTCGCAAAGCACGGGTCGTTGGATCGATTCCGGGCTTCTCCAGACTTTCAGACGAGACTTTAAACCGAGCTCCCGACTAGATATGGCTTTATTTGTTGGTGGGACGTAAAACCCTAACTCATTCACACCCAGATTTACAGAAACTGAACAAAATCACTCATAACAATGAGCCAGGTGCTTCTA
This sequence comes from Lucinisca nassula, assembly GCA_963580285.1. Lineage (NCBI taxonomy): Eukaryota > Metazoa > Mollusca > Bivalvia > Lucinida > Lucinidae > Lucinisca > Lucinisca nassula. The sequence continues at coordinate 40,556,182 of OY757023.1, read as the reverse complement.
TATTTTTTTCTTAGGCTGCTATTCTGATTACGATCGGCTGGAAAGATGGGAAATAATCTTGAATGGTCATTCCTACCAAAACCAAAGAAAAAAACTTAATTTGTTAAGAGTTTACGAGTACTGGCCAGTGGTTATTAAGGAATTATGTTGACCTGGCCAAAGGTGGCTGTTGTTATGGATACAATTGGATACTAAAGAAGTGTGACCAGTGTGCATCGAGATATAAGGGTCCTTTTTGGGACATTGGCAAACAGTGTAGGCCCAGAAAAGACGTCACAGAACGTTGCGTCTGATCTGAGTCTACACTGTTTGCTCAAAGAACACACATTTTTGTACAACTTACATCAAACAAAACATACCTGACACCCGACACCCATTTAATTGATATTGGACCACTCCAAACGTATTAGGTGGAAGATTCCATTGTCATACATCAGTTAAAAAGTTTGTCTTTCAAGTGTCTACCATATTTTCCCTATTTTGACTACAAACATAGATTGTGGACACTAGTTAGAAACACAATAAACACCACGTCAAGGCGGTTCTGATGAGCACCCATTAACCAGTAAACAACAGTGACTTGCTATTTGAAATTAAATCGGAATGACGTCCATAAAACTTTGAAAACAACAGTGACTTGCTATTTGAAATTAAATCGGAATGACGTCCATAAAACTTTGAAAAGGCTTTTCGTAGTTTATGATATCGATAACCCTTATTAAGAAGTTTTGCAGTTAACAATTATTAGTGAATACGAGTGTTGAAGTTATTTACATGACTAGACACGCTGGCAAGTCGAATTAATTGCGAAATAGAAACGCCATATAATGCCGCATGAGGAACATCACCACCCAAGAAAGGAAACTTTAAAATACCAAAATCGTCGCGTTTATCATATTTTTTGCAAGAAACAATCTACAAAACAAATGTAAATCCAAAAACGGGGCCTCGGTATCAGAAGTTTTTATTAAGTTTTTCTTTTATAAGATTGTGAGGAAGTGAAGTGTAAAGGGTGAAAAAATCTTTAGTAGACAGACTTGAAGCACGAAAACGTCTGGATTTCAATTTATTTAAAACTTCATTAGAATATTCATAGACCAAAAAGAGTTATCCCTGATCTTTCAAAGACTTTGTCGCAATATTTGATTGCATGTTTTTTGATGGCAGTAAAACATGAAGTTAATAATATGGAAAGTTCAGTGGTGGTAAAATAGCTGTAACTTGCAATAAACTGTGCTTTGTATGTTTAGGCAACCAATATAACGTAGGAAGCTTGTCTTGGCCTTCTGTAACCTATACAGCAAACTTGGTGGCTGAACGACAACTGTGGTCATCAACTAAAGCCCTCTCTATAGCCAAAGACTGCAGTTTATAGGCCTTAGTACCACCAAGTTCTTGCTGAAAAGTGTTAACATAGTGGAGCCGTCAAACAACGACCACATTGTTAGCGGCCTTATCTGCTGGAGCTAGAACAAACTTCTTATGAAATTATTGAATGCATAGTAAAGACGTCAGTAATACGTTCGTGTTTTGAGAGAAGAAATAAATGCGTTTGTTCACTAGTTTCAGAATGCTAAGCTTCCATTCTTTGAGAGCTTTATACTCAACATACTCTCATTTTTTACACCATCGATTACCAAATTCATTCAAGGCAACAGCGATTTCATCTCATTGAAATCAATTTTAAAAGGCAATCGATATTTCGGTCCTTTAGAAATTAAAGCCTCGAAAATAAAGTTAATGATCTGCACATTTTTGCCGTATGTTAATTCCGCATTTTGACTGCATAAACTGCATAATGACGTTAGGTTTCCAACATTTATCGCAGAATATAGTCGCAAATGTCGATGTTATGCAGTGAGACGTGCGTTACATTCGCAAGTGCATTTGTGGACCGAAATATTTTATTGGCATATGTTTCATTTTGTATTTGATCTCGTGTCTGTAATTGTAACTTTGACATGTAGGTGCTGTTTTGTGTGAAGGCTAGATGGCACTATTATCTCACCTAAACAAACCGGACAGCAATGTCCAGTAGGTCGGTACTGGTTGACACAATGCAGTGGCTTGCATTGTATTTTACTACATCTTGTATCGCCTTTCTGAAACAAAAATCACATACATTCTTCTATAAATTAAAGTTGAAATAAAATGTATTTCCGCATACCTTTTTCAAGTGTAAATATACGCTGTTCCTTGAGTTTTACCAGTCCGCTCTGTGAAATACAAATTATCTAATTGTTGTTAATTGGACAGTTCCAGCTATTGTGAAAGCTAAAATTCAACAGTAAAACATGACCGTTGAGCCCTACATTGATTGAAAACAACAGCAAAATGTCCAAAGTAGTAACTTCCGGCGCTTTGATTACAGCTTGGCAGCGGGCACTGTCATTAATATGATAAATGTGTGAACGCCAAACGCCCAACTTACAATTATGGTGGGGAATCAATAATAATATAGATAGGTACCCACTTGAGCATAAAGATGATGCTTGTAAACACTGATGACAACCTGGATTCTAGACGTTACCAGAATCATATACATTGGCATAATAGTGCATATTTTTAACTAATCGCGGCTTGATTTGGCGCCGTGTCATGCGACAAATCGATGCAGTATATGCTTAATTTGAAGCTCAAAACAGCAGTGTTCTGTAACCTCCTGTCAGTAGTCTTGTTCTTGTAGGAATAAGAAGAAATATTTTCGCCCCTATTTCCCCTAAATATGGTGAGGTTTTCAAGACTTGTTCAGGTGTCATACCTAGGTGTTTTCATTCCTGTTAAAGGGCAGCGTTATTGAAGACAAGTACAGAATGGCACTACTGTTCAAGACTATATATTCATTTGTTCTCAATTCAAAACCTTCTGTATTAACAATGTTGGACTTTACTTCGTAAGACTACTTAAACAACTAGAGCCAGTGTTTATGAAACACAATGCCCCCAACTGCTTGACCCTAACACTGCTTGTCCCTAACAGTAATTGAGATATCTTGTTTTTATGTGGCTGTAATGCTGAAATTACACAAGAAAAGCTGTAGTTAATCATCTACTCATCATCCCTGACCAGTCTGTGAAGTTTCGGGGAAAAACCTAAAATAGTTTTTTAGATATCTTGCTTACAAACTTAAAACGCGAAAAATTTCAAAGGGCCATAACTCAAGAAAAAAATTTCGGATTTTTTTCAAAAGTTAATCAGTTCATCTACTCATCATCCCCAACCAGCCTGTAAAGTTTCAGGGCAATAGCTCAAACAATTTTTGAGATATCTTGCTTACAAGCTGAAAACACGAAAAAAATCAAAGGGCCATAACTCAAGAAAAAAAAATTGGATTTTTTTCAAAAGTTAATCAGTTCATCTACTCATCATACCCAACCAGTCTGTGAAGTTTTGGGGAAAAAACCTCATATAGTTTTTGAGATATCTTGCTTACAAACTTAAAACGCGAAAAATTTCAAAGGGCCATAACTCAAGAAAAAAATATAGGATTTTTTTTCAACAGTTAATCAGTTCATCTACACATCATCCCAAACCAGCTTGTAAAGTTGCAGGGCAATCGCTCAAACAATTATTGAGATATCTTGCTTACAAGCTGAAAACACGAAAAAAATCTAAGGGCCATAACCCAAGAAAAAAAAATCGGATTTTTTTCAAAAGTTGATCAGTTCATCTACTCATCATCCCCGACAAGTCTGTGAAGTTTCGGGGAAAAACCTCAAATAGTTTTTTTAGATATCTTGCTTACAAACTTAAAACGCGAAAAATTTCAAAGGGCCATAACTCAAGAAAAAAATTTCGGATTTTTTTCAAAAGTTAATCAGTTCATCTACTCATCATCCCCAACCAGCATGTAAAGTTTCAGGGCAATAGCTCAAACAGTTTTTGAGATATCTTGCTTACAAGATTTCATAGTATTTTTTGCAAAGGGGCATAACTCAAAAAAGGGGCATAATCCTGACGAGAAAAAAAACACGGGTCAATTATTTTTTCATGAGGAATCCATATATGAAATTTCAAAAACCTAGCACCCATGGTTCTAAAGTTATGCTATGCAGTAAAAAGTGGGACGGACGTAAGGACGGAAGGACGGAAGGACGCCAAAACGCGAAAAATTTCAAAGGGCCATAACTCAAGAAAAAAATTTCGGATTTTTTTCAAAAGTTAATCAGTTCATCTACTCATCATCCCCAACCAGCCTGTAAAGTTTCAGGGCAATAGCTCAAACAATTTTGAGATATCTTGCTTACAAGCTGAAAACACGAAAAAAATCAAAGGGCCATAACTCAAGAAAAAAAAATTGGATTTTTTTCAAAAGTTAATCAGTTCATCTACTCATCATACCCAACCAGTCTGTGAAGTTTTGGGGAAAAACCTCATATAGTTTTTGAGATATCTTGCTTACAAACTTAAAACGCGAAAAATTTCAAAGGGCCATAACTCAAGAAAAAAATATAGGATTTTTTTTCAACAGTTAATCAGTTCATCTACACATCATCCCAAACCAGCTTGTAAAGTTGCAGGGCAATCGCTCAAACAATTATTGAGATATCTTGCTTACAAGCTGAAAACACGAAAAAAATCTAAGGGCCATAACTCAAGAAAAAAAAAATCGGATTTTTTTCAAAAGTTGATCAGTTCATCTACTCATCATCCCCGACAAGTCTGTGAAGTTTCGGGGAAAAACCTCAAATAGTTTTTTTAGATATCTTGCTTACAAACTTAAAACGCGAAAAATTTCAAAGGGCCATAACTCAAGAAAAAAATTTCGGATTTTTTTCAAAAGTTAATCAGTTCATCTACTCATCATCCCCAACCAGCATGTAAAGTTTCAGGGCAATAGCTCAAACAGTTTTTGAGATATCTTGCTTACAAGATTTCATAGTATTTTTTGCAAAGGGGCATAACTCAAAAAAGGGGCATAATCCTGACGAGAAAAAAAACACGGGTCAATTATTTTTTCATGAGGAATCCATATATGAAATTTCAAAAACCTAGCACCCATGGTTCTAAAGTTATGCTATGCAGTAAAAAGTGGGACGGACGTAAGGACGGAAGGACGGAAGGACGGACGGACGAACAGGGCAAAACCAATATGCCCCACAACTTCTTCGAAGTTGGGGGCATAAAAAAGTCAGTATTACAGGCAAATTTCAGATGTAGGTCGACGTTGTACCGAATGCAAATTAAACATGTATTCAGTGATCCGCCCTCACTGTTATTTCGCTGCAGACTGCAATTAAGTTATATTTTCTGACATTGCTTACATTAAATGAAAATAATATCTAATTCTAAATCGACTTTTTATGATGAAGACAAGACATCTGTCACATTCAAATAATATAAAACGTTCACATCTATGAAAACTAATGTATTCATCCACATGTAACTGCCGGTGTGACACCAAAATAACATGATAATCTAGATTAAATATATGCACCATTAAGGAATATAACTATAAAACAGCTATATAATAAAACAATTGTATTATGTGCACTTGTTCTATTGCCAACAACTTTTGACAGTGACTGTATCTAATTATTTATTTATTTATTTATTAATTTGTTTATCAACCTAAACATTTGAACGATTTAAAAGTTTGAGCCTGATAGATACTGACCAAAAATGTAGATGGCCTGTCTGCGACCAGGGAAAACATGCGGTTTCTCCTCTTGTAAGCGGCCTGTCTACATCAAAATCAATTAACCCTTGTGGTATAGCCTTTCAAAACGCAATAAGATATTACTACACGTTCAATTTTGACCAATGTTTTAGGTACAGTGCCTTTAGCTGATTTTTTGCCAAAGAAAGACCGCCTTTGGACGGTCAATATTAAAAAAATAAAAGTGAAGGCAATTCTCAGGAATCGATTCAATTAACCCTCAGCTCCCATCAGTGGCAGCAAAGGGAAAGAAACACAAACATGAAACAACCATACCCCAACGGAAACACCAATAGCGAAAGGCCAAAATGACAGTTACTTTCCCACAAAATGACCGATTGGCTATCCAAAACAAAAAGATATAAGCGATACACACACTCATAGGCAAACCATAATAAAAATAAACGGCCACAGAAGAACCGCCTTGAAACTGTCAGTAAAAATTCACTGGGGTGGGGGTGGGGTGGGGGGCTTAAATCGATTTAACGCGGCCGCAATCCTCGCACTTACTTCCGTCGCGATTTAGACATGTCAAATAATTTGTTCAGTCCGCATGAAGGCCCCACTAACTCATCAGTGCATTATCTCAGAGAAAACAAAATCAAACAACCACAGAGATGACTCGACAGCAAGAAACCACTGAAATGCTGGAGCAAATGAAAACCAACAGTTGGACACCGATGGGCCTGACCAGAGACAGAGCAGCAAGCACCAACCAACATTACATGAAACTAAATTCTCCCTAATTACCAGTAAGCCTTTACGCTGGAACCGTCATAGAATCTGAGACCTGACCCACCGGCGTGCAATTAAAGAGGGTTATCTACCACGCATGCAGTCTGTCGTATAACATTTATGTTGTACCCTATCTTTTTATATCGAAAAATGATTTTACGACAGTGGATGCTGAAGTCATAGTATTTATATATTTTTCTGAATTTATATACTAAGTCACCGTAAAATTCGGGTTCCGATAGACCTTGTTGCAGAAGAGATTTAAGTCCAACATTGAATTTTGAAATTAAATCGGAATGGCGTCTATAAAATTTTGACAAGAGGGCCAAGTGACCCTGAATCGCTCACCTGATTTCAAGATGTATTTGTCTAAATCGCGACGGAAGTAAGGGCGAGGATTGTGGCCACGTAAAATCAATTTAAGCCTCCCCCATTGGAATTCGTTTCCGCTGACCGTTCCAAGGCGGTTCTTCTATCGCGGTTTATTTTTGTTATGGCTTGTCTTTGGGTGTTTGTGCCGCTTATAATATTTTATTTTGGATAGCCTATTGGCCTTTTTGTGGGAAAGTAACTGTCCTTTTGGCTTTCCGCTGTTGGTGTTTCCGTTGGGGACTTTTGTTTCATGTTGTGTTTCTTTCCCTTTGGTGTCTCTGATGGGAGCTGTGGGTTGATTGTGTCGATTCCTGAACATTGCCTCCACTTCTTTTTCGCTCATGAGAGCGGAACAATTTAAGCTATTTTGATAAGGACTCTACTAGGCATTATTATTGTGAAGTTTGAATCAAACTGGCCGAGGGTTTAGGAAAGGTTCACGTTTGAAGCAAATTTACGATGTTTTTTATTTTAGCTCCGGTCTCCATTTTGCTCATCAGGGCGAAACCGTTTTAGCTATTTTAGTAGAGCGTCACCTAAGCAACATTCCTGTCAAGTTTGAATGAAATTGACTGAATGGTAGAGGAGAAGATGTTGTTTAATTTTTGTTGTATTTTTAGCTCTGGTGGTCATCTTGTTTGTCAGAGCAGAACGATTATAGCTAGTTTGGTAGGGGGCCACTCAGGTAATATTCCTGTGAAGTTTAAATTGAATTGACCCAGTGGTTTAGGAGGAGTTCGCATTAAAAGCAAATTGTTAACGACGCACGACGGAGGACGGACATTCGCTGATCACAATAGCTCACTATGTGGTGAGCTAAAAAGCCTTTTCGTAGTTTATGATACCGATAACCCTGATTAAGAAGTTTTGCAGTTAACAATTTATTACGAGTGTTGAAGTCAGTAATATGACTTGACACTCTGGCTAACTAACGTGAGAGTTGAACGATTTAGCTATTGTCGTAGGGAGTCAACTGGGAAACATTCATGCTAAGTTTGAATCAAATTGGCCCAAGGGTTATGGAATTATGAAGTTATGAATTTGCGATATTTTTCTTGTTTTAGCTCTGGCGGCCATTTGTTCATCAAACCGGGGTCGCTTTAGCTATTTTGGTAGATGGTCATCGAAGAAAAATTCACATGAAGTTTGAATGAAATTGGCCAAAGGATGCAGGAGGAGTTGTCGTTTGAAGAGTTTTCTATTTTTAGCTTTCGCGGCCATTTTGTTCGTCAGAGCGGAATGATTTAGCTATTTTGGTAGGGAGTCATCTAGGTAACATTCCTGTTAAGTTTGAATCCAGTTGGCCCAAGAGTTTAGGAGGAGTTTGCGTTTGAAACAAATTTACGATGTTTTCTATTTTTAGCTCCAACGGCCATTTTGCTCATCGGAGCGGAATCGTTTTAGCTATTTTGGTTGAGAGTCACCTAAGCAACATTCCTATGGATTTTGAATGAAACTGGCTTAAGTGTACAGATTCTTCTACTTTTAGCTGAGGGTTTAGGAGCAGTTCGCATTTCAAGCAAACTGTTAACGACGCACGACGGACGACGGACATTCACTGATCACAATAGCTCACTATGAGCACTTCGTGCTTAGGTGAGCTAAAAAAGGCTTTTCGTAGTTTTCGATACCGATAACCCTTATTAAGAAGTTTTGCAGTTAACAATTTATTACGAGCGTTGAAGTCAGTAACATGACTAGACACTCTGGCAAATCGAATAAATTTCGAAATATAAATGTCATAGGATGCCACTCGAGTAACATCACCATCCAAGAAAAGAAAATTTACAATCTCAAAATCAAAATCATCGCGTTTATCATAAATTTGCCAGGAAGCAAACCCATCTATACTCAGATTCAATGAAAACGTTCCAATTTTAGAATTTTGATTTCTTTAGCTTAAGGTAGAAATGACTGACTTTTTCAATTGATAAATACGGTATTGTAAATTTGTCACGGAAGCATGATTTTGTTTAACACGAATACTGCATGATTTTCATGATGTGCATGTGCACGTGCAAAATGCAAAAATGCTAAATGTTCGTAACCATGATATTTTTGCACTTGCTTTACTGCCATTACAATGTCCGGATTCTTTACGTTAAATTTCATAAGAACAAGCCACTGGGACGACTAACTATCGTCGATCGTCATCGTGCCCTCGGTATGATTGAAGGTGCGCTTTCATGCCGCAAAGTTGCAGAGCGTATGGGTTGTTCTCACACTACGATTGCTCGATTGGTTGAAAGGCACAACGCTACGGGGTCTGCGGACGATAGACAACGCCCTGGACGTGAACGTATTACTACACGTCAGCAGGACCGGAACATTGTTTTGAGTCATTTACGCGACCGATTCAGAACGTCTGTTGAAACTGTCCAGAAGACTTTGTGAACCCATAACCTTCGCGTAAGTGCCTTATCATTGCGGCGGCGTCTCCAGGAACACAGTATTTCCCGCCATACGATGTGTAGGGGAACGTTTTGACGGCGGAACTTCGAATCAGTCGCTTAAATTGGTGTCAACAGCGTATCCAACGGACATAACAGCGATGTCGTGGTGTACTGTTCTCGAAAGAGTAACGTTTTTGTGTTGAAATGTTTGATAGGCGGCTTAAAGTATGGCTTCGACGTGGGGAGCGATTTCAAGACTGTTGTGTTAAACAGGTGTTACGTTGGGGTGGCGGTAGCGTAATGGTGAGGGGAATGCTCTCATGGCGCCACAAAACCCAACTCATCGTTGTTGATGGCAAATTGACGGCACGTCGGTACACCGATACATTAGGTAGTACCGTTTTACGCAGCAATGGCGACGTTATGCTTTTCCGATAGGACAAAACACGTGCTCATTCTGCGAGGCTAACCATTGACTTTTACAATCAAAATGGTGTGTAAGTTTCTTCCTTGGCCTGCGTTTTCGCCGGATTTATAGCCAATTGAGCACCTTTGAGACCAGCTCAAAAAACGTGCTTATCAGTATTTCTCGCCATACGATGTGTAGGGGGGGGGGGGGGGGGCGTTTTGACGGCGGAACTTCGAATCAGTCGCTTAAATTGGTGTCAACAGCGTATCCGACGGACATAACAGCGATGTCGTGGTGTACTGTTCACGAACTATCGTCAATCAACCGTCAGCAGTTTGCCATGGCGCTACAGGAAGAACATGACATCACATAGGACCAGATAGAGCGTCGAAGCATGAGGAGTCGATGCCAAGCAACTTGATGCTAATAATGGACATACCCGGTATTAGGATATGTGTTTTTGATTTTTCGGGTCTCTGTATCTCTGCATCTAATGAAATGCTGTAACTCTGTGGTGAGTCTGTGGAAAAGTAAGTGGTAATTCATCAAACGTGATTAAATGCTGGAAATATAGTGAATCATATAGTACCGGTGGTGCGTTTCCATTGGATCTGAGTATACAATAGATAGATGTAAATCCAAAAAAGGTTCTTGGGGTAAATTTGACAAACTTCTGTGGGCTTCAACTCCGGAATTTATGAAATTTCAATCCTCGCCCTCAGTTCCAGTGCAGTATCAAACATAATCACAATAGCAGATTGATCCGCATGGAGGCTTCCCAGCTCAACAGTGATTCATAATAAAACACACAGAAAAACGATCATGTAAAGATCAGTACAATCATGAATCAGGGGCGAGGACTCAACAACAATTTGACGTCAGAGCAGAAGAAAACCAACAGTTAGATCACGGAGGGTTGAGCCGCGGAAATATCAGTTTCCACCCTCTTGCGCAGACGAAAGTTGAAGATTAATAGTCAAGAACCAAAACAGAAGCACTTTACATCGTCAATATGGTACACCCACCCTATAAATGATAGAGATTTGAAGTTTTGAAATTATCCGATGATCTCCCTTTGTATAAGACATGTAACATTATTTGAACTGCCAATGTTTCAATACATGTCGATATGTTTGGGAAACGCTTATTTAGACATCATTCCGATTTAATTTCAAAATTCAATGTTGGACTTAAATCGCGTCTGCGACAAGGTCTATCGGAACCCGAATTTCACGGTGACTTAGTATATAAATTCAGAAAAAAAAAACAATATATACTTGCAATGATTTCAGCGCCCAATTTCGTAAAATCATTCGTTATAAGAAGATTGGGTACAACATACATGTTATTCGACGCACTTCATGCATTGTAGTTAACCCAATCACGGTTGACAATTAACATTCCGATTGTTTCAACGAATAGATCGGAATATTTGGCTTGTCGGTACTGTCGTTAACAATGCCGTGTAGCATATTCGAGTGAAGGTTTTTCACGTGGTCAGTTATTGCGATGTGTAAATTTGGTCGAACTAGTGGTCAGTTTCTAGACGGCTTTCGGTCAGAGTACAGCTTACAAAACCGGTTTGGATAGTAAGAAGAAAGGGCGTTGTTGGTCATTTTCAACATGGAGCGAGAAGAAATGGAAGATTAGTAGCTGATAAAGTGAACTCAGCTGTGAGAAGTTGCCAGAACGAGCTTCTATCTGGAATTCACACACTAATTACATCCGAAGTACAAAAGATAAGTGAAGGCCAGAAAGTTTTTTTTCAGAATTTCAGAATTTGGTGGTTAACCCAATCACGGTTGGCAACTTTGCTTCCCGCTTTGATTGCACACCAGTGGGTCGGGCCTAAGATTTTATGACGGTTCCAGCGTAAAAACATAAATGGAATTTTATTTCATTTTAGTATTCTTTATGTTGGTTGGCGCCTGATGCTCCGTCTTTGGTCGGGCCCCTCCGAGTCTAACTGTTGGTTTTGTTTTGCTCCAGCGATTATGTTGTTGTATGCTGTCGAGTCCTCAACCTTGTTTCATCTCTGTAGTTTTATGATTTGTATGTTCTCGGAGATGTTACACTGATGAGATAGGAAGCCTTCATGCGGACTAAACAAAATTAGTGTATACCGCGACAGAGGTAAGGGCGAGGATTATGGCCATGTATAATCGATTTAAGCCCCCCAGTGGAACTCTTTCCACTGACCGTTCCAAGGCGGTGCTTCTGTGGCGATTTATTTTTGTTGTTGTTTGTTACTTACTGTGTGTATCACTTGTGTCTATATGTTGTGGATGGCCATTTGGCCATTTTGTGGGAAAGTAACTGTCCTTTTGGCCTTCCTTTGTTTAGGTTTCCATTATGGTCTGGTCGCTTAATATTTGTGTCTCTTTCCCTTTGGTGTCTTTGATGGGTGGAGTAAATTAATTGTATCGATTCCTGATCTTTGTTTTACTTCTACTTTACAACTTAGTAAGATTGCTTCAATTACATCGTCTGACTATAAATTCAAAAGAAAATCCACCGAAGAGCAGTACATGGTTAATAACAAAATTCTCGACAAAGTCAAGACTTGACCCATCTTCTTTCTTATGAATGTTTTCATTGCTCTTAAAGGAACTCATTTTTGATTTTTATTTGCCTTCACTGCAGCTGGTGTTGTGCCGTGTGGCGGCCGTAAAACGTCTCCCCGTGCATCAACCATAGTGCAGTTTATATTTTACTTTTGGTCCTTTGAGATCAGCGTGAATATTCTGAGAAATCAGAAATAAATTATTGGTTTAGACTCATATTCTAAACAGGTGTTTAATTATTTGGACCCATTTTTGATTTATATCAGTCTTTGAATCGACTGCCTATTCGAAATTCGCAAAATTGCAGTATATTTCCTCCGGCTTTCTTTGCCGGATCATTACAGGGTCACTGATGAGGCTTTATTAGCCGAAACTACGTAGTATGACCCATCTTCTTTCTTATGAATGTTTTCATTGCTCTTAAAGGAACTCATTTTTGTTTTTTATTTGCCTTCACTGCAGCTGGTGTTTTGCCGTGTGGCGGCCGTAAAACGTCTCCCCGTACATCAACCATAGTGCAGTTTATATTTTACTTTTGGTCCTTTGAGATCAGCGTGAATATTCTGAGAAATCAGAAATAAATTATTGGTTTAGACTCATATTCTAAACAGGTGTTTAATTATTTGGACCCATTTTTGATTTATATCAGTCTTTGAATCGACTGCCTACTCGAAATTCGCAAAATTGCAGTATGTGACCTCCGGCTTTCTTTGCCGGATCATTACAGGGTCACTGATGAGGCTTTATTAGCCGAAACTACGTAGTATGACCCATCTTCTTTCTTATGAATGTTTTCATTGCTCTTAAAGGAACTCATTTTTGAATTTTATTTGCCTTCACTGCAGCTGGTGTTGTGCCGTGTGGCGGCCGTAAAACGTCTCCCCGTACATCAACCATAGTGCAGTTTATATTTTACTTTTGGTCCTTTGAGATCAGCGTGAATATTCTGAGAAATCAGAAATAAATTATTGGTTTAGACTCATATCCTAAACAGGTGTTCAATTATTTGGACCCATTTTTGATTTATATCAGTCTTTGAATCGACTGCCTATTCGAAATTCGCAAAATTGCATTATGTTTCCTCCGGCTTTCTTTGCCGGATCATTACAGAGTCACTGATGAGGCTTTATTAGCCGAAACTACGTAGTATGACCCATCGTCTATCTTATGAATGTTTTCATTGCTCTTAAAGGAACTCATTTTTGATTTTTATTTGCCTGCACTGCAGCTGGTGTTGTGCCGTGTGGCGGCCGTAAAACGTCTCCCCGTACATCAACCATAGTGCAGTTTATATTTTACTTTTGGTCCTTTGATATCAGCGTGAATATTCTGAGAAATCAGAAATAAATTATTGGTTTAGACTCATATTCTAAACAGGTGTTTAATTATTTGGACCCATTTTTGATTTATATCAGTCTTTGAATCGACTGCCTATTCGAATTTCGCAAACTTGCAGTATGTTTCCTCCGGCTTTCTTTGCCGGATCATTACAGGGTCACTGATGAGGCTTTATTAGCCGAAACTACGTAGTATGACCCATCTTCTTTCTTATGAATGTTTTCATTGCTCTTAAAGGAACTCATTTTTGATTTTTATTTGCGGCAGGAATATAGACACGTCAGAGTTCTCGCAGGCTAGAGAGAATCTTGCTATTTTCAAATAGATGAATAATACTGCTTCTATTACCAGTGCAAACATGCCTCTTGGTTTTAAAAGACTACAGAGCTTGAGATGTCATATCGTTATCGGGTAATAGTCCCTCGAAATTGGGAGCATTGTCTCCAGAATAACCCAAATAATTTTGTCCGGGCCGTCAAATCTCGTTTATTAAATAAAAGTAAATTCTACTTCTACTACAGTACTATTAATAATTTTATAAGCGATTTCGATATTTAAGCATTTGTACACACAATGGCGCATTCTAATTTTTAAGTTTTTTTTAGTAGACACATACGCATCATACGTTACATACGTATACGCATACACTCATACGTGCATGTACGCTTACTTACGCAAAACGTTCAGTACACGATCATATACTTCCGTGTTTTAATTCTAATGCACATGTTAGACCTACGGACCTATAGACGATTATATTTCACGTTTTCCATATATTTCAGCCACTAACATACTGAAGCAGCGACAGAAGGTGTTCAGAATAACAGACGAATCCGAAATGGGATGGAAGGTTGTCGACGAATATATACCATCCGAGGTCGCCAGCGACGAGAAAGATCAGAAACGCATACATAGAGCTCAGGCGAGAGCGAGCACAAAGGCGAACGCAGGCAGGGGAGAAGGTTGAGGCGATGGTTTCTATATGGTCCAGGGCGATTTCAACAGCCAATCCCTACGCCATCAACTGTAAATCAGTTGCAGCAGCAGCAACAACAACCCAACAGACTCGGATTGTTTTTGCATGTGGTCAAGGGGGCACTCGAAATTTGAGTGTCCTAATGCCAAAAAGTATGTTCAGTAGTTCAGATTATATATTTGCATCGTTTCAGTCAGGTCACAACACCTTTACAGGGGGTAACAGAACAGAAGAACACACCAATGCGCAGGTCGAATGATATCAAATATCAGGTAAGATACTGGAAAAGGCTGTCGACGCTTCAGAAAGTAGGTCTGAAATTTTAGAAACAGAAAGTATTGAAGATTCTGCTATAATATCTCCATACAAAAGATTAAAGACTAATAAAGTTAAATGACAAAACGCAGGCGCAAGTCAATATATTTTATCAGTAATAGACGAGGGGTTCAAAATACCATTCAAAGACACACCTTGTATCTCTCATGCTAAACACAATAAATCTGCTAGAGATAACGCTACATTTGTAAAGCAAGAAACACAAAAGGTGATCTCCAAAAAGTGCGTATCAGAGGTTCATAGTAAACCACATGTAGTTCATCGTTTGACTGTCGTATCTAACAGGAAAGGTAAGCCAAGAATAGTGCTAGATTGCCGTAATATAAATGGCAATTTGCATAAGTTTAAGGTCAAGTACGAGGACATGCAGACAGCTCGACAAGTTGTCAAGAAAGGGTCCCGCTTGTTTAACTTTGATATCTTTAATACCCATAGATTTTGTTTAGGCTTCTCCTGGTTTGACGGTGACAAGGAGCATTTTTACGTCTATAATTCTTTACCGTTTGGTTTGACAACAGCGGGATATATTTTCACAAAAGTAGTAGTAAAGGTAATGGTTATGTATTGGAGGTCAAAAGGTCACAAAGTAGTCACATTTTTAGATGATGGGATAGGTGGTCACATTAGCAAGGAAAACGCTCTCGTTTCGAGCAGGTTTATAAGGCTCGAGAGTTTGCTCGATTTTGTTTTTCTTTTATCACACGAAGAATGTCATTGGGAACCGTCATTACAAATGTCATGGTTAGGTTATTACACTTTCATGGTTTCCGACAAGTTTCATATTACTAGTGATGGAATTGGCAGAATACAGATATCAATCAAATCCATGTAAAATCAGTTACAGAGATAAAAATTCATGATAGTGCCAGTCAGATTTGCTGCTTCAGTGGTCGGTCATATAATTTCCACTCAGTTGGTGTTAGGCAAGATAGCCATGTTGAAAACTAGGGAGGTATATAAATGTATTGACAGCAGGACAAGTTTGCAGTCCCCCGTATATATTTCTGACAAGGCAATGGAAGAGCTAAGTTTTGGGTTATCGAATATAAAGAAATTATACGAAGAAGGTCAGGATATTTTAGAAAACTTAAGTCACGCTTTGTTTTGTTACGCAAGTAGTGACGGGTACGGTGGATATGTTGAGTCAAAGGGTCAGACTCGCTATGATGACGAATGTGTGTTCGACAATCAGGCAGTTCTGTTGAAAAATAGTATTTCCCCGGAAGAGGAAAACGCTTTGTCGTGTAGTCGGTCACTTTTCCCGGAAGTGAAAACAAAGGAGGCGTTAATAACAAGACAATCAAACAGCATTAGCATTGGCTATACAGAGAAGTCAAATAAGGAAAATTCCCGGAAGTGAATTTTTATGAACGGGTTTCTGACCCAATAAGGAGGTATGATGAAAAAAGAGCAGCAATGCTTAGTACAAATAAATTTCGTCTTTCCGATCCACATTGCTTAGATACTGATAATAAAAGCATTGAGATTATAGGTACATGGAATAGCTCAGAAACGTCCTCCACTTGGAGGGAGACAGAAGCGATGAGACGGGTCATTAAAAGCAGCGTAAATGACATAATAGGTAAAAATGTCAAAGTTCTTTCCGACAATAAGAACGTCCAGTCAGTCTTGAAAAAAGGGAGCAAAAAAGAAGATTTGCAAGCCATTGCTTCTGAAGTAAATGATATTTGTAGAAGTAACAACATAAAACTTTCCGTAGAATGGATTCCATGAGAATCAAACGAAAGGGCGGATTATTTAAGTCGCTGCATAGACTGTCATGACTGATCCGTTCAAGACTGGGTATTCAGCACCATTGACCGTATGAGGGGTCCTCATACATATGACAGGTTCGCCTCTGATTATAACAATAAATGCAAACGATTCAATTCAAAATGTTGGGTGCCCGGAACCGAAGGCGTGAATTCTCTCGATCAGTTTTGGGGCGGGTCCGAAATAAATTGGTCAGTTCTGCCTCCTAGATTAATACCATCAGTTTTACAAAAGATAACAGAAAACAGGGCTAAGTGCACTCCCATCATACCGGATTGGCTTTCAGCTTCTTTTTACCCCATTCTACGCAGTGAGTCTTTTAAAAAACATATAACCGGGCAAATTGTTTTGGCGAGGCGAAACATCATTAAAGAAGGTCTAGGAAACAACGGCATATTCGCTAAAGAACCATTGTCATTTAATACGCTTGCTGTCAAATTCTTCTGAAGCAAGAAACGTGGCTTCTGACAGCGATGGTTAATATCGTTTTTTTTCCGTTTCAAGTGTTGGTTTAACGAGAAACATACAGCAGCGGCTTTTCGATGCAGATGTGACGCAGAGCGGTCTTGCTGAAAGAATTTCCTCATATCTTATCAGCTCCAAAGCGGACAGTACTTCAAAGAAGTACAAGTCATCTTTCGACAGGTTTAAAAACTTTTGTTCAAGCTACTGTCATAATTATTTACCAGCAGACCCGATACATGTTACTATATACTTTTCACATCTTTTGGATTTGTCAGCTTCATATGGAGTGCTCGCCAGTGCGTTTTATTCAATCAAATGGGTTTACAATATCAATAGTTTCACAGACCCAACAGAAAACGGTTTCGTACAAGGTTTATTAGACGCCGCAAAGAGGTTAAGTCTCAGCCAGTAAAACGTAAGGATGTGGTAAGCTTCGAGTTATTAATACAGCCTTGTGATCAATACGTGGGTCACTCAAACCTTAACGACGTTAGAGACTTATCCATGATATTAATTGGGTACGCTGGTTTGTTGCGTTTTGACGAAATCAGCAATTTACATGCTAACGACATCGTATTTGAAGAAAATCATTTAACATTGACAATCCGCAAGAGTAAGACAGGTAAATTCAGAGCAGGAAACAAAAGTATTTATAAGTAAAGGTAGATCATCTGATTGTGCTTATTCCATGCTGAAGCCTTATATAGATTTATCAGGAATAAGTTTAAAGTCAGACGAGTTTTTGTTTAAACCTATTTTAAGTCAAAAGGTCAATATAAGCTTATCCACAAAAATAAGGACATTAGTTACACTAGAGCCAGAGAATGTATACTACATATATTAAGAAGTGTCGCTCCAGATCTTAACCTAGATACTCATTCACTCAGGGCGGGTGGCGCGACAACTGTCGCGAACAGCGGTGTTGTAGATGAAAGATGCCTAATGAGACATGGCAGATGGAAATCACAAGAAAGTAAAAATATGTACGTTGAGAATTCTTTAACCAAAAAATTAAAAATAACACATGTATTATCATTGTAGGTAAACGTCATGTCGACGTCGTCTTTTTGGATTTCGTAGTTTTTTTCAAGACGTGATCTAAACAAAATTTGGTTTCCATCCCTAACATTTGTATGCTTCTAAAGCGCGTCAATCTGCACCAAATTTGTTGGTTATTTGTTCTAGTTAGAAGTTAAGACGAGACTTAACATTCCGATCGTTTCAACGAAGAGATCGGAATAGCCTTTCGCTATTGGCGTTTCAGTTGGGGTCTGGTTGTTTCATGTTTGTGTTTCTTTCCCTTTGGTGTCTGGGTTAATTGTATCGATTCCTGATCATTGCCTTCACTTCTTTTCTTTTACTAAAATAGCCTTTTCACGTTATGTTCAACACCGATAAAATCCATTGCTTAAATGTTTCTGACGATTTTAATTTTCAATGGAGTAACCAATGGAAGTGATGTTCAGACACATTTTTCAGAATAAGAGGACCCTTCGGGAAGAGCTTTTTACTTCAAGCTACTGATGTTTCTAATTGTTTGTGGGTATGCACATCAAGTGTTCCATTTAAGGCTTAAGCTGCAAAATTTCAGAAATCTTTTGATACAGGGTAATTTTGCATGCATGCAAATGTGACGTTCTAACTGGCTTTCTATGCAAAATGACAACAATGCCCCTTGGCTGTTGAAGGCTATCAAGAACCATTCTACTACTTTTGTGCGCCTATATTGGTCCGTTCTGAATAATGAATGCACGAAAGCAATGGGGCATCATCTTCCATATTCTACTCGTTCAATGCCAAACGAATTAAACAGTGCAAATTTACAAATTCTAAAATCCCTCTCTACATTATTTTAAATGATTACCCTGTTATGGTATAATAAAGCCAACATTTAAGACCTGCAGCCTGTGTAAGCTTTTCTTTCCTTTATTTTATTTTTTTCGAGATATTAATCCTTGTCCGGCTGAATATATTAATTTGGCCACATTCACCTCTACCATTCAAGCCATATTACTTGATGCAATTTATTCCTACAAGTCCATGAACTGAAAGTCAAACAATGTGGATCCTAACGATTCAGACAGAATTCATGTAATCTGGATCCATACTGCTTGCAGAAGTTCGGCTTGTCGGATTCAGCGGAACAGTTGTAAAAACACTGTGTTCAACATACCTTACAGCGACACAAGTAACATTTCATTTCGCCAAAAGGTGTCAAAGAAGGATGCCATGTTTCGCCATGTTGGTAAACCTTATCACCAAAGTGGCAGCCTAGAAAAACCAAGAAAAGGACATGTGTAACAACACGGTAATATACTATTATTAAAGCCTCGTTACACGCACAAATAATAGCAACCAATCAACGAGTTGTTTGCGCCGAAGGCGGTAAAAACGGGAGTTTGTTGCTTAACGGTAACACGTGTATGTATTTAAGAGAACAAACCCCACCCATTCCAAACCTCAAAAGCCAACAGTACTGAGGCTTGAAATTTGACGAAGCTTCCGGTACTTAGATATATAGATAGATATATAACGGAACTTCCGGTGGTAAGGGGTGAACCGATTGATTAAAAGAATTGCCTTGGCAGACACGTGAGAGGGGTCCATTTTTTAGCAAATGTTGGGCATGATTGAACAACGACAGCAACGTAGTTAACAATTCAGTAGATAGTCAATCGAAAAAAAAGATCACTCTGGCCAGAAAATGGTTTAAGTTGCATGATATCGGTATTTAGTAGAACCACTATCATTATTGAAAGCTGCAGGTGCATACATTCTTTAGGGTGGGGAAGAGTTATTAACGATCAGTTTCAAGGTTGACTTAATGTTTGGGATTAAGACGTATCGGAAAATAGATAGATAGATACATCTATCTATCTATCTATCTATCTATCTATCTATCTATCTATCTATCTATCTATCTATCTATCTATCTATCTATCTATCTATCTATCTATCTATCTATCTATCTATCTATCTATCTATCTATCTATCTATCTATCTATTCCAAAAGGTCTAAACCTCCGAGGGGGACGTAAGACGCGCCTAGAAACGATAATTCAGGAATCACAGATTCTAATATACATACGTTACAAGTACGTCACATTAGGCGTACATGACATACACTCTGAAAGCCTACATAGTAACCGTGTAAGTATGGGAGGTACCTTTAACATGCACACGGGATGGTTCTTACTGCACCACAGGTGGGGGGGGGGGGGATCCAGAGGACTGTGTTCGGTGTAGCATTCATCCCAGCAAATGATGCCCGTGGCGCATTTTAGAAAGCGCAATTTCATTACCAATTACGGAAATCCAACAGTGGGTCTTAAATTTCATAGGCCAGTGCATTTACTGCCGAGCTAGTACCGGGCTTCAAACATTTGACCTAAGTTCGCAAACGGGAACTACGCACACAGAGCTTTAGAGCCACATGGCCTTCTACAAACCATTTGGCCCCAGCGACGTTAAACCCCAAATGAAACAAACAAAATGCAACAACCAAACCCATCGCACATGCTAGAAGTCCGACGGCCCCGCCCATCGGGACTTGATGGGCTGCATGATGCTTCTACGCAAAGCTTAAACCGACCGCGCACGGGTATTGGTAAACTGCTTAGAGCATCTAAGCCTGCCCAGGCAAAGTGGTGCGAGTCGGACTGTCCATGCTTATAAACCCTATTGGTTTCATAAGGCGACAGGGCTGGAGATGTAATTTCATCTCAATGTCGGGTAAAAGTCCAACAAAATTGGAAGCGACGTCTCCAAAATGACATATACAGTGCTGACGGGGACGTTAAACCTCAAATCAAACAAAAATGCCAGAAGTCCGAGCAATGGGTTTAACTATAGGCATTTACTGGCGGATAGACAAATCTTAAACTGAGTCAGTCACATTTGGCCATTACCTCTGTTTGAAGGGTGGCTAAATTTAGAATTTCCATGGATGAGTCCTTAAAACTATTTTCAAAATTTCTGAAAAACAAAGGTCTGCGAAAATGTATACCTCTGAGTCCGAATAATAATTCTAGAAGAGAAAGTATTCTTCACGGCGTTACTATAGGACTGGTACCTGCTATATTGCGTATTGTTTACTTTTAATGCTTTTGTGTGAGTTGAAACTGTTGTTCATGGAGCGATCTAGGTAGGCAGGTAGGTAGGTATCGGTAGGTAGGTAGGTAGGTGAGTGGGTGGGTAGGTAGGTAGATTCTGTATCCGAAATTATTTATCAGAATATATATGTGACTAACTCAGTATCACATGTTTGCACTTGGCCCGTTACATTGCCCAGTAAAACTTAGGGAATATGTAACAAGTCAAAATATGGGTAAAACAATATATATTTTTTCACTCATATTTTTGCTTTTTACACATTCCACATGTTTTGGGCAAATGAAGGGGCCAAGATAGAAATATAGATAGGAAGAGAGGTGTTCTTTGGGGAGATTCTAGGGAATTTATAGATGTTTTTGCTGTCCAAGCAATAAAGCGGCACGGACACCGCCCATCGGAGCTTGAAGAAATATATGGGCTGCTTCCACGCAGAGCTGAAACCGACCGCACATGAGTACTGATAAACTGCTTAGAGGACCTAAGATTGCCCAGGCAAAGAGGTGCGAGTCGGTCCGTCCATGTTTAAAAACCCTATTGGTTTCATTGGGCGACAGGGCTTGAGTTGTCAATTCATCTCAATGTCGGGTAAAAGTTCCACAAAATTGGAAGCAACGTCTCAAAAATGACCTCTACAGTGTTGACGGGGACGTTAAACCTCAAATCAAACAATAAAGCGGTAATCATTTTGAGTCAGCCCTTGGCAAAATATGAGAATAAAGACGGACAGTTGGATCAGATTAACTGTTATTTGATCCAACGTGATTTTCACCCCTGGAGAAATATATTAAGCTGCATGATGTTTCCGCGTAAAGCAAAATCAACAATACCTTCACATTACGAAAGCACGCCTATACAAATATAATGTAAACTTTAACGCCGAAAAAGCGAACATTTTAAGATGAAACATTGTGATGTATTTCTTATTCGGCTGAAAATATAGATTGTGGGTACACGTCAGAACCGCCTCGTTAAGGTGGTTCTAACGAGTACCCACAATCTATATTTTAGAGAGGAAAAGGTTTTCCCGCTGCAAACCCTAATTTTACTATTCGGGTTCAAGGGGCTCAGAATTATATAGGCCTGTTGTTTCATTGGATGGCAGAGTTTGATTTGTATCGACTTCCTGATAGTTGCATGCATTGCGGTTATCAATCAAAGATCGTTTATTAGCCAGAAAAAATGCTTAAAATGCTAGACAGATTCTAAAGTCTACTCCAGGCAAAAACCTCAATGCAGTTCTAACTGAGAACTTCTTATAAGCAGGGCCTGGCAAATCCATTGCCCAGCTGCCATGAGAGCAAATTTTGGTTGGACAAGTGATTTTTAATTTCACTTGCCAATAATAAATTATGGACATATAAGAAATGTTGTAATTCTAAGCCATTTTTAAGATGGCCAGGCAACTGGTTGAATTTTGGCTTTGCCAGGCCCTGAATAAGCAATGGGTACTTGTTAGAACAACTATACATCTGGGCAAAACTACCATGGCTTACCGGCATTATTTCATAATTATATGAAAAAACAATGATCAGGCAACTGTTCCTTATATAAGCTTGGGTCTGCAGGGCTAATATTTTCATCTGCATTTAATTGTGATGTTCAAATATCACATTCACCAAGATAATTATATGGATTTCGTATATTTTGGAAAAAAGAGCGTTGGTCATGTGACCTGGACCTAAAACGGTTCCCCCCAATAAATGCGCCTTATCGTAAGGAGCAAAAATATATCTTATACTTTAGTACTGTATTCTGAATCGTTTGCAGGATAAAATGCATTCTCACTTTTCCAATACAAAAGCATATGTGTCAAAGTTTGACCTAGGCACAAAGAAGTTCAAGGTCAACCCAGGGTCACCAATTTAGCAATTTATGATGGGCCTACGTCCCAGATGCTATTTATCAGGTTTCGTGGAAATCTGCCCAGTGGTTCTGGAGAAGACTATTTTTGAAGGGTTTTTACCATATATGGCTTGGCCGCCATTTTGGTCATGTGACCTGGACCCCATGAGCAAATTTTGGTTTTCCCCATCCCATAGAGGATCCATATGAAATTTGAATTCAATCGGCCCAACGGTTTCCGAGGAGAAGCAGTTCGAAAATGTTCACATTTTTCGCCTCGGCGAGGCTATACTAAATGGAATGTAATATTTCACAAGTTCATTGGTTAGATCTCATTGATATCTATCAGTATGCCAAAAATTGTTTAAATATTCCAAGTGGTTAAGTCACTATCACCAATTTTCACAAACGGGTTACGGACGGACAGACAGACAGACCATATATGGCTTGGCGGCCATTTTGGTCATGTGACCTGGACCCCATGAGCAAATTTTGGTTTCCCCCATCCCATAGAGGCTCCATATGAAATTTGACTTCAATCGGCTCAACGGTTTCCGAGGAGAAGCAGATCGAAAATTTTCACATTTTTCGCCTCGGCGAGGCTATACTAAATGGAATATAATATTTTGCAAGTTCATTGGTTAGATCTGATTGATATCTATCAGTATGCCATAAATTGTTTAAATATTCCAAGCGGTTAAGACACTATCACCAATTTTCACAAACGGGTTACGGACGGACAGACAGACTGACAGAATGACAGAATGACACGGTGATTTTAGGGCACTCTTAGAAAATATCAACCGACTTCAGTCGGTCGCTTTTTTTCTGCGGGTCGTGCAATAATAATAACAAACATGACAGGCCGCCATTGATTTTTTCGCTGACCTTAGCCAACTTTGGCTCAGGGAGAGCAATTGTGATCGGTCACCGTCAGTTGTTTTTGTTCACCCGTCCGTCAAACTGTCCGTTCAAAATTCGTTTAAATGATACCGTCTCTAAAACACGGGACAGAACCATAACCAAACTTGGCAGAAATAACCTATGTGTAGTCCTCTTTTACAGCTGTTCAAACTATTCTATTCCATGCAGAACTCTGGTTGCCATGGAAATTTAGCAGAAGCCTTTAAAATTTTCTTGTCTGAAACCAGAAGGCCTAGGTCTTTGATATTATGTAGCTTTACTAATGGACCTCTACGAAGTTATTCATATTATAGCCCTGGCTAAAAATAGACTCCACCCTAGGGATCACATGTTTTACATAGATCCTTATAGGTAAAAAGCTTTTAAAATCTTGTCTGAAACCAGAAGATCCAGGTCTTTGATATTTGGTTTGTAGCTTTATCTAGAAGACCTCTTCCACAATTGTTCAAACTAGAGCTATCACTAAAGGTGATGAATACCCCCACAAAAACTGCCTTGATAGTACATCAGCGCCATTTTGCAATTTTTTCACTTGAAAGGGGCCATAACTATGTCGAAAATTGACGAATTGTAGTGGAAATCGAACTTGACCTGTATATTATGATGTTACATCAGTGTACCAAAAATTATAACAATCGGTGAAGCGGTTTTTGAGTTATCGTCTGGAAACCAAGTCAACAGACCGACCGACCGACAGACAGACCGACCGACAGACAGACCGACCGACAAGCTCACTCCTATATACCCCCGCCCCCCCAAATTTCATTTGTGGGGGTATAATTATGGCTCTGGGACCAAAAACGACCCAGTCCCCGGGCCCACTTGTATAACACAGACTAACATAGGAAAAAATTGAAAAAATCTTCTTGTCTAAAACCAGACGGCCCAGGCCTTTGCTATTTGGACACAAACGGGTTACGGACGGACAGACAGACAGACAGACCATATATGGCTTGGCGGCCATTTTGGTCATGTGACCTGGACCCCATGAGCAAATTTTGGTTTCCCCCATCCCATAGGGGCTCCATATGAAATTTGACTTCAATCGGCTCAACGGTTTCCGAGGAGAAGCAGTTCGAAAATTTTCACATTTTTCGCCTCGGCGAGGCTATACTAAATAGAATGTAATATTTTGCAAGTTCATTGGTTAGATCTCATTGATATCTATCAGTATGCCATAAATTGTTTAAATATTCCAAGCGGTTAAGACACTATCACCAATTTTCACAAACGGGTTACGGACGGACAGACAGACTGACAGAATGACAGAATGGCACGGTGATTTTAGGGCACTCTTAGAAAATCAACCGACTTCAGTCGGTCGCTTTTTTCTGCGGGTCGTGCAATAATAATAAGCAAACATGACAGGCCGCCATTGATTTTTTCGCTGACCTTAGCCAAATTTGGCTCAGGGAAAGCAATTGTGATCGGTCACCGTCAGTTGTTTTTGCCACACGTCCAGTGGAGCCCTGCCAAGATTGTTCAAATTTTACCCTGAGGCTGAAAATGCCCCTGCCAAGGAGACCACATATTTTACTAGACTTGTATTGGGAAAACATTTAAAAGTCTTCTCATCTGAAAACAGAAGGCCCATTTCTTTGATATTTGGTATGTAGTTTCACCTAGTGGACCTCAACAAAGAGAGTTCAAATTATAGGTCTGGGGGCCGAAAATGACACTACCCATGGGCCCAAATGTTTTATATCGACTTATATCTTCTCGTCTGAAACCAGAAGGCCGAGATTATTGATATATGGTATACATCTTTGTCCAGTGCACCTCTGCCATGATTTTTAAACTTATAGCCCTGAGACCGAAAAAGGTCCCAGCCAGGGTCCCACATGTTTTACATTGACTTATATAGGAAAGCCTTTAAAAGTCTTCTCGTCTGAAATCAGAATTGATTGACTGTTTTGGGTTTTACGACACATCAACCCTTTGGGTCATTTTGTTCCGTCTCCAAGAGAAAGGGAGACAAGAGATAGAAGATATAGTAAAGGTGGTGAATGTGTGGAACAGTGGAGGAAGGGGAATATAAGTGGAAGTGTAGAGACAGAAGAAATTACAACACTACCCCTCTAGCCTTACCTGTTGCAAGGTCAGCAGGCCTTGCCCAACTGTAAGCCATCATCAGTTAGATGCCCCGGTGACTCAAAATACACATCATCCAACCACACTTAGAAGTCTCTGTGGTGTTGTGGTTATACTACTCGCCTCATGGGTTTGATCCTGGGCATCTTCAAATTTTTGGATGAGTCTTTAAACTGAGGTCCCATCTCCGTTTGACCTTAGCTGTTGATGGGACGTAAAACGCAAACACATACACACACAACCACTCGGATCGGAAAGCAGATGTCCCAGGCAGATGTAAATCGGAAATGTATTATTGGTTTAGACTCGTATTCTAGACAGATTTTTAATTATTTTGACCCCATTTTGATTTATATCAGTCTTTGAATCGACTGCCTTTTCGAAATTCGCAAAATTGCAGTATGTTTCCTCTGGCTTTCTTTGCCGGATCATTACAGGGTCACTGATGAGGCTTTATTAACCGAAACTACGTAGTATGACCCATCTTCTTTCTTATGAATATTTTCATTGCTCTTAAAGGAACTCATTTTTGATTTTTATTTGCCTTCACTGCAGCTGGTGTTGTGCCGTGTGGCGGCCGTAAAACGTCTCCCCGTACATCAACCATAGTGCAGTTTATATTTTACTTTTGGTCCTTTGAGATCAGCGTGAATATTCTGAGAAATCGGAAATGTATTATTGGTTTAGACTCGTATTCTAGACAGATTTTTAATTATTTTGACCCCATTTTGATTTATATCAGTGTTTGAATCGACTGCCTTTTCGAAATTCGCAAAATTGCAGTATGTTTCCTCTGGCTTTCTTTGCCGGATCATTACAGGGTCACTGATGAGGCTTTATTAACCGAAACTACGTAGTATGACCCATCTTCTTTCTTATGAATATTTTCATTGCTCTTAAAGGAACTCATTTTTGATTTTTATTTGCCTTCACTGCAGCTGGTGTTGTGCCGTGTGGCGGCCGTAAAACGTCTCCCCGTACATCAACCATAGTGCAGTTTATATTTTACTTTTGGTCCTTTGAGATCAGCGTGAATATTCTGAGAAATCGGAAATGTATTATTGGTTTAGACTCGTATTCTAGACAGATTTTTAATTATTTTGACCCCATTTTGATTTATATCAGTCTTTGAATCGACTGCCTTTTCGAAATTCGCAAAATTGCAGTATGTTTCCTCTGGCTTTCTTTGCCGGATCATTACAGGGTCACTGATGAGGCTTTATTAACCGAAACTACGTAGTATGACCCATCTTCTTTCTTATGAATATTTTCATTGCTCTTAAAGGAACTCATTTTTGATTTTTATTTAGATAGTTGGTACACAGCTTCATCTAGATTGTTCAAATTATAGCCTGGGGCCAAAAATATGGCCCTTCCAATGGTTCCACATGTATGTTTTTACAAACAATTATATAGGGAAAGCCTTTAAGAATCTTATTTTCTGACACCAGAATGTCCAGTTGTTTGGTATTGGTTGCTTCATCTAGTGAACCTCTACCAATATTGTTCAAATAATGGCGTTACCCAGGGGCCCAATCCGTTACGAAAGAAGTCTTTGGAAACATTGCAGCAGTGTATATAATTTAAAAAAGCTTTCCAGTATAACACATTCGTTATGATTAGTGTAAATATCGCTCTTAGGCTAGGGCTGTGTTCCCATGATCAAAATGATTAAATATATTGCCTGCTATAAGTTGGTTGGTTTCAGTATAGGCGCCAGCTATTTCATATCAATAAAGCCTTTCAAGCCTGATACCGAGACAATTACATACACAAACACTATAGAGCCTGACAAGACAGCTCAACACGATAATCAATATTTGCAATATTGCTAATAACTTAAATATTAGGAGCCGGCTACAGAAATACTTAGGATGAAAGGCTTGAACAAGATCTAATTCATGAGTTTATAAAAGCCAAAGCGATGAGGAGCCATGGGGATTACTCTACTTTTTTTCTTATTTCTTCACAAAACATAGGGGAAAAAGTGTATTCTTGGTACATATTAGAATTGCCTTGTAAAGAACCCATAGCGTTTATTTCTTATAATGTATGAGGTGCCGTTTTACCATTTAATCGAATTTCAAGATATCTATAAATAAAATTGATGATATCTTTATTTATAGATATCAAGAACTATATATTACATATCATTGATTACATTTTATGATATCCCAAAAAATTGATAATTATAGATATAATGTTAATTATAGACATCTATTATTTGATTAATAGATACCTATGGTTTGATTTATAGATATCTATAATTAAATTATAGATATCTCGAAATGGGCAGTTTTCAGTTTCTGGCGAAAGAATGTGCACTGTACTGGTTAACCGCTTACGTATAAGCCTGCCCAGGAAAGTGTTGATAGGTAAACTGACCGGCTCAAAAATGACCTATATAGTGTTCACTGGGCGGTTACAAACAAACCTGATATCTCGTAATTGTATTAAACAATAAAACGGCACCCCATAATATTAGGCATATACATCCATTCTGGAACTGTATTTTTCCTAACAAGCCAAAAACTACCAGAAGCGAAGTGCAGTTTTTTTTCATATTTCTATTAACTGAAAAAAAAGCTTTTATTTTGAATTGACTAACTGTCAAGAACCATATTATTGGCAATAATGAAATTGGACTCTCACCAGTTAAGTAAGACAACGTAATACTAAGGCATTACTTTGTAGTCGTAACATTTTAATTATTTTACACATATTTGCTTTAAAACCTTTAGGGTTTGCAGGTTAAGATCCGTTTACTTTTTAGCACATTGATAACAATAACAAGGGTGATACAAACATCAGTGTTAAAATGGTTTTAAAAATCACCCAAAATGACACCTTTTGGTAAAATAAATGTTATTTTGTTGTACCTTTGTGGGTGGCATCAATAAACATTTGCGCAAACGGATGCATTGGATCAACGTGCAAATCCACGTAGGTAAACCAGTCTGTGTGAATGTCCAAAGCTTCCTATCATTCAAACAAGGCGGTGTTTGACATTATGAATGAGTTTGAACGCAGCCTGGCGCCAGTTGTTCAAAACTAACGAAGTCATTAGTTAACGTATCGTTAAAACTTTGATAATTTATTATGACAAATATGCTAACATTTTTGCTGAAAACAATGTGAGCTGCTCACATTTTTTTCAGCAAAAATACCAAAAAAAAAAAAAAAAAAAATAAACTTGCTAGAACAGATAACAATATGACTGCTAACGAGCTCGTTAAGCTAACGATGCTTTGAACAACTGGCCCCTGATCTTTATCTATAGGAGCACATGGTCGACGACACATTTGTGACTGTTATTCAAACTCTGTAGTTCTTAATGTATAAATTTCATGTCTCGTGATGATCATGACACCCTACTAACGAAATCTTGCACTTATTACATTTCAAATTTAAGCATTTACTCCTGTATTTAATGTATTAGAAAAATAAACACGCACTGTTCGATGGATTCTGCGAATTCTGGCCTTAAAACATACTTAAATATTTTAGGTGATATCTGTTGGTATCTGGTGTTTGTCTCTGGTCGGGCCTATCAAAGTCCAACTGCTGGTTTTCTTTTGCTCCAGCATTTCGTTTATTTTACGCTGTCGGGTTCTAATATCGTTGAATTATCTCTGTATTCGTTTGATTTTTATTTTCTCGGACATGTTACGCTGATGAGTCAGAGACCACTCATGCGCACTGAAGAAAGTATTTGTCTACACAAAGAAAGAACCAAGAGCGAGGATTGTGGTCCTCAAGTACTGTTGCAGTAGACAGTGACGTAAAAGATATTACCACCACAGCAGGCAGGTTTGACAGGTTGTACCGTTATCATTATCATACCCACCATTGGCTGGCAAGACACATTATACCGTTATAATCATCACAGCCGAAGCGTCGTCACCTTTTAACAACAGTGGGCATTGTCCAACAATAAAACATTGGCTGATTCACCTTACCCTCTGACAACTGTAAAACTGTTCACTGACCATTTCTGTTGTTGTTTATTGTCGTTATTGTTTGTCTATGCATGTATGTACTGCTAATATCTTTTTATTTTGGATAGCCGTTCGGTCCTTCTGTGGGAAAGAAACTGTCCTCTTAGCTTTCCGCTCGTGATTTTCTAATTATGATGAAGTTGTTTTATGTATATTTATTTCTTTCAAGTTGGTACCTTGTGTCACAGGTGGTAATAAAGTATAAAACATTTTGTCAGTTTTGTTTTGTTTTCTTTCCATGTCATATATCTATTGTTTATTTACGCGTCGTTAAACACGAAATCATCATCATCATCTATTGTTTATGAATGTGTTTTAGTTATTTTTCTTTGGCCCGTCAATCCGCTAACCTAGCGTACAATACCCTATACAGTGAAAATACTAATCTGATTTTGATTAACACTCACTGGTGTAAAGCTATGCCTCATTGCACTTGTTCGCAAGCTGTTTGAGTGGAAGGTTCATAGTTACTCATATACATGTTTATCATGTATTCTAATTAGATGTTAATTACTATATTTTCAGATGTTCCATGTGACCATGTAATGTTCATCCTTTTTGTCATCTCTATTAAATGTGTCATCCTCAGCAGTCCACCATGGCTTATTTTTGGTTCCAAACTAGAACTCACGAATATATACATGTAATGAACCCTCATCCCGTGACACTTGGATGGGAGGCGTTAGGTATTTGTTTCGATTCCTAATTATTGCCCTATCTCCTATTTGTATGCCCCCAACTTCAAAGACGTTGTGGGGGCGTATTGCTTTTGCTTGGTTCGTCCGTCCGTCCGTCCGTCCTTCTGTCCGTTCGTTCGTCACGCACTATAGCATGTATTATACCTTAGGAACCATATAGTGTTCTGAAACATCATATGTGAATTGTTTATGAAAGAAAAGCTGACCCATACTTTTTCTTTTCAGCCACACATCTAATTGCATAGTTATGGTCCTTTGCACACTTAGGCATTTCTGCAAAGGAAAATCGTGTAAGCAAAATATCTCAAGGGCTTTTGATATTTTGCAGGCTGTTTGGAACTACTGTGAAGATGACCTGATTAAATTTTGATATACTTGTATGAAAACTGATCAAATTATGCCCTTTTGTGAACTTAGGCATTTTGGCATTGGAAAAGCAATATATCTCACGAACTGCTCGGCCGATGCTCTAGAAATCATGCAGGCTCTTTGGAACTAATGTGAAGACGATCTGAATAAATGTTAGTATAATTTAATTAAAAAATGATGAAATTATGCCCCTTTGTGGACTTAGGCATAGGAAAAAAGTAAGCCAAATGTCTCAAGAACCGATTGGGCTGGGCTCTTGAAACTCTATAGGTTGTTTGAAACTTAAGTGAAGATGATCTGATTACATTTCTGAAAAACTGACTAAATTATGCCCCTTTACGGACTAAGGCATTTTGGCATAGAAAAAGCTTGTATTACTAAGAAAATATCTCAAGAACCGCATAGACTAAGCCCTTCAAATTTTGCAGGCTGTTTGGAACTAATGCGAAGGTGAAGTGAGTACATTTTGGTACCATTTTATGAAACATTGACAAAATATTGCCCCTTTGTAGACTTAGGATTTTTTGCCAAAGGAAAGCTCTTTGAAACCAATGTGGAGATTTTGTCTGATTAAAGTTATGTCATTTCGTAAAATCATTCTTCGATATAAAAAGATTGGGTACAACATGGATATTATACGACAGACTGCATGCATGGTGGTTAAACCAATCACGGTTGGCAACTTTGCTTCCCTCTTTAATTGCACGCCGGTGGGTCAGGCCTCAGATTCTATGACGGTTTCAACGTAAAGGCTTATTGAGAATTAGAGAGATCTAATTCAAGGTAATGTTGGTTGGTTCCTGATGCTCTGTCTCTGGTCGAGCCCATCGTTGGTTTTCTTTTGCTCCAGCATTTCAGTGGTTTCTTGCTGTCGAGTCCTCACCGTTGTCTCACCTCTGTAGTTCTTTATTTGTTTTCACGGAGATGTTGCACTGATGAGTCAGGAGGACTTCATGCTGACTGAACAAATTATTTGTCTAAATCGCGACGGAAGTAAGGGCGAGGATTGTGGTCACGTAAAATCGATTTAAGCCCCACAGTGGAAATCTTTCCACTGACCGTTCCAAGGCGGTTCTTCTGTGGCGATTTATTTATGTTGTTGTTTGATACTTACTGTGTGTATCACTTGTGTCTTTTTATTTTGGATGGCCTTATGGCCATTATGTGGGAAAGTAACTGTCCTTATGGCCTTCCTTTGTAAAGGTTTTCATTATGGTCTGTCGCTTTATGTTTGTGTTTCTTTCCCTTTGGTGTCTTTGATGGGTGGAGTAAGTTAATTGTATCGATTCCTGATCTTTGTTTACTTCTACCGAGTTTAATTTTATTAAAACATGGCCAAAGCTCTTTGGAACCAAATGTGAAGATAATCCGATTAAATTTGGTATAAATTTATTAAAAACATGACCAAATAAATGTGTATATTACATAGAAATATGACCAAGAATGGTCAGTTTTCTGTGTAACATATACATCTTTGGTTGGTTATTACACAGTTGTTTGGTGAACACAGTCTTTGCTCTAGACCCAGAAGTGGTTTTATGGAGGGGTTGAGGTGTATCTTATTAGTAGTATTTTTTATCTCTTGGTTTTAAAATTTTCAGTTGATCTGAAACGGCATGTTCTTCATAATGCCTTTTAAGTATTAAAGTTACCATGGGCATGCGCTGGGACATAACACATGGTGAATAGCGCATTCAGGCGATACCTCACTAATCAGGAAGGAGGCTCCCCTACATTGACGCTAAGTTTTGTCCAAATGATATCAAAATTCTTTAAAGTTACATCGTCTTTCTCATTTGAACTGAGAATTTCCATATATACTCTCTAGATCTACCTCATCATAAGTGCAAATCTCCCTCATGCAGCTAAATAATATCACAGGTGTCACTAGGGCTGGCTAATCAGAACTATTTAGGATAACCGATTATCAGTTATGTCATTTTGATTGTTTAACAATTAGTAATGTCATAATTTTATCTGTCTGGATTGCTGTCTGAGCATGACTCTTGCATTATGTTGTTCCTTACCATATGCATATTTCACAGACCGGTCTGAGCAAACACTGTGGACCCTGATGAGACGCTGCAGAATGTGGCGAATCATCAGGGTCTGCATTGTTTGCCACTTATCCAGCAACTCTAGTCACAACTTTGGTAGTAAAGTGTAATTATTAGGTAATCCATTAAGACAGCGAGAATCTTACAAGCAAAGCAGTAAGGATACTTACTGTTGATCGATTAATCGGTTATCTGATTAATTGCGCCAGCCTTAGGTAACACTAGTAGTGTGGATCATGAATGGGATCTTAAGCGCAGTCAGATCTGCATCTACACTGTTTGCAAGGAAGGGTGTGTCATGTTTGGCTGGAGAGCGGGTTGAATGAAGTTGTACACAGGCCCCCTGCCACCCCCTATTCACGACTGTTTTACAGGACTAAGCTCAGTGACAAACAACCTATTAGAGCTGGTAGTTCTTTGAATATTAACTATTATATTCCTATAATATGTCTGAAATTTATACATGCTGAAATTATGTAGAAATATGGATGTATGAATACTTTGTCTATTTCTGTTTATGTATATGAAACATGGCTCCAAGGATCGAGATTCTTAAGCCCCATCACATGCTTGTATATTAAACTTTGATATCAGCTAACGAATTGCATGGTCAACTAACAACTTACTGTTTGACCCATAGTATATATATACATGTGGTTTCTTCCAATAGCTATGCGTTGGACAAGTTTATATATGCCGTTTCAGGGGTGTAAGGCCTACTTTCTGTGTTTATTCTATTTTTGATGGAAATTATGTTAGCAAAGAGTGCAGGCCCTGATCAGGCACAACATTCTCTGATGTCTGATCTGTATCTTCTCTGTTTGTTAGGTTACCCAGTCGGGGATTACCTCCTGAAATGGGTTATTTGCCTACTGAAAATATGGGAGATGACCTGCCTGTAAAGTTGGAGTAAGTATGGTATATGGATTAGAAAAAAAAACATTTAATCCACTATCAAACTTGATTTTACAGTGATAAGCTTATTTGAACTGTCTTGACTGTACCATTCTGATGTGTATAATGTATAGTATCTGTTTTGGCATATTTTAGGCAGGATGAGAATAGTATGGCACATTTTCAGGAGTAAAATTTCCAAATGGAATATGCATAACTTTTAAAAAGTATTATATGACATCAGGTAGCATGATAAGTGCTTTGTTACAAAAAAAAAATAAGGGGAATGTTGACATAGATACACATTTTGAAATGTTCAGAGCTGTAAAATATATGCAGTAAATATTATGAAACCTGTCTATACCAAATATATTACGAAAACATGCCTAAATAATTCTGACTACCTTTAACCCTACTAATATAAAAAAAAAACTGGGGATTACCGGTGTAAACATTATTGCTCTTGTTTCATCTCGGGGGCATGGGCTTTGTGTCCTCCATAGTAGGTTCTAAGCAGTCGCTACAGTCTGTGTTCAGGACAGGCATGTGGGGAATGCCAGTGTTTTTCATTTAATTTATTTTTTCATTCTTTGGTGGAAAAATTCTTCTGTATCTTTGAATAGCCGTGCTACCGTTATGTAAATGAAATTTGCTGTATGAATCTTATACAAGTGTATAATAATCTGAGTTTGCGGACGAGGAGGTGTTACACTTTGTGATAATATTTCTGATTCTGTAAACTTGGATTTTATTCATGCACCAGAACCTGTGGAGTAAGATGATGGCCCCTTTATTTTATTGCCTGGCTACTAAGGCAGCGCGCGCACCATTTAAGGTACAAGTAACTAATTTGCTTGGCTTCTCTTCCATCTGTGCAAAGGGCATTCTCATCTTCTACTGCCCAAGGATACTAGATAAGGCACTATTAATTTACATCAATGAATTTACCTTGTTATTATGGGATTTTACATTCATTCAGACGGGATTAAGCTAAAGCACGTGAAATATTGGAAAAAATTATATTTAGCTTCGAGAATATATGCATGTCCAGGGCGTACCTTATTTAGGCTTTACAAGCGTCCAACTGACAACAGATCAGCTGGGTCCCGATCTCATTCCATTTAACAGAAAACGGAATCCAATCTTAAGAAAGCTTTTCAAGAATTAAGATTTTTTTTCTCCTATTACTGCTACTCGCTCACATCTAACCATTACAAGCAGGATTTCCTGGGTGGTAACCAGTACTTTTTTATTATTTTATTTTTTTAAGCAATGTGGATGAAGTGCCTTGCTCAAGGACACAACACTTTGGTCAGCGTGACGCTCGAACCCGCAACCCCTCGATCACAAATCCGATGCGCTACCACTGCACCATATTCCTTAGGTAGGAATATGCCAGTATGACATGATTATAAGCACAAAGATTGACCCCACCCCCTTGAATCCCACTTAATACAGTAAATATGCTGTTTACAGGGTAAATATTTCTTTCTTTTTTTCTCTATCTATGCTCAGAACCATTGACTGTTGGCACTCTAGGAACCATCCCAGTGGCTTTTTGCAGGTGCAAGTAGTCCGCATTCTGTGCCGCGGTTTGAGTTTGAAAGAAAGATTTTTTTGCATATCTGATGATTCTCAGTATGGGTGGGTAGTGAGTGAGTGTTAGAGTTTTACGTCCCACCAACAGCTAAGGTCATACGGAGACGGGACCTCGGTTTAAAGACTCATCTGAAAGTCTGGAGAAGCCCGGGATCGATCCTGCGATCCCTGGTTTACAAGGCGAGTAGCGTAACCACTACACCACTGAGGCTTCTTTCGGTGGGTAGACTTCCATTAAACTTGATAAGGCATATTATTGTGATGGTATTTTAGGCAACGGGACTGATATGCCTATGATTTTAAGGTCAAGTTAGAAATCTTTAATATTTCAAGCCTTTAACAAGTTTAATAGCTCATATTTTTCAAACCATAGGATGGAATGGGGG
Source organism: Lucinisca nassula (assembly GCA_963580285.1). Taxonomy (NCBI): domain Eukaryota; kingdom Metazoa; phylum Mollusca; class Bivalvia; order Lucinida; family Lucinidae; genus Lucinisca; species Lucinisca nassula. The sequence continues at coordinate 40,520,191 of OY757023.1, read as the reverse complement.
TCTGTTTGATACAACATTGGGTAAGATTAAATAATACATACCAGCAACCCAAAATAGAATAAATGCCAAATACTTTGCATATTGAAGTATGATTTCTTTAAAAATTGTGGTTTGAATTACAGTTACGTGTACCATTATGCAGAACTGGAAAATGATGCATTTTATGGTAATCTTTCTCTTCTTTATTTGTCATATAAGTAAGTTAAGATGTTCTTGCTGCCTTTTTCGCCAGCCGTGCGGTACCCAACTGTTGCCTCAGACATTAGCAAAAATATTGAATCGGTTCACTATATACAAAGTAAATGACAGATGAACAACTTACATTTTTCTCGCAAAACTGCCAAGGTCAAGCACTAGCATCCAAAAGAAGGGACTTATTTCATTTTGTTAAAAACAAAACGTACAACATAATTTCTCTGCAGGATGTACATATCAATAATAAAATGGAAGATTTTGTAGAAAATGAATGGGGGGCCTACTTCAGTTCATATAGCACATACAGTCGAGGGGTAATGACCCTAATAAATAATAACTTCGAACAGAAGATTGAACAAGTTAAGGCAGATATAAATGGTAATTATTTGATTATTAATATTACTTAACAGGATAAAAAGATTACATTGGTAAATGTTTATGGCCCTAACCAAGATAATCCTCAATTTTATAGAACTTTGTTTCATAAAATATCAGAATTCGATAATGATTAAATTATAATGTGTGGTGATTGGAATTTTGTACTAAATCCAGATCTCGATTATGATAACTATATGCATATTAATAATCCAAGATCAAGACAAGCTATGCTAGATTTTTTAGAGGAAAACAATATGCTAGATATTTGGAGAATTATGAATGAAGATAGAAAACAGTTTACATGGCGAAGATTAAATCCTGTTAGAAAGCAAGCCAGGCTCGATTTTTTTCTTATCACTGAAAACATCTCATTTCGTTACTGATACTCAAATAATTCCAGGTATTCGTACTGATCATAGTGGTATATTACAACAGTTTAAACTTCAAGAATGTGTAAGGGGTCCTGGGTATTGGAAATTCAATAATACATTATTAAAAGATAAGGATTATGTTAAAAACGTTAAACACACCATTAATGAGGTAAAGCGAACTTATATAATAAATGAAACTGAAATGCAAGTAAATGACAATAATGAAACAAATCAGTTTAATATAAATGACCAGTTATTCTTGAAAACATTACTCATGATAATTAGAGGGAATACTATCAAAGGAAAAGATCTAAACTGGAAGAAAGTAATCTGGAAAGAGAAATAAATATGTTAGAGCAAGAAATCAATGATTAACATAAGCCAAGATAAACTTCCGCTTTTAGAACAAAAGAAAACATATTTAGTAAATATAAGAAAGCCAAAAATTGAAGGCGTAATGCTTAGGTCTAAATGCAGATATCAAGATTATGGGGAGAAACCAACAAAATATTTTTTAAACTTAGAAAGAAGAAATTATACAAGTAAAACAATAAATAAATTGATTGACGATGATGGTAAAGAGTATACGGAAAGTAAGGACATTTTGAACCATCAAAAAGAATTTTATCAAAAATTATACTCTAAAATGTAAATGTTAATGACAGAGAATCATTTAAAGGATATAATTCTGAAATATTGTCCAATGCAGAATCAGAAAAGCTAAATATGCAGAAATATTGCAGGCTCTGAAAAACACGAAAAGTGAAAAGAGCCCAGGACAGGATGAATTTACGGCAGAATTTTTCAATTTTTCTTTGTTTATATAGGACATTTTATATTAAGATCGCTAAATTATGCATATAGAAATGGATCACTCTCTGTAACACAAAAACTTGGTATCATAACATGTTTACCAAAGCCAAATAAGAATAGGCATAGTTTAAAAAACTGGAGACCAATATCATTATTAAATGTCGTCTACAAATTGGCATCATCAGCAATAGCCAATAGAAGGAAACCGATATTTCGGTCCTTTAGAAATTATATTCCTTATCCTAGAATCAGGAATAATTTTCAAATTGCCAGTAATTACATGACCAGCAGCAGGATAGCAATACACTGAGTTTTTACAATCACATGAATCAGAAGTATTAGTATCAATATCAAGATCTGAAACAAGTTTATTGAAATTAAAAATCTAAAATTGATTTCAGTAAATGTAGAGATGAAATCGCTGCTTCCTTGAATGAATTCGGTAATCGATGGTGTAAGCGAGAGAATGTTGCGCATAAAGCCCTTAAGGACTAGAAACTTAGCATTTTAAAACTAGTGAATCAACGCATTTCTTTCTATTCTCAAAATACTAACTTATTACCGCCTTAGCCTAAGACGTCTTTACGTCATCTTAAACTAGGTATTCAAGAATTTCATAAGAAGTTTGTTTTGGCCCCGCAGACAAGGCCGCTAACAACGTCGTCGTTGTGTGACGGCTCCACTATGTTAACACGCTTAAGCAGGAGCTTGGTGGTACTAAGGCCTATGAACTTCAGCCTTTAGCTGAAGAGAGAGCTATAGTAGATAAACATATTTGTCATTCAGCCACCAAGTTTGCTGTGTGTGTTACCGTAGGCAAAAACAAGCTTCCTACGCTATACTGGTTACCAAAACTTCATAAAAGACCTTACAAAGCACGGTTTATTGCAAATTCTAGCTCTTGCACTACCACTGAACTTTCTAAATTATTAACTTCATGTCTTACTACTATTAAAACGCATGTGATTAAATATTATGATAAAGTCTTTGAAAGATCAGGAAGAAATCTGTTTTGGTCTATAAAAAATTCGAATGAGGTTTTAAATAAATTGAAATCCAGACATTTTCGTGCTTCAAGTCTGTCTACGTACGATTTTTCCACCTTTTACACTACACTTCCTCATAATCTTATAAAAGGAAAGCTTAATGATTTAACTGAATAGGCTTTTCACAGAGAAGATTCTCTCTATCTTGCATGTAATGTCAGAAATGCATTTTTCACTTCTAAAGAGCATAAGAATTATACACTTTGGTCATGTCAGAAAGTGTGTGATGCCCTCACCTTTCTATTTGACAATATTTATATCAGATTCGGTACTAAGTTATTTAGACAAATTGTGGGTATTCCGATGGTTACGAATTGCGCACCTCTTGTGGCTGATCTGTTCTTGTATTGTTATGAAAGAGACTTCATGCTGTCGCTTTCCATTGATTACCAATCTGAAAGTATTAAGCTTTTAGCTCCACTTCTAGATATTTAGATGATTTATTAAATATTGATACTACCTATTTCGATGGTTTGATCAGTCAGATTTACCCCACAGAACTTCAGTTAAATAAAGCAAATTCTTCTGATACCGAGGCCCCGTTTTTGGATTTACATCTATCTATTGTAGATGGGTTTGTTTCGTGCAAAATTTATGATAAACGCGATGACTTTGATTTTGAGATTGTAAATTTTCCTTTTTTGGATGGTGATGTTCCTCGTGCGCCATCCTATGGCGTTTATATTTCGCAGTTAATTCGATTTGCTAGAGTGTGTAGTCATGTAACTGACTTCAACACTCGTAATTAATTATTAACGGCTAAACTTCTTAATCAGGGTTATCGGTACATAAACTACGCAAAGTCTTTTCAAAATTTTATAGACGCCATTCTGATTTAATTTCAAAATTCAATATTGGACTTAAATCTCTTCTGCAACAAGGTCTATCGGAACCCGAATTTTATGGTGACTTAGTATATAAATTCAGAAAAATATATATACTCAATGACTTCAGCACCCACTTTCATAAAATCATTCTTCGATATAAAAAGATTGGGTACAACATGGATGTTAGACGATAGACTGCATGCATGGTAGTTAACCCAATCACGGTTGGCAACTTTGCTTCCCTCTTTAATTGCGCGCCGGTGGGTCAGGCCTCAGATTCTATGACGGTTCCAACGTAAAGGCTTATTGAGAATTAGAGAGATCTAATCCAAGGTAATGTTGGTTGGTTCCTGATGTTCTGTCTCTGGTCGAGCCCATCGGAGTCTAACTGCTGGTTTTCTTTTGCTCCAGCATTTCAGTGGTTTCTTGCTGTCGAGTCCTCACCGTTGTCTCACCTCTGTGGTTCTTTGATTATTTGGGTTCACGGAGATGTTGCACTGATGAGTTAGGAGGCCTTCATGCGGACTGAACAAATTATTTGTCTAAATCGCGACAGAAGTAAGGGCGAGAATTATGGCCACGTAAAATCGATTTAAGCACCCCAGTGGAAATAATTCCACTGACCGTTCCAAGGCGGTTCTTCTGTAGCGGCTTATTTGTGTTGTTGTTTGTTTCTTACTGTGTGTATCACTTGTGTCTTTTTATTTTGGATGGCCATATGGCCATTTTGTGGGAAAGTGACTGTCCTTATGGCCTTCCTTTGTTTAGGTTTCCATTATGGTCTGGTCGCTTAATGTTTGTGTTTCTTTCCCTTTGGTGTCTTTGATGGGGGAGTAAGTTAATTGTATCGATTCCTGATCTTTGTTTTACTTCTACTTAAGAAAGTACTTGACAAATTAATCCATGAGGACCAAAAAGGTTTTATTTCATGGAGATTTTTGGGAGAGAATGTAAGGTTATTATATGATGTATTATATAATTCAAAATATCAAGAATTACCAGGACTTATTTTATCTGTCTATTTTGAAAAGGCTTTCGACACAGTTTCATGGGAATTTATCAATAAAACATTAATTTATTATAACTTTGGACCATCTATACGGAAATGGATTAATTTATTTCAGTCGGGAGCTGAAGCATGCATTATACAAAATGGCTACATGTCAGAAAGTTTTTTTTCTAAAACGTGGGTGCTGGCAAGGTGATCCAATCTCACCCTATATATTTATTTTGTGTGCAGAAATATTAGGGAAAATGATTAGGAAAAACGAAAATATTAATGGCATTATAATAAATGATACAGAATATAAATTAAGCCAATATGCTGACGACACCCAAATATTTTAGAAGGTAGTGAAAATACACTAAATACAGCGTTGTCAGTACTAAATAAATTTTATTAGATATCTGGTTTAAAGATACATGTGGAAAAAACTAAAGCTATATGAATTGGATCACTGAGTCACTCAGAAATACAGTTGTGTCAACATTATAATCTTGATTGGACTCAGTGAGTTTTTAGAATTTTAGGTGTAAATTTTTCAAGTGATGTTCTTGATATCTGGGATTTAAACTCAAATGAAGTATTGATCAAAATAGAAAATTTACTAGCGCACTGGTCTAAAAGAAAGTTAACTTTGCTTGGACGAATTACTGTCATTAAATCAATAGCTCTGTCTAAGTTCACCCATCTATTTTTGGCTCTACCTAATCCACCGGGAGACCTCATAAAACGGCTAGAGAGGCTATTTTATGGAATTCTGGTCCAGATAGGATAAAAAGAAGTGTTATTATAAAAAACATGAATGTTGGGGGCTGAGAATGATACACATCCAATACTTTATAAAAGCTCTAAAATAACATGGTTTCGGAGAGTCATTCACATGATAAAAATTCTTCGTTGCATTCACTATCAAATATTGAATTTGGAACTTTATTCAATATGGGATCGGGATATCCAGCATAAATAATGGAGCGTATAACGAATTCTCTGGTCGGGCCCATCGGAGTCTAACTGTTGGTTTTCTTTTGCTCCAGCATTTCAGTGGTTTCTTGCTGTCGAGTCCTCACCGTTGTCTCACCTCTGAGGTTCTTTGATTTTTTGTGTTCACGGAGATGTTGCACTGATGAGTTAGGAGGCCTTCATGCGGACTGAACAAATTATTTGTCTAAACCGCGACGGAAGTAAGGGCGAGGATTGTGGCCACGTAAAATCGATTTAAGCCCCCCAGTGGAAATCATTCCACTGTCCGTTCCAAAGCGGTTCTTCTGTGGCGATTTATTTATGGTGTTGTTTGTTACTTACTGTGTGTATCACTTGTGTCTTTTTATTTTGGATGGCCATATGGCCAATTTGTGGGAAAGTAACTGTCCTTATGGCCTTCCTTTGTTTAGGTTTCCATTATGGTATGGTCGCTTAATGTTTGTGTTTCTTTCCCTTTGGTGTCTTTGATGGGTGGAGTAAGTTAATTGTATCGATTCCTGATCTTTGTTTTACTTCTACTTTGGAAAGAAGTATTGCAAAGTTGGAAAGAATTTTGTGATCTAGTAAAAATCGAGACAGTCTGCCAAATTTGAAACTCTCCGTCATGGTATAATAAGAATTTAAGACACGGAGCAAATTATTTTATCAAAATTGGTATAATAAAGGCATACAGCTAGTTTCTGACCTGCTGGACCAAAATGGTAATTTTCACAATTTCGATGGCTTAAAAACAACATATGGGATAGCGGGGACTTTTTCGGATTATCAAAGTCTCTTATTTATAATACCAGACGAATGGAAAAACACTATAAGAACAAATAATAATGTACACAGAATGAACATATTTCATGTAACAAGTAGTTTATACACAAGTTTTTTGTTGAAAGATAAAAGAGGATGTAGAATACTCTATGACATAATGATCAGAGCAAATGAAATGACTTTTGAAAACAAATGGGTAAGAGAAATTGGGATACTAAATGAATAAGATTTTAATAATACTAATAGAGCAATGAATGATTTAAAGGAGGTAATATTAAAAGATTTTCAGTTTAAAATAAACAATAAAATTTTGGTTACAAAATCTTTTCTGTATCGTATAGGAAAGGCAGAAAATAGCCTCTGTTCATATTGTAATCGTGATATCGAATCTATTTACCATCTTTTTGTGGAATGCGATAAAATCAAGCGTTTCTGGGTGGAACTTAGGCAGTGGCTGCTTTCAGTATCAAATGTTACATTAGTTTTGGACGGGAAAAGTATTTTATTTTCCTCCCAGGCAGAGACCAGCTTGTGAACTATATTTTTACGATAGCTAAATACTACATATATAAAACTAATTTTTTGCTGATGAACTCAATGTAAATACCTTTATAGCAATTTTAAATGATAAATTTCGGTGTGAAAAATCCATAGCATACTTAGATAATAGCTTAGAAAAGTTTTTGTCGAAATGGGGTTCTTTAAATAATATTTTAAGTTAATACAATGGGCATTTTGCGAGAGGCTCTCTTTATCTTATCTTTTTATAATAATAGCTTCGGAGCACTCTGGGAATAACAATATCAAGCTTCAGCGGCGCCACAGGGCAGGCGGATATATGGCAGAAAGTATGTTAAGAAATAAAAATATCTCTTTCACCTTGGAGGTATGTTTAAAAAAACGCTATGCGAAAGTGATATTAGCTTTATATCTACAGTAGTGATCCTTAACTTTCGGAGCAATAGGTCGGAACTAATAGTGCAGAGCCAGGAGAGACACCGAAGGCAGTTTGATTAGCAATATTTGTGTAACACCTGCACCCTTCGGACATAGCTCTGCAATATATAATGGCATAGTAATAGCAATTTTTTCTTGCTATTTTCCCTTCTCTTCTTCCAATGCCAGAAACTCTGGGATCTCTACAGTGGATACCTCCATACTGTACTGTTGAGTAAACAATAAAAATAAGATTAAGAATAAGTGACCATTTTACACTAGATATACATATACATTAATGTTTTGAAAATTGAATGTAAACAGTTAACATTTTGAAAAATAAAATTACAAAAAGAAATCATTACGACAATACGCCTATACAAATACATTATAGACTTTGCTGCCGAAAGAACGAAAATTTTAAGATGAAAAGTTGTAATACTTTTTTTCTTTTCTCTGTTCAAAATATAGATTGTGGGTTCTCCTTAGAACCGCCTCATCGAAGCGGTTCTAACGAGTACCCATAATCTATATTATAGAGCAGAAATAAGGCAAATAAGATGACCCCCGCTAACCCCATTTTACTATATTAAAGTGGGGTTCAAGTGGGGCGGGTAAAACTTTTAATAGGCGTGTTGTTTTCGTGATGCATTTCTCTTGAGAAAAAAAAACACAACAAAAAACAACAACATGACCAAATTATGCCCATTAGCGAACATACTCTGTACTGTACTGCAAAAAAACTCGGATAAAAATAGACGGTGAGTTATTTAATTTGTTTAACGATCTGTATTTATGTCTGTGTTACATTGCTCCTTCTTCCTCAAGTCGTGAAGCCTTAGTTGAAGTAGAAGTGTTTGAGAGGATCACAAATTTCATATTTAAAATAGTGAGTGTTCGAGTTTTACGTCCCACCAACAGCTAAGGTCATACGGAGACGGGACCTCGGTTTATAGACCCATCCGAAAGTCTGGAGAAGCCCAGGATCGATCCTGCGACCCCTGGTTTACAAAGCGAGTAGCGTTACCACTACACCACGGGGGCTTCTTTTAAAATAGTACATGATACGAATGATATATACAATGTCTTAATCTGCGGGGATTTCAATAGTCGAGTTGGAAATGAACATGGCTATGTAATTTTTGACAATGATACCAACACTGGATTATGAAATTAATAAATTTATTCCTCGATTTTCACAGGATAATACGATCAATGCGGATGGTCGTAATTTATTGGACTTCTGTAAATTAAACAGATTACGTATCGCAAACGGTCGCGTCGAGGCGGATAAGAGGGTTGGGAAATACGTTTACCTATGTTGGCGGTACAGGTAAAGGTGTTTGTGACGATATCATAGCCAGTTCTGCTTTATTGGATGCTATGAGTACATTTCACGTGTCCGACCCGAATATTTTGTCGGACCATTATTGTATTGATTTTTCTACGTCATGTAAACATATTGATGAGTCGGTCAATACTGAAGAAAATGTAACTTTTGAAAAGTTGAACAAAAATATGCTTGGAGTGAGGAGCGAGCGGGGGAATATACTTTCAGCCTAGGAGGGGAGGAAAATAGGTTACGGGGCTTAAGTTCAGCTTAGCTACAAATGAATACACCGCATCAAATAGATGCCAGCCAACAAATTTTTCGAGTTTAATGGAAAACGTGTGCGACCCTTTATTTGGTAAAAAGGCGTATTCCCCTCGGGATGAAAAAAATATTCAATGTAATGAGTCTATACAGCAACCCTGGTTTGATGAAGAATGCAGTAAGTTTAGGAATTTGTTTTATTCAAATTCAATATCTACAGACGCGACAAGTCCAACAGCAATCAGACAAGTCTGGTAAGAGCAAGGTCAGATTATAAGAAGTTTTTGCGTTCAAAGCGTTACAATTTCCCTAAGGAAAAAACAACATTTAAATTGATCTCTTCAAAATCAAACAATGTTAAAGTGTATTGGAAATTGTTAAAAGAAGCGGCATAGATTAAAAACATATTTAATATTTTCAAGCCATTAATGGCCCAAATGACAGGTTTTATCAACCTGACGATGATATTACATATTTTAATGGAAGATACATATGGAAGTGGGGGGTGGGGACTCCAGGCTATGTTCGAGGAGTAAAGTGTACCAATTTCAATACAAGAAATTAACAAGCAAATTCCACAGAGAATTCATGTCCCCCGCCTGATTTTCATTTGTGCTGTTAAAAAATAAGCAAGTTAACTAGACAGCCATTGGTATCACGGAACGTGAAAAAAATAATTAAAGGATTCTGTAAAAGGCACATGCACACAGACCATGAGCAAAACACCTGTAAAGATTCTGAAGGATCGTTTTTAAACTTTAGGAGATGTTGCACTCACAATGTACCTACTACATATCAAGTTGCATATTATAGATGCACAAAAAAACTCTTAAGTTAAAAATGTGAAAAAGTGAAAATAATTACTTTAAGATTCTGTAAAAAGCACATGCATATCTTCAGACCATAATTCAAGCAACTGTTAAGAGGAGTTGCGCTCACAAGGTACCAACTACATTATACTCTAATAGAATTTGCCATGAAAAAAGTCTAAGTTAAAAATGTGAAAAATTGAAAAAAAGAAATAATTGATGGATTTTTAAAAATGCATATGCACAACTTCAAACCATGATAAAGACACCTGTAAAATTTCAGAAGGATCGGTATAAACCTGTAGGAGGAGTAGCGCTCACAAGGTAACTACTATGAATTCGGAACAATGCAAAAAAGTCTTTAAAATGTAAAAAAGTGAAGAAAAAAATCATTAAAAGTAGAAGTAAAACAAAGATCAGGAATTGATACAATTAACTTACTCCACCCATAAAAGACACCAAAGGGAAAGAAATACAAACATTAAGCGACCAGACCATAATGGAAACCTAAACCTAACCTAAAGAATTCTGAAAAAACATATGCACAACTTCAAACCATGATAACGACACCTGTAAAATTTCAAACGGATCGGTATAAAAGTGTAGGAGGAGTTGCCCTCGTAAGGTACCTGCTACATTATACTCTTTGATAGACTAGATGCATGGAAAAAGTCTACGTTAAATCGATTTAAGCCCCCCCCCCAGTGGAAATCTTCCACTGACCGTTCCAAGGCGGCTCTTCTGTGGCGATTTATTTATGTTGTTGTTTGTTACTTACTGTGTGTATCACTTGTGTCTTTTAATTTTGGATGGCCATATGGCCATTTTGTGGGAAAGTAACTGTCATTATGGCCTTCCTTTGTTTAGGTTTCCATTATGGTCTGGTCGCTTAATGTTTGTATTTCTTTCCCTTTGGTGTCTTTTATGGGTGGAGTAAGTTAATTGTATCAATTCCTGATCTTTGTTTTACTTCTACTTTGCATATCAGGGCTGTTTTGTTTGTGCCGTGTGGCGGCTGTAAAAGGTCTCCCCGTACATGCATTTAATGCTCTTATTTTTCAAATCCTCAGGGATTGCTTATGCAATTGCTTTTCACTGTTCCATCAATTGACATCCTTTAGATACCTGTTGAAGGTCATTATTAAACCGATGTTCGTTCCTCGTTGTATAACAACTGCTTGTTTGACATCCCTGTACTTTAAGTAGACTAAGATGTTTTGTGGGCTTTTGTTGTACTTTCATTCTATTCGTATTCGAAGGAATCTTCTTCAGTATTTATTAAATAACCGGTATAAACATCGCTTTAGTTTTGACGGTATCACAACCTTAATAACCAAAATGAGTATTACAAATACATTTAAAATATCAATATCACCCCTTAGGGGATCGCCCCCGCCCATAGGGGCTTGAAGAAATATATGGGCTGCATGATGCTTCCACGCAGAGCTGAATCCGGCCCGCACACTAGTACCGGTAAACCGCTTATTGGATCTAAGCCTGCCCAGGAACCGCGGTGCGAGGCAGGACCACCCATGCTAATAAACCCTATTGGTTTCATTGGGCGGCAGGGATTCAGATGTCATTTCATCTCAATGTCGGGTAAAAGTCCCCCAAATTTGGAAGCAACGTCTCCAAAATGACCTTTACAGTGTTGACGGGGACGTTAAACCTCAAATCAAACAAACAAATCACCCCTTAGGTTACACTCTGCTTCTTCTGTACGGATTCCCCATTCTATTAAGAACTTTAATACTATGTTGCCTTCGGTATTGGTTAGACCCTTAAATTTGTCTTCTGTAACTTCAGTTAATCTTAAAGGAGCAGGCAATACCAATGTTTTTGGGAGTAGTCGTCTTACTTCTACTTTACTTCTACTTTTCGTAAAAGACTATCTCCTCTCAAATCGCCCATCCTTCGAAAATATACTAATCCGTGGAAAAGAAGTGGAATGTATCCTAGTATTTCTAAGTGCAATGCCAAGAGGTGCAGATGTTGTTCGCATTTAAGCACTGCGTCTACCGTTACTTCATCTGTAAACGGTAGACGCTTCTCTGTAGTTAACATGTCTGATTTGACTTGACAGTCTACTGATTTAATTTATCTAATTACTTGACGTGCTGCAAACTGTAATATGCAGTACGTCGGTCAAACTAACCGCATGCTTAAAACTAGATCGAACGAGCATTATCGTAGAATGAGTAAGCCTAAGAAAACTGACACTTTCTTGTACCGTCACTTTCGACGTACAGGTCATTCTGTAAATAACATTGTTATACAACCAGTTGAAAAACTTTATTACGATGCCAATTCTACATCTAGATTCAAAATAATCAAAAGACATGAAGCTGAACTGAAATGGATTAAATTTTTACAGACCCCTTTTCCACTGGGATTTAATGACAACATTTACCATGAGGGTAATATTTCCAGAATGCCGGACTTTGATATTTTCTCACTCCTGGAATGTAGAAAACGCAGAACTAGATCTCACGGCACCAGGAAAAATGGTAACTTTAAACGTAAATCACGTGCGTTTAAACGAAACAATACTAGACTGAAGTGACTGTCAATTATATTATTAAATCATGGACGCCACTCTATGCTTTCGTTTTTAAGTTCATTACTCGTTTCTGTTTTACGTTTTCTGGACACCGAGGCGAATAAATTCTACGATAGTTCTCATCAGTTATATGATGCGGCTCTCTTAACTAGAGGCTATACTCAGCATACTCTCCGTCCTTACATTGATTCTGAAATTAATCATAAACGCCATTTCTTCAAAATATCCTTCATTAAAAAGGGTATGGATTTTATAGATTTGCCCAGTATCTTTCGTGAGAGATCGGTGCTTTCTTCCATTCCGGCTTATTTTCAAAATACTGAAACACCTATAATTTGCTATAAATATAAGAAACCTGTTAGATCTATCATTTTTAATTTCAATAAACTTGTTTCAGATCTTGATATTGATACTAATACTCCTGATTCATGTGATTGTAAAAACTCAAAGTATTGCTATCCTGCTGCTGGTCATGTAATTACTGGCAATTTGAAAATTATTCCTGATTCTAGGATAAGGAATATAATTTCCAAAGGACCGAAATATCGGTTTCCTTCAAAAATTGATTTCAGTAAATGTAGAGATGAAATCGCTGCTTCCTTGAATGAATTCGGTAATCGATGGTGTAAGCGAGAGTATGTTGAGCATAAAGCCCTTAAGGACTGGAAACATAGCATTTTAAAACTAGTGAATAAACGCATTTCTTTCTATTCTCAAAATACTAACTTATTACCTCCTAAGCCCAAGACGTCTTTACGTCATCTTAAACTAGGTATTCAAGAATTTCATAAGAAGTTTGTTTTGGCCCCTGCAGACAAGGCCGCTAACAACGTCGTCGTTGTGTGACGGCTCCACTATGTTAACACGCTTAAGCAGGAGCTTGGTGGTACTAAGGCCTATGAACTTCAGCCTTTAGCTGAAGAGAGAGCTATAGTAGATAAAAATGTTTGTCTTTCAGCCACCAAGTTTGCTGTGTGTGTTAACGAAGGCCAAGACAAGCGTCCTACGCTATACGGGTTACCAAAACTTCATAAAAAACCTTACAAAGCACGGTTTATTGCAAATTCTAGGTCTTGCACTACCACTGAACTTTCTAAATTATTAACTTCCTGTCTTACTGCTATTAAAACGCATGTAATTAAATATTGTGATAAAGTCTTTGAAAGATCAGGAAGAAATCTCTTTTGGTCTATAAAAATTTGAATGAGGTTTACAATAAATTGATATCTAGACATTTTCGTGCTTCTAGTCTGTCTACCTACGATTTTTCCACTCTTTACACTACACTACTTCATAATCTTATAAAAAAAAGCTTAATGATTTAATTGAATGGGCTTTTCACAGAGAAGATTCTCTCTACCTTGCATGTAATGTCAGAAATGCATTTTTAACTTCTAAAGAGCATAAGAATTATACACTTTGGTCATGTCAGAAAGTGTGTGATGCCCTCACCTTTCTACTTGACAATATTTATATTTGATTCGGTACTAAGTTATTTAGACAAATTGTGGGTATTCCGATGGGTACATCGGAGTCTAACTGTTGGTTTTCTTTTGCTCCAGCATTTCAGTGGTTTCTTGCTGTCGAGTCCTCACCGTTGTCTCACCTCTGTGGTTCTTTGATTTTTGTGTTCACGGAGATGATGCACTGATGAGTTAGGAGGCCTTCATGCGGACTGAACAAACTATTTGTCTAAATCGCGACGGAAGTAAGGGCGAGGATTGTGGCCACGTAAAATCGATTTAAGCCCCCCAGAGGAAATCTTCCACTGACCGTTCCAAGGCGGCTCTTCTGTGGCGATTTATTTATGGTGTTGTTTGTTACTTACTGTGTGTATCACTTGTGTCTTTTAATTTTGGATGGCCGTATAGCCATTTTGTGGGAAAGTAACTGTCCTTATGGCCTTCCATTGTTTAGGTTTCCATTATGGTCTGGTCACTTAATGTTTGTATTTCTTTCCCTTTGGTTCTTTTATGGGTGGAGTAAGTTAGTTGTATCAATTCCTGATCTTTGTTATACTTCTACTTAAAACTGTGAAAAAAGTGAGAAAAAAAACATTATAAAGACAGCTGTAAAATTTCAGAAGGATCGGTATAAAACTGTAGGAGGAGCTGTACTCACAAGGTACCTACTATGAATTCGGAACCATGCAAAAAAGTCAAAGTTAAAAATGTAAAAAAAGTGAGAAAAAAAATCAAGAATTCTGAAAAAAGCACATGCACAACTTCAAACCAAGATAAAGACACCTATAAAATTTCAGACGGATCGGTTAAAACTATAGGAGAAGTTGCGCTCACAAGGTACCTACTACAAGCTCGGAACCACGCACCACACATCACGCACCCCGCACCACGAAAAGCCGAATACTATGTCCCCTCGCTTTTCGTCGAAAAGGCGAGGACAAAAAGGCTGTGAACCAATGACGTAATGGTGCAAGTGCGGGGCCAGACCTGTTACTAAACGAATTTAAAAAAAAAAAGGAAAAATGCTTAGTTAACATATATGCATACATTATTTAATAAAATATTAGAAAGTGGTTATTTTTCACAAAAAATGGGCGGAGGGCCATATATTACCATTATTTAAAAAGGGAGACCACACGGAGGTATCAAATTATCGCGGAATTACTTTGTAAAGTGTAGTGGGAAAGCTTTTTACACGAATATGAAACATTTGATTAAACAGTTGTGCAGAAGAATGTAACATATATGTAAAAGCGCAAGCGGGCTTTCGTAAGAACATGGGAACTACAGATAACATATTTATTCTTAACAGTATCATAATACATTGTCTTAATAATAACGAACGTTTATATTGGGCATTTGTGGATTTCACAAAAGCATTTGATTTTGTAGTTCGTGACATACAGTGGTTCAAGTTGATTAAACTAAGGGTTAGGGGAAAAATGCTTGATGTTATAAAATCTATATATAGTTTAGTAAAATCAAGAATTAAACATGAGATCTGCCTTAGCGACCCCTTCACATGCAATATTGGCGTCCGTCAAGGAGAATGTTTGTCACCCTTCTTTTTTTGCAATGTAAGTGAACGATCTAGAAGCCGAGTTGGTAGGTAAGGGTATATCAGGTATTGATATTGACATCATAAATGTGTTCGCACTTTTGTATGCCGATGACATTATACGCTTTGCAAGAACCCCTGAAGATTTACAAAATGCTTTATCAGTTCTAGAAAATTATTGCCAAAGATGGAATCTTACGGTTAACATTGATAAAACTAAAATTATGGTCTTTAGGAAGGAGGGTCGGTTATCAAACAATTTGAATTTCAATTACAATAATGTTAAAATAGAACTAGTGAATAAAGTTTGTTATTTAGGGGTAGTATTTACATTAGGGGGGATCAGACTATGAGACGCAGAAAACTTTAGACGGGCAAGCTCTAGAAAGCAATTTTTACGTTGAACAAATAGCTTTATAACTTCACCGAATTAAAACCTTCGCAAATTATAGAATTATTTGATAAATTAGTATCTCCTATATTTAATTTTGCAAGTGAAAACTGGGGTTTTCATAAGTCAACCTCGATAAAAACCGCCCATTTACAATTTTGTAAAAACAATCAATTCAAAACGATTTTGTATCTGGAGAATTCGGCAGAATTGACTATCAGTCTCGTAGATATGGATCTATCATCAACGTGTGGCTCAAAGTAATTGGCTATGAGGAAAATAAGTACATCAAAAAACCTATAATATGATGTTTAGAGATATTGAAGCACAACTTTCAAAAATAAACTTGGCATCGTGTACGAGAGATTTACTGAGCCGGTACGGGTTTAGGGAAGTATGGTAATTAGAGGGTGTGAATAATAGCGAAGCTTTCTTGAACATTTTCAGACAGAGGGCGAAGGACATCTTTATACAGGATTGGCATTCTAGATTGGAAAATTCAACAATAGCAAGGTGTTATTTAAGTTTTGCTAATTTTCAATATCAGACATATTTGAACATAATAGACATTGGAAATATTGGAAACAGTTGGGTTGATTACGCGTTTCGTCACATAGACTAGAAGTGGAGGTACGTCGGTGGGCTATACCTAATAAAATTCCTTATGAGAACAGAAAATGCCAAATGTGCAATGCATTGGAGGACGAGTTTCATTTTTAATTCGCCTGTCCTCTCTCTGATGATCTACGAGAATTATATATTAATATGTACTACTGGAGAAGGCCAAAAATGCCAAAATTTTACAGAGCGGTTAAATTCTAATCATTGTAAAACACTAAAGCGACTTAGCGTTTTCATCGAGAAAGCCTTTCAATTGAGAAGAGAAGTTATTCTTTTGTAGGACTCTCCCTAACGTCCACAAAGCCTGAAGTCACCCTCCTGCTGGCTTCGATGCCGGCCATGACGTATCGACGTTGGTGCGACGTTGCTGAAAAGTCGCGACGTCGGAGCGACGTTGATGCGGCGTGTAAGAATCATATTTTCAGTGGGGTCAATTTATTGATCTTGGTTTAATTTCGTGGTAAAATGACAAGTATTTTATTTTTGAGTGCTTTGAACCGTCCGATGCATATAAGCCGCTTTGATTCCATTGGTCGGCAGGTCGGGTAAAAGTTCCACAAAATTGGAAACATTGCATCCAATATGATCTTATTAGTGTTGTGGGGGACGATAAACCACAGTTCTAACTCGGGGAGCTCACTGGAGCCCGCTGATTATGGTAGTTTTGGAGAGTACCCAACAGACTACGTGGGAATACAATGTTAAAGTATTCCCAGGTAGGCCCCACTTCCCTTAATGTTATTTTGGGTTGAGTTAATAGCTTACGTATAAGCCTGCCCAGGAAAAGTGTGGATAGGTAAACAGGCCGGCTCAAAAAGGACCTATCCAAATCAAACAAACAAACAAAATATAATATAATGTCGTAATTCTCTACCCGCCCCCGTTCTTATATTTCGTTTCTGTAAAGATGGATGGGACGGGAATACTCGGTTATTATATATAGACTAATTATTTATATGCTATATAATGTTTTATTACCACTTTACGTATGTGCTCTTTATTGTTCGTATGTCAGTATTTATGGTTTCATTCTTTTATGACATGTATAACTTTTTCATATTGGCGGAATTAAGATCTATCTATCTATCTATCTATCTATCTATCTATCTATCTATCTATCTATCTATCTATCTATCTATCTATCTATCTATCTATCTATCTATCTATCTATCTATCTTTTGAGTTAATAAAGAATCGTATCGTATCATTTAATATCATAGATAATTGACATGCTTACTTCTGCCGAAATTCACTCAAGATTCCAGAATAAAAACACAAACAATGAAAATCATTTTGGCATGTGAAAAGCTTGTTAGCAAAATATCCCGCAGAAGCACACGATGGTTGTGACACCGGTGTCTAGTTTACCAAGGCTGATTCGAATTCTTTGATACGTCCCTACGCATTTTACATAATTGCATATATACTAATCAATTTAGGATAATATATAGAGAATTTTCTTATTTTTCCTTAAAAAAATATATGATGTGTGTACTCAACATAATCGTTTCTTTGAGGCGATTCTAATGAGTACGCATGATATATTTTCACTTCAAAAATAAACAAGAGGACCATAATGGTCCTATATCGCTCACCTGAGATAAGAGATATACATTTTTTAACAATCTCGGTAGAGGTCCACTAAATGACAAATATGAAAGACCTGGGCCTTCTGGTTTCAGATAAAATGATTCCTACAGGTTTTCCATATATAAGCTAAACCAGGGGTCGGAGGATCGATCCCGGCTTCTCCAGACTTTCGGGTGAGTCTTTAAACCGAGGTCCAGTCTCCATATCACATTACCTGTTGGTGAGATGTAAAATTCAAATACTCACTCACTCCATAAATAAGCCTTTGTAAAACATGTGAGTCCCGTGGCGGGGCCATGATTGGCCCCCAGGCTATAATTTGAACAATCTTGGAAGATTGAAGAACAATCTTATCAGGTGACGCTTCAAACCAAATATCAAAGGTCTAGGCCTTTTGGCTTCAGACAAGAATATTTTAAACATATTCCCTATATAGCCTATGAAAGACTCGGGACAGCACCATTCTTGTCCCCAAGGCTATAAGTATAACAATCTTGGTTAAAAAGGTCCGTTACAAGAAGATTCTTACCAAATATCAAGGACCTGGGCCGTATGGTTTCAGACAAGAAGATTTTTTAAGGTTTCCCCTATATACGCCTATGTAAAACATGTGAGCCCTGGGGCGGTGCCATTTCTGGCCTGAGGGCTATAATTTGAACAATCTTGGTAGAGGTCCATTTGATGAAGCTTCATACCAAATATAAAAACCTGGACCTTCTGGTTTTAGACAGGAAGATTCTCAAAGGTTTCCCCTATATAAGCCAATGTAAAACCAGTGGGCCCCGGGTGGGACAATTTTTGCCTTCAGAGCTGTAATTTGAACAATCTTGGTAAAGGTCCGCTAGATGAAGCTTCATACAAAATTCAAAGACCTTGGCCTTCTGGTTTCAGACAAGAAGATTTTTAAAGGTTGTTTTCTATATAAGCGTATTTAAAACCAGTGGACCCAGCGCGGGGCTATTTTTGGCACCAGGGCTATAATTTGAAAAAGCTTGGTAGAGGTCCACTAGATGAAGCTTCATAACCAATATCAAAGACCTGGGTATTCTGGTTTCCGACGAGAAGATTTTTAAAGGATTTCCATATAT
Source organism: Lucinisca nassula (assembly GCA_963580285.1). Taxonomy (NCBI): domain Eukaryota; kingdom Metazoa; phylum Mollusca; class Bivalvia; order Lucinida; family Lucinidae; genus Lucinisca; species Lucinisca nassula. The sequence goes on along the minus strand of OY757023.1, from coordinate 40,501,205 downwards.
ATGCCTGTGTAAAACAAGTGGGACCCAGCGTGGGGGCAGTTTTAGCTCCAGGGCTATAATTTGACAATCTTGGTAGAGGCCCATTAGATGAAGTTTCATACCAAATATCAAAGACCTGGGCTTTTTGGTTGCAGACACGAGAATTTTTAGAGATTTTCCCTCTATAAGCCTATGTTAAAACAGTGCACCCCCCCCCCCCCCCTGCGCGGTGTCATTTTTGGCCCACGGGCTATGAGTTTAACAATCTTGGTAGAGGTCCATTAGATGAAGCTTCATTCCAAATATAAAAGACCTGGGCCTTCTGGTTTAAGAAAAGGAGATTTTTAAAGGTTTTCCCTATATAAGTTCTATAAAAGGGTTATCCTTTGGAAGCAAGGAATACACCACAGAAGTGAAAAATTTGTTTTCTGGGCCAGATAAGCCCAAGTAAAACCAGTGGGCCTCGGCGCGAGGGTATGTTTGACCAAAGGGCTATGATTTGAACAATCTTCGTAGAGGTCCACTAGATGAAGCTTCATACCCAATATCAAAGACCTGGGCATCCTGGTTTCCAACAAGAAGATTTTAAAGGATTTCCATATAAAACCACTGGGCTCTGGCGCGGTGGCAGTTTTGTCCCCAGGGCTATAATTTGAACATTCTTGGTAGAGGTCAATTAGATGAAGCTTCATACCAAATATCAAAGACCTTGGCCATCTGGTTGCAGACACGAGAATTTTTAAATGTGCTCCCTATATTAGCCTATGTTAAACCAGTGGCCATTTGCGCGGGGTCATTTTTGGCTCCAGGGCTATAATTTGAACAATCTTCGTAGAGGTTCACTAGATGAAGCTTCATACCAAACATCAAAGACCTGGACCTTCTGGTTTAAGACAAGAAATTTTTTAAATGTTTTCCCTAAATAAGCCTATATAAATATGTTCTAAAGGGTTATCCTTTGGAAGCAAGGAATACACAACAGAACTGGAAAATATGGAGTGTACATGTTTTCTGGGCCAGACTAGCTAGATTCGGCCAATTAAATCAGTGGGCCCTGGCGCGGGGTAATTTTTTTTACCCCAGGTCTATAATTTGAACAATCTTGGTAGAGGGTCCACTAGCTGATGCTTCATACAAAATATCAAAGATCTGGGCCTTCTGGTTTCAGACAGAAAATTTTTAAAGTTTTTTTTTCTTATTATCTCATTTCTGTTGTCATGGTATCAAGAGATCTGCATGGAATGAAATCCTTTGAACAACTTAGAAAGAGGACCACACAAAGATCATTTCTGCAAAGTCTGGACAAATTCTGTTCAGTAGTTTATGAGGAGATGTGGTTTAAAGGAATTGTGGACGGACGGACGACGATGGACGGTGAGCGATCACAATAGCTCCCCCCGGAGCCTCCGGCTCAGGTTAGCTAAAAATATACATTATGCCTAACGACTTGGCATTATGATTAACCCTTTGTGGCTCGAACAACGTTTTCGAACAGTTTAAAAATTGTCCCAAAGGAGTTCATACCGTGGCAATTTCACTGTAACCCTTTTTATACCAAATGGAATCTTCCTCCTTATATATAGTAGGAGCCAATTTAAAAATTTAGGGGTGTCAGGTTGTGTTTTCATCAAAATTTATTTGAAAATGACTGAACTTTTAGCAAACAGTGCAGGCCCTGATCAGGCGTTCTGCGGCGTCTGATCTGGGCCTACACTGTTTGCCAGGGTACCCGTTTTGGGGGGTTATGGTACTAAATTGGTTAACAGCATTTCACAGAAATTACATAGGTCGTAGAACCAAAGAGTTAATCCAAAATCATTTATCCAAAGACAAATGATGATGATGATGATGATGATTTCGTGTTTAACGACGCGTCAACCCTCTTTGTGGGTCATCAGCGTCAAGCGGTAAATGGTTAAACGGCATGAAGAATTATTGGGATATTAAAAGTAAAAAAGCTAGTATGATATGTATAAAAAACTGAAAGTTAAATCTTATGAAAAAGTCCAATGTCTTTTAAGAATAAAATAATATTATCAACAGGTACATCCTGAAACAATTGTTGCAAAATGTCATCTTTGAAGTATAAGTTACGGAACTGTGAAAAAACTACACATTCAATTAAGATATGTTTAACAGTGAATGGCTGATCACATCCTACACAAAAATGCTGATCATCACCATCAAATATATAAGAATGAGTAACTCTAGTATGGCCAATGCGCAGTAGTAATACTACATCCTCTTTTCTGGAAAACTGTGGAGGAGAGCATTTTGTTCCAACGACAGGTTTAATGGCATGGAGTTTGTTATTGATTGTTCGGTCCCATTCAACTTGCCATTCCGACAAGATGTATCTGTTGATAAATGTTTTAAAATTATTAAAAGGAATTTTAAAAACGGACGGATCAAGATTGAGCGATTCCTTTGCTTTCTTGTCAGCATATTCATTGCCGACAATGCCAATATGGCTCGGAAGCCAACAAAACACGATTTGATGTTTTTCGATCAAATTTTGTATTTGAGGATTTTAGATGATGAATGGTCTAAAGCCTTAAGCACAGAAAGTGAACCAGAAAATATAATTGCTTTTTGAATTGATGAACTGATAAAATCTAAAGCTAGGTCTATTGCTTTGGCTTCAGCTGTAAAAATAGATGAACCAGTTGGAAGGCGCAAGGTTTGGTGCGTATCTTTAGAAACATACGCACAACCAACTTTATCTCCTTCTTTGGAACCATCAGTATAGACTTTCTGGTAATCATTGTAACGTGTCTGCAGTACCTGAAAAGTTTGTTTGAGCAGTATTGGATTTGATTCGGATTTTTTGCCATCATGCAAGTCAAACAGAATATTCGGTTTTTTAATACACCAAGATGGAACTTCTGCAGTTTCATGTTTTTGAATATTTTTAAGGTCGATACCTGAATTTTCTAGCAGTGGTAAAATACGTAATCCAAAAGGTTTGATTGCTGTGGGTTTAGTTTCATACTTATCTACAAATTCAGGTGGAAATGAAATTTGGAATGCCGGGTTAGATGGATTAGCAGCAAGTTTGATAACATACTGAAGAGAAAGTTTCTCTCTGCGCGAAGTTAAAGATGGTTCACCTGCTACTACATAAAGGCTTAATACCGGAGAAGTACGGAAGACCCCCATAGCCAGACGAAGGCCTTGGTGATGGATAGTATCCAAAGATTTTAAATAAGACTTTCTGGCAGAACCATAAACAACAGACCCATAATCTAATTTAGATCTTATTAGAGGCCGGTAAAGATGTTTTAAAGTTGTACCGATCTGCTCCCCGACTTGTATGAGCCAAAACTTTCAAAAGATTCAAAGTTTTTAAGCATTTCGCTTTAAGATATTTAATATGGGGAATAAAAGATAACTTTTGATCAAATATGACCCCAAGCAATTTGGCTTCTTCAACAACAGGAATTTGTGATCCGTATAAAAACAAGGAAGGATGTTCGTGTTCCTTCCGTAGCTTACAAAAATGAACACACTGCGTTTTCGACTTGGAGAACTTGAAACCATTTTTATCAGTCCATTCTTCTATTCTTTTTAAATTTTGTTGTATCTTTCGTTCAATTGTTTTCATTTTTTTTGAACGGTAACATATACAAAAATCGTCAACATACAAGGAACAATCAGTTTTGTCGTCCAAACATTGTACAATATTGTTTATTTTGATGTTAAATAGCGTAGTTGAAAGAATACTACCCTGTGGGATCTCCTGTTCTTGAACATAGAGATCTGACACGGTAGACCCCACACGCACCTGAAACATGCGCTCCCCTTAAAAGCTTTCAATAAAACTGGGAAGTTTTCCTCTTAAGCCAATGCTATGGAGATCTTTCAATATTCCATAATGCCATGTTGTAACATATGCTTTCTCCACGTAGAAAAAGAAAGCTAATACGTGTTTTGTTGTTAATAAAAGCATTTCGTATAAATGTTTCTAGTCTTATTAAATTGTCGTTGGTACTACGTTCCGAACGAAAACCCGATTGATATTCTGAAATGAGGTTGTTGGACTCTTAGTACCAGACTAATCTTTTGTTTGTCATTCTATCCAATGTTTTACACAAACAACTTGTCAAAGCTATCGGACGATAATTTGTGGGTTCTGCATGATATTTCCCTGGTTTCGGAATTGGTACAACTGTAGATACACGCCAGCTCTCAGGACAGACCCCCGTTTCCCAAATATTATTAAAGATATCTAAAAGTGTTGAAAGAGAACTTTTTGGCAGATGCTCAAGCATCTGATAATGAATTTCATCGGGGCCGGTTGCCGTATCATGTAATTTTTCAATGGCTTCGACGAGTTCGGATAAGTTAAAATGTGTGTTGTATTCTTCGTGATTAAGGGATTTAAAGTTTAGATTTCTTTTCTCTTTGTCCTTTTTGAAATTTCTAAAAGTGTCAGAATAATTACGCGATGAATTTCTCAAGAATGTGCTCCCAAGAGTATCTGAAATATCTTTTTTTTGTTGAAGCTATTTTGTCAAATTCAGTATTTAAATGTGTAAAACTAGAGGACTTTGTTTTTCCTGAAATATTTCGTACCATATCCCAAACCTTTTTAATGGGGGTTTTGTAGTTCAATTTTGAAACATATTCCCTCCATGACTTTCGTTTTGAAGCTCGGAATGTTCGCTGAGCTTATTTAGAGCCTGTTTGCGCTTTTTTATTAGCTTCTTTACAGTCATTATTAAACCAAGGCTAGCTTTTCTTAGTATTTGTGGAGGTCTTTGGAATGCATTGTTCTGATATATTAATAAGTGCATCTGGGAAATCAGAAACAATGTCAGATGATTCATTTAAGTGATCAACTGATAACTCTTCTTCACATAAATTATGGAATAATTCCCAATCGGCTTTATTCATTTTCCATTTCTGGTTACAGTCCTCATCTGGTCCGTTTACGCTCCTCTCAAGTATAACAGGGAAGGGATCACTTCCGCACTGATCATCATGAACAGACCAGTCTTAGTCCAAGAAGAGGGATGGGTGACACAAAGAGAGATCTAAAGAAGACACATGACCTGTCGCAGGGTGAAGGTAAGTATAAGATTTATCATTCATCAAGCAAAAGATCGTTCTTTGCAATAAAATCTTCAACAAGTGCTCCTCTGTTATTGATATCTTTACAGCCCCAAAGAATATTGAGACCATTGAAGTCGCCAACTAAAAGATATGGCGATGGAAGTTGTCTCAGGAATGAGTCAAGCTGTTCGGGCTTTAAAGAAAATGAGGGTGGTATATATAGAGGGCGAATTGTAGTTTCTTTATCCAGAGAAACTGATACTGCTACAGCTTGTAGGTCTGTTTTTAATTCGATCTCTCTTTGTGGTAAACATGATTGAACAAAAATTGAACGGCCACCAGATGGTTTGTTACCATCAGAATAGATATAGTTGTATGTATTGAAACCCCTGACATCAATGTTGTCATCAGTTTTTAAAAAAGTTTCTTGCAAACAAAAAACCGATGGGTTTAATAACGAAATAAGAAATAAGAGTTCAGGAGGCCTTCATGCGGACTGAACAAATTATTTGTCTAAATCGCGACGGAAGTAAGGGCGAGGATTGTGGCCACGTAAAATCGATTAAAGCCCCCCCCCCCCCCAGTGGAAATCTTCCACTGACCGTTCAAAGGCGGCTCTTCTGTGGCGATTTATTTATGTTGTTGTTTGTTACTTACTGTGTGTATCACTTGTGTCTTTTGGTTTTGGATGGCCATATGGCCATTTTGTGGAAAAGTAACTGTCCTTATGGCCTTCCTTTGTTTAGGTTTCCATTATGGTCTGGTCGCTTAATGTTTGTATTTCTTTCCCTTTGGTATCTTTTATGGGTGGAGTAAGTTAATTGTATCAATTCCTGATCTTTGTTTTACTTCTACTTTTCATTATAATTTGATTTAAGACCTCGACAATTCCATTGTATTATTTTGTGTTTAAAATCCATTTTTTGAAGAGATTAAGACTAGAAACTATTTTGGAGCCGCAATTGGTGATATAGATCTGCTACCACCACCTCGTGGTGTTGCTGACCTCGATCTGTTATTGCCACTTGGTGATGATGACAAATGGCAAATATCAATGTTCAGGCCAACAGACATGGACTCCAGAAGAGTGTAATCAGGGGTCCTAGGATAGTAAACATTACTTGGTAAGCAAGCTTCGCCCATCATGCCTATTAACTTGAACGAAGAAAAGGAGTAAATGCCGAGAAGGGTATGTCCGAGATTTTGGAAGCCTTCATATGACTTTCCATTGGCAAACACATCAGAAATAATTCTGGAAATGGCCACATTGTACGGATCAACAAGATCATGGTGCCTCCCATAGAACTTCCGTAGTGTTGATACCAGATTGGTTTTTTGACCCCCCCCCCCCACCCCGGAACAACAACCCGGCAGCGAGCACCCTCCCACGCTCCAAAAAGCCCCGACACTTGCAACAGGCCCCAGCACACCGGACCAAAGGAATAAAATCAAAAGATTACATAAAAAGCCAAATCATCAACAAAACATCTGGAAAGCTGGAGTGTAAGCTACATGTATAAGAGAAGATCATTTTACACAACACAATGGACGCCGTAAAAAGCTGAACAGTTTTTGAGGCTGACAATATGACTGAATCCAAAAAGCGAATAAAGTGATGAAAGGAATCGCTCAATAAGTACACTTAAGCATGTGTATATCTTTATATCTGTTAGAAAACATGCACAGCTTCAAAATGATCTGTGAACAGCTGTTATTACTCATTGTCTTTATTATGTACCGGCAAACATGACTTTGTTCAAAACGCAGAAATGTGAGAGCCGAATAACTGAGCGATTTTTCGAAAACCTGTCCATATCTTCATACAATAGCAAACATCTGCAGAGTTCCATCATGGATGTTGCAAAAGTTTCAAATGCATTGATTTCAGCAGGTACCAACACAAAACGGCATTAACAGAGGGCATGACAGAATAATGGAGTAACAACGAAGGAATATCCAGTATATACAGTTGTTTGGTCCTCCTACGTAACGCGTACAAATAGTTACTGTTACTAGTATATCTCACTGTTCAGTTGAAAGGTTTCCATCTAGACTTATTTGTCTTTTATATAATAGATGACACTGTAAAGGAACTAAAGGTGAGGCTTGAAGTTACTTAAAGTGGTTTCTTGCTGCGCGTCCAACGGAAATCTTTTATTTGTATTTTCCTTAATGTCATTTGACTGTGCAAGGTTGATGCGTGCATTTTATGTGTGTCTTTGTGCGTTATTTTACACATGACAGAATCTTTTCTTTTTGGATTTGCAATATATGCCATCTACAATCGTGCCTTTTTTTTTCAAAGAAACCTCCGTGGTGCAGTTGTTACGCTACTCGCCTTGTAAACCAGGGGTCGCAGGATCGATCCCGGGCTTCTCCAGATTTCGGATGAGTCTTTAAACCGAGGTCCCGTCTCCGTATGACCTTAGCTGTTAGTGGGCGTAAGACTCAAACACTCACTCACTCGTGACCTTTCCTAAGTAAAGTCTTCTTGTCGAAATGCTCAGCCTAAAGTCTGATCCCTATCAGGCGGGTTGTTTGTTAAGACATGTTTTATATATGCGGTATTCCTGGTCCGTGGCTGACAAGGATCACCTAAAATCAGTTATGTTCCTCATTTAGCTATATATCAGTTTCGGGCACGATTTTACTGGTACTGATTTGCGACACCAGATGGTTGTGCAGACGATTTATATAACAGATTATCAGTTGCGCATGTTGACTTTTAGTAGGCATACAGTTCCAAAATTAGATAATTACCCTTCTTTTTCTTCTGGCTTTTCTGATAGGTGATGTGAAGTTGGGGATGAACTTTCGTAGGGGCTGCAAAAAAAAGATTATTCATACAAAAATGATTTATTCCCTGGCATTTTACACTTCAGGAGGTACATCAGGAAATAACAAGTTTCTTGACAAATAATTTGTTATCGTCATTTTTAATATTAATGGTTGACAAGCAGCAATTTCGGAAGACCGGCGGAATACTGTTACAGTTGATCTGTATGCGTGCTGTATACACATTTGCTAACAAAGCCTGGTCCAATTACAGATCCTACAGAAGATGACTCGGCACCGACAAGCACTCTGAAATATAATAACCGTTTTCCGATTCAGTTACAGTGTCTTTAGTCCTCGATGAGACTGTCTATCTGTCTGTTTGTCTCTTTCTCTCTCTCTCTATCTCTCTCTCTCTCTCTCTTCACAGTTATTTCATGCATAATCGACAGGAATGGTGAGGGGGGGGGGGGTGCGTGCACAAGCATCAAAATGCAAGTATAAGTTTTTATTCTAAAGGGAAATAAATGTACACAAAAGACAGACACTTTTTCAAACATATTTGTGTTCTGTTCCGAAACCAAAGACGGTGTGAAATTCTTCACAAGACACCTTTTCCCGAACCGAGCGTCGGATACAGATGATATTTGATGAAATTATTCAAAATAGAAGTGGAGGCAATGATCAGGAATCGATAGAATTAACCCACAGCTCCCATTAAAGACACAAAAGGGAAAAAACACAAACATGAAACAACAAACCCTAAATGAAACATCAATAGCGGAAAGCCAAAAGGACAGTTACTTTCCAACAAAATGGTCAATAGGCTATCCAAAATAAAATAATATAAGCGACACAAACACCCAAAGACAAACCATAACAAAAATAAATCGCGACAGAAGAAAAGCCTTGGAACGGTCAGCGGAAACGAATTCCACTTGGGGCTTTAATCGATTTTTCGTCGCCCTTACTTCCGCCGCGATTTAGACAAATGATTTGTCCAGTCCGCATGAAGACCTCCTAACTCATCAGTGCATCATCGCCGTGAACACAAAAATCAAACAACCACAAAGATGAAACAACGGTGAGGACTCGACAGCAAGAAACCACTGAAATGCTGGAGCAAAAGAAAACCAACATTTCGATGGGTCCGATGGGCCCGACCAGAGACAGAGCATCAGGTACCAACAAACATAAGCCTTTACGCTGAAAACGTCATAGAATCTGAGGCCTGACCTACCGGAATGCAATTAAAGAGGGAAGCAAAGTTGTCAACCATGATTCGGTTAACTACCATTTAACATTTGTCGAATAACATTTATGTTGTTCCCAAACTTTTTGTATCGAAGAATGATTTTACGAAATTGGGTGCTGAAATCATTGCAGTTATATATTTTTCTGAAGTCACCATAAAATTCGGGTTGTTCCCAAACTTTTTGTATCGAAGAATGATTTTACGAAACTGGGTGCTGAAATCATTGCGGTTATATATTTTTCTGAAGTCACCATAAAATTCGGGTTGCGATAGACCTTTTGTTTTGTTTGATTTGAGGTTTAACGTCCCCGTCAACACTGTAAAGGTCATTTCGGAGACGTTGCTTCCAATTTTGTGGGACTTTTACCCGTCATTGAGATGAAATGACATCTCAAGCTCTGCCGCCCAATGAAACCAATAGGGTTTATAAGCATGGACGGGCCGACTCGCACCACTTTGCCTTGGCAAACTTAGATCCTCTAAGCGGTTTACCAGTACTCGTGTGCGGGTCGGTTTCAGCTCTGCGTGGAAGCATCATGCAGCCCATTTATTTCTTCAAGCCCCGATGGGCGGGGGCCGCGATAGACCTTTTAAGGCCAATATTGAATTGTGAAATTAAATCAGAATGACGTCTATAAGATTTTGAAAATGCTTTACGAAGTGTATGGTACCTATAACCCTGATTAAAAAGTTTAGCCGTTAACAATTTATTACGAGTGTTGAAGTCAGTAACATGACTACACACTCTGGCAAATCGAATTAAATGCGAAATATAAATGCCATAGGATGGCGCACGAGGAACATCATCATCCCAAAAGGAAAATTTACAATCTCAAAATCAAAATCATCGCGTTTATCATAAATTTTGCAAGAAACAAACCCATCTACAATAGATAGATGTAAATCCAAAAACGTGGCCTCGGTATCAGAATAATTTGCTTTATTTAACTGAAGTTCGGGGGGGGGGGGGGGGTGGGTAAATTTGACTGATCAAACCATCGAAATAGGTATTGTAAATATTTAATAAATCATCCAAATATATAGAAGTGTAGCTAAAAGCTTCAATGATTTCAGACTGGTTTTCAGCAGAAAGGGGCATCATGAAGTCTCTCTCATAACAAAACAAAAACAGATCAGCCACAAGTGGTGCGCATTTAGTACCCATCGGAATACTTGTCTAAATAACTTCGTACCAAGTCTTATGTAAATATTGTCAAGTTGAAAGGTGAGAGCTTCGACAAAGTCTACATGGAGATTCAGACTTGATGGATTTGTTTCGTGCAAAATTTATGATAAATGCGATGACTTTGATTTTGAGATTGTAAATTTTCCTTTTTTGGATGGTGATGTTCCTCGTGCGCCATCCTATGGCGTTTATATTTCGCAATTAATTCGATTTGCTAGAGTGTGTAGTCATGTAACTGACTTCAACACTCGTAATAAATTATTAACGGCTAAACTCCTTAATCAGGGTTATCGGTACCATAAACTTCGCAAAGCCTTTTCAAAATTTTATAGACGCCATTCTGATTTAATTTCATAATTCAATATTGGACTTAAATCTCTTCTGCAACAAGGTCTATCGGAACCCGAATTTTATGGTGACTTAGTATATAAATTCAGAAAAATATATAACCGCAATGACTTCAGCACCCAATTTCGTAAAATCATTCTTCGATATATAAAGATTGGGTACAACATGGATATTATACGACAGACTGCATGCATGGTAGTTAACCCAAACACGGTTGGCAACTTTGCTTCCCTCTTTAATTGCACGCCGGTGGGTCAGGTCTCAGATTCTATGACGGCTCCAACGTAAAGGCTTATTGAAAATTAGAGAGATAATGTTGGTTGGTGCCTGATGCACTGTCTCTGGTCGGGCTCATCGGAGTCTAACTGTTGGTTTTCTTTTGCTCCAGCATTTCAGTGGTTTCTTGCTGTCGAGTCCTCACAGTTGTCTCACCTCTGTGGTTCTTTGATTTTTGTGTTCACGGAGATGTTGCACTGATGAGTTAGGAGGCCTTCATGCGGACTGAACCAATTATTTGTCTAAATCGCGACGGAAGTAAGGGCGAGGATTGTGGCCACGTGAAATCGATTTAAGCCCCCCAGTGGAAATCTTCCACTGACCGTTCCAAGGCGGCTCTTCTGTGGCGATTTATTTATCTTGTTGTTTGTTACTTACTGTGTGTATCACTTGTGTCTTTTTATTTTGGATGGACATATGGCCATTTTGTGGGAAAGTAACTGTCCTTATGGCCTTCCTTTGTTTAAGTTTCCATTATGGTCTGGTCGCTTAATGTTTGTATTTCTTTCCCTTTGGTGTCTTTTATGGGTGGAGTAAGTTAATTGTATCAATTCCTGATCTTTGTTTTACTTCTACTTTGCTAAAACCGTTCCGTTTCGATTTCACGATGACAACCGTTGTCGCCCCTTTTAATTTTTTTAAACGACTTATCCCGAACCGAAAGTCGGATAGAGCTTAAGCTTGATAGAAGGCGATTTAGAATTGCTAAACACCCATATGGTGTCTTTGATGGGACCTGTGTTAATTGTATGGATTCTTGATCATTTCCTTCACTTCTGTTTTGGAAGATAGTTCGGATGACATCGGGTCGTAGAATTGCTAACATCGTTCCGTTCCGATATACAAAATTGCCATCATTGCGGCCATAATATTCTTAAAATAACATTTCCTTCTAAATCGATTGTCGGATTGAGCTGAAACTTGATAGAAGGCAGTTGGACGACATTGGTCAGAATTGCTTAAATCATTCCATTCAAATATCAAAAATATTTAAACGAAATTTTCTCCCAAGTGATAAGTCCAATTTAGCCGAAACTTGATGGGAGGCATTGTGGTGACAAGGATGTTCAAAATTGTTAAATCCTTAGGTTTCGATATCCAAGCTGACCACCGTGACGGCAATCCTGAAAATTTGGAACGGCTAAAATATCAAAGATGGACATCCTGGTCGTAAACTTGAATTTCTTTAAAGGCAATCTCCATCCGCTACTCTTCACCGAAGGTCTCCTCCTTAATTTTAAATTAGATTGAGCTGATTAGGAAGTTAATAAGAGGCATGATTGCAACATGCAGAATTAGAATTGTATAAAGCAATCTGATCTGAAGATAAAAATGAGCCACCAATTTATACCAGCATCGTTCAGTTGAGCTATTTCTAGCCTTTTGGGCCTCTATTATTATTACAGTAACTGTTGTTGTCTTGCACTGACACTAGATATTTCACTTTTTACTATCAATGACGACACCATATGGTTTGTGTGTGAGGTGAAGTGGGTGGTACTGAAAAGAAAACGAATTAGTTTCCTTCAATTGTATAATATCAGAATTTTTAATCTGATCACCCGCGTCTTTATAACCAATATGAACTGCTCAGCAAAAGCTACATGAATGCACGTGGGAAGACCAGAACTTAAATCAGCTCACACGATTTAATCAAAGTCTTCGCCCCGTCTTTATGAAGCCCACTATAGAAAGTTAAATTAAATGTAAATATCGAAACCTCTTATCAGCCTGTGTGGCTGTGCCGGCTGGTCTGAGAATTCGATCTTGAGAGGATTTCTTGTAACGTTTGTTCTGCAGCGGCTCTCTGTCCCACTAGTTTCATCTCATAAAACCAACATTCATAGCTCTGTTTTTTTTTTTAAATATTACCATTGCACACCTGACAGCAGTCATCCGGGTCTCTTCTTATCCTCTGTGTCTGTGGACAGTCTAAAACTGGACAGGGAAGTCTGGTGCAGTTAATCTCGCCCGTCCCTAGCTGAAATGAAATTACATTAGAAACCGGTTCAGTCCCTAGATCAAGATTTTAAATACATAATTGTAATGTCTTCAGGACCCAATTTCGTAAAATCAATCTTCGATATAAAAAGAGTAGGCACAACATAAATGTTATACTGCATGCAATGGAGTTAACACAATCATGGTTGACATCTTTGCTTCCCTCTTTAATTGCACGCCGGTGGGCAGGCCTCAGATTCTATGGCGGGTCCAGCATAAAGGCTTACTGAGAATAAGATAATTTAATTTTATGTTATGTCGGTTGGTGCCTGATGCTCTTTTCGGAGTCTAACTGTTGGTTTTCTTTTGCTCCAGCATTTCGTGGTTTCTTGTTGCCGAGTCCTCACCTCTCTGTGGTTGTTATGATCTTTGTGTTCTCGGAGATGTTACACTGATGAGGTAGGAGGCCTTCAGGCGGACTAAACAAATTATTTGTACAAATCGAGACGGGAGTGAGGGTAAGGATTGCGACCGCGTATAATCGATTTAATCCACCAACTGGAATTCGTTTCACTGACCATTCCAAGAAGAAGTAAAACAAAGACCAGGAATCGATACAATTAACTTACTCCACCCATCAAAGACACCAAAGGGAAAGAAACACAAACATTAAGCGACCAGACCCTAATGGAAACCTAAACAAAGGAAGGCCATAAGGACAGTTACTTTCCCACAAAATGGCCATATGGCCATCCAAAATAAAAAGCCACAAGTGATACACACAGTAAGTAACAAACAACAACATAAATAAACCGCCACAGAAGAACCGCCTTGGAACGGTCAGTGAAAAGATTTCCACTGGGGGGCTTAAATCGATTTTACGTGGTCACAATCCTCGCCCTTACTTCCGTCGCGATTTAGACAAATAATTTGTTCACTCCGCATGAATGCCTCCTAACTCATCAGTGCAACATCTCCGTGAACACACATAATCAAAGAACCACAAAGGTGAGACAACGGTGAGGACTCGACAGCAAGAAACCACCGAAATGCCGGAGCAAAAGAAAACCAACAGTTAGACTCCGACGGGCCCGACCAGAGACAGCGCATCAGGTACCAACCAACATTACCTTGAATTAGATCTCTCTAATTCTCAAAAAGCCTTTACGCTGTTCTTCTGTCGCGGTTTATTTTTGTTATGGTTTGTCTTCGGGTGTGTGTATGGCTAGTGTTTGTTTCCTTTGTATATCAAATTTGCCATTTTGTGGGAATGTAATTGTCCTTTTGGCTTTCCGCTATTGATGTTTCCATTAGGGTCTAGTTGTTTCATGTGTGTGTTTCATTCCTTTTGGTGTCTCTGGTGGTAGCTGAGGGTTAATTGTATTGATTCCTGCTCATTGCCTTCACTTCTATTTTCGAGGTAAAATCAAAATTTGTACAATCATTTTATTCCTATAAGAAATGCTAGAATGACGCTTTAAAATTAAAAAAACAACTGGTGACGTGGTATGATTCCAAAACGCTCTTCGAAATTCAGTTAATATGTTTGACTTGAGGTTAAACGCCGCCCGCTCTCCCCACAATATAATGTAGGTCAATTTGGAGACGTTGCTTACAATTATGTGGGAATATTACCCGACAGTAAGATAAATTCTCAAGCCCTGTCGCCAAGTGGAGCGCTGTGGTGCAGTGGTAAAGTATCGGCCTCGGGATCGAGAGGTACCGGGTTCGAATCCCACGAGCGGCAAGTGCTGTTTCCTTGAGCAAGAGACTTTATCCACATTGCTTAGTACTGGTTCTACCCAGGAAAAGAGGGCCACATGGAAGATTAGTACTAGTTTACTAAATGTGTTACCCTCTATAAATAAGGTCGATTATTATTATTATTATTATTATTATTATTAAGTGAAACCAACATGGTTCAAAAGCTTACAGAGAATTAGAAATTAATTAAATATAATGTTGTTTGGTACTTGATGCTCTGTGTCTGGGTGGGCCCATCGGAGTCTAACTGTTGATTTTCTTTTGCTCCAGCATTACAGTGGTTTCTTGCGGTCGAATCCTCATTGTTGTTTCATCTCTTTTTTATTTTTGTGTTATCGGAGATGTTGCATTGGTAAGGGTGAGGATTGCGGTCGCGTAAATTCGATTTAAGCCCCCCCCCCCCACTCCGGTGGAATTCGTTTCACTGACCGTTCCAAGGCGGTTCTTCTGTCGCGGTTAATTGTTGTTATGATTAGTCTTTGAGTGTGGGTATCGCTCATATATTAATATAGAAACCAATTGGGAAAGTATTTATCCTTTGATTTCCGCTTGGATGTTTCCATAAGGGTCAAGTTATTTCATGTTTGTGTTTATTTCCCTTTGGTGTGTCTGATGGGACCTGTGGATTAATTGTCACGATTAATGATCATTGCCTTCACTTCTGTTTTAAATGCATGGGCAGTCCGACTCGCACTACTTTGCCTAGCCAGGCTAAAACCCTCTGAGCTGTTTACAAGTACACATCTGTTTTCGGTTTCAGCTCTGCGTGGAAGCACCATGCAGTCAAATCTATTTTTCTTAGCCCCGATGAGCGTGAGCCCTTCGAAATTCAGAACTGATAGGAAAGTTGTTTTAAATGCCTGTTTTATATCAGTGGACTCGAGTGTCCGTTATAAAAAGGGCATCGTAAAAATGTTATTCCATCAAGCATGAGATACAAAATAAATTTCATCTCTGTTAGGATAGATATATGACATGTTTTTGTTGTCTAAAGAACAGACCTGAACTATACTATGTGTTACATTGTGTATTATATATTTTAATTACTGTTATGTGATTAATCTTTTCAGATAATTTGTATAATTTGTTATGGTAACGTGTAAAAAAACATACACATTCTACATTGAAATAAAATATATCCCAGGTAATTAAATACCAAGTACCAAAATAGAAGTGAAGGCAATTATAAGGAATCTATACAATCAACCCACAGCTCCCATCAGAGACACCAAAGGAAAAGACAGACAAACACGAAACAACAAACCCCAATGAAAACAACAATAGCGAAACGCATAAAGGACTGTTACTTTCCCACAAAATGGCCAACTGGCTATCCAAAACCAAAAATATAAGCGACGCAAACACCCAAAGACAAACCATTACAAAAATAAACCGCGACAGAAGAACCGCCTTGGAACGGTCAGTGAAACCAAAAAACCACGGTGAGGACTCCACAGCAAGAAACCACTGAAATGCTGGAGCAAAAGAAAACCAACAGTTAGACTCCAATGGGCCCGACCAGAGGCAGAGCATCAGGCACCAACCATCATCTCTTAAAATTAGATACTCTCTAATTCTCAGTAAGCCTTTAAGATCGAACCGTTATAGAATCTGAGGCCTCAGGCACCAACCAACATTAAAAGACCGATCTCGCAATGCTTTAAGTATACGTTTCTCACTTTCTACCGCTTTCACATTTACATCCCAGGACTATATATTAAACATATGGTATGCTTTGCATCGAAAAAAGAAGTGAAAACAATTATTAGGAACCGATACAATTGCCCCACGCCTCCCGTCAGGGAAACCAAAGAGAATGTAACACGGACATAAAATAACTAAACCATAATAAAAACATCTATAAGGACAGTTAATGACCAAATGGTTTCCAAAATAAAAACAGATATAAGCAATACACACATGCAAATACGTATTATAAGATTAGCCTGAACGCGACAGAAGAATAGCATTGGAACGGTGAGTTTAAAGTATTTTATTGGCAGGGACGGGGGTGCTTAAATCCCCGCGCTTGGTTCTGAAGCGGTTCTTCTGTCGCGGCTTAGTTTTGTTATGGCTTGTCTTTGAGTGTGTGTATCGCTTATATCATTTTGTTTTGGATAGCCAATTGGCCATTTTGTGGGAAAGTAACTGACCCTTTGGCTTTCCGCTATTGATGTTTCCATTAAGGTCTAGTTGTTTCATGTTTGTGTTTCTTTCCCTTTGGTGTCTCTGATGGGAGCTGTGGGTTAATTGTATAGATTCTTGATCATTGCCTTCACTTCTATTATAGATAAAAAATTTAGTCAGTCCACATGAAGGCTTTCTAACACATAAGTGCTACATCTCCCGGAACATAAAAATTAAACGATTAAATTATTGCAGTGAGGAATCGACAGCATTAAATAACTGAAATGCTGGAGCAAAAGAAAACCAACAGTTAGACGTCGGTGGGCCCGACCAGAGACAGAGCGTCAGGTATAATTGACTTGCAAATTTAATCAAGCCTTCTTGTCCTTCACGTGGAATTGTCATAGAATCTGAGGCCTGACCCACCGACGTCCAATGGAAAAAGGAAGCAAAGTCATCAACCGTGATTTGGTTAACACCAATACATGCTGTCTGTCGTATAACATTTATGCTGTACGCAGTTTTTGTTTAATTATGGAAGACCGATTTTACGAAATTGGGTACTGAAAAGCATATATTTTCTGAATTTATATACAAAGTCACCATTCAATTCAGATTCCGACAAGCCTTGCTGAAGTACAGATTTGAGTCCAACATTGATTTTTGAAAGTAACTTGGAACGACGTCTTTAAAACGTAGAAAAGGCTTCCGTAGTTTATAATGCCGATAACCCTGATTAAGAAGTTTAGCAGTATACAATTTATTACGAGTGTTTAAGACCGTTACATGACTAGAATAAAATTTAATGTTACAAATGTAACTTTCCCGATAAAACCTTTTCGAAATGAAAAAAAAACACGGAATAGAAAATATATATATACAAAAGTCATGTCGCATGCATGTAAGCAAACTGGAACATTGATGGAAACAGAAATCCACATGGAATACCTTGACGCATCCTAAATTTTCTAGGCTTTTAGGACTATTCATTCGGTTGCGGGATGTAAAATATTTGAAGGTCACTGATGAGACCTTTTGGCCGAAACTAGTACGACTGGCCCAAAAAAGCTTGAACACTTCATATTTTTCTGTTTTTTGGTGTATTCCTTGCTGCCAAAGAATAACCGTTTTCTAGAACATATTTGTAACATTCAGTAAAACATTACGAGACCGGGCATGGCATTTGGCTTTATTCTGTATTATATAATTGTCGTCGAAGTTTTCCTTAATTTCCTTCACTAGTATTTTGACAAATAAATTTATTAAATCCTCAAGTATTTGACACTTATGTATAAAATCAATATGCACTTACAATGCAGCTACATACAGCACACCTAGAGTATCCGAGGGGTGCAATATAAGGGTGCCATGTAGTACCATACGGGTGCCATCGTTTATCACCAGGAAAATAGCAGCTGCCTAATACTTTCCTCTCTGTACTGTTGTCGTCTATAAGACAAAAAAGTTTAAAGGCTAGTTTCGATTTAGATATAATGATATCGAGAAAATGTGCATATCTAGTGGAGTTTTAGTTTTTAACATGCGCTGTATGGTAGATATATGACTACTACTGGTCTCGCAAAGTAAGAAGGGTCTATCATGATTCCCATAACGCTGCAGTTGGTGACAATGATTTTCCCCAAGACGTATGCAATCTACATAAGACGGTAAACTTGGGTTCCAGTTCAAAGCATGGTATCAGCTTGTATTATAACATTGCTTTTGCAAACAGGTTTCAAATAGTCAATTATCTGGATCATGCGTTATTGTTCTTTATATTTTGTATTGATTTGAAACAAACTAATGTTGTTGTTTTTTATTTTCTTACAAAAAATATAAAAAATGGTGTCATTTTATGCCAATTAACGATTCATTTATTTCACTCTGGGTGTGTGTGTGTGTGTGGGGGGGGGGGGATGAGTGCCGCATGTGCGTGTGATTAACGGCTTCGAAGACTTTATTTCCTCCATAATTTCAGTCATTTCACCGCAGATTTACTGTACCTCGGGGCTTGAAGAAATAGATGGGCTGCATGGTGCTTCCGCGCAGAGCTGAAATTGAGCCACGCACGAGTACTGGTAAATCGCTTAGAGGATCTAAGCCTGCAAAGGTTAAGCGGTGTGAGTCCGTCCATGCTTATAAACTATATTGGTTTCATCGGGCGGCAGGGATTGAGCTGTCATTTCATCTCAATGTCGGGTAAAAGTCCCACAAAATTGGAAGCGACATCTCGAAAATGACCTTTACAGTGTTGACGGGGGCGTTAAACCTTAAATTAAACAGAAAATAAAAAAAAAAAAAAAAAAAAAAAAAAACAAGAGGACCATAATGGCCCTTGATCGCATACCTGATCCTCATTGTACATATAAAGTGGTAGGTAATATAACATGGAGTGGATGGTTTGAGCCATTTTGGTTAAGATTAAGGCTTAACTATACCAAATTTACTGACACAAATGCCTTTCTGATATTTAATCTTCATCAGTGTGTCTCAACCCCAAAGTTCTGAAGTCGAAAGGGATGAATAACAAGATCCGGCAAAAACAGCATATCACCCTCCGAGCACACACACCGACCGGCGTAGCTCATGAGACAGGTCAACTGGAGGCATCAGGCAAGAGACGCCTACCCTAGGACTTATAGGCGCCCCCCCCCCCCCCCCCCACCGAGCGAACATCAGCAAACATGGCCCACACTCCACGGAAGTCACGGGCATCAGGAAGGAGATGTCCGAAGTAGCGAGACTTGCAGACTTTAAAACACAACAAAAAGTGGCAACAAAATCCGCTAGGATACATGTCTCACCTGACAAGTAGTCTTAGTATTAGAAAAATTAGAATTTTATACTGCAAAAATTAAAGATATACTATAGTTTTTTAAACCAGTACTTGAGTACTGACGTCAACATCGACGTATCAACCTCAGCACTAAGGAACTGATACTGAACTAATGATACCCTCGGGGACGAAAAAAACATCCATCAGGAGAGATGCTGACATAGAGGTTGCAATTAAGGCGTAACTATATCAAAGTTAGTGGCACAGAGGCCTTTCCGATATTTAATCTTCATCAGTGTATTAACCCCAAAGTTTTGAAACCGAATCACAGCAAACACTTCATATCCCACTCCCAGCACACACCGACCGACGTAGCTCATTAGACAGGTCAACTTGAGGCATCAGGCAAGAGACGCCTACCCTAGGACTTATAGGAGGCGTCCCCTTAAGAGTGACCCAAGGAACATTTCGTGAAATAATTTCAAAATCAGTCTACCTTGCAGTATTAGAAGTCATTTTAAAGTTTGTTTATTGTTTAGTTTTTGTGGCTATTATGTTCAGTGAAGTGAAACTATTTTGAGCAATTTTGTCAAAGGGTCAGCCATGGAACATTCCTTCCAAAGTGTTTTCTTTCTACTGATGAAGTCTTTCAAAAGTTCCCTTCTACAGAGCTGTCTTGTATGTTACTATCTGGGCACCTTCTGGACATTGAGGGTCAGGTCCTAGTGCATGGAGATAAATTTTGCTCAGTCTAACTTACAATGCCTCGTTGTGACAAGGGGTGGGGGTGAAGTGTGTGTGTGTGTGTGTGCGTGTGTCTGCGTGCGTGCGTGCGTGCGTGCATGTGTGTGTGTGTGTGTGTGTGTGGTGGATGGCTAGAATTGGCATAAGATGCTAGACATCTGAGTCAGTGGTTCTCTTTGACAATACAGAGCTGGCTTGTATGTCACTATCTGGACACATTATGGACATTGAAAGTCAGGTCCTTAGTGCAACAGAAGGAGAGGAAGCGGCTCAATCTTACTAATAATGTCACATGGTGACAAAGGTGGTGGAAGGGTGGTTATTGGTCAGTGGTTCTCTTTGACAGAGCCGACTCGTAAGTTACTGTCCATGCACCTTGTGGACATTGAGGTTCAGGTCCTAGTGCACCAGACAGAGATGAACCATCTCAGCCTTAACTCAAAGGCAGGTCCATTTGTGACCCCATGGGTTATACTTTGGACACTCTTGGTATATGACAACTAGAGGAAGCTTCATTCCAAATATCAAAGATTTGGACCTTCTGATTTCAGGCGAGGAGGTATTTAAAGATTTTACCTTTTAAGTCTATGTAAAACCGATGGGCCCTGTGGCTGGTCCATTTTTGACCGAAGGGCTATGATTTGAATAATCTTGGTAGAGGTCATCCACATGAAGCTTCAAGCAAAATATCAAAGACCTGGGTCTTGTGGTAGCAGAGAAGAAAAGTTTTAAAGGTTTTCGATATGTCCGAGTAAACTCGGTGGGGCCTGGGGCGGGGCCACCTTTGGCCACGGGGCTATTATTTATACAACATAGTATAGGTTTACCAGATGAAACATCATACCAAACATCAAAGACCTGGGCCTTCTGGTTTCAGACAGAAAGATTTTTTAAAGGTTTTCAATATACAAGTCGAAGTAAAACCAGTGTGTCCGGAGCAGAGGCATTGGTGACCCAATGGTTATAATTTGAACAATCTGCTACATGAGTCTTCACAATAAATATCAAAGACCTTGGCCTTGCGGTTTCAGAGAAGATTTTCTAAGATTTTCCTTATATATAATTTGAACAATCTTGATGGAGGTCCACAAGACGAAGCTTCATACAAAATATCAAACACCTGAGCCTTCTGGTTTCAGACAAGAAGATTTTTAAAAGTTTTCCCTATGTTAGTCTATGTAAACCCAAAGGGCCCCGAAGCGGGAGCATCTTCGGCCCCAGGGCTATAATTTGAACAATCTTGTTAGAGGTCCACTAAATGAAGTTACACACCAAATATTAAAGACCTGGGCCTTGCATTTACAAAGAAGATTTTGCTATATAAGTCAATCTAAAACCAAAGGGCCCCGGGGCGTGGGCATTTTTAACTCAAGTGCTATAATTTGAACACTCTTGATAGAGGTATACAAGGCGAAGCATAATACCAAATATCAAACACCTGAGCCTTCTTCTTCAGACAAGAAGATTTTCCCTATATAAGTCTATCTAAAACCAGTGGGCCCCGGGGCGGGGGCATTTTTGGCCCCAGGGCTATAATTTGTACAATCTTGATAGAGGTCCATAATACGAAGCTTCAGCACCTGAGCCTTCCGGTTTCAGACAAGAAGATTTTTAAAAATTTTTCCTATATAAGTCTATATAAAACCAAAGGGCCCCAGGGCAGGGGCATTTTGGGCCCAGGGCTATAATTTGAACAATCTTGATAAAGGTCCACAAGACGAAGCTTCATGCCAAACATCAAACACCTGAGCTTAAAGACAAGAAGATTTTTTACCTATGCAGGTCTATGTAAAACCAAAGTGGTTCGGGTACTTTTGGCCCCAGGGCTATAATTTGAACAATCTTTGTGAAGATCCACTAGATGAAGCTACACACCAAATATCAAAGTCCCGGTTTATGAGAAGAAGATTTTTTAAATTTTTATTAAAGAAATCTATTTTTGGCTCCTTTGACCCTCATGTGCAGCGAACCGGAACCATTTGAACAACTTTGAAAGGGGACCACCTACGGATCATTCCCGTGAAGTTTGGTCAAATTCCAATTGAGGAGGAGATTGAGGTTGAGGAGGAGATGTCGTTTGAAGAAATTATTTACGCACGGACGGATGGACGCACTCACGGACGACGAACAGTGATTCCAAAATCTCGCCGCGTCGCTACATGACAGGTGAGCTACAAATCATGTCAGTCAAGCCTTTCCCATTCAGATACGTGTTTCACATGTCTGAACCCTTTTTGAGCCCCAGAACCACCTAAAATCTGTATTCCCCACCCCTAGACACCTGTTTGCGTTAGGGTTAGTTGTCCTTAAAATATCCTGTTTTTTTTTTTCGCTCAGCTCCCCACTAAACCGCCCCCTCCCCCACCGTCACCGCCGTAAAAATGGGGATATGGCCCAGCCAGCCGCTGAAATATAATCTGAGGGTACCTGGGGTCAAAAATGCCTCAAAACTGATGCTGCAAACAGTGAAAATGGCTAGTGCCAAACCCCTTAATTGTTGCCTTGACAGCAGTGTGAAGATAAAGATTTGGTCAAAAATACATGTGAAATCACACTTTTGGACAGCTTGGAGATGCTCCCTCGTTGCCATGGCAACAATGCTTTAGCGTAAAAAGGTTTCATTTCAAAGACTACAACCCAGTTTACATTTCTGCCAAGTTTGATGTAAAATAGACAATTCATTATGAAATAATGGTTATATGAAGTTGCTGTCCTAGGCAACACTGTGAAAATCGGCAAAATTCACAACTGTGTTATATCCGAACAAACATGTGTAGATCATACAAGAGGGCCCAGAGGGCCTTTATTCTCTAACCTGAGTGTCGCTGTCTCTAGTACATTCTATTTTTGGCTCTAGTGGCCATCTTGTTCGTCAGATTAGAACAATTTAGCTATTTTGGTAGGGAGTCACCTTGGCGACATTCCTGTGAAGTGTGAATCAAATTGGCCCAAGGGTTTAGGAGGAGTGTGCGTTTGAAACAAATTTACATTGTTTTTCTATTTTTATCTCTGGTGGCCATTTTGTTCACCGGATCGGGTTCGTTTTAACTATTTATCTATATTTCCATCAGGGAAACACGCCTTGAACCCCACTTTTATATAGTAAAACTTGGGTTTGCAGGGGTGAACCTTATTTTTCTTATTTCTGCTCTAAAGTATAGATTGTGGGTACTCGTTAGAACCGCCTCGATGAGTTGGTTCTAACGAGTACCACGATCTATATTTTGAGCAGAAATAAGAAAAATATCACAATTTTTTATCTTAAAATTTTAGTTTTTTCTGGGGTAATGTTTACAATGTATTTGTACATGCGTGTTTTCGTAATGTCTACGGAGTTTGAATGAAATTGGCCCAAGGGTACAGTAGGAGTTGTCGTTTAAAGATCTTCTTTGTCAGAGCGAAACGATTTTAGCGATTTTGGTAGGGAGTCACAAAGGTAACATTCCTGTGAATATGTTCTATAAAAGGGTTATCCTTTGGAAGCAAGGAATACACCACAGAACTGAAAAATATGGAGTGTACATGTTTTCTGGGCCAGACTAGCTAGTTTCGGCCAATTAGGCCTCATCAGTGACCCTCAGATATTTTCAAAATTCCACAATGGAATCAATGATCCCAAAAGGACAAGAAAATATAATCTACACTATGATGTAGGGCAGGGAGACGTTTTACCGCCGCCACACAGTCAAGTTTGATTTGAATTGGCCCAAAAGATTAGGAGGAGTTCGCGTTTGATGCAAATTTACGGTTTTTCTATTTTTAGCTCTGGCAGCCATTTTGTTCATGCGAGCTATTTCGGTAGAAGGTCATCTAAGCATTATTCCAATGAAGTTTGAATGAAATTGGCCAAATGGTACAGGAGGAGTTGTCGTTTTAAAAGTCTTTTTTAGCTCATCAGAGCCGGGGGAGCTTATAGGATAGGCAGTTGTCCGGCGTCGTCGTCTGCGTCGTCGTCGTCTGCGTCGTCGTCGGCGTCGACGTCGTGTGACGTCAGCATTTTCAAACGACTCCTCCTCTGAAGCCACTGGGCTGATTGGTCCCAAATTACATCTGTAGCATCCTTGGGCTAGTGGGGGGGGGTTGAAAGTTTGTGTTTTTATGTGAAATTCGGCTCATCAGTTTGGTTGCTTTGGCAACTTAGAGTTTCCATAGACTTATAATGGGGAAAATTGAAAAATGGCATTGACTGCCAAGCCTTTGCAGATATTTGACAAAACTTTTATAGAAATGTTCCTTAATCAATCTACTATCTGACTTGTGATTTTAGGCCCACTGCTAATTTTTGTTGGTTGCCATGGAAACCA
Organism: Lucinisca nassula; assembly: GCA_963580285.1. NCBI lineage: Eukaryota > Metazoa > Mollusca > Bivalvia > Lucinida > Lucinidae > Lucinisca > Lucinisca nassula. The sequence goes on along the minus strand of OY757023.1, from coordinate 40,476,675 downwards.
AAATCCCAAAACTAGAAAATACTTAAAAAATCATATCCTCAGAAACCATATGCTCTAAAAGGCTGAGACTTTATGAAAACATTCACCATATTTTCCTCAATAATCTTTGTGTTTTTTTTTATGAAATTCTGCTCTTTAGTTTGTTTGCTATGGCAACCTAGAGTTTCCATAGACTTATAATGGGTAAAACTGAAAAATGGCATTTACTTCCAAGTCATTGCAGATACTTTGACAAAACCTTTTAAGAATGTTCCTAACTTCTCCCGGCCATATGCATTTATGCCGGGGCTATGCCCCACCCCCTCAACTTCATGAATGGCCATATATCTCAGAAACATTAAAATCCCCAAACATACATATTCCTGTTCCTTATGATAAGACGCATTCAGTGACCCCAACCGTTGGGTCCCCCGGGATGCGCCGCAGCCATGCTCCACCCCTCTATCTCATAAAAAATGTTCTATAAAAGAGTTATCCTTTGGAAGCAAGGAATACACCACAGAAGTGAAAAATATGGAGTGCACATGTTTTCTGGGCCAGACTAGCTAGTTTCGGCCAATTAGGCCTCATCAGTGACCTCAGATATTTTCAAAATTCCACAATGGAATCAATGATCCGAAAGGACAAGAAAATATAATCTACACTATGATGTAGGGCAGGGAGACGTTTTACCGCCCCACACATTCCCACACACCAGCTGTAGTGAAGTTAAATATGTTATATAAAAGAGTTATCCTTTGGAAGCAAGGAATACACTACAGAAATGAAAAATACGGAGTGCACATGTTTTCTTGGCCAGACTAGCTAGTTTCGGCCAATTAGGCCTCATCATGACCAAATATCTCGGAAACCTTACAGATCCCCACCCCTAAACCATATTTATTATTGTTCCTTATGATAAGACACATTCATTGACACCAACCTGCCGGTCTGCCGGTGTGCGCCGGGGCCATGCCCTATCCCGCCATTTCACAGAAGTCCATATATCTCAGAAACTGATCAGAGCCCCACCCCTAAACCATATATATTCATGTTCCTTATGATGAGAAGATTCAGCGACACCAGCCTGGGAGTCACCCGGGGTGCCCCGGGTCATGCCCCACACTTTCATTTTATTAAAAGCCATATACGTATCTCTGAAATCTTTCCATCCCCACCGCTAAACCATATATACTGAGTCAAAAAAGTTCCTATACATAAAATTGCTTCTGTTACCATAGTTACTACAAATGAAAACACACAAAATTTGTTTTGTTTTAGTTAGAAGACTCATTTACCATGTAAAGGCCAAAACTGTTTTTGTTTATGTACACTCGCCAGCCTGGGCTATTGTTTTAAACACCCAAGGAGTAACTGTGGCAATTTCGCAGAATAAATCATGAGAAAGGTCAAGATTAAACACCATTAAAAAATTACTATTAACACAAGATTTCTAAACTTTGATACATGTAACCTTGTATTAGATACCCTGTGTCTATTCACAAAAGGTTTGTAACTTTAGTTCCATTTGCTAAGAGAAACAAACGATTACGTAGAGGCCTCCGATTCTTTGAAGTTGTGGCCAAAATGCTGCTTTAAATCGAAACTCCATAGAAAATCGAAATTGGTAGGGTTACATGTTACATCAATTTTTTACATTATTTTCCATCATGGTTAACAGCAATGGTGGAAACAAAGCGCTTTTTGAAGAAATTGCAAAAATTGAACGACATGTATAGAAATAGCAACAGTTTGAAAATTGCTATATTTTTAATTGAAAGGGAGATAATCTGAGAGTTTCACAGATTAAAGCCTTGATTGTAGTGCAAGATCATGAGATATTGTAAAAGTTAAGTGAGTTTCGATGATCAATGGTCATGATCTTTCACCTCAGACAAAAAATGATCATCTGCGCATGCGCAATGCCTAATTCCTTGCAAAAACTTTCTAGGCACATATTGCAAGACAACTCTTGAGCAGAATAGTATGGGCAAATGCAAAAGTATGCATTTTGTAGCTAACAGTCCGACTCGCATGTTTACAGCCACGTTTAGCTGAATGGCTGCCGGATAGCTACTGGAATTTCCCCGGAAGTTGGTAGTGTTACTTTTTTGACCGGGTATATAATATTCTTGTTTCTTATGGTAAGACTAATTATTTTTCACCAACCTGGGGGGTCTCTGTGTGCTGAGGCGATGTGCTGGGGCCATGCCCCGCCCCTCTACTTAATGAAAGCCCATATATCTCGGAAACCATTCAAATCCCCATCCCATAATCATATATATTCGTGTGCCTTATTATTAGACACATTCAGTCACCCCAGCTTGGGAGATCTGCAGGGGCCATTCCTCTCCACTTCATAAAAAGGCCTCATATCTTAGAAACCGTACATATTTCACCCCCTAAACCATATATATTCTTGGTCCTTATGATAAGACACATTTAGCGACAACACTCTTGTGCTTTCCTGGGATCGACAGGGCACGCCCAAACCCCTCCACGGCTTATAGGGCCTTATATCTCAGGTCATACAGATCCCCACCATATTTATTCTTGTTCCTTTTTATAAGACGCATTTATTGATACCAAACAGGGTTCCATTGGGTCCATGTCCCACCCCTCTACTTCATAAATGATCTACCTAATATTTCAGATACTTAGTCCACATGGATGCTTATTTGGGTATGGGTGTTTGTTTAGGAATGTTTATAATTGATAGATTAAAATGATATTATGTTAAAATTCTTGGCTGCCATTGGGCAGTGCCCAACTAAGCTCTGGTGAGCATAGTGGCCCATGGGCCTCTATTTTTAGCTCTGGTAGCCATCTTGTTTGTCCGAGCGGAACGAGTCGTGCTATGGAAAGTAGAAGTAAAACAAAGATCAGGAATTGATACAATTAACTTACTCCACCCATAAAAGACACCAAAGGGAAAGAAATACAAACATTAAGCGACCAGACCATAATGGAAACCTAAACAAAGGAAGGCCATAAGGACAGTTACTTTCCCACAAAATGGCCATATGGCCATCCAAAATTAAAAGACACAAGTGATACACACAGTAAGTAACAAACAACAACATAAATAAATCGCCACAGAAGAGCCGCCTTGGAACGGTCAGTGGAAGATTTCCACTGGGGGGCTTAAATCGATTTTACGTGGCCACAATCCTCGCCCTTACTTCCGTCGCGATTTAGACAAATAATTTGTTCAGCCCGCATGAAGGCCTCCTAACTCATCAGTGCAACATCTCCGTGAACACAGAAATCAAAGAACCACAGAGGTGAGACAACGGTGAGGACTCGACAGCAAGAAACCACTGAAATGCTGGAGCAAAAGAAAACCAACAGTTAGACTCCGATGAGCCCGACCAGAGACAGAGCATCAGGCACCAACCAACATTATCTCTTTAATTTTCAATAAGCCTTTACGTTGGAGCCGTCATAGAATCTGAGGCCTGACCCACCGGCGTGCAATTAAAGAGGGAAGCAAAGTTGCCAACCGTGATTGGGTTAACTACCATGCATGCAGTCTGTCGTATAATATCCATGTTGTACCCAATCTTTTTATATCGAAGAATGATTTTACGAAATTGGGTGCTGAAGTCATTGCGGTTATATATTTTTCTGAATTTATATACTAAGTCACCATAAAATTCAGGTTCCGATAGACCTTGTTGCAGAAGAGATTTAAGTCCAATATTGAATTTTGAAATTAAATCAGAATGGAGTCGTCAAATTGGCCCAAGGTTTAGACAATTCTAGACAGGATTTTAATTATCTGGACCCCATTTTGATTTATATCAATCTTTGAATCGACTGCCTATTCGAAATTCGCAAAATTGCAGTATGCTTCCTCTGGCTTTCTTTGCCGGATCATTACAGGGTCACTGATGAGGCTTTATTAGCCGAAACTACGTAGTATGCCCCATCTTCTTTCTTATGAATGTTTTCATTGCTCTTAAAGGAACTCATTTTTGATTTTTATTAGGAGGAGTTAGGGTTTGAAGCAAATTTACATTTTTTTTCTATTTTGAGCTATGACTGCCATTTTGCTCATCAGAGCAGAACTGTTTCAGCTATTTTGGTAGAAGGTCACAGAAGCAACATTCCATTAGAGTTTGAATGAAATTGGCCTATGCGTATAGGAGGAGCTGTCGTTTCAAGTTTGTTTTTTCTATTTTTAGCTCCGGCGGACATCTTATTCATCAGAGCGGAACGATTTTCGCCATTATGGTAGGGAGTTACCTAGGCAACATTCCTTTGAAGTTTAAATCGAATTGGCCCAAGTGTTTAGGACGAGTTCGCATTTGAAGCAAATTTACGATGTTTTTTATCTATTTTTAGCTCCGTTGGTCATTCTGTTATTCGGAGCAAAACCGTTTTAGCTGTCTTGGTATCGGGTCGTCTAAGCAACATTCCAATGAAGTTTGAATGTTTGAATGAAAATGGCCCAAGGGTACAGAAGGAGTTGTCGTTTAATGATTTTTTTTTCTATTTTTTTTTTCGCTCTGGCGGCCACCTTGTTCATCAGAACGGAACGGTTTTAGCTATTTTGGTAGGGAGTCACCTAGGCAACATTCCTGTGAAGATTGAATCAAATTGGCCCAAGGGTTTAAGAGGAGATCGCGTTTGAAGCAAAGGGAGAGTTCCAGCCTATAGTAAATTTCCATAGGGTTCTGCCAACGCATAGATTTCCATGATATTGTGCATAATTAATGCTTGGTAAATGATTGTTCATTACTTAGCTATTTCACTCTCATATCTGTTTTCATTATAAATCTACAATGTTTTGTTTATTTCCACCTCCGAAAATAGGGGTAGCCTCAAACAAGTACATATACATAACAGCTTCTTATGTTTTGGAGTTATTTTGTTCTCAGGCATCTTTGTAGTCATTTGTGATTATTTTTTTTTCACATTTGCTATTGTTCAGTTGAAGTTCCATAGACCATGATCAATATGGAGCAGACCCCAGATTTCACAACCAAAAAATCTTTTTGAGTATGTTTGACTTTTGATTTCACATTGTTGCAGTTCTTGTCACCCCATCATTTTAATATGAAAATTGCTCATGTATATGTAGAACATTTGGTCAATCTTTCTTGAAAATCTGAGACCGGTAACATACTGCATTTTAACATTGAATAGTAGTGGTCAGATTTTTTTCAAACCATTTGTAGATATGGTATAACATTTTCAATCGAGAAATTGCTCACCCGTCACGCGAAAAGGGACGAGTTGGGTGCCCTATAGCGAAATTTTGTTTTATGTTTCAGCGGATAGGCAAATCTTAGAGGATTCTGATAATAAAATGTTGATGGTGTCTGGACCATTTTGGGTTCAAAATGCCTTCAAAAAATATATACCGTCATGAAACGATTCAAACTTTTGATGACGTAGTGGTGACGTCGCAACGATAAATCGTTGTGAACTTTAACTGATAGTGACAGTGACGATATGTATTGTGTACCGTCATTGCCTGGCTCATTATTGGTGCCTTTGTTTGCTCTATGATCATTCTGAATCATGCATATAGAGACCCACTTCTTGCAGGTATGACTTCATTACAAAAAGGCCTATTAAAATACATATAGAAAGATTTACCACAAAAATATTAAAGTTTTCGGATAAAAAAAATCTGATATTTTACATATTTCGGCTTAAAACAATAGATGTGACCGCCTAGGTCAGACGGTTCTACCGAGTACCCATAATCGATGATTGTGAGCAGAAATAAGAAAATAATTTATTCGCCTTTTAATACAAATGTGGCTTTATGAGGTCCAATTTATATAGGCATGATTTCGTAGTGAAATCAACGGCTTTGGCTTTGAGAGAGAGAGAGAGAAATAGAGATAGAGATAAAGAAATTTGATGTTTATTTTTACTGCCCGTTCAAGTTTATTTCATTTTTATAGGGCCGCGACCCCCGCCCATCGGGGATTGAAGAAATAGATTGGGCTGCATGGTGCTTCCACGCAGAGCAGGGTCCTACCGCACATGAGAGCTGGTAAACAGCTTAGAAGGACTAAGCCTGTCCAGGCAAAGTGATGCGAGCCAGACCGTCCAATTCATTTCAGCCCTATTGGTTTCATTGGGCGGCAGGGCTTGAGATGCCATTTCATCTCAAAATCGGATAAAGGTACCAAACATAGGAAGCAACGTCCCCAAAATGACCTTAATAGAGTTGACGGGGAGGTTAAACCTAAATTCAAACGAACAAATATATCGGGCCGATCGATAATAAGAGGTGGGCGAAAACCGGAGTACCCGGAGGAATATCGCCTGACCTTCCGTTGTAGAACTTGACGTCTCGCATACTCGAACTACAACAGTGAGAGACCTAACATCACTACCCACTAGGCCACGGAGTCCCTTTAGGAAGAGAAAGGAACCCGAATGACAGACTGCTTACTGCAGTCGGTTGCGAGTCATATAGATCTGTCGATTGCAGTTGGAGTCGAGAGTTCGATCCCTGGACTAGCGTTCTTACCAGTTCGGCCAAGGAGGCCCGTGCAAAATTAAAATTAACATGTTTCTTTTGCGCATCACCTGTTGAAGGTTAAAATGTCTTTAAAGTTGCATGAGAACATCTCACACAATTTTAAGTGAGTACGGAACCCGGGGAAGGGACATGAATATTATTTTTATAATTTGTACGCACAAGATAATATCTTGTCCGCCCAAGATGATATCTTGTTCGCACAACTTCTCAAGAGCTATGTTGTGCAAACAAGATAATATGTTGTTTCCACAAGATAAATTATGTTGTCGGCACAAGATAATATCTTGTTCGCATAACTTAATATCTTGTTCGCACAACATACTAAAAAAATCATGTCCCTTCCCGGGTTCCGTAAGTAAGAGAGAGCGTAAGTAAATTTTCAATGCTCAAAGGGCCATAACCGCAAAAGTAATAAAGTAAGAATTATGATTCTTGTTTTCTGCACTTTGTCTTATAGTGTTTTTCGTTTGTTTGGTTGTTTGTTTGTCAGGGCGTTTAATGGCCCAGTCAACACTATTTTAGGTAATTTTTGACACTTTGCCTGGACATGCTTATACGTAAGCAGTTAACCAGAATAGTGCAAATACTTTCGCCAGAAGCTGACACTTGCCCTTCTTGAATCAGCGGCCGGGAATGAATGACCGTAGAAAAGATTTCATGATCAATCTCTATGAAAGAATGTTCCCGACCCCGAAAGGCATCGAGCCCGCGTCCCCCCTGATCACCAGTCAGACACGCATCCGACTGAGCTACCGAGACCGACCGCTTTTTCAATTCTGCAACGTCTCATGAGACTATCTCAGATACGGAGCGGACACGAATTCAAACGTGGCGCACAGATGGTGGGGACAAAATAATGTCTTCAGCCGACCCCATGGGGGGAGGGGGGATTGGATACATAATCACAAATTGATATTTAGTGTTTACTGAATGGATCTGAAATGGAACTGACATATTTTATCGTTTACAAATAGCTTAACTCTACTCTATATCTCGTGATCCGCTACTGGGTACCGTGGTCCGCAACTGCGTCTAACCTTGGTCCCATATTCTGCAATCCTGAAAGTCAGGCGAATGTGATTAGTACAAATTGATTATGTGCATGTTGTAGAGGGATAATGTTTCTATAAAATGGTACCAAACGTTCTGAGCAACAGACAACCGTATAGGCTACAACCGTGATGATACAATGACGCGTGACTGATCCGAACTGCACAGTCCCAGCTGATGCCTTATTTTCACTGCCGCCAGAATCAGTCGGAATCACTGACGCCTTCTGCATTTAAGGTCAAATTGGTCAGTTCATAAAATATCATATCTTGAGGAGGGATAATAAATATTGTTCACATCAGCCGCTAAATCTAGGGTCTCTTTATCATCATATTCTAAGCTTAAGAAGCAATTATCGGGAAGGAAATCTTTGACTTAACCTGTTGTGTTTTGACTCACATTTTCGCGACATCAAAACTCAACTACTCTTCCAAAGGGACACAACTTTAATTACACCAAATAACTGACAGGCTGGCGGGAAGAAATGTCAAAAAATAAAGCCTGGAAGTATTGACTGAAATGCAAGTACCTGCTTGGCGTGCGACTGAAATTAATCAATACTGATGTCAACTTCAAAACGCTATTTCTTAAAATGACGTCAACCACCCAACTCGTCCCTTTTCGCGTGACGGATCACATATATATACATGAATATATATATGTTTAAACCTTGATTGTGTAGTATGAGCTCATTTAATCAGTATTTGTAGCAGTTATGGTACCCTGGGGAACACCAAAAAACACAATTCATTTTGAGCGCTCATTAACAATTCAATCGGATTTTATTGAAAACATATTTCATTGCTTAACAGGCGTTTTTGCATTCAATGTAATCCTAAAGCCTGCTGAAGCTTATTATGACAAAGATTGTTGAAATGGCAAGTAAAATGGATAGTTCTATCGCTTGACTCTCTGAACTGATGCAGTCTACTTAAAAAGTTTGAAAAAGGCTGATTGTCAAACCTGAATGGCACAGCTTACTTGAATGGTCAAGAGTAATGATGTTTTATTACGGTTGAGCCAGGTATGTCATAATACCACAGACAATATTTTCTGGTCTTTTTGCTCACTGTATACACAGATTACTGTAGACAAAATGGAAACACAATTGTGTTGGCTCTTTTGTACCTCTAACAATGACCCCCCCCCCCCCCCCGCAAAATTTGGACTAAAGCACAAACAAATGTCGCCTGCTGTGCAAATCAGTATCAGAAAGTTATATTCTTAAATATGATATATTTATATTCTTAAATATGATCCAGAAAGCAACCAGTTATTTTTGAGTAACATGAATTAGTATTATAGAGAAGACCAATCAGTTCAGCTTTCGAACTATTTCAGATGAAGAAAAGAGCAAACGGTATATTTGTTATCAGTATTATGGAAAAATATAAAGCCAACTGCAGATTTTGGATCAGAAGTATGCTAATAGTACAACTAACAGCTGGTTTACGCAATTTGCAAAAACAAATGAATACAGAGCTAGAAAACTTAATACAGATGACAAATACTGCTGTTAATGGTGAATCTTCAGAGTGGGCTTCAGTTTTGTCTGGAGTCCCGCAAGGGACCGTTCGTGGTCCACTTTTGTTCTCCCTGTACATCAATGATATTTCCACTGACATTGACTCAGAAATAAGACTGTTCGCAGATGACTGTGTTTGTTACCGGCAAATTAGATACAGATGACTCATTGAAACTTCAGGCTGACATAGATAGATTAGGATGTTGGGCCCGAAAATGGGGCATGAGATTTCAGCCAGTTAAATGCAATATTATGCAGATAACTAGGAAGAGATCTAATAAAGTTGAGGCCTCTTACACTTTAGAGGGAACGTTCCTCGAGAATGTGGACTCCATTAAATACCTCGGAGTGACAATCTCACACAACTTGAGATTGAATACTCATATTAGCAACATGTGTACTAAGGCAAATAAAACGCTTGGTTTCCTGAGGCGAAATCTTCATCAGTGCCCTCAGGATGTAAAAGAGGCAGCATATAAAGGTCTTGTTCGCCTAATCCTGGAATATGGTAGTTGTATCTGGGACCCCAGTGGAGTGGTCCTTAACGATAAATTGGAGAAAGTTCAGAATAGAGCTGCTAGATTTGTAACAGGCAATTACTGCTTTGAAACTGGGAGCATGAATGGAATACTTGGAAAATTTAAATCGGAGTCTCTCAAGAAAAGGATAAAAGACAGTAGGCTAATTCTTTTATACAAAGGTCTAAAGGGTGCTGCCAGCATTCCAACAGATGACCTGGTTCCCCCAGCTAGACACTGTAGAAATCACCATTCGTTGGCGTTACAGACCCTTACTGCAAGAGCTGACATTTATAAAGAGTCGTTCTTCCCCAGAACCATTAAAGATTAAAATGCCCTTCCCGGTTCGATTATTTCGACAGCTGAAGGTGTTAATGATTGTGTAGCTAAATTTACCTCTTTGGTTAGAGCTAGGGACTAGCTTTCCACATTACAGGTCCTGGTGTATGAATGTCATTTGACGTGTCACCAGTAACAATTCTGATTCTGATTCTGATACTGCATACAGACGACTAAAAATGCGAATGGTATAACAACATCTAAATATAATATCAGCTATCAAATGCATTAGTTACAGCAACTTGCCTTCCATCTATTTCATTTAGGGAAGTGTATACCAAATGCCAATTTTACAGCTAGTTACAGTTTGAATAGCTCTACATTTATTTTGAAGACTAAGACATTGTAGCTTACACATTTGCAGATGTTATAATGTACCTAGAAACAATGCAGAAAATAGTTTTCATGATCTCACAAAACCTTTGGTGGGGGAGCGGAGTGTGAGTCTCTTTGACCAAGTGATGTTAGAAAAATTACCAACACATGGACCGATCAATCATTAGAACAAATGGAAAAATCAGTCTGTCCCTTCACAGTTAGCAATTTATTGGCTGCTGTTTTATTTTAAAGAAGAGGTTGACAACAGCAAACATAATTAAAGAAAAAAATAGGACTATGCAAGTAATTTATTAAGCAGATTCAATACGTCATTGCGTATTACTGACATCAAGTGTGTTTTTATTATGGGGTTTAAAAATATACAGAAAGACCAAATAAAACAGGGTAAAAAGATCCACCTTTTTTATTAGCTCACCAGAGCCGAAGGCTCCGGGGGAGCTTATAGGATAGGCAGTTGTCCGTCGTCGTCGTCGTCTGCGTCGTCTGCGTCGTCGTCCGTCAACACTTTTAAACATCTTCTCTTCTGAAGCCACTGGGCCGATTGGGCCCAAATTTTATCTGTAGCATCCTTGGGCTAGGGGATTGAAAGTTTGTGTTTTTTTATGAAAATCGGCTCTTTAGTTTGGTTGCTATGGCAACTTAGAGTTTCCATAGACTTATAATGGGGAAAATTGAAAAATGGCATTTACTGCCAAGTCATTGCAGATATTTTGACAAAACTTTTATAGAAATGTTTCTTGAGTAAACTTCTCTCAGCCATATTCCTTTATAACAACCTGAGGGTCCCCCAGGTTGTGCCGGGGCCATGCCCGACCCCCTCCACTTCATAAAAGGCCATATATCACAGAAACCATTCAGATCCTGACCCTAAACCATACATATTCTTGTTCCTATTGATAAGACGCATTCAGTGACACCAACCTGGGGGTCCTCAGGGAGGCGCCGAGGCCATGCCCCACCCCCTCCACTTAATAAAAGGCCCAATATCTTGGAAACCATTCAAATACCCACCCCTGAACCATATATATTCTTGTTCCTTATGATAAGACCCATTCGGTGACATCAACCTTGGAGTCCCCGGGATGCGCCGCGGCCATTCCCCACCCCCTCCATTTCATAAAAGGCCTAATATCTCGGAAACCTACAGATCCCCGCCCCTAAACCATATATATTCTTGATCCTTATGATAAGACACATTCATTGACACCAACCAGGGTGTCATCAGGGATGCACCGGGGCCCTGCCCCACCCCTTCACTTCACAAAAGGCCATATATCTCAGAAGCTGTTCAGATCCTCACCCCTAAACCATATATTGTTCATTATAATAAGACGCATTCAGTGACATCAACCTGGGGGTCCCAGGGATGTGCTTGGATGTGCTGGGGCCATGCCCCACCCCCTCCATTTCATAATCTCGCAATATCTGGGAAACCTACAGATGGCTACCCCTAAACCATATATATTCTAGTTCCTTATGATAAGACACATTCATTGAATTTGACACGAACCTGGGAGTCTCCCGGGGCCTTGTCCCACCCCTCAACTTCACAAAAGGCCTTATATCTCAGAAAATATTCTTAGCCCCAACCTAAACCATAATTATATATTCATCTTCCTTATGATAAGACGCATTCAGTGACACCAGCTTGGGAGTCCCCGGGGCATGCCCCGGCCATGCCCCATCGCTTTACTTCATTAAAAGCCATATATCTCAGAAATAGTTCAGATACTTATTCCTTATGATAAGACTCGTTCAATCACACCAACCTGGGGGTCTCTTTGTGCTGAGGCAATGTGCCCCGCCCTTCCACTTCATAAAAGGCTTTATATTTCAGAAACCATTTAAATCCCCACCCCATAATCATATATGTTCTTGTTCCTTATTATTAGCACACCTACTGTAGGGGGGTCCGAAGGGGACATTCCTATCCTTTCCACTTCATAAAAGGGCCTCAAATCTCAGAAACCGTTCAGATCCCCACCCCTAAACCATATACATGTATATTCTTGGTCCTTATGATAAGACACATTTAGGGACAACAATATTGGGCTTTCCTGGGATCAACAGGGCATGCCCCCAACCCCTCCACCACTTAAGAGGCCTTACAGATCGCCACTGCTAAACCATATATATTCTTGTTCCTTATGATAAGACGCATTTAGTGATACCAACCAGGGCTCCATTGGGTCCATGCCCCACCCCCTCTACTTCATAAAAGGCCTAATGTTTCAGATAATGAGTGCACATGGGTGCTCATTTGGACATGGGGGTTCATTTGGTAGATTCAAATGATATCATGTTAAAATACGTGGCTGCCATTGGGCAGTGCCCACCTGAGCTCTGGTGAGCAAAGTGGCCCATGGGCCTCTTGTTCCTATTCTGCCATAATGTAATTTTTCAGGATTATCATTTTTGCAAAACTGTAAAAACTAACATTCATCATGAACAGTGCATGAATGCATTTTATTTTTTCTCTTTCAAATGTTTGGACTTAACTGGTATCCTTTGCTAATGTATGTTCTCATTTACTTTTGAAAAGTCAAACTAAAACGCCTGACTGTAAACAGTATCTTTTTTTGTGTGTGTGTGTGTTGGGGGGGAGGGTTGTGCCGGGTGGTGTGGGGAGAGGGTTTTTATTACATAAATGCCTATGCTAAGCTTTGTATGATCACGTGGCACCCAATGGTCAATTTAAAACACAATAAAAATACATTTTAAGGAAATCTTGTCCCCTTATTTTGCAACTGATTTTAGCACAAAAAAAATAGACTTGAACCAATATCTAGCAATCAAAAACAATGTTACCGGTTTCTGACTTTTCTGAAATTTGTTTGCTTTATAGAGGATATATGTGGCCTATTTCATGTGCAATATCTTGGTGTGACAAGATCAGTAACACATCTAACACTTATGATGAAAATTTCATTGTTTATAAATTTTCATGAAAAGTAGACGAAATTTTGAAAATAGATTTATCAGAAAAATTAAAAGACATACACACATTTACATTTTTTGTATTAGATTAATACCTATAGAGTTATGTTGCCAATCAAAGCAACAAAATGTGAAAATAACCACACCTATTGAAGTCCACATGTGTGTATGACCTCTACAGGGGACTACCCCAGGGAGCTCTCCTGAGACCTATAGTAATTTATCAAATGAAACAAAGTTATATATATAGTTGATAGTCTTCAAGTAAACAACAATTGAAGTTTCAAGAAAATCTGTGCGTGGGCAGATTTGGAACTCCCCCTTTTTAATGTTTTTCTTTTTATATCAGAAGCCTCCGTGGTGTAGTGGTTACGCTACTCGCCTTGTAATTCAGGGGTCGCAGGATCGATCCCGAACTTCTCCAGACTTTCGGATGGGTCTTTAAACCGAGGTTCCGTTTCCTGTATGTTCTTTGTTGTTGGTGGGACGTAAAACTCAAACACTCACTCTCTATTTATGGCTCTGGAGGCCATTTTGCTCATTGGAGCGGAACCGTCTCAGCCATTTTGGTAAAGGGTCCCATAAGCAACATTTCTGTGAAGTTTGAATTAAATTGGCGTAAGGGTATAGTAGATGTTGGCGTTTGAAATTTTATATTGTCTAGCTCTGGCGGCCATCTTATTCATCGGAGCGGAACGATTTTATTTATCTAGGTAGGGAGCCACCCAAACAAGATTCTTGTGAAGTTTGAATCAAATTGGCCCAAGGGTGTCGGAGGAGTTCGCATTTAAATCAAATTGTTGACGACGCACTACGCACGACGGACATTCACTGATCACAATACCTCAACATGAGCACTTCTAGCTCAGGTGAGCTAACAAAACTGTACCTCGAATACATAACTTGCCCTTACCTTCACAGACAGGACAACATTGGCCATTAGGTATCATTTTACTGGAACAATTTGAGGGCGGGCACAATACTCTGTCACATATCGCATGTCCTCTCTGTGAAATATATAGAGAATATAACTTCCTCTCGTCAAGCCCGACGCCATCCTAAGGAAGTTGATATCGACCCAAGATTGAATGCATAGCGGTAGCCATGTCATAAGCTTATATGTGGTTTAAAAAGTAAATTGACATCATCATTTGCCAAAAGAGCCATCTAATTGTCACAAATAAAGTTCAAGATGTTTGTAGCAACTCAGACTAATAATTGGCATACGACACGCAACTCAGTCGGACATTTTGCAGAACAGATAACGAAGCTCTTCAATTGGATGTCACAACGCATGGCACTTATGGTGCATTGCACGTGGACTCTAAAATGGGACCAGAAACAATGGCTAATGCCCTTATCAGCCTGCAAATGAATTCATCTGTGAAACAAGTAGTTTAGGTCGAAGTACCAAAGCGCTAATCCAAAACCATTAGTCCATAGACAAAATGGCAAATATCAATGTTCAGATCAACAGACATGGACTCCAGAAAAGTGAAATCAGGCGTCCGCGGATAGTAAGCATTACTTGGTAAGCAAGCTTCGCCCACCATGCCCATCGACCCGAACGAAGAAAAGGTGTAAATGCCGAGAAGGGTATGTCCGAGATTTTGGAATTCTTCCTATGGCTTTCCATTGGCAAACATATCAGAAATAATTCTGGAAATGGCAACATTGTACGGATCAACAAGATCATGGTGCCTCCCATAGAATTTATTTAGTGTTGATACCAGTTTTGGTTTTTGATACAAGACATACATATGCAATATCGTATCTTACAGCTAAAATAGACGTTTAATAATCTGAAATATAAAATTTCGAGGGGCGTTCATTTAAATGCGTCACTAATGGACCACCATACCGCGTGGCTGTAAGAAGCAAACGGAAACTACGTTGAAATCGTGGTGTAGTAATTTTCTATAATAGAATGAAATTTATATCTAATCCCTTCAGTCTTTCATACAATACAGGTAATTATGTAAATGATATTTCTATTCAGCCAGTGGAAAAAAATGACTATGATGTTAATTCTACAGCTAGGTTTAAAATTATTAAACGACATGAAACTGAATTAAAATGGATTAAATTATTACTGACACCCTTTCCATTGGGTTTTAATGACAACATTTATCATGAGGGTTATATATCTATAATGCCCGATTTTGATATTTTCTCGCTTCTGAACTGTCGAAAGCGGAAAACGGCACTTATAAACGTAAATTACGTGCTTTTAAAAGAAACAATATCAGGCTGAAGTGACTGTCCATAATATGAATCATGGACGCCACACAATGCTTGCATTTCTAAGTTCATTTCCAATTTCTGTATTACGTATTCTGGATACCGAGGCGAACAAATTCTACGATAGTTCTAATCAGTTATACGATGCTGCTCTTTTAACTAGGGGTATACCCAGCATGCTCTTCGTCCTTTAATCGATTCTGAAATTAATCACAAACGACATTACATCAAAATATCCTTAATTCATAAGGTTTTGAATTTTATAGATTAACCTTATTTCTTCCGGGACCGTTCGGTGATTTCATCCATTCCTGCTTATTTTATAAATTCTGTAACACCCATAATTTGCTATAAATACAATAAACCTGTTAGATCTATTATTTTGAATTTCAATAAACTTGTTTCTGATCTTGATATTGACACTACCACTCCTGATACCTGTGATTGTAAACATTCAGTGCATTGCTATCCTCATTCTGGTCATATTATTCCTGGTTCTAGGATACGAAATAGAATTTCTAAAGGACCGAAATATCGATTTAATTCTAAATGTGCTTTCAATAAGTGTAGAGATGTAATCGCTGCTGCCTTGAATGAATTTGGTAATCGATGGTGCAAACGAGAGTATGTTGATCATAAAGCTCTCAAAGAATGGGAACTAAGCATTATGAAGCTAGAGAACAAAAGCATTTCTTTCTACTCTCAAAATACTTATTCCCCTCCCCCTAAACCTAAGACGTCTTTGCGTCACCTTAAACTAGGTATTCAAGAATTTCATAAGACGTTTGTTTTGGCTCCAGCAGATAAGGCTGCTTACAATATGGTCATTGTTTGGCGGCTGCACTATGGTAACACTCTTCAGCTAGAACTAAGGGATATGAACTGCAGCCTTTGGCTGTAGAGAGGGCTTTAGTTGATGACCACATTTGTCTTTCAGCCACCAAGTATCAGTATTTTGAAAATAAGCAGTATTTTGAAAATAAGTAGTATTTTGAAAATAAGCAGGAATGGATGAAATCACCGAACTGTTCCGGAAGATACTTGGTAAATCTATTAAGTCCAGACCCTTATTAATGAAGGATATTTTGATGTAATGACGTTTGTGATTAATTTCAGAATATATGAAAGGAGGAAGAGCATCCTCATCCTGAGTAGTTAAAAGAGCAGCATCGTATAACTGACTGGAACTATCGTAGAATTTATTCGCCTCGGTGTCCAGAATCAGTAATACAGAAAGAGGCAATGCACTAAGAAATGCAAGGGATGAGAGGCGTCCTTGATTCAATTATAGTATGGACAGTCACTTCCGCGTGGTATTGTTTCTTTTAAAAGCACGTAATTTACGTTTATAATTGACAATTTTTCTGGTGCCGTGCGATCTAGTTTCACGCTTTCGACAGTCCAGAAGCGAGAAAATATCAAAATCGGGCATTTTAGATGTATTTCCCGCATTATAAATTTTGTCATTAACGCCCAATGGAAAAGGTGTCTGCAATAATTTAATCCGTTTTAATTCAGTTTCTTGCCGTTTAATAATTCTAAACCTAGCTCTAGAATTTGCATCATAGTATTTTGTTTCCACTGTCTGTATAGTCGGGTGCACGTCTGATTGGTGTTCAGGAGGACGCGGGTTCGAGACCTGCCAGGGTCGGCAATATTCTTTCGTGGAGATTGATCATAAAATCTTTTCTACGGTCATTCTCTCCCTTCCGCTGGTTTAAGAAATGGGCAGTTGTCAGAATCTGGCGAAAGAATGTTCACTGTACTGGTTAACCGCTTACGTATAAGCCTGTCCAGGAAAAAAGTGAATAGGTAAACTGACCGACTCAAAAATGACCTAAATAGTGTTAACTGGGCCATTAAACTCCAATACAAGCAAACAAACAAACACCACAAAAAGTCAATTACAAAAAACGACTACCATGGGATTGAAATCAGTGAAAATTCTAGGCAATTGCAACCACAAAATCAATTCCAATATAGTATCCTTTACATTTAGAATATCACACTGGACTACATGGATGTATCCTAGATTACAATGAGTCATTACATCAACATAAAGAGTAAAACAACTATGTATGAATTCAGACAATTCTGAATCATATTTGAGGACTTGACGGCCAGGGTCTCTTTCAAATATCATATGGACATATTTCTAGAGTATATCCGTGATGCATGGACGGTACAGCCGTTTATGCCTCTTGTTTGTCATCCATGCGATTCGATTCAAGATTTCAGCGTGCGAAAGGGAAGTGGTTGCCATTCCTTGATCGACATGCATCCGGAACGCTTGACAATAATACGCTGATACCCACGCCTGCACAAACACTTTTACTTTCTGTGACATCGTAGTCACAGTTCATATTTCTTGTAATATGAAATGCTTGTGCTACTGAATGCAGTTCTTATATGTCATTTGCCTTAGTTCATGTTTGTGTGTATTTTCTAGTGATATGTGTGTGAATTATTTATAATCAAGTTCTATTCTTTCAGCGGTTTGGGTTAACTTTGTACTTTGTTGCTTTTTCTTGAGTACCGTTTTAGTACTATTATGCACTCGTGGGATATTTCTGATAGCCCTGTGAGTTCAAAATAGGAAACATACTAGTCTAAAGCAAAAATCTAGATACAACCTGACATCTGCATGTGAAACATTCGTGGTCTGCAGGCAACCAGGACTCTCCGTGGGCGTACATTTTGTCGTTATAATAGCATCTGAAAATGCCTCCCTCACCTTTTTCTACATTGTTGTGCTCTACATCACTACTCACTAACATGCTCCAGCATTGGTTGGGTCGAAATAACTGTCAAAATCGATTTACAATATATCACGCATAGAATTGTCCTAGGGGCAGATTTATAAACATTTGAACGGTGCCTGATTGCAGGCTTTGCCTTCGCTTCTATTTTGCAAACATACACATTAAGAGAATACTATAGACCAAAATAAAAGACGAGTGAGGTTGAGGCTTTCCGGGTCTACACAGTGGAACAATGTACTTTTCTGTGGGGCGTTAGGCGTATCTGGATTGATATCAAGAGACTTGAGTTAAAATCGTATCTCGCACCAAAAACATCCTGCATGTAAGGATAAAATTGTTTTGTTTATATAATAAGCTGTGAACTTACAAAAACACAACTTGTTGTAAAATTAAAAAAATCAAATACATTGTCGTTTCAAATAAACGTATCTCATCGGACCATTTAAACGGCTGATTTATAGATACATGAACAAGTGGTATTTGCGTATATGGCAATCGAGACACTGCCGTTCCTGAGCCTCAAATGTCTTTTTTGACTGTTTTGGGGTAATAATATCTCGAAGGTTTTTATAAACAGTACACATTCCTCTAAGCATTTCTATTTAGCAGACTTGTCTTGTTCTGAAAAAGCTATATATATGATCATTCTAGATAGTGTGGAAGTTAACTGATTGCAAATATCAAGCAGAATGTCAAGAACAACAGCCAAAGTATAACACAGCATTCGACTCTAATCTACATATTGATAAGAAACTTTAAGAGCTGTCTGACTATGACTGTCAGAACGAATCTTTTATCTAATACCTCGAGGAAATATCGCCCCCGCCCATAGGGGCTTCAAGAAATATATGGGCTGCATGATGCTTCCACGCAGAGCTGAATCTGGCCCGCACACTAGTACTGGTAAACCACTTAGAGGATCTAAGCTTGTCCAGGAACTGCGGTGCGAGGCCGGACCGTCCATGCTAATAAACCCTATTGGTTTCATTGGGTGACAGGGCTTGAGATGTCATTTCATCTCAATGTCGGGTAAAAGTCCCACAAAATTGGAAGCAACGTCTCCAAAATGACCTTTACAGTGTTGACGGGGACGTTAAACCTCAAATCAAACAAAACAAAACCTCGAGGAAATTCATACAAACGCCTGGATTTAGAACAAGAAAGTAAATACCTCATCTTAACTATGTATATGACGTGCGTTTTGTTTGTTCTTGTCAAATGGGAATAAGAGCATGATTGAATACTGACTACAGCATTGTATACTATTGATCATGTAGAAAGGAATATATACAAGAAAACTACCACATGTTATGATAATTCTGATCGTCAAATCATGATATACGGGTATGCTAATGTAAAACAAAACATATTATATGGTAACTGAATGTATTTTGTCAGCAAACCATTAGACACGTGAATCTTTATAAATAATATGTATACAAATGGTGTCAATTATAACTTCTTCTCGAAAGGCAAATGTACTGAATTTACGACTTGTCGGGCTCAGTAAACGGTTGTTTAACAGGTTATATTAAGGTCTCAATAAGCAATACGTACTGGTTTCCTCAGCTGTTTACAGCCTGGGATGTCGTGTATGCTAATGGTGATATAATTATCACCAAACTGTAAACTTGTAAACACATGATTTGGTACTGACGATATGATGCCGCTCATCTGAAGGAATAACAAAACTAAGACGGAACACAACAATCAATATAGCATATGTATAAACGAATACCTGGAATTAAGGCAGACAATAATGATGTTACCGTTGACGTAGACAGCCATGCTGCATATATCATACACTCTTACATTTCTCCAAAACAGTCATTTCTGACGAACATTTGTTAGTTTGTAACATATTTCTAATCATTATGCTGTTGAGATAGACAGTCATGCTGCATACATAATACACTCATATATTTCTTCGAAACAGTCATTTCTGACGAACATTTATTAATTTGTAACATATTTCTTATTATTATACAAACCATAGGTTGTGATGGTTGTTAGAACCGCCTGAGGAATTTCTAACGCATAGCCACAGCCTATATCTTTCAGCAGATATAAGAAAAGTAATGTACACCCCTGTAAACCCTAGTTTTCTCTATATAAAGTGGGGTCTACAGGGGTGTTCATTTCACGGACCTGTTAACGTGATGGACACAGATTTGCATCAAATTGACTTTTAGTTTAAATAATAAAAACCTCAGAAGACCCATAGGATATTTATCAGAAGTTCAAGTCGGCTCTTAACCTGGTACTTATTCCAAACTGCGGTTGGATAACGTTGTTCATAAGTTAGTAACCAGATTTCATAATCAAAGATCATTTAGTTATCCAATAAAATCGAAGAAAATCCAGATTTCCCGTCTGCTTTAAGAGTACAGAAAATGGCAATAATACAAATAATTAATAAAAATGTATGTTAAAATTCATTTCGTTATCTACAGCAATATGTTTGATCAGACGTACCTCGTCAAAAACATATTCTGTAATATTCTGGGAATGGAATTTGTTCCAGTATATTGTGCTCGTTAGCTTAACCCTCATAGTAGGATTTTGATTTTCCGAATTTAAGGTCATAATATGGTATCTCACATGGCACTTAGCATCCACTACTAGCCATACAAGGACGGATATACTACATGTTGCGACAGACAACAATAACGGCTGGTCTGAAAAAAAGCGAGAGGCAATTAAACGTGATACATCGTTTACAGGGCAATATCAGCAAGTGCCCATCGGGGCTAGAACTTAGCTGAAACCGACCGCGCATGGATACTGATAAATTGCCCAGGAGGCTTAAGCCTGTCCAGGCAAAGAGTTGCCTTGAGGTGTTTTTTCATCTCAATGTCCGGTACAAGTCCCACAAGAGTGGACGCAACGTATCCAAAATGCCTTACCTCATCGTTGTTTCATCTCTGTGGTTGTTTGATTTTTGTGTTCTCGGATATGTTGCTCTGATGAGTTAGGAGGCATTCATGTGGTCTTAACAAATCATTTATCTAAATCGTGGCGGAATTAAGGGCGTGAATTGCGGCCGCGTAAAATCGATTTAAGCCCCACAGTGAAATTCTGTCTAATTCTGTTTAATTTTTTAGGGTTTGTCTTTGAGTGTGTGTATCGCTTGTGAATTTTTGTCTGGATAGCAAACTGGCCATTTTGTGGGAAAGAAACTGTCCTTTTGGCTTTCCGTCACTGATGTTTCCATTAGGGACTAGTTATTTCATGTTTGTGTTTCTTTCTCTTTGGTGTCTCTGATGGGAGCTGTGGGTTAATTGTATCGATTCCTGATCATTGCCTTTTTTATTTAAATAGTGTCTACAGGTACATACAAATAGAAGTGAAGACAATGATCAAAATGGTGTTTACAGTGACACAAAATTAGGCAGTGATCATGAATAGCGGTAAGCCAAAAGGACAGTTACTTGCCCACAAATAATTAAACAACCACAGAGATGAATCTAAAAAAACTCATATCAGACAACACTATCGTCCATCAGAATTATATATAAAGCATCTAAATTGTAAGTTTCCATAATTATTTAAAGTTTTCTTCGTAGATATAAGAACAAATAAAGAAGACACCATCACGTTTACACAACTCTCTTGTAAAAAAAAAAAAAAAAAAAAAAAAAAAAACGGTTCTACAACTGAAAGAGGCATTTGACAGTGTATATATAATCATACTTTTTCACATCCCAGGTATTGTGGGTATTTGTTACAATCGCATCAATGAGGCGGTTACAGTTTACTGCCACAACACAAACAAGAAGAATGTCATAAACTTCCACCTGATATATGTCAGATCTGACGCCATAACGCACGCCATTATCTTATATGGACAAGCTTTCCTCACATTGTGTCATTAAGATTAGTCTAATTATAAGTGTTGTCTACCATGACCAAGAGTACCCGTCTAACGCTCTTTGTCCTCAAGAATATTTTTTTATATTTGAATCAAACTGAAAAGGTAGCGAACAATGTAAATATGTTCTATAAAAGGGTTATCCTTTGGAAGCAAAGAATACTCCACAGAATTGAAAAATATGGAGTCTACATGTTTTCTGGGCCAGACAAGCTAGTTTCGGCCAATTAGGCCTCGTCAGTCACCCTCAGATATTTTCAAAATTCCACAATGGAATCAATGATCCCATAGGACAAGAAAATATAGTCTACACTATGATGTAGGGCAGGTAGACTTATTACCGCCGCCACACATTCCCACACACCAGCTGTAGTGAAGTTAAATATGTTCTATTAAAGGGTTAAACCAGTTATGAAGTGTCATTACCTTTAAATATGTCAATATGCTCAATATACGTTATTTCGTGCATACGTCCTCTTAGCTCTTTTGGATTATTTTCGAGTCTGATATTAGCGAATACTTCTTCTTCCAAAAGGGAGCATGTATCTATGGACCGCATTTTATGATAAACACCAGTACACTGAAAAGACATTTGTTTTTACCAATATTTATTACTTGTAATATGGCAGTAGTACTTTTGACTGAGAGAGAGAGAGAGAGAGAGAGAGAGAGAGAGAGAGAGAGAGAGCTGGTAACATGTACATGCATAATCGGTTGATTGCCTTTCCCAAAGAGCAAATATCGTGTATTATAGTTTTCTAAGACTTGCGGTAAGTATCTGTGTCTAATATTCCTGTATATAGGCCATACGAATTAGAAGTGATATGGACTTCCAAAACAGAAAAGTAGAAAAGGCATACTGACCGACTTCTTCTCTAATACTACATTACTTAAGTGAAGCAAATTGCCGGCAGCCATGAAGTACTGCGATAATTTACTAGGCAACCAGTACCATTTTTACCTGTTTGTTTATTTAAATCGAAGTTTAACGTCCCCGAAAACACTATCTAGGTCATTTTAGAAACGTTGTTTCCAATTTCGAAGGACTTTCACCCGACACTAAGATGAAATGACTCTTCGAGCCCTGCCACACAATAAAACAAATAGGGCTTATATGTACTGAACGGTCTGACTCGCAGCACTTTGCCTGGGTAGGCTTAGTCCTTCTAAGTGGTTTACCAATACTCAGGTTCGGTCAGTTTCAGCTCTGCGGGGAAGAATCATGCAGCCCAATCTGTTTCTCCAAGCCCCGATGGGCGGGGCCGTCATTTATACCTGTGAATCTACGTAGTATAGAATAAAATTTTGGACGTCGGTGAACAGTTGTTCAATTTCGGTTGAGTAGGCATTGCCTTTCCCAAAGAGCAAATATCGTGTATTATAGTTTTCTAAGGCTTGTGGTAAATATTTGTATCTAATATTCCTGAACATAGGCCATACGAAGTAGACGCGATGTTGATCTCAAAAACAGCAGTGTAGGCAATGAACAGGAATCGATAAAATTACCCCACACCAAGACATAAATGGAAAAGAAACACCAACATAAAACAACTTCACAGTTGAAAGCAATGAAAATGTTGATAGAGATTCAAACAAAACAAAACTATGCCAACCCTTAATAAAATGATGAGAAAGTTAGAAAACCCAAAAAGTGATGCAACTTTGTTCAAACATAAGAATCAGATAATGCTTTGCATATTTTCGTGTGACATGCAACTTGGACAATGGATTCTTTAAAATAAGTTTTACCTGTCCATCTTTTGTTTGGCTATTCCTGTATGCGTGGGTCACAATAGCCATTGGTTTCCATATTCTTCGATTGATGTTCAGTCGAGTAAACATTATTTCTTGGACCTGCGCGTGGTGCGTGGAAACAATAATCTAAAAGGGAAGCAACAATGTCAGATACAGCTATGACATTTGTCTTTTGGTAATAAAACAAATCATTAAACACAGACACTAGAATACTTGTAATAAGCAATACTGTAGTTTACAAGACTTCTTTCGCCCAAAAGCGTGCACTTGAGTAGTATACTACTTCTAAAATAATTAATTGGACTCATACACCAGTGCGACATTAAGCACTCTTTTATTACTGCAAATAACGCGATTCTAACGATGTTATTTTATTATACTGACTGGTTAATATGATGCAAAACGTTATTACTCACGAGTCTGATACTGAAGTAAAATTTATTCCTTTCGTCAACCACTTGTTGAACAAGTATTGATTTGGTTTTGTTTGAATTGAGGTTTAACGTCCCCGTCAACACTATTAAGGACATTGTGGAGACGTTGCTTCCAATTTTGTGGGACTTTTACCCAACATTGAGCTGAAATGACAATTCAAGCCCTGCCGACCAAATAAACCAAAAGGGGTTATATGTAGAGACTCCCACCACTTTGCCTTGGCAGGCTTCTGTCTCGGTTTATTTGTATGTTTGTCTTTGAGTGTGTGAATCGCGTATAACATTTTGTTTTGGATTGTAAACTGACCCTTTTGTGGGAAAGTAACTGCCCTTTTGGCTTACCGCTGTTGGTGCGTCCATTAGGGTTTAGTTATCATGTTTCTGTTTCTTTTCCTTTGGTGTCTCTGATGGGAAGTGTGGGTTAATTTTATCGATTCCGGATCATTGCCATCGTTTTTATTTTTAGATGCTCTAAGGGGGTTACCAGTACTCATGTGCGGTCGGTTTCAGCTCTGGGTGTAAACATCATGCAGCCCATTCTATTTCTCCAAACAATTATTGGCTAACGTAGTACATTGAAAGATATTGAATAGTAGCAACCAAAGTTTTCTGGATAGAAAAGTAGAAGTAAAACAAAGATCAGGAATTGATACAATTAACTTACTCCATCCATAAAAGACACCAAAGGGAGAGTTTGCGTATTTATGTTGATGTGTGGCTACGTAAAGGGCTTAAGGAAAATCTGTTGATGCCGGATGATTTGTCCCTAGTCGGGGATTCAGTGTTGTATGTATATCGTGCTGTGGAATTCTCGATATTGTTTCATCTCTGTATTCGTTTTATTTTGTATATTCTTGCATTGATGAGTCAGAAACCGTTCATGTATACTGAATACATTTTTCAAACCACAACAGAACTAAGGGCAAGGATTTGGGCTACAAATCTCTATTCCAGCACCACTCCCCGCCGTTTTTACTGACCGTTCCAAGGCCGTGCTTCTGTTGTGCATTATTATTGTCATTTATGCACATCATCTTATTTCGTAAAGCCGTTTGGCATTTAGTGGGAAATAATTTTCCTTTTGGCTTTCTGTTTTTGGTGTTTACCGGTGAAGTTATTAAATTTTGGTGTCTCTTTTCCTTTGGTGTCTTTTATGGGGCTAATTTATTTATTTTAATCGCTGCCTTCACTTCTATTTCAGCAAATAGGAAGCATAATTTTTATCTAACTTCAAATATCAGTGTATCATAAGTTCTGTGTTGACCAACTACGCTCGTCAATTACTCACGAAAGACAAAGATTTTTGCTAGACAAATATTGTTTCATCATGAGTAACTATTTTGTTCCCTTCGAAATTATAGAAAATGGAAGAAAATTTTGTATAAATACACTACAAACCTCCGTTAGCCTGAAAGATACGAGTGGTTGCCCTATAAGTGTAATTTGAGTTAACTATTGTTATACCTTGTATCGTAAAGAGCTGTCTTCGTTCATTTTAGCTACGGCATAGCTGACATCTGTAGAGTCACGGTAGCTCACCATAGCTGCTATGTATGCTTTAACAGATAATGGAACTGTTTTCTTTTTTGATAGAAAAGACAGAGACATGTACTGCTCAAAACATAGCACTACTTTATAATACGATTACAATCATAATATGTCGCTCTACTTAACTTTAAGAGACTACACAGATTTGTATCGCCATATATCACACTTCTGATATTTGTATCGTCATATATTACACTTCTCAGCCTTGTAGTAAAGTTCGTGACAGATTGTTGGCGTGCAAGCATTGTCCACTTATGCGTTCTGCGTTAGTAATGAAATGCATAAGTCATTCAAAACCCGCTAAAATAGATACCACGTTAGGATACAATGAATTTCGTTTGACAGATTAGTTTGGCGAGGGGGTATTCACAATTAAATATGACAGCTACCACTGACGTAGAAGATGAATTATACTGCGACGGCAAAGACATAAACGAGCACTAAACACTGTCAATATCTTCCTTTCTCCAGCTCCAACCCTAAACATTAGTAACAATGCTAGAGACAAAAAGGTTAACAGTCTGCCGACCGGGGTCTTACTGTTGGTTTTCTTTTGCTTCAGCATTTCAGTAACTTCATGCTGGCGAGTCGTCATCATTGATTGCGCTGAATGCTAACGCAGCGCCATTTTGATGAGTTTGAGACACGGACTGTGTTCATGAAACTTGGCTTTTTATTGTCAGTTACAGAAGTTCGCGTTATAGATAAAATTAAAATACTTTTTTTTTTATTTTAATTTGCGACTACATTCAGTTATACATTCGTAATCTGAATTTTTGTTATTCGCATTCTATTTTTATACATTCAGGGTTTTTAATAACGAACTACGTTTTTCGTTTTAATCGTCGAAACGGTTTTGATTATTTGTTTGTATTGGAGTTTAACTGCCCAGTCAACACTTTTTAGGTCATTTCTGAGCCGGTCAGTTTACCTTTCCACACGTTTCCTGGGCAGGCTTATATGTAAGCTGTTAACCAGTACAGTGCACATTCTTTTGCCAGAAACTGACAACTGTCCTTCTTTAATCAGCGGAAGGGAGAGAGTGACTTCATGATCAATCTCCACGAAATAATGTTGTCGACCCTGGCAGGTATCGAACCCGCGTCCTCCTGATCACCAGTCAGACGCGCGCGCATCCGACTGAGGTACCGAGGCCGGCTTGGTTTTGATTAATGTTTTATTTCAATCAGTACAGTTCTGAATATACACCTGAAATGTGCCAAAATTGAAATTCAGTGTTTGAAATAGATGACGGTATGTCTATTTGTTTTTGAAATAGATGACAGTGTTCCTACACAGAATGGTACTATAAGGTTTAAACTTATCCCTTTCGATTCCAATGATTGTTTACTGCGTAATAATTAAGCTTGTAACTACAACAAAGGTTAACCCTTTCAACCTGTAACCTGGCACATATACTTATGCAACCAATGTAGATCCTGATGAGATGGCTCATAATGAGGATATAATCAAGATATATTACTTGCCATTCTGTTGACGCTTTTAAGCTTGATACGATATTTAGAAGAATGGACGTGCCCAAAGTCGGGGATGGTAGTGTCAACTCCGGAAACTCAGGGGTGAAAAGGTTAAATAGTAAATAAGGCACTGCTAGGTCGAGTATCTCTGAGTGAATACTGGAAATATGGCCCTGAAGGGTACTTGAACTGTTTTGTTTTAGCCTTAAATAATTATACCCTAAGGAAATAGTGTAGACCCTGATAAGACACCGCGTTCTGATCTGGATCTACACTGTTTGCAAAGCCCAACAAATGATTCAAGTCCAGATTCTACAGATTCCTCTCTAACTTGAACGCAACAATCTGAACTCACAGGAGTACAAATAACACGGCTACTTCGATTTCCTGAAAACACGCCTAATATAATTTTGACCCCCTTAAGCCCAACAATTATTATATAGTAAAACTGGGGTTAACGGTGGTACACATTATTTTGTCTTATTGCTGATTAAAAATAGATTTGGAGGTGCCTGTTTGAACCGCCTCGCCGAGGCAGTTCTAACGAGTGTTTTTAACAGAAATATGATAAATATCAGATTTGCTTCTATCTGAAAATGTTCAGGTTTATTTTACGGTACAAATTTCAATAAAATACAAAAAAAAATATTTGAATAGGTGTTGTTTCGTAGGGGATAATCTCGTGAGCGCCAACGATGAAAGCTCTGTGCTTAGTAACTTTGGGTCGTTTGGCCAACAATCGACAAGAAAAAAAATCTGGGAGGGGGTGGAATTTACAGTGATTTCCGACATAGCTGGTTAATTATTGTTATTCTCATAGACGCGTCACAAGGTTTGCGACATTTGCAAGTGCACGTTCTGTTTTTTGAAGTTTCGCGGTATCCTATCTACAAGAGTTCCGCATGCGGGGCATTATACGCCCGTGGCAATTAGTAAGATGGAGCATACATATATTGACTGTTGTACAAGTTTGGGTTTGTGGAATGTAACTAAGGAACAATATGTGCTCCAAATATTCTTACCTGGCACTATTAATAATGTTCTATAAAAGGGTTATCCTTTGGAAGCAAGGAATACACCACAGAACCGGAGATATGAAGTGTAATGTTTTCTGGGCCAGACTAGCTAGTTTCGGCAAATTAGGCCTCATCAGTGACCCTCAAATATTTTCTAAATTCCACAATGGAATCAATGATCCCAAAGGACAAGAAAATATAAACTACACTATGATGTAGGGCAGGGAGACTTTTTACGGCCGCCACACATTCCCAGACACCACCTGTAGTGACGTTAACCCTCAGTGGCTCAACCTACCTGTCTCCAACAAATGTTCATTGTCGGTAATATTTGGTGGACCATAACCTCAAAATCATATATGCATAACTCTGGAAATAAGTGCTGGAGTGTAACCTTGAAATAATATGCGTTGCTCCACATCACAGTTTAACTTTACATAAAGTTTCAGCTTCATCAGATGTAACATGTGGGAGGCATTATTCGGAAACAACATATTTTAAAAAAAATGTGTGAAAGGGGAATAGCTCTGGTAATATTTGTCGAACTGTAACCTCAAAATAATACGCACTGTTCTACATCATGTTCTTACTATATGTAAAGTTTCCGCTTCATCAGATGTAAAATGGAGTTACCCGGAAACGAAATGTTTAGAAAAATCTTTGAAAGGGGTATAACTTTGGAAATACTTGGCTGACCGTAACCGCAAAATAATATGCACTGTTCCATATCATGGTCTCATTATATGCAATGTTTCAACATCATCGGATCTAAAATGCAGGAGGAGTTATCCAGAAACAAAATGTTTACAGATGTTTTCAAAGAGGCATAACTCTATTATTATTTGGTGGACCATTACCTCGAAACAATATGCGATGCCCCACATGAATGAAATTTCAGCTTGATCGGATGTAAACTGTAGGAGGAGGTATCCGGAAAGAAAAAGCTCACAAAAACTTTCAAAGGGGCATAACTCTATTATTTTTGGGGACCGTAACTTTGAAATAATATGCGCTGCCCAACATCAGGGTCTAATCATTTATGAAGTTTCAGTTTGATCAGATGTAAACTGTAGGAGGATTTATCCGGAAACGAAAAGTTTACAAAAATGTCAAAAGAGCATAACTCTATTAAAATTTGGTGGACCGTGACCTCGAAACAATATGCGCTGCCCCACCTCATGGTTTAACTATGAATGTAGTTTCAGCTTGATCGGATGTAAGCTGTAGGAGGAGTTATCCGGAAACGAAAAGTTTACCAACATTTTCAAAGGGGCATAACTCTATTTATTTGTGGTGGACCGTGACCACTAAACAATATGCGCTGCTCCCCTATCATGGTCTAACTATGTATGTAGTTTCAGCTTGATTGGATATAAACTGTAGGAGTTATCCGAAAACGAAAAGTTTATTGACGGACGGTAGGACGCCAGGGGGGGGGGGGGGGGAGGGGCATAACATTATACGACCGTTTTTCAAACGGGCGTATAAATACCGTTCCACAAATTCTTCTTCTTCCCAGAAGAGGTCAGGAGTTTTCTGTAAAATTGACCTTTTGGAGGTAGAGACAAGAATAACCTTCCACAATTAAAATCCCGGTATTTATGATTTAAAACAAATGTACATGGCATGAATATCACCTTCAAATACTCTATAAGCACTCCCAAGAAAAAAAAAGCGAAAAAAAAAGTGTTCCCTTTTAGATTGTTCCATTTCGCTAAACCCCTCATGCAGCCCCTGCAATTGACGGGAAAAATGTTTACATTATGTTTGCCAGCAAAATTACCCTTGGTAACATCTGCACATATAGATGGCCCTCAGTCGTGTACAATAATTGCTTTTGTAGCGTCGATGTTTGCTTCTGTTCATATTTTGTCTGTACATTTTCCACCCCGTTAATTCTTGGTCGTTCGACAATTTAGGCACAATTGTATTTGAAGGTGATGGCTTGTTTCACAGAAAATTGATCCCGTTAACATTGGACATTCGTGTATGTTCACTCCGCATTTCGTTTCGTTGGCTGACTTTTTGGATGACCTTTAATTCCCAATGCTAGTAAATCTTCTCTTCTTGCTGCCATGCATTATATGTATGAGCCTGATACTGTTAATTCGCTTGAACAGGCAACATAAACCTAAGGAAATTGTTCGACTGCTTGCTTGCCCATGAGAAATTGTGTACAAAACACTGCAATTCCTCGTGTGCATAATGAACCTGTATCAATTAGCCCACTTTTTAAAAGAGGGGGCAGAGCTCTTGCTCGTAGATATCGCCCTGTGTCCCTGAGAGTGTTCCATGTAAATTGCTTGAACATATAGTCTTCTCAAATATCATGGCCTACATGGATGAACACAAACTGTTGTCAGATAGACAGTATGTATTTAGAAACAAGAGGGCCAAGATGGCCCTGAATCGCTCACCTGATATCTAGTTGTCACATAGCTCTGAAAGTGATGTGGGTGACAGCGATTCCATGAAGCATAACTTACTTTTACTTTATTTTCTGGTGTTAGCATTTGAGCAGAACATTGTTGAGCTTTTTTGGCAAAGGGTCAGCTAAGCAAAATTCCTGTGAAGTTTGGATGAAACTGGCCCAAGGGTTCAGGAGAAGTTCATATTTGAAACAAATTTACGACCTTCTCCTATTTTAGCTCTGGCAGCCATCTTGTTCATCAGAGCAGAACGATTTCAGCTATTG
Organism: Lucinisca nassula; assembly: GCA_963580285.1. Classification (NCBI taxonomy): domain Eukaryota; kingdom Metazoa; phylum Mollusca; class Bivalvia; order Lucinida; family Lucinidae; genus Lucinisca; species Lucinisca nassula. The sequence goes on along the minus strand of OY757023.1, from coordinate 40,445,680 downwards.
TAATGATAAAAAACATTTATTGCAATTAGGTATATTTCACCAGAATAGCACACCCTTCTTATCAAATGATATATGTTAATGTTCTCACCCACTAGCAGTATATGTCTAGAGCTGGAATGGCTTATTACTGAAAATGAAAGCCATATTAAAGTAGCATTGTTATTCTATATATTATATATTAATCAAATAGTTTAGTACTAGGTCTAAGAAGTTGGTATCAAGAAAAACATAGGACAGCTGTTTTGGTAGGGAGCCAATGAGCAACACACCTGTGAAGTTTGAATCAAATTGGCTGAAGTGTTTAAGGAGTTCGCATTTGTAGCAAATTAACGTTTTTTTCTGTTTTAGCTCTGGTCGCCATTTTGTTCATCTAAGCAGAACCCTTTTAACTATTTTGGTAGAGGGTCACTGAAGCAACATTCCTTTGAAGTTTGAATGAAATTGACCCGAGAGTACAGGTGGAATTTTCTTTTTTTTCTATTTGTAGCTCCGGCGGCCACCTTGTCATTAGGGCGGAACGATTTTAGTTTTTTTGGTAGGGAATGACCTAGGCAATCTTGTGAAGCTTGAATCAAATTGGTCCAAGGGTTTAGAAGGAGATCGCATTTGAAGAAAATTTACGATGTTTTCTCTATTTTTAGCTCTGGTGGAGCTGAATCGTTTTAGCTATTTCTAAGCACATTCCTATGACGTTTGGATGAAAATGATGGATACAGGAGAAGATATCGTTTTGCGTTTTTTTCTATTTTCTAGCTCTGGCGGCCATCTTGTTTGTCAGAGCGAGATGATTTTAGCTATTTTGGTAGGGAGTCACCTAGGCAACATTCCTGTGAAGTTTGACTCAAATAGGCTCGGGTCTTTAGGAGGAGTTCGCGTTTGCAGCGGCCATTTAGTTCATCGTAGCGGGATCGTTTTAGCTAGTTTGGTAGAGGGCCATCTAAGCAACATTCCTATGAAGTTAAAATGAAATTTGCCCAAGGGTACAGGAGGAGTTGTCGTTTGAAGAGCTTTTGTATTTTTTAACTCTGGTGGCCATTTTGTTCATCGGAGTTGAACTGTTTTAGCTATTTTGAGGGTCCTCTAAGCAACATTCATATGAAGTTTGAATGGAATTGGTCTAAGACAACAGGAGATGTTCTTGTTCGCCAGAGCAGAACGATCATAATTTGGTAGGGAATGAGCTAGGCAACCCTCCTGTGAAGTTTGAATCAAATTGGCCCAAGGGTTTAGGAAGAGTTCGCATTTGAAGAAATTTACGATGTTTTTTTTTTTCTATATTTAGCTCTGGTGGTTATTTTGTTCATCAGAGCTGTATCGTCACCTAGGCAACATTCCTGTGAAGTTTGAGTCATGCCCAACGGTTTAGGAGGCGTTCGCGTTTGAAGAAAACATACGATGCTATTCTAATTTTAGCTCTGGCTGCCATTTTACTCATCGGAGCAGAGCCGCTGTAGCTATTTTGCATAGAGAGTCACCTAAGCAACATTCCTATGAAGTTTGAATGAAATTGGCCCAGGGGTACAGGATGAGTTTGCGTTTATTTTTTTTCTATTTATAGCTCTGGCTCTTGTTCATCAAAGCAGAACAATTTTAGCTATTTTGGTAGGGAATGAGACAGGCAACATTCCTGTGAAGTTTGAATCAAATTAAACAAAGGGTTTAGGAGGAGTTCCTATTTTGGCAGAGGGTAATCTAAGCAGCATTCTATGAAGTTTGAAATGATTTGGCTAAAGGGTACAGGAGAAGATGTCGTTTGAAGATTTTTTTTTCTTTCTTAGCTCTGGTGGCCATCTTGTTCGTCAGAGCGGAGTTATTTTAGCTATTTTGGTAGGGAATCACCTAGGCAACATTCCTAGGAAGTTTGAATCGAAAAGGCTCAATGCTTTAGGAGGAGATCGCGTTTGAAGCCGCCATTTTATTCATCGGAGCGATTTTAACTTTTTTGTTTAAGGGTCATCTAAGCAACATTCCTATGAAGTTTAAATGAAATTTACCAAAGGGTACAGGAGGAGTTGTCGTTTGAAGATTTTTTTCTATATTTAGCTCTAGCAGCCATCTTGTTTGTCATTTGCGAACTGATTTTAGCTATTTTGGTACAGAGTCACCTAGCCAACATTCCCATGAAGTTTGAATCAAATTGCCCCATGGGTTTGGGAAGATTTACATTTGATGCAAATTTACGATGTTTTACTTTTTTTTTTCTTTTTTTTTAGCTCTGGTGGCCATTTTGTTAATCGAAGGTGAACTGTTTTAGATATTTCGGTAGAGGGTCATCTAAGCAACATTCCTATTAAGTTTGAATGAAATTGACCTAAGGGTACAGGAGGAGTTGTCGTGTGATTTTTTTCTATTTTTAGCTCTGGCGACCATCCTGTTCCTCAGAGCTGAACGATTATATTTTGGTAGGGAGTCACCTAGGCAACATTCAATTGAAGACTGAATCAAATTGGCTCAATGGTTTAGGGGGAGTTCGCGTTTGAAGCAAATTTACGATGCTTTTCTATTTTTAGCTCCGGCGGTCATTTTGCTCATCGGAGCAGAACCGTTTTAGCTATTTTGCATTGAGAGTCACCTGGACAATATTTCTATGAAGTTTGAATGAAATTGGCCCAACGGTACAGAGGAGTTTGCGTTTATTTTTTTTTCTATTTTTAGCTCTGGCGGCCATCTAGTTCATCGGAGCGGAACGATTATAGCTATTTAGGTAGGGCGCCACCCAGGCAACATTCCTGTGAATCAAATTAGCTAAATGGTTTAGTAGGAGTTCGCATTTTAAGCAAATTGTTGGCGGCGTACGACGGACGACGAACGACGGACATTCACTGATCACAATAGCTCACCATGAACACGTGCTCAGGTGAGATAAAAAGCCATAGTTGTGAAATTCAGTTGAGCACGGTAATTTATGACTTGGTAAAAATCATTGACAAAGGGAGACATATTGACACATTCATTCCAAACTTCGAGAAGGCTCATTAACTACTGAAATTCAAATTATCTGGTTACGGTATTGTGGGAGAGACTTAAATGGATAGATTCTTTACTTCGCTGTAGAGTGAGTGAGTGAGTTTTAGTTTTACGTCCCACTAACAGCTAAGGTCATACGGAGACGGGACCTCGGTTTAAAGACTCATCCGAAAGTCTGGAGAAGCCCGGGATCGATCCTGCGATCCCTTGTTTACAAGGCGAGTAGCGAAACCACTGCACCACGGAGGCTTCTATACTTCGCTGCAGAAAATAGCGAGTTGTTGTTAACAGTTGAATCTTCGGAGTGGGCTCCAGTTTTGTCTGGGGTCCTACAAAGGACTGTTCTTGGTCAACCGTTAGTCTTCCCGTCTGTTAATGATATTTCCACAGACACTGACTCAGAAATAATGGCTGTTCGCAGACGACTGTGTTTGCTACCGGGAAATTAGACTCACTGATACTTCAGAATGATATATAGACTTGTGGATGTTCAGCACGAAAATGGGGCCTGAGATTTAAGCCCGTTAAAGCAATTTCATGCGGATAACTAGGAAAAGAGCCAACACCTAAGAGAGAACGGTCCTCTAGAATGAGACAATCGCACACGTTTTGAGATGGAATACACACACTAGCGACATGTATGCAAGGCAAAATAAAACGCTTGTTTTCCTGAGGCGAAATCTTCATCAGTGTCCTAAGGATGTAATGGGAGGCAGCATATATAGGACTTGTTCGCCAAATCTTCGAATATGGTAATTGTATTTGGGACCTGTACCTGGGACCCCAAGGGAGTGATCCTCGATGAAGAATTTGAAAAAAGTTCAGAATAGAGCTGCTACATTTGTAACAAGCAATTACTGCTCTGAAACTGGAAGTATGACTGGAATAGCAGGAAAACTATGATGGGAGTCTCTCAAGAATACGAGAAGAAAACAGTAGGTTGATAATATTATACAAAGGTATAAAAGGTTCTGTCAGCACACCAACATATGACCTTGTTCCCCCAGCTATAGGCGCTGTAGAAATCACCATTCATTGGCATTTCAGACACCTAGTGCAATAACTGACATATATAAAAATCTTTCTTCGTCGGACCATTAGAGATTGGAATGTCCTTTCTGGTTCGATCATTTCCGCAGCTGAAGGTGCTGACGGTACTGAAGCTAAGTTTGCATTTTGGTGAAAGACAGGGACAAACTTCACAAGTTCTGATCTTTGAATGGCTTTTGACATATCCTCAGTAATAATTTCGAATTCAGATCCTGAATATGTTAGACCTATTAAGCATTATACGTTAACATTCTATGATGATAACTTTGTCTTCTATCCTGTTCACATGGTTTTTAATTCAAGTCTATTGTGACCTTGACATTTGACCCTTGACCTTGAAAATCAATGTCAGCCTCGATAGCGCAGTGGTAAACGCGTTCGACTCATCATCGAGAGGTTGTGTTTCTTGCTGTCGAGTCCTCACCGTTGTCTCACCTCTGTTGTTCTTTGATTTTTTTGTGTTCATGGAGATGTTGCACTGATGAGTTAGGAGGCCTTCATGCGGACTGAACAAATTATTTGTCTAAATCGCGACGGAAGTAAGGGCGAGGATTGTGGCCACGTAAAAATCGATTTAAGCCCCCCAGTGGAAATCTTTCTACTTACCGTTCCAAGGCGGTTCTTCTGTGGCGGTTTATTTATGGTGTTGTTTGTTACTTACTGTGTGTATCACTTGTGTCTTTTTATTTTGGATGGCCATATCGCCATTTTGTGGGAAAGTAACTGTCCTTATGGCCTTCCTTTGTTTAGGTTGCCATTATGGTCTGGTCGCTTAATGTTTGTGTTTCTTTCCCTTTGGTGTCTCTGATGGGAAATCTTTCCACTGACCGTTCCAAGGCGGTTCTTCTGTGGCGGTTTATTTATGTTGTTGTTTGGTACTTGCTGTGTGTATCTCTTCTGTCTTTTTATTTTGGATGGCCATATGGCCATTTTGTGGGAAAGTAACTGTCCTTATGGCCTTGATTATGGTCTGGTCGCTTAATGTTTGTGTTTCTTTCCCTTTGGTGTCTCTGATGGGTGGAGTAAGTTAATTGTATCGATTCCTGATCTTTGTCTTACTTCTACTTTTCTATTGATTTTCAAGGTCCAGGGTCAAATGTCAAGGTCACAATGGACTTGACATTTAAAACATTGTGAACAGGATAGAAGACAAAACTATTATCATAGAAGCAACAAGCCTTCCACAAATATTTCCATGGAGAGAGGTGCATATCATCAACAGAGAAGGTGGAAGGATAGTATGAATCATAGCGAGCAGGTCATGAAGAGCATTTCGCTGCAAATAAGTAACCGAATCCTTTAGGAAACTTGAATGGCATCACAATTATCTCTTTGAGATCTATATATCAACAGTCAATGACACCTTACCTGATTGTTACCTGAGAGTTCATCCTCTCTCTATAGGGAATATTTGTTGGGGGTTGATGCTTCTGTGATGATTGTTCTGTCTTCATAATGTTCACAAGGTTTTTAATGTCCATTCCTTTTTGACCTTGACCTTTGACCTTGAAAATCTGTAGGATTCATTCTTTCTCCATGGGAAACATTTGTTGAAGGTTGATACTTTTATGACGGCAGCCTTGTCTTCTATCCTGTTGACAATGTTTTAATGTCAAGTCAAGTCTCTTGAACCTGGACGCATGACCTTGTATATCAATAGGGTTCACCCTCCCTCCATGGGGAACATTTGTGGAAGGTTTGTTGCTTCTGTGATGATAGCTTTGTCTTCTATAATGTTCACAAGGTTTTTAATTTTTTACCTTGAAAATCAATAGGCTTCATCCTCTTTCCATGGAAAACATTTCCGGAATGTTTGATGCTACTTTGATGATAGCTTTGTCTTTTATCATGTGCAGAAGATTTTTAATGTAAAGTCCATTGTGACCTTGACCTTTGAACTTGAAATGATTAGTGTTCATCCTCTCTCCATGGCGATCATTTGTGGAAGGTTTTATGCTTCTATGATGATAGCTTTGTCTTCTATCCTGTTCACAATGTTCTGATGTCAAGTCACTTGTGACCTTGAACCTTGACGCATGACCTTGAATATCAACAGGGTTCACCCTCTCTCCATGGGGAACATTGGTGGAAGGTTTGATGCTTCTGTGATGATTGCTTTGTCTTCTATCCTGTTCACAAGGTTTAAAATGTCAAGCCCATTGTGACCTTGAATTTCGGCCCTTGACTTGAAAATCAATGCGTTTCATCCTCTCTCCATGGGGAGCGTTTATGGAAGGTTTGATGCTTCTATGATGATAACTCTGTCTTCAATCATGTTCACTAGTTTTTTTTTAAATGTCAAGTCCATTGTTATCTTGCCATTTGAACCTTGACCTTGAAAATCAATAGGATTTATCCTCTCTCCATGGGGAACATTTGTGGAAGGTTTGATGCTTCTCCGATGATGGCTTTGTCTTCAATCCCGTTCACACGGTTCCGGACACACGAACACACCCATACCCACACATGGACGCACGACAGCGATGCTATATCCCCACCGCAACTTCTGTGGTTCTTTGATTTCTGTGTTCACGGAGATGTTGCGCTGGTGAGTTAGGAGGCCTTCATGCGGACTGAACAAATTATTTGTCTAAATCGCGGCGGAAGTGGGGGCGGGGATTGTGGCCACGTAAAATCGATTTTCTTTCTTATGAATGTTTTCATTGCTCTTAAAGGATCGCATTTAAGATTTTTATTTGTTGCGAGGGAATACTAGTGAACAATCAGGTAAGGTGTCATTGACTGTTGATATATAGATTTCAAAGAGATAATTCTGATGCCATTCAAGTTTCCAAAAGGATTCGGTTACTTATTTGCAGCGAAATGCTCTTCATGACCTGCTCGCTATGATTCATACTATCCTTCCACCTTCTCTGTTGATGATATGCACTGCCCTCAATTGGGGTTGGCCTTAGGAAACTTGTCCTATAATGAATTAGTAAGCAAAAGGCTAATTATTCTCTTGTACTAGGTCCAACCGTTTAAAGACATGCAAAGTTATGAAATCTTTTCATGAAATTAATGGTAAGAAACGTTGTTTCCTCTACTTAGACACACTGATGAAGATTAAATATTAGAAAGGCCTCTGTGTCATTAAATTTGGTATAGTTACGCCTTAATTGTAACCACTGGGTCGATATCTCTGCTGGTGGATGATTCGTTCGTCCCCGAGGGTATCGTCAGCTCAGTATCAGTTCCTTAGTGCTGAGGTTGATACTGCGGTGTTGACGTCAGTACTCAAGTACTGATTTAAATAACTATATTATATGTTTAACTTTTGCAGTATAAAATTCTAATTTTTCTAAAACTAAGACTGACTTGTCAGGTGAGACATATATCTTAGCGGATTTGGTTGCCTCTTTTTGTTATGTTTTAAATTTTGCAAGTCTCGCTACTTTGCACATCTCCTTCCTGATGCCCGGGACTTCCGTGGGGTGGGGGCCTTGTTTGCTCGGTTGGGGACGCCTATAAGTCCGCGGGTGGGCGTCTCTTGCCTGATGCCTCCAGTTGACATGTCTCATGAGCTACGTCAGTCGGTGTGTGCTCGGAGGGGATGTGCTGAGTTTGCTGGGTCTTGTCCATCATCCGTTTCGGTTTCAGAACTTTGGCGTTTAGACACACTGATGAAGATTAAATATCAGAAAGGCCTCTGTGTCACTAAATTTGGTATAGTTACGCCTTAATTGCTCCAATTCCTCCATTTGCTTTACTTATTATCTCTGTAGTCGTTTAATTTTCATGTTCTCGGAGATGTTGCACTGATGAGTTAAAAACACCTTTTTTGCGGAATGTACACTTTTGTTTAAACCACGACAGTAGTAAGGCGAGGATTTCGACCATGTAAAATCGATTTAAGAACCCCAGTAAAACATTTTACTGACAGTTCAAAATAGAAGTAGAGGCAATGATCAGGAATCGATACAATCAACCCATAGCTTCCATCAGAGACACCAAAGGGAAAGAAACACAAACATATCCCCTAAATCTGAGTGCCAAGCGAGGAGCAGCTAGTACCATTTTTAACGACTTTGGTATGTCGCGGCCCGGGATCGAACCCGTGACCTCCCGTTCCCCGGAGCGGACACTCTACCAACTGAGCTATCGGGGCCGGTCGGGGGGGGGGGTAAATTTGACTGATCAAACCATCGAAATAGGTATTATCAATATCTAATAAAAGTGAATAAAAATAGAAGTGGAGCTAAAAGCTTCAATGATTTCAGACTCGTTTTCAGTAGAAAGGGGCATCATGAAGTCTCATAACAAAACAAACAACAAACAAATCAGCCACAAGTGCAGCGCAATTAGTACCCATCGGAGAACCCACAACTTGTCTAAATAACTTAGTACCAAATCTTATGTAAATATTGTCAAGTAGAAAGCTGGGAGCTTCACACACTTTCTGACATGACCATAAAGTATAATTTTTAAGCTCTTCAGAAGTGAAAAAAAACATTTCTTACATTACATGCAAGATAGGGGGAGTCTTGGTCCATTCAATTAAATCATTAAGTTTTTCTTTTATAAGATTATGAGGAAGTGTAGTGAAAAGGGTAGAAAAATCATAAGTAGTCAGACTTGAAGCACAAAACCGCCTGGATTTCAATTTATCTAAAACTTCATTAGAATTTTTATAGACCAAAAAAACTTTCTACCCGATCTTTCGAAGACATTGTCGCAATATTTTATCACATGCTTTTTGATGGCAGTCGAACATGAAGTTAATAATTTGGAGAGTTCAGTGGTGATACAAGAGCTAGAATTTGCAATAAACCGTGCTTTGTATTGTCTTTTATGAAGTTTAGGTAACCAATATAACGTAGGAAGCTTGTCTTGGCCTTCTGTAACACAGACAGCAAACTTGGTGGCTGAATAACAAATGTGGTCATCAACTAAATCCCTCTCCACAGCTAAAGGCTGAAGTTCATAGGCCTTAGTACCACCAAGTTCGTGCTGAAGAGTGTTAACATAGTGACGCCGTCAAACAACGACCACATTGTTAGCGGCCTTTTCAGCTGGAGCCAAAACAAACTTCCTTATTTATGTTGTTGTTTGTTACTTACTGTGTGTATCACTTGTGTATTTTTATTTTGGATGGCCATTTGGCCATTTTGTGGGAAAGTAACTGTCCTTATGGCCTTCCTTTGTTTTGGTTTCCATTATGGTCTGGTCGCTTCATGTTTGTGTTTCTTTCCCTTTGGTGTCTTTGATAGATGGAGTAAGTTAATTGTATCGATTCCTGATCTTTGTTTTACTTCTACTTTCCTATGAAATTCTTGAATACCTAGTTTAAGATGACGTAAAGACGTCTTAGGTTTAGGAGGAAATAAGTTCGTATTTTGCGAATAAAAAGAAATGCGTTTGTTCACTAATTTCAGAATGCTAAGTTTCCAGTCTTTCAGAGCTTTACGCTCAACATACTCTCGTCTATACCGTCGATTGCCAAGTTCATTTAAGGCAGCAGCAATTTCATCTCTACATTATTGAAATCAATTTTAGAAGGAAACGATATTTCGGCCCTTTAGATATTATATTGCGTATCCTAGAATCAGGTTTAATTTTTAAATTGCCAGTAATAATATGATCAGCACTCGGATAACAATACACTGAATTTTTACAATCACATGTATCAGGAGTGTTAGTGTCAATATCAAGATCAGAAACAAGTTTATTGAAATTAAAAATGATAGATCTAACAGGTTTATTGTATTTATAGCAAATTATGGGTGTTTCAGTATTTTGAAAATAAGCGGTGAAATAATCGAACTGTCCCGGAAGATACTAGGTAAATCTATGAAATCCAAACCCTTATTTATGAAGGATATTTTGATGTAATGAAGTGTGTGATTAATTTCAGAACCGATGAAAGGACGAAGAGCATGCTGAGTATAACATCTAGTTAAAAGAGCAGTGTCGTATAACTGATTAGAACAATCGTAGAATTGTTTCGCCTCGGTATCCAGAATTCGTAACACAGAAATGGGTAATGAACTTAGAAAAGCAAGCATTGAGTTGCGTTCATGATTCAATAATATTATGGACAGTCACTTCAGACTGGTATTGTTTCTTTTAAAAGCACGTAATTTACGTTTATAATTACCATATTTTCTGGTGCCGTGCGATCTAGTCTTACGCTTTCGACAGTCTGGCATTTTAGATATATTACCCTCATGATAAATGTTGCCATTAAAGCCCATTTTAAAAGGTGTCTGTAATAATTTAATCCATTTTAATTCAGTTTCATGCCGTTTAATAGTTTTAAACTTAGCTGAAGAATTTACAGCATATTATTTTTTTCCACTGGCTGTATAGAGATATCTTTACTAGAATGCCCTGTACGTCTGAAATGACGGTACAAGATAGTGCCAGTTCTTTGAGGCTTACTCATTCTACGATAGTGTTCGTTAAATCTATACGATTAGTTTGCCCGACATACTGCATTTTACAATTTGCAGTATGTCAGGTTGTCACATATATCAAATCCGTGTGGCGGCCGTAAAACGTCTCCCCGTACATCAACCATAGTGCAGTTTATATTTTACTTTTGGTCCTTTGAGATCAGCGTGAATATTCTGAGAAATCAAAAATAAATTATTGGTTTAGACTCCTATTCTAGACAGGTTTTTAATTGTTTGGACCCCATTTTGATTTATATCAGGCCTTGAATCGACTGCCTATTCGAAATTCGCAAAATTGCAGTGTTTCCTCTGGCTTTCTTTGCCGGATCATTACAGGGTCACTGATGAGGCTTTATTAGCCGAAACTACGTAGTATGACCCATCTTCTTTCTTATAAATGTTTTCATTTCTCTTAAAGGAACTCATTTTTGATTTTTATTTACATGCCAAATCGGACATGTTAATTGCAGAAAAACGTCTACCGTTTACAGACGAAGAAACGGTAGACTCAGTTCATAAATGTGAACAGCACCTGCAGCTTTTAGCATTGCACTTCAAAATAGTAGGATACATTCCACTTCTCCTGAAAGGATTGGTATATTTCCTAAAAACTAGCGATTTGAGAGTAGATAATCTGACTATCGGATTGTTTTTAAATAAATTAGAGTTACCTGCTCCACTAAAATTAACGGAAACGGCAAGAAACAAATTAACATAGCACTAAAATTATTAATAGAATGGGGAATCCGTAGAGAAGAAGCAGAACGTAACCTAAGGGGAGATATTGTAAGTTTAAATTTATTTGTGATACTCATGTATGTGTCAGGGGCGATACCGTCCAAACCAAAGCGATATTCATACCGGTCATTAATTTAAACAGTATATGGAGAATTGGAAATCCTTCAAACTGAATGAGCTTCAAAAAGAAGGCGATTATAACAAAAGCCCACAAAAGAGCTATGCCTATAAAAAGCCCTTAGATCTCAAACAAGCAGTTCTTATACAACGAGATACGAACATCGGTCCAATCAAGACCTTCAACAAGTATCAAAAGGATGTCAAATTAAGGAACGATGAAAAGCAATTGTAAAAGCAATCCCTGAGGATTGGACAAATAAGAGCATTAAATGCATGTACGGCCAGCACACGACACAAACAAAACAGCTCTGATATGCAAAATAGAAGTAGAGGAAATGTTCAGGAATCGATACAATCAACCCATAGCTCCCATCAGAGACACCAAAATGGAACAACAGACCGAATGGAAACACCAACAGCGGAAAGCCAAGAGGACAGTTACTTTCCAACAAAATGGCCAATAGGTTATCCAAAATAAAATAACACAAGCGACACAAACACCTAAAGACAAACCATAACAAAAATTAATCGCAACAGAAGCACCGCCTTGGAACGGTGAGCGGAAACGAATTCTACTGGGGGTCTTAAATCGATTTTACGTGGCCACAATCCTCGCCATAGGCGGTTCTTCTGTGGTGGTTTATTATTGTGATAGTTCGTCTTTGCGTGCATTTATTGTTCATATCTTTTTATTTTGGATAGCCGTTTGGCTATTTTGTGGGAAAGTAACTGCCATTTTGGCATTCCAATTGTGACGTTTTCATTATAGTTAATTAAAAATCAAAAATGAGTTCCTTTAAGAGCAATGAAAACATTCATAAGAAAGAAGATGGGTCATACTACGTAGTTTCGGCTAATAAAGCCTCATCAGTGACCATTTAATGATCCGGCAAAGAAAGCCAGAGGAAACATACTGCAAGTTTGCGAATTTCGAATAGGCAGTCGATTCAAAGACTCATATAAATCAAAATGGGGTCCAAATAATTAAATACCTGTCTAGAATAGGAGACTAAACCAATAATTTATTTCCGATTTCTCAGAATATTCACGCTGATCTCAAAGGAACAAAAGTAAAATATTAACTGCACTATGGATGATGTACGGGGAGACGTTTTACGACCGCCACACGACACAACACCAGCTGCAGTGAAGGCAAATAAAAATCAAAAAATGAGTTCCTTTAAGAGCAATGAAAACATTCATAAGAAAGAAGATGGGTCATACTACGTAGTTTCGGCTAATAAAGCCTCATCAGTGACCCTTTAATGATCCGGCAAAGAAAGCCAGAGGAAACATACTGCAATTTTGCGAATTTCGAATAGGCAGTCGATTCAAAGACTCATATAAATCAAAATGGGGTCCAAATAATTAAATACCTGTCTAGAATATGAGTCTAAACCAATAATTTATTTCCGATTTTTCAGAATAATCACGCTGATCTCAAAGGAACAAAAGTAAAATATAAACTACACTATGGATGATGTACGGGGAGACGTTTTACGGCCGCCACACGGCACAACACCAGCTGCAGTGAAGGCAAATAAAAATCAAAAATGAATTAAGTCATGTTTGTTTGTGTTTCTTTCCCTTTGATGCCTTGGGTCGGAGGTGTGAGCTAATTGCATCAAATCCTGATCATTGCCTCCACTTCCTTTTAACAAACCCTAACAAAAATGACATTCCGCAGACAAACTAAACAAAACCACACAAAAAGCCAAATAAAAAAACAAACAAGAGCACCGCATGCGGGTGCCAACACTCGTCTGCAGTTTCTTTTAGAAAACCAAAGTTCTTAGTCAAACAAGAGCAATCAAATTGCAAGATGGAGTTATAAAACTTGTAGGGAATGTAGCTCTTGTGATGGTGAGTATGTGTATGAAGTTTCATGAAGGTAGGCCAAATACTTTTGGAAATATGGTCAAGGTTAAGGTTTTCGGTTAAATTTTCGAAAAATAGGTCAAAGTTCAAAGGTCAAGGTCACAGATCAAAAAGTGTGGTATCACTGAAAAGGTCTTGTCCAAAGGAATATTCATGTGAAGTTTGAAGGCTCTGTTGTGAATAGTATTAAAATGAGAGCAAAAAATGTGTTTCAGAAAAAAATTGGAAAAGGGGAGATAATTCAGCCAAAATCAACAATGTTGTTATGGTCCTTGGTCAAAATGTAGCTCTTGTGATGATGAGTGTGTGTATGAAGTTTCATGAGGCTAGGTCTAATACTTTTTAAGTTATAGCCAAGGTTAAGTGTTTTTGGAACGACGACGCCAGACGACGCCAGACGACGGCAACGCAGACGCCGGAGTGATGACAATAGCTCGAAAGTTTTTTTTAAAAAAACAGACGAGCTAAAAATCGCTCACCTGATCTTTATTGTACAGATAAAGTGGTTGGTAATATAAGGTGGAGTGGATAGTTTGAGTTATTTTGGTTGAGAGTGACCCAAGGAACATTTCTGTGAAATCATTTCAAAATCAGTATACCTATTTAGTAGTAGAAGTCATCTTAAAGCTTGTTTATTGTTTGGTTTTGGTGGCTATTATGTTCAGTGGAGCAAAATTATTTTGAGCAATTTTGTCAAAGTGTCATCCATGGAATAGGCCTTCCAAATTGTTGTCTTTCTGATGATGAGGTCTTCTACAGAGCTGTCCTGTATGCTACGATCTGGGCACCTTCTGGACATTGAGGGTCAGGTCCTAGTGTATGAAGATAAATTTGCTCAGTCTAACTTACAATGCCTCGTTGTGGCAAATGGGATGGGGGAGTGGTGGGGGGGGGAGGGGGCGATGGCAAGAATTGACATAAGATGCTAGTCAGTGGTTCCCTATGACAATACAGAGCTGACTTGTATGTCACTTTCTGGACACATTGTGGACATTGAGATCCAGGTCCTTAGTGCAACAGAAGGAGACAAAATGAGGGGGGGAGAGTGGTTATGGGTCAGTGGTTCCCTTTGACAATACAGACAGAGATGAACTGGCTCAGCCTTAATCCTATATAAAACCAGTGGGCTCCGGGGCAGGTACATTTTTGACCCAAGGAAATCTTCGTAGAGGACAACTAGAGGAAGCTTCATTCCAAATATCAATGAATTGGACCTTCTGGTTTCAGGCGAGAAGGCATTTAAAGAGTTTCCCTATGTAAGTCTATGTAAAACTGGTGGGCCCCGGGCGGGGATATTTTTGACCGAAGGGCTTTGATTTGAATAATCTTGGTAGAGGTCATCCACATGAAGCTTCAAGCAAAATATCAAACACATGTCTAAGTAAAACTAGTGGGGCCTGGGTTGCGGCCACCTTTAACTCCAGGGCTACAATTTGAACAACACAGTAGAGATCCACCAGATGAAGCATCATACCAAATATCAAAGACCTGGCCCTTCTGGTTTCAGACAAGAAGATTTTTGAAGATTTTCCCTATATAAGTCTATGTAAAACCAGTGGGCCCCAGGGCGGGGGCATTTTTGGTCCAATTGCTATAATTTGAACAATCTTAATAGAGGTCCACTAGGGGCATATCTTACCAAAAATCAATCACCGGAGCCTTCTGGTTTCAGATATGAAGATTTTTAAAGCTTTTTCCTATACAGGTCAATGTAAAACCAAAGGGCACCAGGGCGGGGGCATTTTTGGCCCTAGGCCTATAATTTGAACAATCTTCAGAGAGGTCCAAAAGACGAAGCTTCATACGAAATATCAAACACCTGAGCCTTCTGGTTTCAGACAGGAAGATTTTTAAAGGTTTTCCCTATATAAAGTACAAGTTAAACAAAGATCAGAAATCGATACAATCAACTTACTTCACCCATCAAAGACACCAAAGGGAAAGAAACACAAACATGAAGCGACCCGACCATAATGGAAACCTAAACAAAGGAAGGCCATAAGGACAGTTACTTTCCCACAAAATGGCCAAATGCCCATCCAAAGTAAAACGACACTAGTGATACACACGGTAAGTTACAAACCACAACATAAATACACCGCCACAGAAGAACTGCCTTGGAACGATCAGTGGAAAGAATTCCAATGGTGGGTGGGTGGGGGGGGGGCTTAAATCGATTTTACATGGCCATAATCATCGCCCTTACCTCTGTCGCGGTATACACTAATTTTGTTTAGTCCGCATGAAGGCTTCCCAACTCATCACTGTAACATCTCCGAGAACATACAAATAAAAAAACTACAGAGATCAAACAAGGTTGGGGACTCGACAGCCTACAACAACAGAACTGCTGGAGCAAAAGAAAACCAACAGTTAGACTCCGAGGGGCCCGACCAAAGACGGAGCATCAGGCGCCAATCAAAATAAAGAATACTAAAATAAAATTCCATTTATGTTTTTACGCTGGAACCGTCATATACTCTTAAGCCCGACCCACCGATGTGAAATCAAGGAGGGAAGCAAAGTTGCCAACTGTGATTGGGTTAACCACCATGCATGCAGTCTGTTTTATAACATTTAAGTTGTACCCAATCTTTATATACATCGACGAACGATTTCACGAAATTGGGTACTTCAGTCATTACAGGCATGTATTTTTCTAAATTTATATACTAAGTCACCATAAAATTCGGGTTCCGTTAGGCCTCGCTGCAGAAGTGTGTTAAGTCCAACATTGAATTTTGAAACCAAATCAGAATGACGTCTATAAAACTTAGAAAAGGCCTTACGTTGTTTATGATACTGATACCCCTGATTAAGAAGTTTAGCGGTTAATAATTTATTACGAGTGTTGAAGTCGGATACATGACTAGACACTCTAGCGATTCGAATTAACAGCAAAATATAAACCCCGTACGATGTCGCAAGAGGAACATCACCGTCCAAAAAAGAAAAATTTACTATCTCGAAATCAAAATCATCACGTTTATCATAAATTTTGCAAGAAACAAATCCACCTACAATAGATAAATATAAATCCAAAAATGGGGCCTCGGTATCAGAGGAATTTGCCCAGTTTTAACTTAAGTTCTAGGGGATAAATCTGACTGATCAAACCATCAAAGTAAGTATTGTCAATATTTTATAAATCATCTAAATATCTAAAAGTAGAACTAAAAGCTTCAATAATTTCAGATTGGTTATCAATGGAAAATGACAACATGAAGTCTCATTCATAACAATACAAGAACAGATCAGCCACAAGAGGTGCGCAATTCGTACCCATCGGAATACCCACAATTTGTCTAAATAACTTTGTACCTAATCTAATATAAATATTGTCCAGTAGAAAGGTGAGTATGTAAAACCATAGGGCCCTTGGGCGGGGTAAATTTAGGCCCCAGGGCTATAATTTGAATCTTGATAGAGGTCCACAAACCAAATATCAAACACCTAAGCCTTCTGGATTCAGACAAGAAGATTTTTAAAGGTTTTCCCTATATATAAGTCAATGTTAATCCAAAGGCCCCCAGGGCTATAATTTGAACAATCTTGATGGAGGTCCACAAGACAAAGCTCCATATCGAATATCAAAGACCTGAGTCTTCTGGTTTCAGACAAGAAGATTTTTGAAGGTTTTCCCTATGTAAGTGTATGTGAAACCAAAGGGCCCGGAGCGGGGGCATTTTTGGCCCCAGACTATAATTTGAATAATCTTAGTAGAGGTCCACTAGATGAAGCGACACACCAAATATCGAAGACCTGGGCCTTGCGGTTTCACAGGAGAAGATTTTTAAAGTTTTCATTAAAAAAATCTAGTTTTGGCTTCTGTGGCCTTGATTTGCAGCGGACCGGAACCATTTGAACAACTTTGAAAGGCGACCACCTAAGGATCATTCCTGTGAAGTTTGGTCAAAATCGGATCAGTGATTTAGGAGGAGATGCCGTTTGAAGAAATTGTTTACGCACGGACAAACGGACTGACGACGGACAAAAAGTAATCCCAAAAGTACACTACATGACAGCTGAGCTAAAGACCTTCCTTTATAAGAGACAGTGGCAGATTAGCCAGCCACCATGTCGGCTAGCCATTTGTTTGTTTGTTTGTTTTGCTATTTTATGCTCCTGTTAACACTATTTTGTTAAATTTGAGACGTTGCATCCGGATTCATGCGACTTTACCCTCCAGTTCACTCAAACAAACCGTTAAGGTTTAAGGTCCAACTCGCGCAACTTTTTTCTGGACAGGATTAACTGACTGAACACATATTTTGAAAGTTGATACTTGTATACCGCAATTCTACTTCCGGTACTGGACCCAACTACACCGCTTCCGCTTCTTCGAACATACACTTAATGAAAATAGTCCTTAAGACCAAACGTGACAGTTCTAGGTGAGGATGGAACATCAGAAAAGTTCTTAACACTTAACATGCTAATTATCTTTCACAAATAAATTGGCACAGAAAGTCGTGTTCTGAAAAGAAAACAATACTCCGGGACTATTTTCCTACGTGCTTTCCGATGATATTTGAGCCGGGACACAACATTTCCTACAGTTTGCATGTGCACCCTGCGAAGAATCAGATCAGCTTGCGCATCCCTACAATCTGACCTGAGACTTCTCTTGCTGCATGAAGGAGCACTGAGCCCTAAGCTATCCTTAGAACGCACACCGAAGACTCTTGTCAGATTGCGCTGATTTGCAGGCTGATCTGAGTCTTCGCTGGGCGCACATGAAAGTTGTAGGAAATGTTGTGCCCCGGCTCATTCATATAACTGGTTTGATAGTTTACTCTTTCATCCCCGAGTTTCTGAAAAGGACTCTTCTAGCTTTAAATATTCTTATAGATTAGTTCATTGACCTGATGGCAAACAGTGTACAAGTCAGTGTAGATTCTGGCGAGACTGCTCGCTACGTGCCGTCTTATCTGGATCTACAAGGTTTGCATAGATACAATGTATTTCGACCTCGGGGCCTGCAACGGTCTACAGGGTTAGTTCGCTTCTCTGTGATTATTACAACCCTTTACTGACCGACATCGAACACAGTTATTCACCTGCTTTCGAGTTTTAAGTCAAGTTCCGTACTTTTACAAAAAAAAGTGAAGACACCGATCAGACGTTACAGTCTGTGGCCTCTTAATCTGTGTTAACTGTTTCCGACTGACCAAGTATTGGGACAATTGGCATTTATGGGTTAATATTTTAGGACCCGTAAGCTTCAATACCGTACAGGTTGGAATAGACGTATTTTTATTCGCCTTTGGTAAGTCAAATCAGTCAGTCGAAGTTCGCTAAAAGCGGCGACTGCCCAGGGTTGTAATGTCTAAATCAATTGGTTTAACAATAATATTATTTCGTCAAGTTATTCTCCTTTTTATGTCCCCACGCCCGGAGAAACATAGCTCCCAGCGGCCGCACAACGTACGTATGTGCATCGTCGTATCAACGCGACATTGATGCGACGTTGCTATGACGTCGTGTGCCCACTAGTAAAACTTCTCTGTCTGTAAGATTATTAGCAGATCGGACAAGCGAAGAATGTACTGAGCTAATTTAGAAGTTTTATGGTTTTACCATGCAAAAATTAGCAGATACGTTTATCTTTCTTTCTTTCTGCCTTTATTGTTCTTCGTGTGGGTGGTTGGTGAGGCAAAGGTGATGTGTATCTTGTAACACGGGAGCGTCCAGCTGATACTTACTTACAGTTGAGCAAGGCCTGCTGTTCTTACATCAGGCAAGGTTAGATGGGGGTGGGTGTTTCTTTTCTTCTGTTTCTACACTTCCATTCATTTTTCTCTTTCTCCTCTGTCCCTCACTTTCATCTCGTCTACTATCTCCCTTTCTCTGCGAGACCACACAAACGAACCACAAGGGTTGAGCTGTCGTTAAACTCAAAACAAACAAGGTGTGTTTGTGAAACACTGATGCCCCCGCACAGCGCATGTGCAATATGAAAGCCCTATCACTAACCAATCAAATGGTATGGCCAATGTTCAAGTGAAGGCCAAGGTCACAAGGTAAAAAATTATGGTACCACTAAACAAGAGGGCCCAATGGCCCTATATCGCTCACCTGTGTACCAGAAAATCATTAGTGCAGGAGACCACTTGACATTGTTACATACTAAATATCTAAGCTCGGGCAAAGCAGTGTCCATGCTTATAAACCCTATTGGTTTCGTTGGGCGACAGGGCTTGAGATGTAATTTCATCTCAATGTCGGGTAAAAGTCCCACAAAATTGGAAGAGACATCTCCAAAATGACCTATACAGTGTTTACAGGGATGTAAAACCTCATCTCAAACATAATCTGTGCCTTTGGTTTTGGAAAAGAAGATCTTTTTTAAGTTTTTTCCAGTATAAGTCTATAGAAGCTAATGAGCCCTGGGGCTTGGCCAATTTTGACCCAAAGGGAATGGTTGGCAGGATTTATGTAGGCAGCCATTTTGTGTTGCTATACACTAAATATCTAGGGTCTGTATTTCATGGTTTCAAAGAAGATGTTTGAAGCTTTTTTCCATTATAAGTTTGTTGGAGTTAAGGGGCCACAGGATTTGGCCAATTTGGACCCCAGGGGCAGAATTCATGAAGGCGACCCCTCGACATTGCTACATGCTAAATACCTAAGCACTTGGACTTATGGTTTCAGAGAAGAAGATTTTTTAAGATTTTTTTCCCCATTTCAAGTTGTTGTTTTTTGTGTTTTTTTTTTGTGTTTTTTTTTTATCATAAAGGCCCTGTGGTTTCAGAGAAGAAGATTTTTTAAGTTTTTCCAATTGTAAGTCTATGGAAGCTAAAGAGCCCTGGGGTGTGGCCAATTTGGATCCCAGGGGCATAACTGGCAGGATTTATGTAGGTGGCCACTTGATATTGCTACAAACTAAAAATCTAACCTCTGGGCCTAATGGTTTCATAGAAGAAGATTTTTTAAGTTTTTCTTCCATTATAAGTTAATTGGAGCTGATGAGCTCGGGCATGGCCAATTTTGACCCCAGGGGCAGGGTAGGGGTCAGGGGCAGGGTAAGCAGGATTTATGTAGCTGGCTATTTTATGTTCCTAGATACTAAATATCTAAGTTCTGTGCTTCACAGTTTCTGAGAAGAAGATTTTTGAAGCTTTTTTCCATTATGAGTCTATTGGAGCTAAGGGGCCCCGGGGCGTGGCCCATTTGGACCCAAGGGGCATGATTAGCAGGAAATATGTAGGTGATCACTTGTCGTTGCTACATGCTAAATATCTAAGCTCAGGGCCCTGTGGTTTCAGAGAAGAAGATTTTTTAAGCTTTTTTCCATTATGAGTCTATGGGAGCTAAGGGGCCCTGGGGCGTGGCCCATTTGGAACCGAGGGGCATGATTGGCACGATTTATGTAGGTGACCACTTGCCATTGCTACATGCTAAATATCTAAGCTCTGGGCCCTGTGGTTTTAGAGAAGAAGATTTTTGAAGCTTTTTTCCATTATGAGTCAATGGGAGCTAAGGGGCCCCGGGGCGTGGCCAATTTGGACCCCAGGGGCATGAATGGCAGGATTTATGTAGGTGACCACTTGCCATTGCTACATGCAAAATATCTAAGCTCCTGTTTTTCAGAGAAAAAGATTTTTGAAGCTTTTTTCCATTATGAGTCTATAGGAGCTAAGGGGCCCCAGGGCATGGCCCGTTTGGACCCCAGGGGCATGATTGGCATATATTATGTAGGTGACCACTTGCCTTTGCTACATGCTAAATATCTAAGCTCTGGGCCCTGTGGTTTCAGAGAAGAAGGTTTTTGAAGCTTTTTTCCATTATGAGTCTATGGGAGCAAAGGGTCCCTGGGGCGTGGCCAATTTGGAACCCAGGGGCATGATTGGCAGGAATTATGTAGGTGACCAATTGCCGTTGCTTCACACTAAATATCTAAGCTCTCGGCCCTGTGGTTTAAGAGAAGAAGATTTTTGAAGTTTTTTTGTCCATTATGAGTCTATAGGAGCTAAGGGGCCCCGGGCGTGGCCCATTTGGTCCCGAGGGGCATGATTGGCAGGATTTATGTAGGTGAATACTTGCCATTGCTACATGCTAAATATCTCAGCTCTGGGTCCTGTGGTTTCAGAGAGGAAGCTGTTTGAACATTTTTTCCATTATGAGTCTATAGGAGCTAAGGGGCCCTAGGGCGTGGCCCGTTTGGACACCAGGGGCATGATTGGCAGGAATTATGTAGGTGACCACTTGCCGTTGCTACATGCTAAATACCTAAGCTCTGGGCCCTGTGGTTTCAGAGAAGAAGATTTTTGAAGCTTTTTTTTTCCATTACGAGTCTATGGGAGCTAAGGGGCCCCAGGGCATGGCCCATTTGAAACCCAGGGGTATGATTGGCAGGAATTTTGTAGGTGACCACTTGCCGTTACTACATGCTAAATATCTAAGCTCTGGGTCCTGTGGTTTCAGAGAAAAAGATTTTTTGAAGCTTTTTTTCCATTATGAGTCTATGGGAGCTAAGGGGCCCGGGGTGTGGCCAATTTGGACCCCAGGGGGATGACTGGCAGGAATTATGTAGGTGACCACTTGCCATTGCTACATGCAAAATATCTAAGCTCTGGGCCATGCGGTTTCAGAGAAGAAAGTTTTTGAAGCTTTTTTCAATTATGAGTCTATGGGAGCGAAGGGGCCCCGGGGCGTGGCCAATTTGGACCACAGGGTCATGATTGGCAGGATTTATGTAGGTGACCACTAGCCGTTGCTACATGCTTAATATCTAAGCTTTGGGCCCTGTGGTTTCAGAGAAGAAGATTTTTGAAACTTTTTTTTTCCATTATGAGTCTATGGGAGCTAAGGGGCCCCGGGGCATGGCCCATTTGGAACCCAGGGGCATAATTGGCAGGATTTATGTAGGTGAATACTTGCCATTGCTACATGCTAAATATCTCAGCTCTGGGCCCTGTGGTTTCAGAGAGGAAGCTGTTTGAACTTTTTTCCATTATGAGTCTATAGGAGCTAAGGGGCCCTAGGGAGTGGCCCGTTTGGACCCCAGGGGCATGATTGGCAGGAATTATGTAGGTGACCACTTGCCGTTGCTACATGCTAAATACCTAAGCTCTGGGCCCTGTGGTTTCAGAGAAGATGATTTTTGAAGCTTTTTTTTTCCATTACGAGTCTATGGGAGCTAAGGGGCCCCAGGGCATGGCCCATTTGAAACCCAGGGGTATGATTGGCAGGAATTTTGTAGGTGACCACTTGCCGTTGCTACATGCTAAATATCTAAGCTCTGGGTCCTGTGGTTTCAGAAAAGAAGATTTTTGAAGCTTTTTTTCCATTATGAGTCTATGGGAGCTAAGGGGCCCGGGGTGTGGCCAATTTGGACCCCAGGGGGATGACTGGCAGGAATTATGTAGGTGACCACTTGCCATTGCTACATGCAAAATATCTAAGCTCTGGGCCCTGCGGTTTCAGAGAAGAAGGTTTTTGAAGCTTTTTTCAATTATGAGTCTATGGGAGCGAAGGGGCCCCGGGGCGTGGCCCATTTGGACAACAGGGTCATGATTGGCAGGATTTATGTAGGTGACCACTAGCCGTTGCTACATGCTTAATATCTAAGCTTTGGGCCCTGTGGTTTCAGAGAAGAAGATGTTTGAAACTTTTTTTTTCCAATATGAGTCTATGGGAGCTAAGGGGCCCCGGGGCATGGCCCATTTGGAACCCAGGGGCATGATTGGCAGGATTTATGTAGGTGACCACTTGCTGTTGCTACATGCTAAATATCTAAGCTCTGGGCCCTGTGGTTTCAGAGAAGAAGATTTTTGAAGCTTTTTTTTTCATTATGATTCTATGGGAGCTAAGGGGCCCAGGGGTGTGGCCAATTTGGACCCAAGGGGCATGATTGGCAGGAATTATGTAGGTGACCATTTGCCGTTGCTACATGCTAAATATCTAAGCTCTGGGCCCTGTGGTTTCAGAAAAGAAGATTTTTGAAGCTTTTTTTTTCCATTATGAGTCTATAGGAGTTAAGGGGCCCCGGGGTGTGGCCAATTTGGACCCCAGGGGCATGATTGGCAGGAATCATGCAGGTGACCACTTGACATTGTTACAAGCTTAACATCTAAGCTCTCGGCCCAGTGGTTTCAGAGAAGAAGATATTTTAAGTTTTTCCCATTGTAAGTCTATGGGAGCTATATGTTGCCATGGCAACCAGAATTCCAATCTGATCAGCCCAAAAACCTTATGCAGCCTTTCCCCCTACCTGATGATGCTTCTCATGAAATTTGACCAAGATTGACCATTGGGTATTAGAGATATACTTATTTGAAATTGTTTACGGACGCACTGACGCACGGACGGACGCACGCACGGACGGACGCACGGACGCACGCACGACGGACGACGGACAAAAAGTGATCACAAAAGCTCACCTTGTCACTACGTGACAGGTGAGCTAAAAAAAAAGGTCTTTGACAAGGAATCCTCATGTGAAATATAAAAGCTCTATCACTCACAAATCGAAAGTTATGGCGAATAAAACAAGGTCAAAAATTATGGTACCACTGAAAAGGTCTTGTGACAAGGAATGCACATGTGAAATATGAAAGCCCTATCACTTACCGAACGAAAGTTATGTCCAATGTTTAAGTTTTAAAAAAGTAGGTCAAACGTCAAGGTCAATGTCATGAGGTCAAAAAGGTCTCGTAACAAGGAATGTGCATATGGAATATGAAAGCTCTACCAGTTACCATTCAAAAATATGACCAATGTTAAGGTTTTTGCGGACAGACAAACATACTAACAGACAAACAGACAGACAGAGCAAAAGCTATATGCCACCCCACGAACTATGCTCACCAGAGCTCAGGAGACACTGCCCACTGGCAGCCATGTATTTTAATAAACCATGGAAGCCGATGAAATTTGGACCCTATTAGCCTAGTGACTTCAGAGGACTGATGTCGCCTGAATGTGCTGTTGCAAAACAACAGACAACGATTGACAACTGCCCATCTGTGGCAACCAATAGACCTAAAATTATATGGCAGATAGATCATTGCGAAAGGCGTAAATGTCGTGTTTCCATTTTTCAACATTATTGGTCTATGGAAACGCTTAACTTTCCATAGTAATCAAACTAAAAAAGCCAAATTTCATTAAACACACATAACCTGTAAAGACAAATATGCTGCATATTTGCAAACATTATCAGCCTCATAGAGCATACGGTTTATGAGTGGATGATGTTTCATTTTTCTTTTTTTTAATTTATGTTTGGAAACCAATAAAAATCGGCAGCTGAACTTAAATCATGAGGCAGATAGAAGATTGCTTAGACAAGATTTCTATGAAAGTTTTGCCAAAATATCTTGGCAGTTTGTTTTTAATTTATGTTTGGAAACCAATAAAAATGGGCAGCTGAACTTAAATCATGAGGCAGATAGAAGATTGCTTAGACAAGATTTCTATGAAAGTTTTGCCAAAATATCTTGGCAGTAAATGCAAATTTTCAATTTGCTCCATTATAAGTCTATGAAAACTCTTAGCTGTTATAGCAACCAAACAAAAGAACGTAATTTCATTAAAAAACACAATACCTGTTTAGGCAAATATGGTGAATATTTCCATAAAGTCTCAGCCTCATTATACCTCAATGGAAACTCTATGTTGCCACAGCAATCAAACTAAATAAATAACCGAATTTCGATAAAAAATCTTTCGGAGTGGAGGAGGGTATATATATATGGTTTAAGGGTTCGGATCTTTAAGGTTTCGGAGATATTTGGCCTTAAATGAAGTGGAGGGGTGGGGCATGACCCAGGGCACCCCATGCTGGTGTCACTGGATGTCCCTAGTTATAAGGAACATGAATATACATGGTTTAGGGGTGGGGCTCTGAAAAGATTCTCTGACATATGACCTTTTATGAAGTGGAAGGGTGAGACATGGCCCCGGCAGACCCAAAGGCTGATGTCATTGAATGTATCTTATCAAAAGGAATAAGAGTATATATGGTTTGGGGTGGGGATCTGTAAGTTTTCCGAGATATTGGGCCTTTTTATGAAATGGAGGTTGGGGGAGGGGGTAGGGTGATGCCCCGGCACATACCGGGTGCCCCTAGGTTGGTGTCTTATCATAAGGAATGCGTCTTATCATAAGGAATAAGAATATAATATATATAGTTAACGGGTGGAGATCTCAATGGTCTCTGAGATATATGGCCCTTTTATGAAGTCGAGGGGGTGGGGCAGGCCCCGGCGCATTCCAGAGGGACCCAAGGTAGGTTTCACTGAATGTGTCTTATCATAAGGAACAAGAATACATGTGGTTTAGGGGTGTGGATCTGTAAGGCCTCCGAGATATAGGGCATTTTATGAAATTGAGGGGGTAGGGCAAGGCCCCGGATGCACCCCGGGGATCACCAGTTGCCGTCACTGAATGCGTCTTATAATAAGAAACAAGAATATATATGGTTTAGGGGTGGGGATCTGTAAGGTTTCTCAGATATTGGTCCTTTTATGAAGTGGAATTGGTTGGGCTAGGAAATTATTTCGAAATCCTCGTTTAAACTTTTTTTTCCCCTATTTTTAGCGCGGGTGACCATCTAGTTCACCCGAGCTGAACAGTTTGAGCAATTGGGGTAGAGGAAAATATTTTGAAATCCACTCACTGGTAAAGGAGAAGAAGTCGTTTAAAGCTTTTTCTGTTTTTAGCTCTGGCGGCCATCTTGTTCATCCGAACAGAACGGTTTAAGCAGTTTTGTAGAGGGTCATCCAAGCAACATTCCTGTGAAATAATTTCAAAATCCATCCATTGGTTAAGGAGAAGGAGTCGTTTAAAGCTTTTTTTCTATTTATAGCTCTGGCAGTCGAGCCCAAGCGAAAATGTTTGAGCAAGTTTTGTTGAGGGTCACCCAAGGAACATTCCTGTGAAATAATTTCAAAATCCATCCACTGGTTAAGGAGAAGATGTCGTTTACAGATTTTTTTTATTTAGCTCTGGCGGCCATCTTGTTCACCCGAGCGGAAGGGTTTGAGCAATGTTGTTAAAGGGTCACCAAAGGAACATTCCTGTGTTATTATATAAAATCCGTCCAGCAGTTTGGGAGAAAACGTCGTTTAAAGCAAAAGTTGACGACGGACGCTTGGACGATGGGCGGCGGACAAAGACCGATCACAATAGCTCACCTTGAGCACGGCTCAGGTGAGCGAAAAACTCCATCAATTATCCCTCGTATAAATGGATTAAATCGATATGCTGTGTTGTTATACGGTCCAGAGAGCTACTGCGCCCACGCCAAATTTAGCAATAGAATGTTCATAAAAGGCAGTTCGATAGTTCAGATATTGTAGTTTGGAGCTTAATACCAGAATTTGTCTTTTAGTACTTTTTGAAATAATCAAAACATGATTCGACTTACAAGTACAAGATAAGAGTGGTTGTACTTTTCCCCTGAGTGTTTCACCAGAACGTGACGTCACACGCATATACAGCCGTCCGCGTGCCATTCTTCTTGATAACTCATTATCAAGTCGGAATTTACCTGTCAGTATCTGGCCCTGAAATCATTATATATATAGATTATACATTTGCCACAATACTTTAAATGTCCGAAAACCATAACCTGATCAGTTATTTCACATTTTTAAATTTTCCTTGAACTGGATGTGTGATAAACTTATACATGTATGACACTGTTAGAGTCCATCCATTGGCATCTAAACAATAATCTTTATCATGTTTCCAGTGTAGAGACATATTGTTTTAGTCATGGGTCAGTCTATCCGTCAATCCGTCCGTCTGTTATCTATCACAACATCTTGCTTCACGAAACTCCATACAAGCTTTAAACAACTTAAACGGCATACGAATAGCCAGGCATATCACTCTTAGTTATGCAGTTTTAAGTTACGTCCTTTCAGCTTTGTAATTAGCAATCACAAGTAAAAATTCGTCTCTGTAACTTGACAAAATGCTCAATTTGATAAACTATCATCAGAGTTAATCGAAGGCATCATTACTCTTATAAGACAATATTCATATATGTCCTCACCAACGTTGGACAAAAGGCCGAGTACATGAATCACAGACTCGTCTTTGCTTTCGATTTTATCCCCCGACCGAATAGGTTCGGAGAATATAGCGATCAGCATGGCGTCCGTCCGTCTGTCCGTCCGTCCTTCCGTAGACACAACATTGTGATGGCCATAACTCCTATACCCTTTTAGATTCATTGATGGTTCTTGGCACAATTGTTCACAAGGCTGAGACGGCGTGTCATGCACAAGAACCAGAAATCTGGATGCCATACTTTTTTAGTGGTCTCCCCTTTAAATAAAATAGAATGACTACTTTGTGATGGCCATAAATCCAATACCCTTTTGAGATATATTGATGGTACCTGGCACTGTTGTTCAAAAGGCTGAGACAGCGTGTCATGCACAAGAACCACAACTCTGGTTGCCATGGTTTTTGAGTTATTTCCCCTTCCAATAAAATAGAGTGAGTACCTTGTGATGGCCATAACTCCAATACCCTTCAAGATATATTGATGCTACCTGGCACAGTTGTTCACAAGGCCTAGACAGTGTGTCGTGCACAAGAACCGCAACTCTGGGTGCCATGGTTTTTTAGTTATCTCCCCTCCCAATAATATAGAATCACTACCTTGTGATGGCCACATCTCCAATACTCTTTGAGATATATTGATGGTACTTGGTACAGTTGTACATAAGGTTAGGCAGGTGTGTCACGTGCAAGAACCACAACTATGCGTGCCCTGTTTTTTTAATTATCTCCCCTGACAATATAACCTTGTGCCGGCCATAACGCCAATACCCTTTGAGATATATTGATGGTACTTGGCACAATTGTATACAAGGTTGAGACGGCACTTCATGCCCAAGAACCACAACTCTGGGTGCTATTATATTTGAGATAACTCCCCTTCCAATATAAAAGTATGACCACCTTGTGATCACCGTAACTCCAATACCCTTTGAGACATATTGGTGGTACTTGATGCAGATGTACATGAGGTTAAGCAGGTGTGTCATGCTTAAGAATTACAACTCTGGGTGCTCTGGTTTTATAGTTATCTCCCCTGACAATATAACCTTGTTATGGCCATAACTTCAACACCCTTTGAGATATATTGAAGGAACTTTGCACAATTGTATACAAGGTACAGAAGGGGTGTCATGTGCAAGAACCACAACTGTTGGTGCTGTGGTATTTGAGTTATCTACCCTTCCAATATAACACAGTATGACCAGCTTGTGATCACCATATCTCCAATACCTTTTGAGACAATGTGTTGATGGTACTTTGTACAGAAATACATGAGCTAAAGCACGCATGTCATGCACAAGAACCACAATTCTAAGTGCCCTGTATTTTTAATTATCTCCCCTGACAGTATAATCTTGTGATGACCATAACTGCAATACTTTTGTGATATATTGCTGGTTTAATTCTGGTGCACTTTCTATTGGTGAACAATCTTCTGAAGGCCATATTTGATTTTGGTCGGGGGATTTGCCATCTCTTTCGATGGCTATTTTTACATCTTCTGGACACTTTATACGAATTCAACTCATTGCCAGATGACATGATGGTTGCAGAAATAATAATTGCTGGCTATATACGTTTTGAGTTATACATCATAAAGTTTTTTTCTACGTATTAAGTAGCATTTTCTCCGACAAGTCCGTAGTTGCATGAGGTCATAATCGCCACCCTTTTAAAAGTTTTTGAATTTACACTTTTAAACAGTTTTACCCATGTAAAGTAGAAAAGATCAAACCCACATTTGTTATTGCCATAAAAAGGTCGAGGTCATGTCAGCGTCATCATTTGGGCAAATTTGTCAGTATTTGATAATAATAAAATTATGTATGGCCCAAGGCCAATACGATCCAATATGCCTAGGATGATCATTTGATAATTTTAATAGAACATAGCCACCTGATAGTATATGCCAAGATTCAAAGCCACTTCCGTTAGTTCCCAGAGGAAACGATTGTAAAGGTTTTGATCATACTTAATGGGATACTTGATTATTTGTGGTAGACCATTGAAATGTTCTTTTATTCCTTCATCCATGTAATGCACTGGAGATGAAACTACGAAACTCGATAGGATGAAAAACTGAAATGCTGAAGAGAAAGAAACCAACAGTTGGCCTCCGGAAGGCTCGGCCAGAGTCCTCATCACTTTTTCATCTCTGTATTCGTTTTATTTTATGTACTCGGAGATGTTGCACTGATTATCTAAACCACAACATAACTAAGGGAGAGGGTTGGGGCAAGGTTAAAAGTTTTAAAGACTCTCGACACACTTTTTATACTGACAGTCCAGGGGCGATGCTTTTCTTGCGGTTTATCATTCTTATTGTTTGTATTTGAATGTATGTACTGCTTATATCTCTTTTATTCTGGATAGCCGTTTGGCCATGTAGTTTGAAAGAAACTGTCCTTTTTATTTTCCGCTTGTTGCGTTTTAATTACGGTGAAATTGTTTAATGCTGTTGAAATATCTTGGATGGGAGGTGTGAGGTAAATACATCGATTCCTGAACGATGCGCCGATGCTCCGATACCTTCCATCAAGTGGCAGCTTATTCGAACGTTTAGTTTTTAAAGAATTTCAAGATGGCTGCCATTGGGGTTATGTTTGATATCAGAATGAATGAAACGATTTTAGCAAATTTGAATTTCCGTGTTGTCCCGGTGAAGTCTCCTATCAATTTTTAACTGAATCCGACTTTAAGTATGGGGGAAATGGCGTTTGAACTATTCAATGATGGCCGCCATGGTGGCCCTCTTAGATATTGAAACGTAACAATTTCTGCAATTCTGAATCTCCATGTTACACCGATGCCTCCTAACAAGTTTCAGCTCAATACAACTCTCAGTTCAGGAGAATATATCATTTTCAAGAAATATAAGTTGGCCATTACGGCGGCCATCTTGGTTATCGGAACAAAATTGCTTGAACAATTCTGAATCTCTATGTTGCACCGTCGTCTCCCATCAAGTTTCAGCTAACTTTCTGTTCGGGAGGCCATGTCTTTTAAGGACTTTGAAGATGACCGCTTTAACGGCCATCTTAAATAATGGAACTGAACGCTTTTAACTATTCTGAATTTCAATGTTGTCCCAAGGCCTCCCATCAAGAAGCAGCTCAATCCGAATTTCTGTTCGGGAAGATACATTATTTTCAATAAATTCAAGATGGTTGCCATGGCGGCCATCTTGACTACCGGAACGGATCAATTTTAGCAATTCTGAATCTCCATTTGCCCAGATGCTTCACATTAAGTGGTTTGGGAGAAGATGTCGTGAAAGGAAATCAATGATGGCGATTTCGTATTGAAACGAATTTAGCAATTCTGAAACTCCATGTTCACCCATTGCTTCATTATCAACCCAATTCAACTTTTGGTTCGGGAAGAGCATTTCAAGGTGGCTGTCATGGTGGCTATCTAGGATAACATAACGTTTTTAGCAATACCGAGTCTCCATGTTGTCATAATGCCTCACAAAAAGTAACAGCCCAATCCGACTTTTGGTTCTTCATGAGATGTCGAAAACGTGAAAAGCTAAAGACGGACCCGATGGAGGAAATCCCGAGGGCGGACGACGGAGAGCAGACCGTGGCATAAGCATACCTGCAGCTTTGTTCCGGGTAAGCTAACCCATTTTCAATCCCTGCATTGCCTGGAGGCTTCATATGGTTTTAAATTAACACAGAAGTGTCAGGGGAGAAGTCTTTTATTATGTCAACAGACTGAATGACGTTTACCTTTGGCATTTATAGACATTCTTGTTTTACAAACTTTCATATTATATTCAAAAACAGTTTTAAACAAGAGGTCCATGGGCCACTATGCTCATCAGAGCTCAGGTGCACACTGCCCAATGACAGCCATGTATTTTAACACGATTTCATTTTAATCTACCAATTATAAAGTCTCCCAAATGAACCACAATATCCAAATGAGTCCCCATGTGGACTCAGTATCTGAAACATTAGGCCTTTTATGAATTAGAGGGGGTAGGGTATGGACCCAATGGAGCCCTGGTTGGTACCACTAAATGCGTCTTATCATAAGGAACAAGAATATGGTATAGCAGTGGGGATCTGTATGCCGGAGATATACGACCCCCGCCAATTGGTGCTTGAAGAAATAGATGGGCTGCATGATGCTTCCATGATGAGCTGAAAGCGACCCGCACACGAGTACTGGTATACCGCTTGGACAATCTAAGCCTGCCCTGGCAAAGCCGTGCGGCAGGGTTTGAGATGTCGTTTCGTCTCAATGTCGGGTAAAAGTCCCACAACATTGGAAGTAACGTCTCCAAAATGACCTTTACAGTGATGACGGGGACGTTAAACCTCAAATCAAACAGCCAAAAAACAAATGCCGGTGCTAAAAGGCCTCTTAAGCGGTTGAGGGGTTGGAGCATGCCCTGTTGATCCCAGGAAAACCCAAGAGTCTTGTCCCTAAATATGTCTTATCATAAGGACCAAGAATATATATGGTTTATGGGTGGAAAATCTGGACAGTTTCTGAT
Organism: Lucinisca nassula; assembly: GCA_963580285.1. Taxonomy (NCBI): domain Eukaryota; kingdom Metazoa; phylum Mollusca; class Bivalvia; order Lucinida; family Lucinidae; genus Lucinisca; species Lucinisca nassula. Next base: position 40,414,000 of record OY757023.1, on the reverse strand, counting down.
ATATGAGGCCCTTCTATGAAGTGGAGAGGAATGGCCCCTGCGGACCCCCAAGTTGGTGTGCTATTGATAATGAATAAGAACATATATGATTATGGGGTGGGGATTTGAATGGTTTCTGAAATATATGGCCGTTTAAAGTGGAGGGGCGGGGCACATTATCCCGGCACAAAGTGACCCCCCAGTTTGGTGTGACTGGACGAGCCTTATAATAAGGCACAAGAATATATATATAGTTTAGGGATTGGGATCTTAATGATTTCTGAGATATATGTCTTTTAGTGCAGTAAAGCAATGGGGCATGGCCATGGCAGTCCGGAGGACTCCCAAGTTAGTGTTAATTGAATGCGTCTTATCCTGAGGAAGATGAATATAATATATGGTTATGGGGTGGGGCTCTGAAAAGATTCTGAGATATATGATCTTTTGTTAAGTGGTGGGGCAAGGCCCTGGCTTGACCCTTGAGACCTCCAGGTTGGTGTCAATGAATGTGTCTTATCAAAAGGAACAACAATATATATGGTTTAGGGGGTGGGAAACTGTAAGGATTCCGAGATATTGGGTCGTTTATGAAATGAAAGGGTGGCACATCCCCGGCACATTCCTTGGGACCCCCAGGTTAGTGTCACTAAATGCATCTTATAATAAGAAACAAGAATATATAAGGTTTAGGGGTGGGAGTCTGAATGGTTTCTGAGATATATGGCCTTTTGTGAAGTGAAGGGGTGGGACAAGGCCTCGGCGCACACAGGAATACCCCCGAATTGCTGCCAATGAATGTGTCTCTTCATAAGGAACAAGAATATACATTGTTTTGGGGTGGGGATCTGTAAGTTGTCCAAGATATTGGGCCTTTTATGAAATGGAGGGGTGGGGAATGACCCCGGCGCATTCCGATGGATCCCCAGTTTGGTGTCACTGAATGGTCTTATCATAAGGAACAAGAATATATATGGTTCAGAGATGGGGATCTGAAAGATGTATGGCCTTTTGTGAAGTGGAGGGGTGGGGCAAGGCCCGGCGCACCCGGGAGATCCCCAAATAGGTGTCAATGAATGTGTATTTTTATAAGGAACGAGGATATACATGGTTAACGGATGGGGATCTGTAAGGTTTCAAAGATATTGGGCCTTTTATGGCACGGAGGTGGTGGGGCATGATCCCGGCGCGTCCCGGGGGACCTCCAGGTATATTGTTTTGGGGTGAGGATCTGAATGGTTTCTGAGTAATATGGCCTTTCATGAGGTGGAGGGGGTGGGGCATGGTTATCATAACCTGGGGGACCCCCATGTTGGCATAAAAGCATATGGCTGAGAGACGTTTACTCAAGGAACATTTCTATAAAAAATATCTGCAATGACTTGGCAGCAAAGCCATTTTTAAATTTCCCCCATTATAAGTCTATGGAAAATATAAGTTACCATAGCAACCAAACTAAAGAGCCGAATTAAAAAAAAACCACAACACCTGTAAAGGCAAATAAGGTGAATATTTTCATTAAGGCTCTGCCTCCTTCAGCATATGGTTTCTGAGGGGATGATTTTTGAATATTTTGTTTCTATTTCTTGCATTTTGGTTTCCATGGCAAACAATAACAAGAGTTGTCAGAAGACAACACAGCTTGCCTTTTGGGGCCTACGATGGATGAGGGCAAGTTATCATTTTTTTTCTGAAAAACAGCCCAACAGACTGCAGCAAATGAAAGAGAACCAAAAAGCACCCCTAATCATCCTGTTTTCAAGCCTTTCCACTGTAAAAAAAAAAAAAAAAAAAAAAAAACATAAAAGAAATCTAAATTTGATAAAAATAATCTACAAACTTCCAAGTAACAACAAGGCATCACAGACGATACGAATCCCCTTGCGCAAGACAAATTAAAAAGCCTAGCCTAGCATTTGTGTAAAATTACATTACATCCATCAATAAATGTAGGTACTTAAGAGTGATGCCAAAGTTTTTTTCTAAAATAGCACAGTGACCTTGACTTTGAGCCCCAGACCCTGAAAAATGAACTGACTCAAGATATTATCATACCCATCAATAAATGTGGACACTAGAGCAATGATCAAGTTTTTTTCTAAAAAAATAGCCACAGCCCCTGACCCAAAAAGTTAAAGTCACTCAAGATATCATCATACCAAACATTTGTATCAAGTTATATTAAAATCCATCAATAAATGAAGGCGCAAGAGTGATGACAAAGTTTTTCTAAAAATAGCCACAGTGACCTTGACCTTCAGCCCCAGACCCTGAAAGTCAAACTCGCTCAAGATATCATCATTGCCAACATTTGTGTGAAGTTATATTAAAATCCATCCTTAAATGTAGGCACTAGAGCAATCACTACTTTTTTCTGAAAATAGCCAGTGACCTTGGCCCCAAACCCTGAAAGTTGAACTCACTCGTGATATCATCATACCGAACATTTGTATGAAGTTATATTTAAATCCATTTATAAACAAGGACACTAGAGCAATGACCAAGTTTTTTCTAAAAATAGCAACAGTGACCTTGACCTTCAGCCCTGACCCTGAAAGTCAACGTCACTCGAGATATCATGATACCCAACATTTATGTAAAGCTATATTAAAATCCATCAATAAATGAAGGCGCAAGAGCGATGACATAGTTTTCCTATAATGGCCACATATTCACCTTTAGCCCTGGACCCTGAAAGTCGAACTCGCTCGAGATATCATCATACCCAACATTTGTATGAAGTTATATTAAAATCCATTCATAAATGTAGGCACGAGAACGATCACAAAGTTTTCTAAAAATAGCCACATTGACCTTGACCTTCAGCGCCGGAACCTGAAAGTCAAAGTCACTCGAGATATCATCATACCCAACATTTGTGTGAAGTTATATTAAAATCCATCCATTAATAAAGGCGCAAGAGCGATGAAAATTTTGTTTTCTAAAAATAGCCACAATACCTTGACCTTCAGCCCTGGACCCTGAAAGTCAAAACCGCTCGAGATATCATCATTGCCAAGATTTGTATGAAGTTATATTAAAATCCTTCCATAAATGTAGGCACTAGAGCGATCACAAAGTTTTTTCTAAAAATAGCCACAGTGACCTTGACCTCCAGCCCCGGAACCTGAAAGTCGAACTCGCTAGAGATATCATCATACCCAACATTTGTGTGAAGTTATATTATAATCCATCAATAAATTAAGGTGCAAGAGCGATGCAAAAAGTTTTTTTTTCTAAAAATAGCCACAGTGACCTTGACCCCGTGACCTTGAAAGTAGTGACCTTGACCTTAAGCCCCGGACCCTGAAAGTAAAAGTCATTCGAGATATCATTATACCCAACATGTGAAGTAATTTTAAAATCCATCAATAAATGAAGGTGCTCGAGCGATGACAATGTTTTTCTAAAAATAGCCACAGTGACATTGGCCTTGAGCCCCAGACCCGCGCGTTTTTTTTTTAAAAGACAAAAACAAAAAAAAAAGAAAAGAAAAAAGAAAAGTAAAAAAAAAAACAAAAAAAAAAAAACATTCCTCCTCCGGGATTTGAACTCACGTAGCTTGCAGGTAAACTTAAACACAGGGAAATAAGAGAGGTAATACAGAGGAAAATATTAACTTTTCGAAAAGTCAAATTTAAGACAAAAACCCTGTAAAATGAAGTACAATGATAACGTTAAATATTGTTTTTTTTTACTAATTGTTAATTATATATTCAAAATAAACTTGTAAAACATCACCTATAAGTGCTTGCAGGTAAACTTTAACCAAATGCGGACGCCGACGCGGACTCCGACGCTGACGACGGACGCCCGGGGGTATGGCACTACCTCCCCCTTACTTTCGTAAGGCGAGCTAAAGATGAGCAGTAGGCCTAAGATCATATGGCAGATAGTAGATTGCCTAAGGAATGTTTCTATAAAAGTTGTGTCGTTATATCTGCAAAGGCTTGGCAGTGAGTGCCATTTTTCATTTAGCCAAATTATAAGTCAATGGAAACTATAAGTTGCAATAGCAACCAAACTAATGAGCCAATTTTCATAAAAAACACAAACTTTCAATCCCTCATCCCAATGATGCGACAGATAAAAGTTTGGCTCAATCGGCCCAGTGGCTTCAGAGAAGATGTCGTTTGAAAATGTTGACGTCAGACGACGACGACGCAGACACAGACGACAAAGACGACGGATAACTGCCTATCCTATAAGCTCCCCCGGAGCTTTCGGCTCTGTTGAGATAAAAATGAGCAATATGCCTTAAATCATATGGCAGATGGTAGATTGCTTTAGGAACATTTCTATGAAAGTTGTCAGTTTTCCCCATTATAAATCTATAGAAAATCTAAGCTGCCATAGCAACCAAACTAAAGAGCCGAATTTCACAAAAAAAAACAACCGAAAACATGTAAAGGCAAATATGGTGAATATTTAAATAAACTCTCAGCCTCATAGAGCGTACAGTTTCTGAGGAGATAACTTTTTAAGCATTTTTAGCTCACCTGTCACGTTGTGACAAGGTGAGCTTTTGTGGTCACTTTTTGTCCGTCGTCCGTCGTCCGTCCGTGCGTCCGTCCGTCCGTGCGTGCGTCCGTCCGTAAACAATTTCAAATAAGTATATCTCTAACACCCCACTATCAATCTTGATCAAATTTCATGAGAAACATCACCAGGTAGGGGGAAAGGCTGCATAAGGTTTTTGGGCTGATCAGATTGGAATTCCGGTTGCTATGGCAACATACAGCTCCCATAGACTTACAATGGGAAAAAATTAAAATATCTTCTTCTCTGAAACCACAGGGCCCAAAGCTAAGCTATTTAGCATGTAGCAACGGCCAGTGGTCACCTTCAAAATTCCTGCCAATCATACCCCTGGGGTCCACATTGGCCACGCCCCAGGGCCCCTTCGCTCCCATAGACTCATAATGGAACAAAAAGCTTCAAAAATCTTCTTCTCGGAAACCTAAGGACCCAGAGCTAAGATATTTAGCATATAGCAAAGGCAAGTAGTCACCTACATAATTCCTGCCAATCATGCCCCTGGGTTCCAAACGGGCCACGCCCCTGGGCCCTTTAGCTCCTATAGACTCATAATGGAAAAAAGCTTCAAAAATCTTCTTCTCTGAAACCACAGGGCCCAGAGCTGCGATATTTGGCATGTAGCAACGGCAAGTGGTCACCTACATTATTCCTGCCAATCACGCCCCTCGGGTCCAAATTGGCCACACCCCGGGGCCCCTAAGCTCCCATAGACTCATAATGAAAAAAAAAGCTTCAAAAATCTTCTTCTCTGAAACCACAGGGCCCAGAGCTTAGATATTTAGCATGTAGCAACGGCCAGTGGCCGCCTACATAATTCCTGCCAATCATGCCCCTGGGTTCCAAATGGGCGACGCCCTTGGGCCCCTTCGCTCCCATAGACTCATTATGGAACAAAAAGCTTCAAAAATCTTCTTCTCTGAAACCACAGGGCCCAGAGCTAAGATATTTAGCATGCAGCAACGGCCGGTGGTCACCTACATAATTCCTGCCAATCATGCCCCTGGGGTCCACATTGGCCACGCCCCAGGGCCCCTTCGCTCCCATAGACTCAAAATGGAACAAAAAGCTTCAAAAATCTTCTTCTCAGAAACCACAGGACCCAGAGCTTAGATATTTAGCATATAGCAAGGGCAAGTGGTCACCTACATAATTCCTGCCAATCATGCCCCTGGGTTCCAAACGGGCCACGCCCCAGGGCCCTTTAGCTCCTATAGACTCATAATGGAAAAAAGCTTCTAAAATCTTCTTCTCTGAAACCACAGGGCCCAGAGCTGCGATATTTGGCATGTAGCAACGACAAGTGGTCAACTACATAATTCCTGCCAATCATGCCCCTGGGGTCCAAATTGGCCACACCCCGGGGCCCCTTAGCTGCCATAGACTCATAATGGAAAAAAAAGCTTCAAAAATCTTCTTCTCTGAAACCACAGGGCCCAGAGCTTAGATATTTAGCATGTAGCAACGGCCAGTGGCCACCTACATAATTCCTGCCAATCATGCCCCTAGGTTCTATATGGGCGACGCCCTGGGGCCCCTTCGCTCCCATAGACTCATAATGGAACAAAAAGCTTCAAAAATCTTCTTCTGGGAAACCACAGGGCACAGAGCTTAGATATTTAGCATGTAGCAACGGCAAGTGGTCACATACGTAATTCCTGCCAATCATGCCCCTGGGGTCCAAACAGGTCACGCCCCGGGGCCCTTTAGCTCCTATAGACTCATAATGGAAAAAAAAGCTTCAAAAATCTTCTTCTCTGAAATCACAGGGCCCAGAGCTGAGATATTTGGCATGTAGCAAGGGCAAGTGGTCACCTACATAAATCGTGCCAATCATGCCCCTAGGTTCCAAATGGGCCACGCCCCGGGGCCCCTAAGCTCCCATAGACGCATAGTGGTAAAAAAAGCTTCAAAAATCTTCTTCTCTGAAACCACAGGGCCCAGAGCTTAGATATTTAGCACGTATCAACGGCAAGTGGTCACCTACATAATTCCTGGCAATCATGCCCCTGGGGTCCAAAAGGGCCACGCCCCGGGGCCATTTAGCTCCTATAGACTCATAATGGAATAAAAAGCTTCAAAAATCTTCTTCTCTGAAACCTCAGGGCCCAGAGCTTAGATATTTAGCATGTAGCAACGGCAAGTGGTCACATACATAGTGCCTGCCAATCATGCCCCTGGGGTTCAAACGGGCCACGCCGCGGGGCTCTTTAGCTCCTATAGACTCATAATGGAAAAAAGCTTCAAAAATCTTCTTCTCTGAAACCAAAGGGCCCAGAGCTTAGATATTTAGCATGTAGCAATGACAAGTAGTCGCCTACATAAATCCTGCCAATCATGCCCCTGGGGTCCAAATGAGCCACACCCTGGGACTCCCATAGCTCCCATAGACACATAATGAAAAAAAAAACTTCAAAAATCTTCTTCTCTGAAAACACAGAGCCCAGAGCTTAGATATTTAGCATGTAGCAACTGCAAGTGGTTTCCTACATATTTCCTGCTAATCATGCCCCTGGGGTCCAAATGGGCCATGCCCAGGGGCCCCTTAGCTCCCATAGACTCATAATGGAAAAAAAGCTTCAAAAATCTTCTTCTCAGACACTGTGAAGCACAGAACTTAGATATTTAGTGTCTAGCAACATAAAATAGCCAGCTACATAAATCCTGCTTACCCTGCCCCTTGGGTCAAAATTGGCCACGCCCGAGCTCATCACCTCCAATAGACTTATAATGGAAAAAAACTTAAAAAATCTTCTTCTATGAAACCATAAGGCCCAGAGCTTAGAATTTTAGTATGTAGCAACGTTAAGTGGCCATCTACATAAATCCTGCCAGTTATGCCCCTGGGATCCAAATTGGTCACACCCAGGGGCCTTTAGCTTCCATAGACTTACAATTGGAGAAGCTTCAAAAATCTTCTCCTCTGAAACCACAGGGCCCTTATAATGAAAAAAAAAAAAAAAAAAAAAAAGTTAAAATGGGGGAAAAAATCTTCAAAAATCTTCTTCTCTGAAACCATAAGTCCCAGAGCTTAGGTATTTAGCATGTAGCAATGTCGAGTGGTCGCCTACATGAATCCTGCCAATCATGCCCCTGGGGTCCAAATCCTGTGGAACCTAAACTCCAACAAACTTATAATGGAAAAAAAGCTTCAAAATTCTTTGAAACCATGAAGTACAAACCTTAGAAATGGTCGCCTAAATAAATCCTGCCAACCGTGCCCTTTCGGTCAAAATTGGCCGAGCCCAGGGCTCATTAGCTCCTATAGACTTACCCCGTACATCAACCATAGTGCAGTTTATATTTTACTTTTGGTCCTTTGAGATCAGCGTAAATGTTCTGAGAAATCAGAAATAAATTATTGGTTTGGACTCATATTCTAGACATGTTTTTAATTATTGGGACCCCGTTTTGGTTTGTGTCGGTCTTTGAGTCGGCTGCCTGTTCGGGGTTCTCAAGGTTGAGGCATGTTTCCTCTGGCTTTCGTTGCCGAATCATTACAGGGTCACTGGTGGGGCTTTGTTGGCCGAGGCTACGTAGTTTGACCCATCTTCTTTCTTGTGGGTGTTTTCATTGCTCTTAAAAGAACTCATTTTTGATTTTTATTTGCCTTCCCTGCGGCTGGTGTTGTGCCGTGTTGTGGCCATAAAACGTCTCCCCGTACATCAACCATAGTGCAGTTTATATTTTACTTTTGGTCCGTTGAGATCAGCGTAAATGTTCTGAGAAATCAGAAATAAATTATTGGTTTGGACTCATATTCTAGACATGTTTTTAATTATTGGGACCCCGTTTTGGTTTGTGTCGGTCTTTGAGTCGGCTGCCTGTTCGAGGTTCTCAAGGTTGAGGCATGTTTCCTCTGGCTTTCGTTGCCGAATCATTACAGGGTCACTGGTGGGGCTTTGTTGGCCGAGGCTACGTAGTTTGACCCATCTTCTTTCTTGTGGGTGTTTTCATTGCTCTTAAGGGAACTCATTTTTGATTTTTATTTGCCTTCACTGCGGCTGGTGTTGTGCCGTGTGGCGGCCGTAAAACGTCTCCCCGTACATCAACCATAGTGCAGTTTATATTTTACTTTTGGTCCTTTGAGATCAGCGTAAATGTTCTGAGAAATCAGAAATAAATATTTGGTTTGGACTCATATTCTAGACATGTTTTTAATTATTGGGACCCCGTTTTGGTTTGTGTCGGTCTTTGAGTCGGCTGCCTGTTCGGGGTTCTCAAGGTTGAGGCATGTTTCCTCTGGCTTTCGTTGCCGAATCATTACAGGGTCACTGGTGGGGCTTTGTTGGCCGAGGCTACGTAGTTTGACCCATCTTCTTTCTTGTGGGTGTTTTCATTACTCTTAAGGGAACTCATTTTTGATTTTTATTTGCCTTCACTGCGGCTGGTGTTGTGCCGTGTGGCGGCCGTAAAACGTCTCCCCGTACATCAACCATAGTGCAGTTTATATTTTACTTTTGGTCCTTTGAGATCAGCGTAAATGTTCTGAGAAATCAGAAATAAATTATTTGTTTGGACTCATATTCTAGACATGTTTTTAATTATTGGGACCCCGTTTTGGTTTGTGTCGGTCTTTGAGTCGGCTGCCTGTTCGGGGTTCTCAATGTTGAGGCATGTTTCCTCTGGCTTTCGTTGCCGAATCATTACAGGGTCACTGGTGGGGCTTTGTTGGCCGAGGCTACGTAGTTTGACCCATCTTCTTTCTTGTGGGTGTTTTCATTGCTCTTAAAGGAACTCATTTTTGATTTTTATGCCTTCACTGCGGCTGGTGTTGTGCCGTGTGGCGGCCGTAAAACGTCTCCCCGTACATCAACCATAGTGCAGTTTATATATTACATTTGGTCCTTTGAGATCAGCGTAAATGTTCTGAGAAATCAGAAATAAATTATTGGTTTGGACTCATATTCTAGACATGTTTTTAATTATTGGGACCCCGTTTTGGTTTGTGTCGGTCTTTGAGTCGGCTGCCTGTTCGGGGTTCTCAAGGTTGAGGCATGTTTCCTCTGGCTTTCGTTGCCGAATCATTACAGGGTCACTGGTGGGGCTTTGTTGGCCGAGGCTACGTAGTTTGACCCATCTTCTTTCTTGTGGGTGTTTTCATTGCTCTTAAAGGAACTCATTTTTGATTTTTATTTGCCTTCACTGCGGCTGGTGTTGTGCCGTGTGGCGGCCGTAAAACGTCTCCCCGTACATCAACCATAGTGCAGTTTATATTTTACTTTTGGTCCTTTGAGATCAGCGTAAATGTTCTGAGAAATCAGAAATAAATTATTGGTTTGGACTCATATTCTAGACATGTTTTTAATTATTGGGACCCCGTTTTGGTTTGTGTCGGTCTTTGAGTCGGCTGCCTGTTCGGGGTTCTCAAGGTTGAGGCATGTTTCCTCTGGCTTTCGTTGCCGAATCATTACAGAGTCACTGGTGGGGCTTTGTTGGCCGAGGCTACGTAGTTTGACCCATCTTCTTTCTTGTGGGTGTTTTCATTGCTCTTAAAGGAACTCATTTTTGATTTTTATTATACTGGAAAAAACTTGTAAAAAATCTTTTTCTCCAAAACCATAAGGCACAGATTTTGTTTGATTTGAGGTTTTACATCCCCGTCAACACTGTATAGGTCATTTTGGAGATGTCTCTTCCAATTTTGTGGGACTTTTACCCGACATTGAGATGAAATTACATCTCAAGCCCTGTTGCCCAATGAAACCAGTAGGGTTTATAAGCATGGACACCGCTTTGCCTGAGCTTAGATATTTAGTATATAGCAATGTCAAGTGGTCTCATACACTAATGATTTTCTGGTACACAGTTGAGCAATATAGGGCCATTGGGCCCTCTTGTTTTCTATTATTTTTTTTTCATTTTGGTTTCCGTAGCAACCAGTAAAAATGAGCAAAAGGCCTAAAAACATATGGCAGATGGTAGATTACTTAAGGAACATTTCTATGAAAGTTGTGCCAAAATAATTGCAAAGGCTTGGCAGTTAATGCCATTTTTCAATTTTCCCCATTATAAGTCTATGGAAAATCTAAGTTGCCACAGCAACCAAACTAAACAGCCGAATTTCATAAAAAACATAAAATCGTAAAGGCAAATATGATGAATATTTCCATAAATTCGCAGCCGCATGGAGCATACAGTTTCTGGAGAGATGAGTTTTTAGTGTTTTTTTTTTTTCTATTTCTTTATCATTCGGTCTCCATGGCAACCAATTCAAGTGAGCAGTAGGCTTAAAACATACGGCAAATAGTAGATTGCCTAAGGAACATTTATATGAAAGTTTTGTCAAAATATCTGCAGAGGCTTGGTAGTAAATGCCATTTTTCAATTTTCCCCATTATACGTCTATGGAAACTATAAGTTGCCATAGCAACCAAACAAGTGAGCCGATTTTCATAAAAAACACAAACTTCCAATCCCCCAGACCAAGGATGCTACAAATAAAATTTGGACCCAGTCGGCCCAGTGGCTTCAGAGGAAGGAGATGTCGTTTGAAAGTGTTGACGCAGACGACGACGGACAACTATCTATCCTATAATCTCCCCCGGAGCCTTCGGCTCTAATGAGCTAAAAATTTATTTTTGTAAAAGTACAGTTTTTATCATTTTTTCATTAGACGATAGTGTTCAAAATATGGGACAAGCAACTTATTATGTAAAAGGTGTTTTGCCATTCTGAAGATTTGTTTGTTTGTTTGTTTGTTTGATAAGAGGTTTAACGTCCCCGTCAACACTGTAAAGGTCATTTTGAAGACGTTGCTTCCAATTTTGTGGGACGTTTACCCGACATTGAGATAAAATGACATCTCAAAGCCTGTCGCCCAATGAAACCAATAGGGTTTATAAGCACTCACTGTTGTTAAATGGCGGTAAGAAGAACAATCGTGAAAATACTCAATATGCATGTATGCATCCTCATCCATGTGTAAAAGATGAAGTTTGGAACCTTAGGCAGTCTCCCCGTACATTCGCTAAATGGTGTTATTACTTCAAGTGCCGGGGTTTGCATTTTACAATCATTTAGCGTAGTTAAAAGAGGGCTGAGGCCTGATGATATGTCTGTGGCTGGGCCCATCGTGATTTAACTAATGATTATCTTTAGCTCTGGCCAACAGTGTAAAGGGGAATCGGCTAGCAGCCCTCATGTTTGATTCATCTCAGTGTTTGAATTTGATTTATGGTTCTGTGATGATGCCTTGATTGAGTTCGGAAATCATTATGCGAACCGAATATTTAATGTTTATTGTTGGGAACAACACCCTAACTTAGGGTGAAGATTCGATCTTTAAGCCCCTAGTGGCATGCTGTTGACCGTTCTAAGGCGGTAGTTTTTAGCGTTGGTCTTTTGCTGTTATTTTTGTTGTATGTCTGCGATTTTTTGTGAGTTGTTGTTTAGTGTTTTCTAATGGTCTGATCACCCCATGAGGGAAAGAGAGGGCTGATTGTTCCATTTCACAAACACTCGTAATTTTTCTTGTTTGTGTATGTTTCCTCTTTCTCTTGGTGTCGAGATTGGACTGCGTCTTGTGATTGTGGCGCTCCCTGGGTCTTTCTTTTAAATTTAGCATAAGCAAAGTTAGCAAAATAGAAGCGTCGGCAATGCTCAGGAATCGATATAAATGCCTCACACCTCCCAAGTAAGACGCCAAAGGGAAAGAAACACCGACATAAAACATTTTTATCATAATTAAAACCGTAATTAAAACGTCGAAAGTCACTTTCCCACCAAATTGACAACCGGCTATCAAAAATAAAAGTATGTTAGCAATACAAACTATAACAATAAAAATCCAAACGAAAAAAAGCGCCTTGGAACGGTCAGTATAATCAGGCGACCAATGGTCCTGAACCGCTCACCTTAGTGTTGAGTGTTTATGGAGCCAATCGGTTTCTGAGAAGATTTTTGAATGGTTTTTATCATGGCAGTCAGCAGTCTGCTTGGTCTTGTGACCTAGACCATTTGAACAAACTGTAGTTTCTCCACCCCATAAATGCTACATATGTAAGTTTGGCCGAAATATGCCCAGCTGTTTTTCAGAAACAAGAGGCCTATGGGCCACTATGCTCACCAGAGCTCATGGGCCACTATGCTCACCAGAGTTCATTGGGGGGGGGGGGGGGGAACGGCGCCCACTGGCAGCCATGTATGTTAATAAACCATTGAAGCCCCAAGGACACTACAAGTACAATTTGGAACTTATCAGCCTAGTGGCTTCAGAGGTCTGATCTCGCTTGAATGTGTTCCAACTTAGGTAATGGCCAAATGTGACCGACTCAGTATAAGAAGATAGATAGATAGATGTTGTTGCAAGACAACAGATGACAACTGACAATAGCCCAGCTCTGGCAATATATGGGCCTAAAATAATATGACAGATAGAGCATTGATTAAGGAACATTTCTTTGAAAGTTTGATAAAATATTTTGAAAGACGTATTATGTCTATTTTCCATTTTCCCCATTATAAGTCTATGGAAACTTTTAACTTGCCATAGAAACCAAACTAAGGCAACCAATAAATGAGAGCATTTGGCCTAAAATCATATGGTAGATACATGATTGCATAAATAATATTTCTATGAAGGATTTTGCAAAATAACTGCAAAGGCTCGGTAGTTCATGCCGTTTTTCAATTTTATTCTTTATAAGTCAATGGAATCTCAAAGTTGCCAAAGTAACCAAACTATAGAGCTGAATTTAATAGAAAACACAAACCTGTTGGGGCAATTATGGTGAATAGTTTTATAAAGTCTCAGCCTCATAGAGCATTATAAAATTCGTTTGGTTAAAGCCAAAACCAATTATCTCCATTTTATGAAGTTTTGCGAAAATTAGCATTAAATGTTTTGAAACAAAATAAAATTTGCAAAATATTAGATACATTCGTATATGTACATTTATTCTGTAGGGGATTCAATTTTACATTGACAACTAATGATGAAATTCATAAATCCATATCCAATTTATCTTAATAAGGTTTAATTAGTATGTGGTGTTTTTGGCAAAACTATTTTTGCGAAAACAGCTGTGAGACTTATTGGCAAAAAACAATCATTTAAAGTTACGTGATTTTAGCAGTAAACATTTTTATGCTATAAATACAAAGAAGAAATGCCAAAACAGTACCTCATGATACAGCGTTTGGACTTGTATACTCTGTTTTAGTTTCATAATAAAAGTCATGCCAAAATATTGAGGTCCAGATAAAATGTTTTGACTTTCACACAATTTATATTTGTAGCTTTGAAATAAAATGCCAGAGTACCCTATTTATCAATGCTATATTTTTGCTGTAATAACGCATAAACATCATGAGTTTAAAAATACATTACGATAATAACACATCCGTGCGATAAAGTGCATTTTTCCCATCTCCAAAATGGCTACTTTTCTGATGAAAATCCCTGCTATTTTTTCTTATAAATACTGCAAACATAGGTCGCGGGTGCTCGTTTGAACCTATGTCTTGGAGCAGAATTAAGGAAAGTAATGTATACCCCCTTAAACCCCAGTTTTCTCTATATAAAGTTGGGTTTAGAGGGTTCTTCATTTCACGGACTTGTTCACGTGATGAGCTGCCAAAAGCAAGTAAAATAAAATAAGGCCAATTGCAAGTAATTAAATTGTTTGTTCTCATTGGAGTTTAACGGCCCAGTCAACACTATTTTAGGTCAACATGTACGAAACTATCAACAGTCATCACATTTCAGATGTTAATTTGCTTCTTTTAATAAGCTCTAGATATGGTAACGAAAATCTAACTATCAGAATAGAAGTAAAACAAAGATAAGGAATCGATACAATTAATTTACTCCACCCATCAAAGACACCAAAGGGAAAGAAACACAAACATGAAGCGACCATACCATAATGGAAACCTAAACAAAGGAAGGCCATAAGTACAGTTACTTTCCCACAAAATGGCCATATGGCCATCAAAAAAAAAGACACAAGTGATACAAACAGTAAGTAACAAACAACAACATAAATAAACCGCCACAGAAGAACCGCCTTGCAATGGTCAGTGGAAAGATTCAGTGGATCCTTCGGATCGGGACGTTAACTGGAGGCCCCCTGTGCAGGGAGAACCATCCCCTGTGCAGGTTAAAGATCCCTACCGTAATTACATGATTACTGTGTAGGCCTTCATCCTGCTAACCTGGAGTGTATGTAATATACACCTGCGGTAATGGTCAAATGTGACCGACGCAGTATCAGAAGATAGATAGAAAGATTTCATCTGGGGGGGGGGGGGGCTTAAATCGATTTTACGTGGCCACAATCCTCGCCCTTACTTCCGTCGCGATTAAGACAAATACTTTTTTTCAGTCCGCATGATGGCCTCCTAACTCATCAGTGCCACATCTCTGTGAACACAAATAATCAAAGAACCACAGAGGTGAGACAACGGTGAGGAATGGACAGCCAGAAACCACTGAAATGCTGGAGCAAAAGAAAACCAACAGTTAGACTCCGATGGGCCCAACCAGAGACAGACCATCAGGCACAAACCAACATTACCTTAAACTAGATCTCTCTAATTCTCAATAAACCTTTACGTTGGAACCCTCATAGAATCTGAGGCCTGACCCACCGGCGTGCAATTAAAGAGGGAAGCAAAGTTGCCAACCATGATTGGGTTAACTACCATGCATGCAGTCTGTCGTATAACATCCATGTTGTACCCAATCTTTTTACATCGAAGAATAATTTTACGAAATTGGGTGCTGTAGTCAGTAGTAAGTCACCATAAAATTCGGGTTCCGATAGACCTTGTTGCAGAAGAGATTTAAGTCCAATATTGAATTTTGAAATTAAATCAGAATGGCGTCTATAAAATTTAGAAAAGGTTTTGCGTAGTTTATGGTACCGATAACCCTGATTAAGATGTTTTTCCGTTAATAATTTATTATGAGTGTTGAAGTCAGTAACATGACTACACATTCTAGCAAATCGAATTAACTGCGAATTATAAACGCCATTGGATGGCGCAAGAGGAACATCACCATCCAAAAAAGGAAAATTTACGTCTCCCCGTACATACATTTAATGCTCTTATTTTTCCAATCCTCAGGGATTGCTTATGCAATTGCTTTTCACTGTTCCATCAATTGACATCCTTTCGATACCTGTTGAAGGTCATTATTAAACCGATGTTCGTTCCTCGTTGTATAACAACTGCTTGTTTGACATCCCTGAACTTTAAGTAGACTTAGATGTTTTGTGGGCTTTTGTTGTACCTTCCTTCTATTCGAAGGAATTATCTTCAGTATTTTATATGCTGTTTTACATAATGACCGGTATGAAGATCGCTTTAGTTTTGACGGTATCCAAACCTTCTTAACCCACATGAGTATCACAAATACATTTAAAATATCAATATCACCCCTTAGGTTACACTCTGCTTCTTCTGTACGGATTCCCCATTCTTTTAAGAACTTTAATACTATGTTGCCTACGGTATTGGTTAGACCCTTAAATTTGTCTTCTGTAACTTCAGTTAATCTCAATGGAGCAGGCAATACCAATGTTTTTGAGAGTAGTCTTCGTATAAGACTTTCTCCTCTCAAATCGCCCATCCTTCGAAAATATACTAATCTGTGGAAAAGAAGTGGAATGTATCCTAGTATTTCTAAGTGCAATGCCAAGAGGTGCAGATGTTGTTCGCATTTAAGCACTGCGTCTACCGTTACTTCAGCTGTAAACGGTAGACGCTTCTCTGTAGTTAACATGTCTGATTTGACATGACAGTCTACAGATTTAATTTATCTAATTACTTGATGTGCTGCAAACTGTAATATGCAGTACGTCGGTCAAACTAACCGCATGCTTAAAACTAGATTGAACGAGCATTATCGTAGAATGAGTAAGCCTAAGAAAACTGACACTTTCTTGTACCGTCACTTTCGACGTACAGGTCATTCTGTAAATAACATTGTTATACAACCAGTGGAAAAACTTTATTACAATGCAAATTCTACATCTAGATTCAAAATAATCAAAAGACATGAAGCTGAACTGAAATGGATTAAATTTTTACAGACCCCTTTTCCACTTGGATTTAATGACAACATTTATCATGAGGGTAATATTTCCAGAATGCCGGACTTTGATATTTTCTCACTCCTGGATTGTCGAAAACGCAGAACTAGATCTCACGGCACCAGGAAAAATGGTAACTTTAAACGTAAATCACGTGCGTTTAAACGAAACAATACTAGACTGAAGTGACTGTCAATTATATTATTAAATCATGGACGCCACTCTATGCTTTCATTTTTAAGTTCATTACCCGTTTCTGTTTTACGTCTTCTGGACACCGAGGCGAATAAATTCTACGATAGTTCTCATCAGTTATATGATGCGGCTCTCTTAACTAGAGGCTATACTCAGCATACTCTCCGTCCTTACATTGATTCTGAAATTAATCATAAACGCCATTTCTTCAAAATATCCTTCATTAATAAGGGTATGGATTTTATAGATTTGTCTAGTATCTTCCGTGAGAGAACGGTGCTTTCTTCCATTCCTGCTTATTTTCAAAATACTGAAACACCTATAATTTGCTATAAATATAACAAACCTGTTAGATCTATCACATTTTTAATTTCAATAAACTTGTTTCAGATCTTGATATTGATATTTATACTCCTGATTCATGTGATTGTAAAAACTCAAAGTATTGCTATCCTGCAGCTGGTCATGTAATTACTGGCAATTTGAAAATTATTCCTGATTCTAGGATAAGGAATATAATTTCTAAAGGACCGAAATATCGGTTTCCTTCTAAAATTGATTTCAGTAAATGTAGAGATGAAATCGCTGCTTCCTTGAATGAATTCGGTAACCGATGGTGTAAGCGAGAGTATGTTGAGCATAAAGCCCTTAAGGACTGGAAACTTAGCATTTTAAAACTAGTGAATAAACGCATTTCTTTCTATTCTCAAAATACTAACTTATTACCTCCTAAGCCCAAGACGTGTTTACGTCATCTTAAACTAGGTATTCAAGAATTTCATAAGAAGTTTGTGTTGGCCCCTGCAGACAAGGCCGCTAACAACGTCGTCGTTGTGTGACGGCTCCACTATGTTAACACGCTTAAGCAGGAGCTTGGTGGTACTAAGGCCTATGAACTTCAGCCTTTAGCTGAAAAGAGAGCTATAGTAGATAAACATGTTTGTCTTTCAGCCACCAACTTTGCTGTGTGTGTTAACGAAGGCCAAGACAAGCTTCCTACGCTACACTGGTTACCAAAACTTCATAAAAGGCCTTACAAAGCACGGTTTATTGCAAATTCTAGCTCTTGCACTACCACTGAACTTTCTAAATTATTAACTTCCTGTCTTACTGCTAATAAAACGCATGTAATTAAATATTGTGATAAAGTCTTTGAAAGATCAGGAAGAAATCTGTTTTGGTCTATAAAAAATTCGAATGAGGTTTACTGTGTGTATCACTTGTGTCTTTTGGTTTTGGATGGTCATATGGCCTTTTTGTGGGAAAGTAACTGTCCTTATGGCCTTCCTTTGTTTAGGTTTCCATTATGGTCTGGACGCTTAATGTTTGTATTTCTTTCCCTTTGGTGTCTTTTATGGGTGGAGTAAGTTAATTGTATCAATTCCAATATTTACTTCTACTTTAAATAAATTGAAATCCAGACATTTTCGTGCTTCTTGTCTGTCTACTTACGATTTTTCCACTCTTTACACTACACTTCCTCATAATCTTATAAAAGAAAAGCTTAATGATTTAATTGAATGGGCTTTTCACAGAGAAGATTCTCTCTATCTTGCATGCAATGTCAGAAATGCATTTTTCACTTCTAAAGAGCATAAGAATTATACACTTTGGTCATGTCAGAAAGTGTGTGATGCCCTCACCTTTCTACTTGACAATATTTATATTAGATTCGGTACTAAGTTATTTAGACAAATTGTGGGTATTCCGATGGGTACTAATTGCGCACCTCTTATGGCTGTTTGTTCTTGTATTGTTATGAAAGAGACTTCATTTTGTCGCTTTCCATTGATAACCAATCTGAAATTATTGAAGCTTTTAGCTCCACTTCTATATATTTAGATGATTTATTAAATATTGATAATACCTATTTTGATGGTTTGATCAGTCAGATTTACCCCCCAGAACTTCAGTTAAATAAAGCAAATTCTTCTGATACCGAGGCCCCGTTTTTGGATTTACATCTATCTATTGTAGATGGATTTGTTTCGTGCAAAATTTATGATAAACGCGATGACTTTGATTTTGAGATTGTAAGTTTTCCTTTTTTGGATGGTGATGTTCCTCGTGCGCCATCCTATGGCGTTTATATTTCGCAATTAATTCGATTTGCTAGAATGTAACTGACTTCAACACTCGTAATAAATTATTAACAGCTAAACTCCTTAATCAGGGTTATCGGTACCATAAACTACGCAAAGCCTTTTCAAAATTTTATAGACGCCATTCTGATTTAATTTCAAAATTCAATATTGGACTTAAATCTCTTCTGCAACAAGGTCTATCGGAACCCGAATTTTATGGTGACTTAGTATATAAATTCAGAAAAATATATAACCGCAATGACTTCAGCACCCAATTTCGTAAAATCATTCTTCGATATAAAAAGATTGGGTACAACATGGATGTTATACGACAGACTGCATGCATGGTAGTTAACCCAATCACGGTTGGCAACTTTGCTTCCCTCTTTAATTGCACGCCGGTGGGTCAGGCCTCAGATTCTATGACGGCTCCAACGTAAAGGCTTATTGAGAATTAGAGAGATCTAATTCAAGGTAATGTTGGTTGGTGCCTGATGCTCTGTCTCTGGTCGGGCCCATCGGAGTCTAACTGTCGGTTTTCTTTTGCTCCAGCATTTCAGTGGTTTCTTGTTGTCGAGTCCTCACCGTTGTCTCACCTCTGTGGTTCTTTGATTTTTGTGTTCTCGGAGATGTTGCATTGATGAGTTAGGAGGCCTTCATTCGGACTGAACAAATTATTTGTCTAAATCGCGACGGAAGTAAGGGCGAGGATTGTGGCCACGTAAAATCGATGTAAGCCCCCCAGTGGAAATCATTCCACTGACCGTTCCAAGGCGGTTCTTCTGTGGCGGTTGTTTTATTGTGTTGTTTGTTACTTACTGTGTGTATCACTTGTGTCTTTTTATTTTGGATGGCTATATGGCCTTTTTGTGGGAAAGTAACTGTCCTTATGGCCTTCCTTTGTTTAGGTTTCCATTATGGTCTGGTCGCTTAATGTTTGTGTTTCTTTCCCTTTGGTGTCTTTGATGGGTGGAGTAAGTTAATTGTATCGATTCCTGATCTTTGTTTTACTTCTACTTTACAATCTCAAAATCAAAGTCATCAGAAACCTGCTGTATTTTCTCTTTCGTTACTATGACAATTTAAAGTCCCATATTGGTGCAGAGCACACATGACTCAACTGTACATGCATTGCACGATGCTGAAGTAGATTACACTGGCCAGTCAGATGCCGTATTCTGCTATCAAGATACTGAATTATAACAAAATATTACCATACACAGATTAGATAATATTCCGTTGTAGTTTTGTTAAGTTAGGAGGTTTAAGTTTTTGGTCGGGCCCCTCGGAGTCTAACTGTTGGTTTTCTTTTGCTCCAGCAATTCTGTTGTTGTATGCTGTCGAGTCCTCAACCATGTTTCATCTCTGTATTTTTTTTTTATTTGTATGTTCTCGGAGATGTTACACTGATGAGTTAGGAAGCCTTCATGCGGACTAAACAAAATAAGTGTTTACCGCGACAGAGGTAAGGGCGAGGATTATGGCCATGTAAAATCGATTTAAGCTCCCCAACATTATGGTCTGGTCGCTTCATGTTTGTGTTTCTTTCCCTTTGGTGTCTTTGATGGGTGGAGTAAGTTAATTGTATCGATTCCTGATCTTTGTTTTACTTCTACTTAAGAGTCTGGACTCCACATTCTCTGAGGGCCAAAATCCATTGAAAAGAGAGACAAATTTTATGTACTGTTATATTTTAATAGTTAAATGTTGCTACTACACAGTGCTTTATGATTTAATTAAGGCGTAACTATACCTAATTTAGTGACACAGAGGCCTTTCTGAGATTTAATCTTCATCAGTGTGTCTCAACCCCAAAGTTTTGAAACCGAAACCGAAACGGATGACGGACAAGACCCGGCAAACACAGCAATCCCCCGACACACACCGACAGACGTAGCTCATGAGACTGGTCAGGCAAGAGACGCCTACCCGCGGACTTATAGGCGTACATCAACGAGCCAACATCAGCAAACAAGGCACACACTCCACGGAAGTCCCGGACATCAGGAAGGAGATGCCCAAAGTAGCGAGACTAGCAAAAGTTAAAATATTACAAAAAGTGGCAACCAAATCCGCTAAGATACATGTCCCACCTGACAAGTCAGTCTTAGTTTTAGAAAAAATAGAAATGTATACTGCAAAAATTAAAGATATAATATAGTTATTTAAATCAGTACTTGAGTACCGACATCAACATCGCAGTATCAACCTCAGCACTAAGGAACTGAAATCAGTCATCCTATGTTTTCTACACTTTTTTATTATTGACGAACCTAAAATGCACATGCTTTCATCATGAATAAATCAGTCAAATGCAAATGCTAGCTAAATTAAAAGATGTACAAAAAGGTGATCCGGCCGACTATTGGGGCTTGAAGAAATTGATGGGCTGCATGATGCTTCCACGCAGAGCTGACACCGACCCCCACACGAGTACTGGTAACCCACTTAGAGGATCTAAGCCTTCCCAGGCAAAGCGGTGCGAGTCGGCCCGCCCTTGCTTATAAACCCTATTGGTTTCATTAGGCGGCAGGGTTTGATCTCAATGTCGGGTAAAAGGTTCACAAAATTGGAAGCAACGTCTCCAAAATGACCTTTACAATGTTGACGGGACATTAAACTTCAAATCAAACAAACAAACAATCAAAAAATGATTTGAGACAAAAATAGAATGTTGTTGGTTGTATAAGTTTACTATAGTTGTTATAAATGCACTCTTCATGCTGTTTAAATAGTTGAGCCGAGCAAAGGAAAACCTCTGTGTAGATCAGTTCCCATGCGATCACTCTAATCGGCACATAAAGGTTAATTAGGGGATAACTGAACTGAAAATTGTCATTTGGGGAGGTAAATCGGAGGTTTTACGGTCGGAAATTTTGTTTTACGGCGACGTAAAACCTACGATTTACCTCCCCAAATGACAATGTTCAATACAGTTATCCCCATTGAAATGCACTTATTTGGTTGTTAAGTTATGAGTTGTACTATTTGCACAAAGGCAGCAAGCGCGACGAGCTGCGTAAAACCAAATGTCAGTCAAGAAAAGCGACGTTACGTGATGACGTCGGGTTTCCGACAGTATATCGCAGAATATACTGTCGTTAAGTTTTGACGTTATCCAATCAGACGTCGCGTTACATACACAAGTGCATTAGAATTGTTTATTGCTCAGCTAAGACTCTCATTAGACTCAAATAGTTTTGTGCTTTCCTCTAGCTCACATGCAGTCTTGCATGTTTTGCTCTGTCTCTGGCCGGGCCCACCGGAGTCTAACTGTTGGTTTTCTTTTGCTCCGGCATTTCAGTGTCCTCGCCGTCTCTGTAGTTGTTTGATTTTTTGTGTTCCTGGAGATGTTGCACTGATGACTTAGGAGGCCTTCATGCAGACTGAACAATTTATTGTCTAAATCGCGACGGGAGTAAAGGCGAGGATTGCGGCTGCGTAAAGTAGTCTGAAGCCATCCCCACCACACACACACACACACCTGCCACGTGGAATTCGTTTCACTGACACCTGGAAGGGGGTTCTTCTGCTGGTATCAATACGAACAGACGCCTATACAAACATATTGTAAATTTTACCACCTAAAAATCGAAAATTTTAGACGAAAAATTTCGAAATTTTTCTTATTTCTGCTCAATATATATATATTGGGTACTCGTTAGAACCGCCTCATTGAGGCGGTTCAAACAAATACTCACAATCTATATTTTAGAGCAGAAATAAGAAAAATAAGGTTTACCCCTGTAAACCCCAGTTTTACTATATAAAAATGAGGTTCAAGGGGGTCAAAACTATACAGGCGTGTTCTCGTGATGTTTATTTTTGTTGTGGTTTGTCTTTGAGTGTGTGTATCTCTTATATGTTTTACTTAAGGATAGCAAATTGACCATTTTGCTGGAAAGTTACTGTCCTTTTGGCTTTCCGCTTTTGGTGTCTCCATTAGGGTCTAGTTATTTCATGTCTGTGTTTCTTTCCCGTTGGTGTCTCTGATAGGAACCGTGGGTTAATTGTATCGATTCCTGATCACTGTATGCACTTCTTTTTTGCTATGCCCCAACACAATCATCACCTGGATCAGTCATCTAACATAGTTATTAACTATTTATCAGAGACATTTTATTTTGCCCTGATCTGTAATCAGAGGTTGGTGAAAACTGGAGTACCTGGAGAAAATCCAGCTGACCTGATGTTGCAGAACTTGATGTTTCACATGTGTGGCCCGGGCGTGGCTCGAACCACAGCGGTGAGACCTTATGATAAAGGGTCAGCACTATCAACCATTTGGCCACGGAGTCCCGCCTTATCAGAGACACAGAGCAGAGCAGCATCAGAATCAATATCACTATTGGTTTCTAAAATATCAGGTTCTGGTTGTTTATCTCTGACACTTTGATTGGAAGGGAGAGTCTTATAAAATTCTTTATACACTGATGGAATCACTCCAGATTTAGATAGATTCAGCAAGTCCTTTTTCTTTGCTGCTGAGATTAGCAACTTGACTTGTATCTCCTTGGTATTATGTCACTGGGAGAAGCGTCAGCATTACGTCCACGTTTGCTGCCAGATACCTTGATGCTTTGAAATTCCTCATCGTAGTCATGATTAATATTATGTTATTAATCACGTATGATCGTGATGAAATAAAACATTTATGACATATTATAAGTGCCAGATCCATGTACATCTAATTACCTTGGTTCGGCTTAAATATTTCAGTTTCTTCTGATACCGAGGCCCCGTTTTTGGATTTACATCTATCTATTGTAGATGGATTTGTTTCGTGCAAAATTTATGATAAACGCGATGACTTTGATTTTGAGATTGTAAATTTTCCTTTTTTGGATGGTGATGTTCCTCGTGCGCCATCCTATGGCGTTTATATTTCGCAATTAATTCGATTTGCTAGAGTGTGTAGTCATGTAACTGACTTCAACACTCGTAATAAATTATTAACGGCTAAACTCCTTAATCAGGGTTATCGGTACCATAAACTACGCAAAGCCTTTTCAAAATTTTATAGACGCCATTCTGATTTAATTTCAAAATTCAATATTGGACTTAAATCTCTTCTGCAACAAGGTCTATCGGAACCCGAATTTTATGGTGACTTAGTATATAAATTCAGAAAAATATATAACCGCAATGACTTCAGCACCCAATTTCGTAAAATCATTCTTCGATATAAAAAGATTGGGTACAACATGGATATTATACGACAGACTGCATGCATGGTAGTTAACCCAATCACGGTTGGCAACTTTGCTTCCCTCTTTAATTGCACGCCGGTGGGTCAGGCTTCAGATTCTATGACGGCTCCAACGTAAAGGCTTATTGAAAATTAAAGAGATAATGTTGGTTGGTGCCTGATGCTCTGTCTCTGGTCGGGCTCATCGGAGTCTAACTGTTGGTTTTCTTTTGCTCCAGCATTTCAGTGGTTTCTTGCTGTCGAGTCCTCACCGTTGTCTCACCTCTGTGGTTCTTTGATTTCTGTGTT
This sequence comes from Lucinisca nassula, assembly GCA_963580285.1. Classification (NCBI taxonomy): domain Eukaryota; kingdom Metazoa; phylum Mollusca; class Bivalvia; order Lucinida; family Lucinidae; genus Lucinisca; species Lucinisca nassula. Next base: position 40,389,671 of record OY757023.1, on the reverse strand, counting down.
CACGGAGATGTTGCACTGATGAGTTAGGAGGCCTTCATGCGGACTGAACAAATTTTTTGTCTAAATCGCGACGGAAGTAAGGGCGAGGATTGTGGCCACGTAAAATCGATTTAAGCCCCCCAGTGGAAATCTTCCACTGACCGTTCCAAGGCGGCTCTTCCGTGGCGATTTATTTATGTTGTTGTTTGTTACTTACTGTGTGTATCACTTGTGTCTTTTAATTTTGGATGGCCATATGGCCATTTTGTGGGAAAGTAACTGTCCATATGGCCTTCCTTTGTTTAGGTTTCCATTATGGTCTGGTCGCTTAATGTTTGTATTTCTTTCCCTTTGGTGTCTTTTATGGATGGAGTAAGTTAATTGTATCAATTCCTGATCTTTGTTTTACTTCTACTCATCATGATGCGTTTCTGGACAGGCCAAATGAGGTAGCTCCAGATACTGGGTTTTGGCAGTAAAAGAATTCATCAAATATAATGAAATTGTTAAAACCAAAAACAACGTATGGTATGCAACGTTTTAGCGCGTCAAAGGCTGTATATTATATTAATTCTATCAAATGCCAAACTAAAGTATATGCATTTACACTGTTATGGCTGAGGTTCGTAGTAGCAAATTGAGATAATTGGTTTGGGTTTTAATTAAAAACTTTAAAACTAATTAAGATATTGTTATGAAATTTTCACATATTAAAGCGATACTATGCTTAATTATGAACTGCAAAAAGTGGAAATCGATAAATATGGCCGATACGAGGTTTTGGCTTTAACCCTCATTATGATTTCTGAGGAGATATTTTCTATTTTTACCCTTAAAACAAGAGGCTAATGGGCTACATTATGCTCACTAGAGCTCAGGGGGAAACTGCCATATTATGAAAGTTTTTGTAAAATATCTGCAAATAAGTTCTGAAGTTAGATCCTTTGGAAGTAAAGAATACACCAAATAAACGGAAATAGCAGACTAGGTTTTATTGAGTCTGTTCATGACCAGTACTGAAATGTGCAACACCGGCCACGTCCCCTAGCGCCGGCTTAAAGCCTCGAAATTTATGCCAATTTTCAATTTTACTCTTTATAAATCAATGGAAACTCAAAGTTGCCATAGCAACCAAATCAAACAGCTGAATTTAATAAAAAAAACACAAGCCTGTTGAGGCAAATATGGTGAATATTTTCATCAGCCACATTGAGCATATGATTATTTTAAGTATTTGTTTTTCTATTTTTTGCTTTGGTTTCCATGGCAAACATAAAAACAAGAGGCCACACTATGCTCACGTTAGCTCATGGGGAAACTGCCCACTGGCGGCCATGTAATTTAATCAACCGTTGGAGCTCTGGGCCCAAGGACGCAACAGATAAATTTTGGACCCAGTCAGTCTAGTGGTTTGATGTGGCCTGAATGAGTTGTTGCTTGACAACAGACAACAACTGACAACTGCCCATCTGTTGCAACAAACAGACCTAAATTCATAGATGGCAGATAGAACAATAGTTAAGGAGCATTTCTATGAAAGTTTCATAAAATATTTTGAAAGGTGTAAATGCCATTTTGCAATTTTCCCCATTACAAGTTTATGGAAACTCTGAACTTCCAAAGTATGGCAACCAAACTAAAGAGCCAAATTTCATTAAAAACACCTGTAAAAGCAAATATAGTGAATATTTCCATAATGTCTCAACCTTATACAGCAGACTGCTTAAAAACAATTACTATGCATATTTTGCCAAAATACTTACTAAGACTTGGCAGTAAATGCATTTGTTTAATTTACCTCAATGCAAGTCTATGGAAACTCTAAGTTGCCATAGCAACCGACTAAAGAGCCGCATTTCATACTTAAAATCTGAAATGGGAAATATGTGAATATTTCCATAATGTTTCAGCTTCATAGAGCATATGGTTTCTGAGAAGATGATTTTTATTTTTGTTTTCTATTTTCTTTTCTCATTTTGGTTTCCATGGCAACCACTAAACAAGAGCAGGGTAGATAGTAGATTGCTTAAGTAACATTTCTATGAAATTTTTGTAAAAATATCTGCAAAGACTTGGCAGTTAATTACATTTTTGAAATATTTCAAAATTATAAGTCAATGGAAACTCTAAGTTGCCATAGCAACCACGCTAAAAAGCAGAATTTCTTTAAAAAAAACAACCCACAAAACCTGTAAAGCAATATGGTGAATATTTCAATTAAGTCTCAGCCTCATAGAGCATACAGTTTCTGAGAAGATGATTTTTTTATATTTTTATTTTTTTTCATTTTCGTTTCATTTGAAATGAGCAGTAAGCCTTAAAATAATATGGCAGATAGTAGATTGCTAAAGGAATATCTCTTTTTTCAAAATATCTGCAAAGGCTTGACAGTTAATGCCATTTTTCAATGTCCTCCACTATAAATCTATAGAAAATTTAAGTTGCCACAGCACCCAAACCAACAAAGCGAATTTTATATTTTATATCTTGGATATCGTTTTAGATTTGGATCTGTCGGTCAGTAATGGTATAATCTCATCTAAGATATACGACAAACGGGATGGTTTTGACTTTAATATTGTACATTCGCTGTTCTAATATGTTCTAGAAAGGGTTATCCTTTGGAAGCAAGGAATGCACCACAGAACAGGAAAATATGGAGTGTACATGTTTTCTGGACCAGACTAGCTAGTTTGGGCCATTTAGGCCTTATCAGGCCTTATCAGTGACCTCAAATATTTTCAAAATTCCACAATGGAATCAATTATCCTAAAGGACAAGAAAATATAACTACACTATGATGTAGGGCAAGGAGACATTTTACGGCCGCCACATATTCCAAGACACCAGCTGTAGTGACGTCAAATATGTTCTAGAAAGGGTTATGCTTTGGAAGCAAGGAATACACCGCATAACTGGAAAATATGGAGTGTACATTTTTATCTGGGCCAGACTAGTAAGTTTCGGCCATTTAGGCCTCATCAGTGATCTTCAAATATTTTTTAAAATTCCACAATGGAATCAATGATCCCAAAGGACAAAAAAATGTAACTACATTATTATGTAGGGCAGGGAGACTTTTTACGGCCGCCACACATCCCCAGACACCAGCTGTAGTGACGTCAAATATGTTCTAGAAAGGGTTATCCTTTGGAAGCAAGCAATACACCACAGAACAGGAAAATATGGAGTGTACATGTTTTCTGGAACAGACTATCTAGTTTCGGGCATTTAGGCCTCATCAGTGACCCTCAAATATTTTCAAAATTCTACAATGGAATCAATGATCCAAAGGAAAGAAAATATAACTACTCTCTAAGACGGCAAGTCCCCAGTTTCCCTTCACATGGAAAATAGAAGTAGAGACAATAATCAGGAATCGATACAGTTAACCCACAGCTCCCATCAGGGACACCAAAGGGAAAGAAACGCAAACATGAAGCAACAGACCCCAACGGATACACCAACATCGGAAAGCCAAAATGACTTTCCCACAAAATGGCTAAAAGGTTATCCAAAATAAAATAATATAAGCGACAAAAACACCAAAAGAAAAACCATAACAAAAATAAACCGCGACAGAAGAACCGCCTTGGAAGTATATATTTCTCAACTTATTCGTTTCGCTAGAGGTTCATCTCATGTTGACAATTTTAAAACTTGGAATATACTTCTTACTACTAACCTTCTTAAACAGGGCACCAAATGTCATAAACTTAGGAAGCATTTTCTATTTTTTATCGACGGCACTCTGAACTAGTTGAAAAGTAGATAGTCAATTTAAAGACACTTCTGCAACAGGACATATCAGGACCAGAGTTGTATGGAGATTTGGTTTCTCGGATTTTCGATTTCAATACAAAAAGATAATTAATCGCCATACAAGAAAGGGGTACGTTATAAGTGTTATGTGACAGACAGCATGTCTAGTTTTAAAATCAGTTATGTTTGATGACAATGCTTCCCTCTTTTTTTGCACGACGGGGGATCATGTCTCTCGATGACGGACCCAACTTAAACATCATTTTTCATTATTTTATTAGTGGTTACTTCCTGATGATTTGGCTTTGGTTGGATTCTTCGTGGTCTTCATGGTGATGTTCTTAAGCTCCAGCTTACAGTGTGTGAAACAAGATACGAACCCTTATCTTTACCTCATCACAGTAATTCAGTTTGATTTGTATTTCAGTTTGCCCCGATGTTATTCTGTGATAGCCTTTGATAGAGTTAGTTACCTTTAGGTGAACCAATTATTTTGTGTATTTGAAATAATATTATAGCCTAGAGTGAAGGCTGGGCCCATAGAACCGATTTATAATCCCCAGTGATTCTCGCTACTGACCGTCCAAAGGCGATAGTTCTCATATTGTTTATTTTAATGTAGCCGGAGTTTTGTGGTGACTTTTGTGTATAAATTCAGAGTGGTGTGCGGTTGCGGTGACTCCAGCACCCAGTTTCGTGGGGTCGTTCTTTGATATAAAAAGATTGGGGGCAGAATGAGTGTTGTGCGGCGGGCTGCATGCGTGGTGGTGGCCCGGTCACGGTTGACAGCTTTGCCTTCCTCTTTGGTTGCGCGCCGGTGGGTCGGGGCTCGGATTCTCTGGCGGTTGCGGCGCGGAGGCTTGCTTAGAATTAGAAAGAATATGGTTTTGTGTAATATTGGTTGGTGCCTGGGGCTATGTCTCTGGTCGGGCCCGTTGAGATTTTTGCTTTTGCTCCGGCGTTTCGGTGGTTTCTTTCTGTCGGGTGCTCACCGTTGTGTCATCTCTGTGGTTGTTTGATTTTTGTGTTCACGGAGATGTTGCACTGATGAGTAAGGAGGCCTTCATGCGAACTGAACAAACTAGAGCTGTCAGAGGATCTGACTATAGCCCCGCTTCAGCGCTGTCAGAGAAGAAAGTTATTTAAGCTGCAGAGAAAACAGTTATGAACAAGAAATAACTGTTGAAAATTTTACATTATCTGGAAAAACTCTAAGAGTTGTGAGCCCTTGTCCCTCATTTCAATGAGCATGATACATTACCAGAATGTCCATGTTTATACTAAATTTCATCTTCCATTTTTCAATGTTCAAAGGGTAATAACTCCTAAAGTAGGCAAATCAGAGTCAGGGTTCCTGCGCTCTGCACATTGTCTCATGGTGCTTTACACTTGTGTGAAGTGTTATGAAAATATCTCAAATGGTTTGTGAGTTATGGAGCCGACACAGTCAAAATTGCCTTTTTAAATGTTCAAAGGGCAATAACTCCTAAAGTAGGCAAACCAGAGTTATGGTTCCTGCACTCTGCACATCATCTCAAGGTGCTTTTCATTTATTTGAAGTTTCATGAAAATATCAGAAACGGTTATGGAGCGGACATAGTTAAAATTGCCGTTTTTTAATATTCAAAAGCCTATAACTGAAAAAGTAGACAATCCAGAGTTGCGGTTCCTGCGCTCTGCACACGTAATATGGTGCTTTACATTTGTGTGAAGTTTCATAAAATTATCTCAAACGGTTTTTGAGTTATCGAGCAAAGACGGCTAAAATTGATATTTTTCAATATTCAAAGGGAAATAACTCAAAAATTAGGCAATCCAGAGTTATGGTTCCTGCACTCTGCACACCATCTCATGGTGTTTAATGTTTGTGTGAAGTTTCATGAAAATATGTGAATGGGTTTTAAAGTTATGGAGCGGACACGAAAATTGTTAACAGACACAGACAGACACACAGACAGACACACAGAAAATACGAAAACCAGAGTTATGGTTCTTGCGCTCTGCACATTGTCTCATAGTGCTAAACATTTGTGTGAAGTTTCATGAAAATATCTCAAACGGTTTTCGAGTTATGAAGCGGACACTGTTAAAATTGCCATTTTTCAATGTTCAAAGGGCAATAACTCCAAAAATAAGCAATGCAGAGTTATGGTTCCTGCGCTCTGCACATCGTCTCATAGTGCTTAACATTTGTGTGAAGTTTCCTAAAAATGTCTCAAACGGTTTTCGAGTTATGAAGCGGACACAATTAAAATTGCCATTTTTCAATGTTCAAAGGGCAATAACTCCAAAAGTAGGCAATCCACAGTTATAATTCCTTCGCTCTGCACATTGTCTTATGGTGTTTAACATTTGTGTGAAGTTTCATGAAAATATGTTAAGCAGATACAAAGTTATGGAGCCAACACAAATTAACGGAATCACGGAATTACGGAATTACGGAATTACGGAAAATGTTCAAAGGGCAATAACTCCAAAAGTAGGCAATCCACAGTTATAATTCCTTCGCTCTGCACATTGTCTTATGGTGTTTAACATTTGTGTGAAGTTTCATGAAAATATGTTAAGCAGATACAAAGTTATGGAGCCAACACAAATTAACGGAATCACGGAATGACAGAAGGACATGGCAAATCCAATATAGCCCCACTTTTTCAAAGCGGGGCTATAATTATTTGTCTAAATTGAGACGGAAGTGAGGGCGAGGATTGTGGCCATGTACAATCGCTTTAAGCCCCCCCCCCCCACCTTCCCAGTGGAATAGGTTTCACTGACCGTTCCAAGCTAATTGGCCATAATGTGTGAAAGCAACTGCCATTTTTGCTTTCGGCTATTGATGTTTCCATTAGGGTCTAGTTATTTCATGTTTGTGTTTCTTTCCCTTTGGTGTCCATGATGGGAGCTGTTGGTTAATTGTATCGATTCCTGATCATAGCTTTCACTTCTATTTTGTTTGATTTTCCGGTGGGACTCTTCATGTTGTGTTTATTTATCTTTTCATTAGTTATGCCTATTGCACCTTGATCACCTCTTGTTGTGGGGAAAATGTACTGGTTGTGCTGTTTGTGATTCGTTTCTTCCTTTTTTTCCTCATTGTTAGTTACTCTTACTCTGGGTGCGATAGGTGGACTGTTATCTTTGAGTGTGGTCTTTTTCATGGGCATGTTTTTCAATAATTTTAGATGCACATTGATTGATGTTTGTGCGACAAGAATTTATATCATACTTGAACATTGAAATGAGGTGCTATTGGTGTTTTTTTTTTCAGTTTTCCTACACACTTTTGTGACGAGTGACGATTGCGTAGATGTTGGCGGTGTTTATAAAATATTTTACTATGTTTAAAAGTTTAATTGTGTATAGTGTGTAGTAGAGAACATTGACTAGGCGGAGCTATATGTTAAATTCGCTGAATCCACCAGAATATTCGGTAGGGTGCCTTACACATGCTTTCTGCAAGCGGGCCAAATGGCTATATACGCCACAGCCGTTGAATTCACACAATCTGGTGACTTGGTTTACCTTTTTGTTAATAGAACAGTCCGAAGGCAGGTGCAAACGATATCTGCGCCTAGTCAATTTTATCTGCGACTAAACCACAGTAAACACGTATTAGTTCACCTGAGCTCAATTTGAGGTTTTGGGATCGGTCTTTGTCCGTCGTCCGTCGTCCGTGCGTCCGTCGTCAACTTTTGCTTTAAACAACGTCTCCTCCAAAACTGCTGGACAGATTTTGATCTAATTTCACAGGAATGCTCCTTGGGTAATCCTCTACCAAAATTGCTCAAACTGTTCCGCTCGGGTGAACAAGATGACCACCAGAGCTAAAAATAGAAAAATCTTTGAACGGCTTTTCCTGCTTAACAAGTGGATGGATTTTAAAATTATTTCACAGGTATGTTCCTTAGATGGCCTTCTACCAAAATTGCTCAAACCGTTCCGCTCGGGTGAATAAAATGGCCACCAGAGCTAATAATAGAAAAACGTTTAAACGACTTTTTTTCCTTAACCAGTGGATGGATTTTGAAATTATTACACATGAATGTTCCTTGGGTGCCCCTCTACTAAAATTGCTCAAACCGTTCCGCTCGGATGAACAAAATGGCCGCCAGAGCTAAAAATAGAAAAAAAAACCTTTAAAGGACTTCTTCTCCTTAACCAGTGGACGGATTTCGAAACTACTTCACAGGAATGTTCCTTGGGTGACCCTCTACCAAAATTGCTCAAACCGTTCCGCTCGGTGAACAAGATGGCCACTAGAGATAAAAATAAAAAAAAACCCTTTAAACGACTTCTTCTCCTTAACTAGTGGATGGATTTTGAAATTACTTCACATAAATGTTCCTTGGGTGAGCCTCTACCAAAATTGCTCAAACCGTTCCGCTCGGGTGAACAAGATGGCCGCCAGAGCTAAAAATATAATAAGACTTTTTCTCCTTGATCAGTGAATGGATTTTGAAATTATTTCACTGGAATGTTCCTTGGGTGACCCTTTACCAAAATTGCTCAAACCGTTCCGCTCGGGTGAACAAAATGGCCACCAGAGCTAAAAATAGAAAAACCTTTAAACGACTAACCAGTGGATGGATTTTGAAATTATTTCACAGGAATGTTCGTTTGGTGACCCTCTTCCAAAATTGCTCATACTGTTCCACCCGGTTGAACAAAATGGCCACCAGAGCTTCTCCTGCTTAACCAGTGGATGGATTAAGAGCCCTGGGCCAAAAACGGCCCCGCCCCGGGGCCCACTGGTTTTACATAGGCTTATATGGGGAAAACTTTTAAAAATCTTCTTGTCTGAAACCAGAAGGCCCAGGTCTTTGATATTTGGTATGTAGCTTCATCTAGTGGACCGCTTCCAAGATTGTTCAAATTATAGCCCTGGTGCCAAAAACAGCTCCGTCCCGGGGCCCACTTGTTTTACATAGGCTTATATATGGAAAACCTTTAAAAATCTTCTTGTCTGAAACCAGAAGACCGAAGTCTTTGATATTTGGTGTGAAGCTTCATCTAGTGAACCTCTACCAAGATTGTTCAAATTATATCCCTGGGGCCATAACCGGTCCCGCCCCGGGGCCCACTGGTTTCACATAGGGTCACTGATGAGGCCTAATTGGCCGAAACTAGCTAGTCTGGCCCACAAAACATGTACACTCCATATTTTTCACTTCTGTGGTGTATTCCTTGCTTCCAAAGGATAACCCTTTTATAGAACATATTTAACTTCACTACAGCTGGTGTGTGGGAATGTGTGGCGGCGGTAAAATGTCTCCCTGCCCTACATCATAGTGTAGATTATATTTTCTTGTCCTTTGGGATCATTGATTCCATTGTGGAATTTTGAAGATATCTGAGGGTCACTGATGAGGTCTAATTGGCCGAAACTAGCTAGTCTGGCCCAGAAAACATGTACACTCCATATTTTTCACTTCTGTGGTGTATTCCTTGCTCTCAAAGGATAACCCTTTTATAGAACATATTTATATTGGGAAAACCTTTAAAAATCTTCTTGTCTGAAACCTGTAGGCCCAGGTCTTTGATATTTGGTAAGTAGCTTCGTCAAGTGGAGCACTACCAAGATTGTTAGCCCCGGGGCCAAACCCCCACCCCCGCGCCAGGGCCCACTGGTTTTACATAGGCTTTTATAGGGAAAACCTTTAAAATCTTCTCGTCTAAAACCAGAAGGCCCAGATCTTTGATATTTGGTATGAAGCGTCATTTAGTGAACCTCTACCAAGAGTGTTCAAATTATAGCCCTGGGGCCAAAAATGTCGCCGCCCAGAGATCCTTTGGTTTTACATAGACTTATAAAGGGAAATTTTTAAAAATCTTCTCCTCTGAAACTGCAAGGCCCAGGTCTTTGATATTTGGTATGGAGCTTCATCTAGTGGACCTCTACCAAGATTGTTCAAATTATAGCCCTGGGGCCACAAATGCCCCCTACCCGGGGCCCTTTGGTTTTACATAGACTTGTATAGCCCTGGTGCATAGGGTTATGTAGGGAATATCTTTATAAAGATCCTCTTCTCTGAAACCGCAAGGCCCAGGTCTTTGATATTTGGTGTGTAGCTTCATCTAGTGGACCTTTTCCAAGATTGTTCAAATTATAGCCTTTGTTGATGTTTGGTATGAAGCTTCACCTTTAAAACCTCCCTCAACATTATGCACATTAAAGCCCTTTGGCCAATAATGGACCTCCCTCGGGCCCACTTGTTACACTATGGATCAGGTGGGCGATCCAGGGCCATCATGGCCCTCTTGGTTTATAAATACTTTTCATTGCTTATGATATTGAAATACCTCATCCCGATATATGTTGCAAACTTTCGACCAATTGTATACCAAACACATTTATATGATGCGAATGTATGATGGTTATCTTATTTCAAGGTTGAGCCACATTGGCACTGAATTTAAAACTGTTTCCTATGCTACCAGTTTGAAACTGCTATCATGCATCATATTTCTTCAACTGACTGTCTATCAAGCTAGAATAGGTTAGAATGATTCTCTATGACTGGTAATGTGTCTCGTCCATGCACTAATGGCAACTGTTTTCAATAATGAAATTTTTAGTGTTCTCGGAGCTGTTGCACTGATGAGTTAGGAGGCCTTCATGCGGACTGAACAAATTATTTGTCTTTATCGCGACTGAAGTAAGGTCGAGGATTACGGCCTCGTAAAATCAATTTAAGCCACCCCAGAGAAATTCGTTTCACTGACGGTAGCAAGGCTGTTCTTCTGTCGCGGTTTATTTTGAGTGTGTGTATCGCTTATATTATTTTGTTTTGGATAGCCAATTGGCCATTTTGTTGGGAAGCTACTGTCCTTTTGGCTTGCCGCTGTTGATGTTTCCATTGGAGTCAAGTTGTTTCATGTTTGTGTTTCTTTCGTTTTGGTGTCTCTGATGGGAGCTGAGGGTTAATTGTATCGATTCCTGATCATTGCCTTCACTGCTGTTTTGGAACATGTTGCTATCTTTATGCATATGTTTTGATATCGTTACCATAAACTTAGCAAAATGGGTCAACCCTTAAAGAAAGAATTTGCGTCTGTTAGAGAAGAAATATTTGACAAGGGAGATAACACATATGAAAGTGTTACTTCCCCTAAAGATGTATTCACTGCCCATTTTCTAAAGATCAAAACAAATACTTTTCTGAAGAAAAAGACATCTCCCCGCTGTCACAAAAATATCAATATCGATCAAAATGGATTGAGATATATATTTTAGTTGGTAAAAGATAAGCAATTTATTACTTAGGAAGCAATTTATGATGTAATTACTCCTAAGACTTCGTACATCCTTCATATACTTCCCCCAGTATTAAAAACAAAAGTGTGTTTCGAAAAGATAAAATGATTACGCACAGCTGTTGTAGATCGCATCACACGTTGGAATGCAACCTTCCTGTCTTTCTCCATGGTAACGAAATAGTCATTCGATCCTGAAATATAAAGTGTACGTTGTAAATGAATGCAATACAGTCGAAACGCAATGTCACGTATTACACGGGATCTACAAAGGTAATCATATGGTCCCCTAAGGAGGCAGATTGGGATTTTTAGGAATACCTTTTCGAGACTATGTAAAATAGAAGGATGCTGCATTACGCATTTGAATCGCTTTTTTCGGTTTGGGCATAATGTGAAAACACAAATGTTAAAATAAACGATTCCCTTAATTACATTACGATAACACACACCCGTGTGACATATCGACTTTTCTAAGACCTCCAAAACGGCGATGAAAGTTTGTAAAAGTTTTCTTTACTTTAGTTCTCGGAGATGTTACACTGATGAGTTAAGAAGCCTTCATGCGGACTATACCAAATTAGTGTATACCGCGACAGAGGTAAGGGCGATGATTGTGGCCATGTAAAGTCGATTTAAGCGCCCCCCCCCCCCCCCCAGTGGAATTCTTTCCACTGACAGTTCCAAGGCGGTTCTTCTGTGGAGGTTTATTTATGTTGTTGTTTGTTACTTACTGTGTGTATCACTTGTGTCTTTTTATTTTGGATGGCCAGATGGCCATTTTGTGGGAAAGTAACTGTCATTATGGCCTTCCTTTGTTTAGGTTTCCATTATGGTCTGGTCGCTTCATAATTGTGTTTCTTTCCCTTTGGTGTCTTTCATGGGTGGAGTAAGTTAAATGTATCGATTCCTGATCTTTGTTTTACTTCTACTTTACATTGGTTGAGGGTGCTCGTTAGAACCGCTTCGGTCAAACAAGTACCCACAACCTTTGTCTAGGAAAAGAAATACGAAAATAATGTATAACTTTTAACCCTCCTCCCCCCCCCCCCCCCCCCCCCCGTTTACTCTATATAATGTGGGTTGTGCATTGCAGGCACATGTTAACGTGATGTCTCTGAATTGTTTCAGTTAGGCGCTACTGAAATTATTTCCTAGATACTCAACTTAGTCGTGTTGTAAACGATCGAGTCAATCAAATTTAACTGTTAACCAGTCCTTCAGCTGACGTGCACGACCCGCCGGATGCTTTTAGCTTTATGAGTGTTACCATAATAAGCACACAACATTCTGTAAAATACCTTAAAAGCATTCTCTGAACTGCAGAAACTCTGTATTTAAAATGAAGATTTGTTTTATTTTTGAAACTTACAGTAGCGACGTCACTTGTGACATAATTTGCTGCGCACTACTATGTTACTGTATTACCGTGAGCATGGTAAGTGTAGGCCTACTAATCAGTTATATAATTTAAAAGGATTTTTTTTTCGGCGGATACCGAAATATTTCCTCAACACACTCGATGAAACGTTCCCGGCGTCAACCTTTAAAAAGTAAATATTCTCTTTGCTTTCATTTCTTTACCTTGCAATATAACTATGATATATAAATGATGTAATAAAGAGGTTATGATATGGTGAAGGTGTGCCTCTAAGTCATATTGGCACCGGAAGTCATATTGGCCCTCGGGCTAAAGCCCTCGGGCCAATATGACATACCGGTGCCAATATGACTTAGAGGCACACTTTTACCATATAATAACCTCTATATATTGATAGATATATCACTCAAGATATACTTGAGAGAAAAAACAATGTTACGGGCAAAGTGTAACGAACACAGTTGACAACTTTGCTTCCCTCTCTAATTGCACGCCGGTGGGTCAGGCCTAAGATTCTATGACGGTTCCAGCGTAAGGCTTACTGAGCATGAGAGAGAATCTAATTTTATGTAGTGCTGGTTGGTGCCTGATGCTCTGTCTCTGGTCGGGCCTATCGGAGTTTAACTGTTGGTTTTCTTTTGCTCCAGCATGTCAGTGGCTTCTTTCCGCTATTGATGTTTCCATTAGGGTTTGTTGTATCATGTTTGTGTTTCTCTCCCTTTGATGTCTCTGATAGGAGCTCTGAGTTACTACTATCGATTCCTGATCATTGCCTTCACTTCTATTTTAAAGAAATACATGAAATGCAAAGGGGAATACATTACATCATTGATTCTACATCCCTTTTTTAGTATCTAATGAATATCAACATTTATACAAAATATGGTAAGATTCCTAATATTATTTATGAAGATATGCAGGAAAAACCAAAGTGTTACACGCACAACGTAAAAAAAGTATACTCCCTAAACTTTTTTGCGGGGTGGGGGCGGATGGTATAATGAGTTAAAACAAATAAAAATGAATATATCCGGAGCTGAACTGGTCTAGACACCATTAATATGGCATGGCCTTCTGGTATTTGCCTTCCATTTATGCACTGTGGTTTACCCAAAAATTATAAATGTAGATACGTATTTAAACACACTAAATAAAATAGATTCTAAGTAACAAAATATGCTTAACAGCATCTTACGCTTTTATAATTAGCAGCAAAATTTATGTGAACAAGTGCAACTTTGGGCTGTTTTGTTTGTGCCGTGTGGCGGCTGTAAAAGGTCACCCCGTACATACATTTAATGCTCTTATTTTTCCAATCCTCAGGGATTGCTTATGCAACTGTCCTTATGGCCTTCCTTTGTTTACGTTTCCATTATGGTCTGGTCGCTTAATGTTTGTGCTTCTTTCCCTTTGGTATCTTTGATGGATGGAGTAAGTTAATTGTATCGATTCCTGATCTTTGTTTTACTTCTACTTTGTTTAATGACGTTACAGAACACATGCTACTAAAATAGGTGTAAGGCATGGAGATCCATTATTTCCGTTTCCATACTGATAAGAGGCGCAATTGTCAAGGCTCAATTGTCAATGGTCGGTTGTTTGACGTAGGCCTGTATACTGTTCATATATTGATGGCCTGATTTAGCCTTGAACATACTTTCTCTTTATGCACACATCATTTCTTATCCTAACACAAAAGCATATAGTAAATATGGGTCAGTATTTCCCAAGATTAAAACTGACAACGATATTGAGATTTTGTTCAATGTTGCAAAAGATATCATTGGCGAATGCAGCACAGAATATTCTAACGCAAAGCAGTTCTATAACCTACACGAATTATGCTATCAGACAGGGAGAGCATACTTGAAAATGTTTTTTTTCTGCGTTGGAATTGTAATGCCTTTTCGGAATTGCCTTATGTTTTCTGTTTTTCCTTCGTCACCATGCATGTGTAGTTAACCTATCTGTAGGGAGCTGTTAGTGTTTTATTTGTTGTACTTTCACCACTTAGTGAACGTTTCTGCTGAATCTTTAAAAGCTCTATTCATTCTTTCTTTGTTGTTAACTATTAAATACTTTTTTCAGCTTAGAATTATTATTAGAGTATTGGGACAGAAAGTGCATTATAGGGTATCAACTGAAAAACAAGAGATCAATGGGCCACTATGCTCACCAGAGCTCAGGTGGGCACGGCCCACTTGCAGCCATGTATTTTAACAAGATATGATTTTAATCTACCAATAACAAAATCCCCCAAAGCACTCCGCGTCAACTCCGACAATGCATAAACTGTTCCGAGACGACAAAGCGACATGTTGTGGAAACGACAAATGTTATGGTTACTGGCCGAATCGTATTGGTTTCGCTCCATGCGGTCATTATTTTGTCCGCATTTTACGTTTTCCCCCCTTAAACTGAGCAAGAAATTTTCTATAATACTTCCTGCCTAGATATTTTGATATGATTAATGACAGATTCAATCAGTCATCTCTAGCTGTCCTGCAGGTTTTAAAGTAGTTCCAGCTTTTTTCTGGCTTTCTTCCGGCTTTGACCGCCATAGAAATATGAGTCCGCACAAAATATAGTCCGGTTTGGCGCAGTAATCAAAATTGTACAAGCATATTAGTTATCCTATAAGCGTAAAACAAATGTTTGAAGCAGACGACTTGACGATTTTATCTTACCTTTCAGAGAATCGATTCAGCATTTCATATGAATCAGCTGCATCAAGTGATGGGTTTGGAAAATATACCCAGATTAATGCGGCGTTTGCTCAGCCGTCTGCTCAGGTTTCACACTGTTTTCTAACAGTGCTGCCAATGTTTAATCCATAAAGACCAGCCAGCTTAATGGGTTTTCTGACTTTCGAGGTCAAGTCTAGGTCAGTTACAACGTAGGTGTTTATTAGACTTTGCGTGGAGAAATTGGAAAGAAAGGCTGCCCCTTTCAACCCTGAATATGGTACAGATACTTAGTGTAGGTCCTGTGATATAATTCTAGGTGCCATATTTAGCAGAATGGACGAGCCCAACTTCAGTGATGGAAGAGTGCACTCCAGAAACTCAAGACAGTGAATAAATCAAAGCACTGACAACATTCATGCCGATTGTCTCTGAATGCAGGCTGGTCATGAACAGGGACTTTGACTGATTCGTTTAAACTATGGATGTTAGTATAAACTAATGCAAAAAAGTGTAGAACAAGATCAGCATCGTGTTCTGTGGCGTTTGATCTGAGTCTACATTGTTTGCCAGATCCAACATTTAATTTAAGTGCAAATTTTACAGATAACACTTTCATGTACCCAACACTGACAAACGACGCGTATATGTTTGGGTTGATTGTTTGGCATTCGACCCGAAGTTGCTAATAAGAAAATCGCTTCAGTGCTAACGTCTACGTGATTATCACTGACTTGTCAGAATAACCTTTTTTCTTGTAGAAAATAGCCGCAATCAGGGTATTTCAAAAGACTGAATATTTTGTTTGTTTGATTTTGAGGTTTAACGTCCCCGTCAACACTGTGAAGGCCATTTTGGAGACGTTGCTTCCAATTTTGTGGGACCTTTACTCGACATTGAGATGAAGGACATCTCAAGCCCCGTCACCCACTGGAACCAAAAGGGTTTTTAAGCATGGACGGTTGGGCTCGCACCGCTCGGCCTGGGTAGGCTTAGATCCTCTAAGCGGTTTACCAGTACTCGTGTGCGGTTGGGTTCAGCTCTGCGTGGAAGCATCATGCAGCCCATCTATTTCTTCAAGTCCCGATGTGCGGGGGTGCATAAGACTGAAGATGGTTATCCTGAAATCAAAGGGTGATCGTGGCAAACAGTGTAGAACAAGATCGGACGCTGCAGGACGCGGCTTCTTATCAAAATCTTCACTATTTGTTTGGAATTTCAGATTTAAATGAAACAGTTTTGATCTCAGCCCAGGACTATTACCCCAACCTACACCCCACCAACACTCTCAGTGCTTTGATTCTGAAACCAAACAATTACATGGGTACAAATCGCTTAGGCACCATAAAGGTTAAATCAATCAACCGTGACGTCTGGTTACCAGTCCGGCGACGTCGATCCTGTGCACCACCTTCACACCACTACGGATAGAAACAACATGTTCAGGATCAAACTTTTGATATTGAATGTAAGGCCGTGCCTAGAAGAGAATAAACTGAAATTTGTTCTCAATAAGCATTGAGAGCGTGTTGCAACATTTTTCATTAAAGGATCGTAAGCGTGCCCCTTGGTCGGACAGCGGATGACGATGACTCTGATTTTTGGTATCACATGTGTGTGATCTATCATCTATTGGAGCGACATCTTACTATATACAGAAGACGCCAGTGGACGTCGACGTAGCGGAAGACCGACATCATTTCGTCAAGATCGATTCATCCGTCAGACGCATATGCGAACCAGATTTCCGCCGGCAGCTTCTAGACTGTACCAGTAGAAAAACAAGGGGTCTCAACTACCGAATAATAAGCACTGACACTGTTCGTCGCCCTTATGCGATGCATGTTTGAGAGGTAGACCAAAGTTAACGCGTCGACACAATACGGAACACTTGCGCTGGTGCATGAAATACGTAAATTGGCGTCTAAGCGACTGACGTGATATGCGTTTTAGTGACAAATCGCACTTCAGCGTGAATCACGCCGATTGTCGTTTCCGGGTGTTTCGACGTATAGGTGTAAGGTATGCCGAGGCGACGCGTGCTTAATAGAGCGTGACATATCGGGTGGAACAAGCGTAATGTGTGGTGTGGTATTGCATGCAGTTAGCGAACGCAGCTTAGATTCATTAATAACATTCAAGACCATTGCTGAGACATGAACTGAACAGCGAGACATCAATCAAGTGCTTCGGCCTTACATGGTTCCATTTATTTGTTTACGCTCATAATCCGGGATATCTTATCCAGCAGGATTACGCGCGGGCTCATAGTGCTATTCTTACTCAAACATTACTTCAAGCCAATGGAATTCATGTACAGGACTAGCCAGCCTTTCTCCTCCGATCTCTTTCCCATATAGTATCTTTCTGGAGTGGTATCCACAGCCGACCAGACAAAAACTGTTTCTTATGGACAGTAGCATTGTTAAATTTAAATGTTTGGTTTTGCAAACGTAAATAGTTTCTTTCCAAAATTTGAAACATCGAATGGCATTTCATAATACCACCGATGTATAGACATCTGCAAACATATCTTATAATGGAATTTGCAGAACTACTTTTCTAAATTTTAAGATCTTTTTAGAAAGGATTTCTGTAAGCTTTCACAGTGTTATGATTTTCTCTTAGAATCTGTCATTTCAGTGCCTTTAGCGCTTTAATTTTATAATGGCCATGTAAATAACAAAATATGTGAGTCTTCCAAGGAATTTATCTATCTACACATTTCTCCTGAAATGTTAAGAATCCGTTTATCCTGCAATCCGTGAAGCTTTGATGGTTAAACCATTTATAGAAAAGGAACAGACATTCACAAAGCATAAGGAACGAAAAAAGAACACGAGCTTTTCAGCTTTTTTCGACATTGCTTTGTATTGGTTTCTACCGTAAGGTGTTATGTTGCATGTCTGAAGTACCAGTTTTATTTTTTGGTTTCGAACTGACAACGATATACTGGTACTTATGTGCTCATGAAGGACTTTCTGTCCTAGTAAACAGTACATATTCGAATGCTCCTGACAGAGGTATCGCACTGTTCATATATTACAAGAAAACACCCCACGCACCCAGTTTGCTTGCTTTAAATCACAAAACTAACACGGGATTACATGGACCAAAAAAACAAAACAGTAGTAACTTCCCAAACCACGGACATGGTACTACCCTACCAGTGCTCTTCTGCGTGTACAAGAGTTCTTCAGTAGGGCTACCATGCACTACAAGCATTGTATAAGAGCCGAGTAGAACCATTATATACCACGGACATCATATACCCAATCCATCACGAAAACACGCCTTTATAGTTTTGACCCCCTTGAACCCCACTTTTATATTATTAGTAAAACTAGGATTTCAGGGGGTATACCTTATTTTTCTCATTTCTGCTCCAAAATATAGATTGTGGGTACTCGTTAGAACCGCCTCAATGAGGCGGTTCTAACGAGTGCCCACAATCTATATTTGAAGCAGAAACAAGAAAAATATCACAATTTTTTATTATAAAATTCTTATTTTTTCGGCGATAAAGGTGGCAATGTATTTGTATAGGCGTTTTTTCGTAATAAGTGCTCTTTTACCAGTGCTGGGGGTCCTCATTTGTATCCCTGGATATATCCTTACCATTGTTCTGTACCAAAGTTCTTCAATTGTACTATCATGCCAGGGGTGCGCTAGTACTAGATATATAGATATACAGTTAGTCAGACAGATAGATAGATAGACAGGCAGACGGACACACAGACAGTTACTTTTCCGGAACCGATACGGCGGGCCTCATCAAGATGCCGCTAGGGGAGCTCCTTTTCCGACTACCCAAAGTCCTTAAGAAGAAAAGCTCTTCAGTGCTAAAGTCCACCCGACTATCACTAACTTGTCGAAATAACTGTTTGGGGGCGATAGCCCCACAGTATTCAAAAGAGTGATTTTGGCATTACTTTTGGCATCATTGCCTACGACATAATCACCACCAAGAGACACCGTGAGAAAATATAGCCCCATATTCGAAACAGTTTCAATAGTTCCTCATAAAAGGAAACAGCCAATGGAAATAAATATTATAACTTGAATGTTTTATGAATGTATCCAAAACGTTTACCGTGACAGGGATTCGCTGAGAGATTATCCGTGTAAAAACGTGAATGAAATTAATGTAGACTAATACGCCATTCAGCGTCTTTTTATAAATCAGTACAATTAGCCTAGTTTACAGCTCATTTCGTACCGGAAATCTCAAAACTGGCAAACAGTGCAGTCCCAGATCAGATACCACAGAACGTGGAGTCTCAATGGGGCAAACACTGCATGTTTGCGAAAGTTTCAGCCATTTTCCAGATAAATTTGAAGAAGCCACAAGCAGACATGCGTAAATTCTGAAATGGACTCGTTCCATACTGATATAAGGTTGATGATTCAATTCAGTACATAATGTGTTAAAAGTACGCAGCGTGGGTCGATTATGTAATTCCCATACAAGACAACTGGAATCTCCCAGTTAATAAGTTTGGAGTGGTCCATGTCCAACTGTAGGGGAGCCAGGTTTGTCGGTTGGTGCCTGATGCTCTGTCTCTGGTCGGGCTCATCGGAGTCTAACTGTTGGTTTTCTTTTGCTCCAGCATTTCAGGGGTTTCTTGCTGTCGAGTCCTCACCGTTGTCTCACCTCTGTGGTTCTTTGATTTTTGTGTTCACGGAGATGTTGCACTGATGAGTTAGGAGGCCTTCATGCGGACTGAACAAATTATTTGTCTAAATCGCGACGGAAGTAAGGGCGAGGATTGTGGCCACGTAAAATCGATTTAAGCCCCCCAGTGGAAATCTTCCACTGACCGTTCCAAGGCGACTCTTCTGTGGCGATTTATTTATGTTGTTGTTTGTTACTTACTGTGTGTATCACTTGTGTCTTTTGGTTTTGGATGGCCATATGGCCATTTTGTGGGAAAGTAACTGTCCTTATGGCCTTCCTTTGTTTAGGTTTCCCTTATGGTCTGGTCGCTTAATGTTTGTATTTCTTTCCCTTTGGTGTCTTTTATGGGTGGAGTAAGTTAATTGTATCAATTCCTGATCTTTGTTTTACTTCTACTTTGTATTCTTAGCAGTACATTTTGCAAAAATGTCTACTTTCAGCAAACAGTTTAGACAAAAGATAAGACGCCACGTGCTACGGCGTGTGATCTTGGTCTGCAATGTCTGCAACTATCCCCACAAAAGACTGCTAGGCATATGAGGATTAATGGGGAATAGAGTTATTTGTTTTCAGAGACCTAGCGCCCTAGGTATGTGAACGCCCTCGGTAGCTCAGTCGGATGCGCGACTGACTAATGATCAGGAGGACGCGGGTTCATAACTACCGGGGGCCGCCAACATTCTTTTCTGGACATTGATCATGAAATCTTTTCCACTGTGATTATCTCCATGATGCTGATTCAGGAAGGGCAGGTGGCAGTTTCTGGTGAAATAAGGTGTACTGGTTTCCCGCTTACGTATAAGCCTGCCCAGGAAAAGTGTATCTAGGTAAACTGACCAGCTCAAAATTGACCTAAAAAGTGTTGACTTGGTCGTTTAAACTCCTATATAAAATCCCGCTTAAATACTTGCTAGTAACGATTAAGAAACATATATTTTTTTAAAAATTGAAAATGATTAAAAGCAACAAGAACAACAGTGAAAAAAATCGGTGAACAAACAGGTGTAGTAAATGCCTTCTGTAAAGGTTTATGCTCTGGTAAAATGAAATTCACAAAAGGAAATAAAACATCGAGTGTTCATATTTTCTAGACCAGATTAGCTAGCTTTGACAAAGTAGGCCTTATAAGTCACTTTCAAATATTTACATTTCCAGTGTAAAGTCTAATGTAAACCTATAGAAAACAATTGCGTTCAAACGTCAATGAACGCATCGAATCACATGATTTTAAGTGACGTTAAATGACGTCATTATAAACCATTGTTCTCTACGGCCGTTGATGACGTCAACGCTGCTCCGCTCTTTGTAGAAAAACAACGTGTAAATGTTTTTCAGCTTTAAAAGTTTGCCCTTCAAGCATTTTTTCGCCCATTGATGAGAGGCAAATAATGTAAATATAAAAATAAACTTAATTGTTCTGCTTTTCATGAAAGAATGAACGACAGTTGGTCGCTAGCAAAGTTTACATGAACCCCTTCGGGGTTCATTTTCTTTGCACGCGACCCACTGCGTTCATACTTCCATGAACTGCAGAAAAATAAATTACATTTCTTAAATATATTCAAGCCACATTTGAACACTTAAAGAGATCATCCATAGTTTTCCATGAATAATATTTGCAGGATTCCGAAGAAGCTGTCTGTATATCTTTTAGGGACCAGACAAATGTTAATGAAATGCAATAAACATGCATGATCGTCATTCTTGCATTTCCTACGACAAATTGTGACGAAAACGCCCCACAACTCTCTATCGAATTTTCAGATGCGACCGTTTAACTAAAAGGGCATGGCTGCTTTTTCAAAACGTTATTGTAACGATAATGTCTGTTCTGCGATACTTAAAAATACTACATTCACTGGGACAATGTTACATCACTCTATCGTGTTACGTAAATGAAGCATTTTGGATATCCAAATATCAAAACACGTGTTCAAACAGAATTTCAACATGGGTTTTGTTGCTTTAACACGACTTCTGTCCCGGAATAGTTTCAAACACTTGTGTTCGTTGGATTTTATTCAAAAATATTCTTCATGGGCCTGATTTAAAATATCAACCAGATGCTAAATTTGCCTAAGCGTATCCATTGATCACAAGCTATCGCCCCATCAGCACTCTCAATGTTGCGGTCAGAGTGTTGCGTGAGCTGGTTGTCTTAGAATCATAGGTTTGGCTAGCAAACAGTGTAGACCCAGACCAGACGCCAGATGATTTTTTAAGTATTTGTTTCTATTTTTTGCTTTTTGGTTTCCAATAAAAAATGAGCAGTAGGCCTAAAATCATATGGCAGATAGTAGATTGCTTAAGGAACATTTCTTTGAAAGTTTTGTCTCAACCTAATAGGGCACATGGTTTCTCAGGAGATGTTTTTTTTAGTATTTTAGGTATTTTGGTTTGCATGGCAACAAATAAAGTCAAAGCGCCAAAGGCACTGAAATGACAGATTCTAGGAGAAAATCAAAACACTGCTGTGAAAACCTACAAAAAACCTTTCTAAAAAGATCTTAAAATTTAGAAAAGTAGCTCTGTAAATTCCATTATATGATATGTTTACAGATGGCTATACATCGGTGGTATTATGAAATGCCATTCGATGTTTCAAATGATTGAAAGAAACTATTAACGTTTTCAAAACCAAACATTAAAATTCAAGTTTTAGCAATGCTTCTGTCTATAAGTAACAGTTTTTGTCTGGTCTGTTGTGGATACCTCTCCAGAAAGATACTCTATGGGAAAGAGATCGGAGGAGAATGGCTGGCTAGTCCAGTACATGAATTCCATTGGCTTGAAGAAATGCTTGAGTAAGAACAGCGCTATGAACCCGCGCGTAATCCTGCTGGATAAGATATCCCGGATTCTGAGCGTAAACAAATAAATGGAAAGCACTTGATTGATGTAACGTGTCGATGTTCAGTTCACGTCTCTGCTATGATCTTGGATGTTCTTAATGATACTAAGCTGCGTTCGCTAACTGCATTCAACACCACGCCACACAATTAGGCTTGTTCCACCCGATATGTCACGCTCTATTACGCACGAGTCACTTCGGCATACCTTACACCTATACGTCGAAACACCCGGAAACGATAATCGGCGCTTAAGTGCGATTTACCACTGAAACGCATATCACGTCAGTCGCTTAGACGCCAACTTACGTATTTCATGCACCACCGTAAGTGTTCCGTACTGTGTCGATGCGTTAACTTTGGTCACGACAGGGACGTCTAGCTCTCAACCGTGCATCGCATAAGGGCGACGAGCAGTGTCAGTGCTTATTAGTCGGTAGTTGAGATCCCTTGTTTATCTATAGGTACAGTGTAGCAGCTGCCGGCGGAAATCTGTTTCGCACATGCGTCTGACGGATGAATCGATCTTGACCTACTGACGTCGGCCTTCCGCTACGTCGACGTCCACTAGCGTCTTCTGTATATAGTAAGGTGTCGCTCCAATAGACGATAGATCACACACATGTGGTACCCAAAATCAGAGTCAACGTCATCCGCTTTCGGACCAAGGGGCACGCTTACGATCCTTTAATGAAAAATGTTGCAATACGCTCTCACTTAATGCTTTTTGAGTACAAATTTCAGTTTCTTCTTTTCTAGGCACGACCTTACATTACACATCAAAAGTTTGATCCTGAACATGTTGTTTCTATCCGTCCTGGTGTTAAGGTGGTGCACAGGATCGACGTGGCCGGACTGGTAACCAGACGTCACGATTGATTGATTTAACCTTTTTAGCTTAAGGGCATGATGCCTAAGCGTGTTGTAATCATGCAATTGTTTGGTTTCAGAATCAAAGCACTGAGAATGTTGGTGGGTGTAGGCTGGGGTAATAGTCCTGGCCTAAGATT
Organism: Lucinisca nassula; assembly: GCA_963580285.1. Lineage (NCBI taxonomy): Eukaryota > Metazoa > Mollusca > Bivalvia > Lucinida > Lucinidae > Lucinisca > Lucinisca nassula. The sequence goes on along the minus strand of OY757023.1, from coordinate 40,366,074 downwards.
CAAACTGTTTCATTTAACTCTGAAATTCCAAACAAATAGTGAAGATTTTGATAAGAAACCGCGTTCTGCATCGTCCGATTTAGGTCTAGCTCACCCTATGATTCCAGGATAACCATCTTCAGTCTTTTGGAATACCCTGATCTCACTGAGGCTATTTTCTACAAGAAAAACAGGTTATTCTGTCAGTGATAGTTTCGTAGACGTTCGCACTGAAACGCTTTTCTTATTAGTAACTTCGGGTCGAATGCCACTCAATCAACCCAAACATAGCCGCGTCGTTTGTCAATGTTGGGTACATGTAAGTGTTATCTGTAAAATCTGCACTTGAATCAAATGTTGGATCCGGCAAACAATGTAGACTCAGATCAAACGCCACAGAACACGGTGCTGATCTTGTTCTACACTTTTTTGCATAAGTTACTTACATCTTAAGTTTAAACGAATCAGTCCAAGTCCCCGTTCATGACCAGCCTGCATTCAGAGACAATCGGCATGAGTGGTTTTAGTGCTTTGATTTATGCAGACACCGCATTGATCGTGGTATACAGTCTTTGCAAAACCCGTCGCATGATGCAGCTGAATCATATGAACTGCTGTGTGTAAGATAAAATCGTCACTTCGTCTGCTTCAAAAGTTTGTATTGCGCGTATAGGATAAATAATACGCTTGTACACTTTTGATTACTGCGCCAGATAGGCCTACAGTTTGTGCGGACTTATATTTCTATGGCGGTCAAAGCCGGAAGAAAGCAGTATTATAGTATTATATTTTTTATTTACAAAATTTTCAAAGGGACATAGCTAACAAATGAATGAAAAAAAAGATGTTAAATTTATCAAAAGGTCATCTACTTATCATCCTCTATCAATGAGCAAAGTTTCAAGACATCAGCTCAAGCGGTTTTCGAAATGTCTTGCTCACAAGCCTAAATACTCAATATTTCAACGAGCCATTACTCAATAAATAAAATAGTATTTTTTTTCAAAAGATAATCAGTTAACTTCTCATCATCCTCCACCCGCATACTAAAATAGAAGTGAAGGCAATGATCTGGAATCGATACAAATAACACACAGCTCCCATCAGAGACACCAAGGGAAAGAAAAGAAACACAAACATGAAACAACTAGACCCTAATGGAAACATCACTAGCGGAAAGCAAAAAGGACAGTCTCTATCCCACAAAATGGCCAACTGGCTATCGAAAACAAAATAATAAAAGCGAAACACACACTCAAAGACAAACCATAACAAAATAAGCCACGGCAGAAGAACCGCCTTAGAACGGTCAGTGGAACGAATTCAACTGGGGTTGGGGTTGGGGCTTAAATCGATTTTTTTTGTGGCCAAAATCCTCGCCCTTACTTCCTTCGCGATTTACAGAAATAATTTGTTCAGTCTGCATGAAGGCTTCCTTACTCATCAGTGAAACATCTCCGTGAAGACAACAATCAATCAACCACAGAGATGAAACAACGGTGACAGCAAAAACTCACTGAAATGCTGGAACAAAAGAAAACCAAGTTAGAATCCGATGGGCCCAGCCAGAGACAGAGCATCAGGCACCAACCAACATTACAAATAATTAGATTCTCTCTCATTCTAAGTAAGCCTTTACGCTGAAACCGTCATAGAATCTTGCGCCTGACGCACCAGCGTGCACTTAAAGAGGGAAACAAAGTTGTCAACCGGGATTTGGTTTACTACCATGTATGCAGTCTATCGTATAATGTTTATTTTGTACCCAATATTTTTATATCGAAGAATGGTTTTACGAAATTTGGTACTGAATTCAGTGCAAGTATATATTTTTCTGAACTTATATACTAATTCACCATAAAAATCGGGTTCCGATAGACCTTATTGCAGAAGAAATTTGTTTGTTTCTTTGATTTGAGGTTTAACGTCCGCGTCAACACTGTAAAAGTCATTTAGGAGACGTTGCTTCCAGTTTTGTGGGACTTTTACCCGACATTAAGATGAAATGACATTTCATGCCCTGCCGCCCAATGAAACCGAGTTTATAGGCATGGGCGGTCCGACTCGCACCGCTTTGCCTGGGCAGGCTTAGATCCTCTAAATGGTTTACCAGTACGCATGTGCGGGTCGGTTTCAGCTCTGCGTGGAGGCATAATGTAGCCCATCTATTTCTTCAAGCCCCGATGGTTGGGGACCGGGGCAGAAGAAATTTAAGTCCTACATTGAATTTTGAAATTACATCGGAATGACGGCTATACAAATTTGAAGAGGCTTTGCGTAGTTTTGATACCGATAACCCCGGTTAAGAAGTGTAGCAGTTAACAATTTAATACGAGTGTTGAAGTCAGTTATATGAATACACACTCTGACAAATCGAATAAATTGCGAAATATAAACGCCATAGGATGCCGCATGAGTAACATCACCATCCAAGAAAGGACAAATATACAATCTCAAAATCAAAATCATCGAGTTTATCATAAATTTTGCAAGAAACAAATCTATCTACAATAGATAGGTGTAAATCCAAAAACGGGGCCTCGGAGTTAAAAGAATTTGCTTCATTTAACTGGAGTGCTGGGGTGTAAATTTGACTGATCAAACCATCGAAATAGGTATTGTCAATATTTAATAAACCATCCAAACATCTAAAGGCTTCAATTATTTCAGAGTGGTTTTCAACGGAAAGGTACACCATGGAGTCTCTTTCATAACAAAACAAGTAAAATCATACACAAGGGGTACGCAATTTGTACCCATCGGAATACCCACAACTTGTCTGAATAACTTAGTACCAAATCTTATGTAAATATTGTCAAGAACAAAGGTGAGCGCTTCACACACTTACTGACATGACCATAAAGTATAATTTTTATGCTCTTCAGAAGTAAAAAAAGCATTTCTTACATTACATGCAAGATAGAGGGAGTCTTCCCTATGAAATGTCCATTAAGTTAAATCATTAAGTTTTTCTTTTATAATATTACATGTGGGTTACATGTTACATGTGGGTTTACGGCGTCCCGCATGCTGTCAAGACGAGGGAGGGCGATCTCTGACAGGTGAACGGGTAACGGTGGGGTAAGGCACAAGAAAGCTGTTATATACAAGACATAAATTATTAACAATAACTATACACACACAATATAGTTCGATCAAATTGACATGAGACTGGTGAACTATATTACCATAATTTCACACCCGACTGAATGCATGTATTTATCTTCGTCGTTTTTCCGAAGATGACGATATTGTTATACAATACATAGAGGTTGGTAAATGGGTCGCTATTCACGGAATGCCGTAAATGCACGAGACGTTTACGAAAGCCGACGTATTAGGCGATAGCAGTGACTAATTTATTCCTTGCATAAAAGTCAGTCTCATGTCACACTGTTCGAACTATACCAACACTGAACACTACATTTATTTGCTTCTGTAACATTTCACGACGCACGCCCCGGACGCAAAACTAAGGTTTGTGCTCGGGACGGCGAAGTAAAAATTATATAGAAACAAATAACACAAAGTAAACGGGAAAAATTAGCCGGCTTAATATAAGTCAACTTCGGGTGGACTATGTCAGTGTGCTGGTGCACCTTTATTCCGCTTGAGGAAATAATTGAGGAACTATCAATGTCAATTCAAATTGAGGAACTTATCAAAAATTTTTCCTCTTTATCAGGAATCATAACATGATTTCAATAGCTTGATCCGTGAGAAGTACATCACAGTCCAGTTAATGCAATTTTCCCAGGAATTGTGGTCTGGACGGAATCGAAGCTTGCCTGCCTTTGCTAGGCTCTAGACCTATTGCCCGTCGTTCGTTATATACCTGCGCATTTAGACCAGGGAGCAGCAGGTCCCTCCACTTCGTCAACCTCCAGCATAAAATGCCGGCAAAGCTTCGGCGTTTGGCTCGGCACCATGTTGTGGACCTTCGTTTACTTCTGATCTGCTGCTGACATTACGATAATGTTTCAGGGTATTTATATCTATCGGTCAAATCATGCATACCCGTGCTAGCTCGATAAAATTGTGAGAAGTATAGATACTGGCCACAATTAAAGCTATGAAGCAGATGTCAGCAGGAAATTGAACTGCGTTACAATTGCATTTCCTTTGGAGAAAAATGATGACACTTCTCTACAGATCAATGGTATAACTCTCGTCAGTACGAATATCCACAAGAGTACGATTGGCATGAAAAATAAATATGACACTGTTTGGCGCTTGGTGACTTTTTAGGCAAACTACATGAAAATCAGAAATAAAGCGGCCAACTGTATGGCGAATGATATATGCACGATCGGTGCGTGGCGCTGCATATTTTGCCTGCCGTATTTCATCTAAAATACTTTAGTCACGCTGCTTAGCCATATACCTACTAAAATAATTTAGACGAGCATAAGCACCAGATAGGGTTTCTATTCCATCTCGTTACAAAGGTTTCCCCTTTTGGAGGAAAAACAATCAGAAATGTTTTTCTTTATGCACAGAGATGGAATAAGATGAAAAGTACAAGTAAAACAAAGATCAGGAAACGATACATTTAACTTACTCCACCCATCAAAGACATCAAAGGGAAAGAAACACAAACATGAAGCGACCAGACCATAATGGAAACCTAAACAAAGGAAGGCCATAAGGGCAGTTACTTTCCCACAAAATGGCCAAATAGCCATCCAAAACAAAAAGACACAAGTGATACTCACAGTAAGTAATGAACAACAACATAATTAAACCGCAACAGAAAGAACCGCCTTTGAACGGTTAGTGGAAAGAATTCCACTTGGGGACTTAAATCGATTTTACATGGCCATAATCCTCGCCCTTACCTCTGTCGCGGTATTCATTAATTTTGTTTAGTCCGCATGAAGGCTTCCTAACTCATCAGTGTAGCATCTCCGAGAACATACAAATAAAAAAAAAACTACAGAGATGAAACGAGGTTGAGGGCTCGACAGCATACAACAACAGATTTGCTGGAGCAAAAGAAAACCAACAGTTGGGCTCCGAGGGGCCCAACCAAAGACGGAGCATCAGACGCCAACCAACATAAAGAATACTAAAATAAAATAAAATTCCATTTATGAATATCTGAATAAAGACAACTATATTTATCTAGTTATACTGCAGCACCCCCTCGCGGGGATTATGTGCAGCTATGTACACAACAATCGTGCGAAAATTCTCTGCTAAGGTACTCTGTCCCCAAATTTTCTTGGCCCCGAATTGCAATAATCCGAAATCTATACGGTTGTAGCTTCATTGGCCAACGCATAATTCGAGGATTGAGAACTTTTGCTGTTTGCATATAAGACAAAGGCTTGTGGTCCGTCTCTACTCTGTAAAAATACTTGCGAAATTTCTCAATACCCCAGATAATAGCCAAGCATTCTTTTTCTATCACAGAATAGTTTCTTTCACGAGACTGAAGTTTCTTGCTAGCATAAGCAATGGGAAGACGTCCCTCCCCTTCAAATTCTTGGAGCAAAACCGCTCCTTTACCAACATCAGAAGCGTCCGTCCGGAGCATGAACGGATTCCCATCATGAAAGATAGGAAGGCGAAGAATAGGAATAGACGTGAGTCTATTCTTCAGGGTCTGGAAAGCCTTTTCATGATGGTCCTGCCAATCTGTGATCTTGTTTGGTCATTTTTTAGGTAAATATGTCAAAGGGGAAGCTTTTGATAATAATTCTGACTGAAACGGCGGTAGAAACCAGATAACCAAAGAAATGACTGCATTTGACTTTTAGTGGAAGGTCGAGAAGCATCCATTATAGAATGTTTCTTGTCCTCTTGCGGTCTTACTGACTGAGCATCTACACTATGACCAAGGCACTCGATACTGCTATACCCAATCATACACTTTGAAGGTTTTGCCGTCAACTTGGCAGTTCTAAGTCTATCCAAAACTTCACGTAATGACGTTTAGTGGTCTTTCAAGTTTCGGTAAAGATCCACATATCATCGACAAAGCTATCGACGTTAGAAAGATCGGACAGAATCATTCTCATCAACCTACAAAATTTTGCTCCAGAGTTTACCAAACCGAAGGGCATAGTTTCGAATTGATACACGCCTTTAGGGGTTTCAAACGCTGTAAGTGGGTTCGCCTTAGACGTTATTTTCACGTGCCAATAACCTTTGAATAAATCTAATTTGCTGAAGTATTTTTGCCCCGACATTCTATTAATAACCTCCTCCATATTTGGAATCGGTTCTGCATCGAACTCCGTCACTTTATTCAGTATTCGGAAGTCAATGCAGAACCGCACCGTCTTTTTTAGGGACAAGTACCACAGGGGATGAATATGGAGATATTGATCGTTCAAAAACTCCTAAATCTAACATGTCTTGAAATTCTTTTTCATTACATCCCGCACTTTATATGGTTTGGCATATCCTTTTGACCTCACTGTTCCGACCGTAGCAACTTTATGTCATGTTGTATTTGGTCAGTTCGTCCTGGTACGCTAAACAGTACGTCTGGGTATTATTTTATTAACTTGTCTATCTCTTTTCGCTGTTCCTGCGTTAACGTTTCCGAAATATAGGCGTCCTTAAACATCTCTGGTTGCTTTTCCGTAGGAAAAGCTCAATCTTCCAATGAGAACTCGTCAACGTCATCATTTTCAGCTGACGGGACGGACTCTGCAGGAAGCAAACAATGTGACGTCACATTCTGACGCTCCACGTATTCCTTCAGAATGTTAGCGTGACATGTGTTAACATTACCATAGGCGTCAATCATATAATTCATTTGGTTAACTACCTCAACAACGTCATAGGTACCTTTCCATTAAAGAAATAATTTATTACTGTCTGTCGGTAGTAACATGAGTACTTTATCTCCGACGTCAAATTTACGCACCTTTGTCTTAATTAGCTTTCTGCTTACTCTGTACCTTCTCTAAATTATCACGCGCTAATTTGCATGTCTGCTCTAACCGTTCCCTGAGCTCAATAACGTACTTATACGTCCAAAGAACTTGCTCATCGCGTACCTCATCAGCCCATAATTATCTTAATATTGCCCTTGGTCCCCTGACGTTACGTCCGTATAACAACTCAAAAGGGGAAAATCCTAATGACTCTTGTGGGAGTTCCCTAATCACAAATAACAAAGCTGGCAGATAATTATCCCAATCTTTTGGACGTTCAGCACACATGCGACGTAACATCTGCTTTATCGTAGCGTGGAACCGCTCAATCAAGCGTTGCACGTTGGATGCCTTGGACTTCAGCTGACTTCTTTCATTACCTCAGCAGTGAACTGTGATCCACACTCAGTCAACATTTCGTCAGGGATGCCAACCCTGCTAAACGTTTCAACAAGCGCTTCCGCGACACGTTCCGTCTCTATACTCGGTAAAGCTATTGCTTTTGGCTACCTCGTCGCAAAGTTTATCATTGTTAAAATATACCGAGATTTCCTATCAGATCGAGGCTCAGTGGGACCAACTATATCCACTGCCACCCTCTAAAATGGCGTTTTTCCTAGAGGTACTTTAGTGACCCGACCTTTCTGAATGGTTCTCTGACAAAGTTCACAAGATTTACAGAATCTAACAACATCCCCGCAAATACCGGGCCAGTAAAACTCAGTTACAACTCTAGCCAATGTCTTCCTAATGCCAATATGCCGCGACATAAGCGTTTCATGAGCCAGTTTCAAAACCTTTCCTCGGAAACTTTTTTATTTTGGATTGCCATATGGCCATTTTGTAGGACAGTAACTGTCCTTATGACCTTCCTTTGTTTAGGTTTCCAACATGGTCTGGTCGCTTCATGTTTGTGTTTCTTTCCCTTGGTGTCTTTGATGGGTGAAGTAAGTTAATTGTATCGATTCCTGATCTTTGTTTTACTTCTTTCTACTTCACTGCTGAGGCCTATTTGGCGGAAACTAGCTAGTCTGGCCCAGAAAATATGACCACTTCATATTTTCCGGTTCTGTGGTATATTCTTTGCTTCCAAAGGATAACCCTTTTATAGAACATATTTGTTGCCCTTGGAGAATTCCCTATATGTCAACTTTTTTTCTCAATAAAGTAGTTTAGGTCGTATTACCAAAGCGTTAATCAAAAATCATTAATCCATAGACAAATTGCAAATTCAACCTCAGCTTGCTTAAAAGTCTCCTTGTCATCGTTAATGGTCTGATCGGGAACCTTAAGTTTTCTGTAAAGCTTCCCATCCTGCCTAGTCTGAGACCTAGTTACAGCCGCGGCTGAGAAATGAGACATATTAGGAAGTTTTGATCCATCAATGTTACCGATAACCAAATCGTACAACGTATCATCCATACACAAAGCTTCAGTTGTACCAGTGAAAAAAAGGACAATGTAAGTCATTGCCAGATGGTACCTTTGTGTAGATTAATCAATCAACGTAACATCTGACCCTTTCCCTATTAACTGATCATCTGAAACCAAGCTTCTCCGAACGACACAACCTGCACACCCAATATCTCTTAATATTATTAACCGATCCTTGTGACGTCGGTAACCTTGCCTTTAAGAAGTAACAAACACCTTCCCTAGTTCCTTATTACACTCCTCCCCATCCGAAATCAAAGGACCACCAACCTTATCTTTGAAGATTCTTCCAATCTCATCACCTTTCCTTAGGCTAGTTACTTCCTAGTTTGACAAAAACTAACCTGGTGTGCGGCGCCATATGGTGTGCCATTAATCTTACAGCGTCCGGGAAAAGACCCTCTAAAATTACTATGACCACGTGTATAACAACGGCCTAGACTCTGCGTATTCTCATTCTTAACCTTAGTACATTGGGCCTCTATGCGCGTGGTAAAACTTTCTTTAAATAAGGGTTATCTCCACCTCCAGTAGCTCCTACTTAATTGCACTATATAATTGTTTTCTGTCGGGGTTCTTAAAACATTTAATTGTTAAATGTCCCTTACCGCATATGCTACACGTAATAACCGGTTTACCACTCGTTTTGTTTGAAGTCAACTTTGTCCTGTTTACCCTGCGCTGCGCCTCTATTTTCGCTTGCCCCTTATTAATGCAACTTAATACGCCTCCGCGCGCTTCTGCAAATAGCCATTTCATCTGAATTTCCAAACTGTTTTGGCTTCAGATGTACATACAGTTCTCTATTACATTACTCCAGGAACAGATCCCTTGCCATGAAATCACAGACAGCCGGACAAGATTTTTCTATCTTTGCCATATAAGCCATTTCTCAAAATAACTTCTCAATCTACTACTGAACTGTATGAAGGTTTCTAATTTCTCGGGCCTACATTCTTCCTAATTCCGCGCTCTGTCAAATCATAATTCTTCTATAGAGCACCCTTTAACTTATCATAATCCACCGCATCATCATTTGATAACCTGTCATATACATCAATCACTCGTCCTTTTAGTAATGCACTTAAATACGCTGCCCAAACACTCTTTTCCCATTTGTTAGCCGTAGCATATTTCTCAAAATAGAAGTGAAGGCAATGATCAGGAATCGATACAATTACCCCCCAGCTCCCATCACAGCCACTAAAGGGAAAGAAACACAAACATGAACCAACAGACCCCTATGGAAACATCAAAAGCGGAAAGCCAAAAGGACAGTTACTTCTACACAAAATGGCCAGTCGGCTATCCAAAACAAAACAACACAAGCGCTACAAACATTCAAAGACAAACCACAACAAAAACAAACCGCGACAGAAAAACCAACCTAGATAAGTAACTATCCATCTTATCTCTACCCTCTTCAAAATAAGGTAACTTAGGATCCCTGGCGTGCGCCACCTTTTCAGTCTTTTGCCTTTCAAATTCTAGCTCGTGTTTTGCTCTCTGCATTTCTAACCGATTCTTCAATTCTTAATGTTGCATCCCAAACCCATGCCTTATCTGTTCTAAAAAGTCTCCCAGCCCTACAACATAGTGTAGTTTATATTTTCTTGTCCTTTTGGGATCATTGATTCCATTATGGAATGTTGAAAATATCTGAGGGTCACTGATGAGGCCTAACTGGCCGAAACTAGGTAGTCTGGCCCAGAAAACATGTACTCTCCATATTTTCCAGTTCTGTGGTGTATTCCTCGCTTCCAAAGGATAACCCTTTCTAGAACATATTCACTAATCCCTTTTGCCTCCCATTCGCTTTCAATGCGTGTCATTTCAAGCTCCTTATTAACCTTCAACCTAACTAGTTCATGTGCCCTTTCCTTTTCTTTTTCTTCTGGCCTTAACCTTTGTAACCCCTTTGTTCGTACCTTTCTGTCCCCTCACTATCTTGCTGCTGCTTAATAAAATCTTGCAAATCTTTCCCCTAATAACCTAACCCCTTTCCCATTTGCATTAGATAACGTAAATATCACATTACTAAAAAAGAGGCAATGATCAGGAATCCATACAAATAAAAATAAAAAATGAGTTCCTTTAAGATCATTGAAAACATTCATAAGAAAGAAGATGGGTCATACTACGTAGTTTCGGCTAATAAAGCCTCATCAGTGACCCTGTAATGATCCGGCAAAGAAAGCCGGAGAAAACATACTGCAATTTTGCGAATTTCGATTAGGCAGTCGATTCAAAGACTGATATAAATCAAAACTGGGTCCAAATAATTAAACACCTGTTTAGAATATGAGTCTAAACCAATAATTAATTTCTGATTTCTCAGAATATTCACGCTGATCTCAAAGGACCAAAAGTAAAATATAAACTGCACTATGGTTGATGTACGGGGAGCTGTTTAACGGCCGCCACACGGCACAACACCAGCTGCAGTGAAGGCAAATAAAAATAAAAAATGAGTTCCTTTAAGAGCAATGAAAACATTCATAAGAAAGAAGATGGGTCATACTACGTAGTTTCGGCTAATAAAAAGTAGAAGTAAAACAAAGATCAGGAATTGATACAATTAACTTACTCCATCCATAAAAGACACCAAAGGGAAAGAAATACAAACATTAAGCGACCAGACCATAATGGAAACCTAAACAAAGGAAGGCCATATGGACAGTTACTTTCCCACAAAATGGCCATATGGCCATCCAAAATTAAAAGACACAAGTGATACACACAGTAAGTAACAAACAACAACATAAATAAATCGCCACAGAAGAGCCGCCTTGGAACGGTCAGTGGAAGATTTCCACTGGGGGGCTTAAATCGATTTTACGTGGCCACAATCCTCGCCCTTACTTCCGTCGCGATTTAGACAAATAATTTGTTCAGTCTGCATGAAGGCCTCCTAACTCATCAGTGCAACATCTCCGTGAACACAGAAATCAAAGAACCACAGAGGTGAGACAACGGTGAGGACTCGACAGCAAGAAACCACTGAAATGCTGGAGCAAAAGAAAACCAACAGTTAGACTCCGATGAGCCCATGTTAACTACAGAGAAGCGTCTACCGTTTACAGATGAAGTAACGGTAGACGCAGTGCTTAAATGCGAACAACATCTGCACCTCTTGGCATTGCACTTAGAAATACTAGGATACATTCCACTTCTTTTCCACGGATTAGTATATTTTCGAAGGATGGGTGATTTGAGAGGAGATAGTCTTATACGAAGACTACTCCCAAAAACATTGGTATTGCCTGCTTCTTTGAGATTAATTGAAGTTACAGAAGACAAATTTAAGGGTCTAACCAATACCGAAGGCAACATAGTATTAAAGTTCTTAATAGAATGGGGAATCCTCATCAGTGACCCTGTAATGATCCGGCAAAGAAAGCCGGAGGAAACATACTGCAATTTTTCGAATTTCGAATAGGCAGTCGATTCAAAACTGATATAAATCAAAATGGGGTCCAAATAATTAAACACCTGTTTAGAATATGAGTCTAAACCAAAAATTTATTTCTGATTTCTCCGAATATTCACGCTGATCTCAAAGGACCAAAAGTAAAATATAAACTGCACTATGGTTGATGTACGGGGAGACGTTTTACGGCCGCCACACGGCACAACACCAGCTGCAGTGAAGGCAAATAAAAATTAAAAATGAGTTCCTTTAAGAGCAATAAAAACATTTATAAGAAAGAAGATGGGTCATATTACGTAGTTTCGGCTAATAAATCCTCATCAGTGACCCTGTAATGATCCGGCAAAGAAAGCCGGAGGAAACATACTGCAATTTTGCGACTTTCGAATAGGCAGTCGATTCAAAGACTGATATAAATCAAAACTGGGTCCAAATAATTAAACACCTGTTTAGAATATGAGTCTAAACCAATAATTTATTTTTTGATTTCTCAGAATATTCACGCTGATCTCAAAGGATCAAAAGTAAAATATAAACTGCACTATGGTTGCAAAGTCTGCAATCTAGTTTCATCACATTACAAAATCGAAGTGGAGGCAATGAGCAGGAATCAATACAATTAACCCACACCTCCCACCAGAGACAACAAATGGAGAGAAACACAAACATGAAACAACAGACCCTAATGAAAACACCAAGAGCGGAAAGCCAAAAGGGCAGTTTCTTTCCCACAAAATGGCCAATAGGCTATCCAAAATAAAATAATATAAGCGACACAAACACCCAAAGATAAACAATAACAAAAATAAACCGCGACAGAAGAACCGCCTTAGAACGGTCAATGGAAACGAGTTCCAATGTCCACATCCTTCTGGCATGAATAAAATAATTCTATGCACAGAATGGCGCCTAAATAACACCAACACTCATTTTTATGGCTATTTTCGCACCAACACCCACTATGTAAAGCAAATAATGACATTTTTAGGACATTTTGAAGACACCACTGCCAAGAAGTCGTTTATAAATGCCTAAATGCCATGATAAATAGCTGAATATATCTGTTCACATGCTTTTGACATGAATACAATAAATTAAAACATATAACGGATGAGAAAACTTATCAGGATATTGCAGTGGATATTGCAGTGGATATTGCAAGATATTGTCTCTCCGAAGCAGCTTCGGAGAGAAAATTTTAAGTTTTGCTTTGGTTTGAGACATAGTCCTGTTGCCATGCAACCTTACTCTTATATTGCGAATGAAGTAGATTCTTTCTTGCGTTTCTGCAAATGCAATTACTGCAGAGTAGAAGTAAAACAAAGATCAGGAATCGATACAATTAACTTACTCCACCCATCAAAGACACCAAAGGGAAAGAAACACAAACATGAAGCGACCAAACCATAATGGAAACCTAAACAAAGGAAGGCCATAAGGACAGTTACTTTCCCACAAAATGGCCATATGGCCATCCAAAATAAAAAGACACAAGTGATACACACAGTAAGCAACAAACAACAACATAAATAAACCGCCACAGAAGAGCCGCATTGGAACGGTCAGTGTAAAGATTTCCACAGGGGGGCGGGGCTTAAATCGATTTTACGTGACCACAATCCTCGCCCCTTACTTCCGTCGCAATTAAGTTAAATAATTTGTTCAATCCGCATGAAGGCCTCCTAAATCATAAGTGCAACATCCCCGTGAACACAAAAATCAAACAACCACAGAGATGAAACAACGGTGAGGACACGACAGCAATAAACCACTGAAATGCTGAAGCAAAAGAAAACTAACAGTTAGACTCCGATGGGCCCGACCAGAGACAGAGCATCAGGTGCCAACCAACATAAGACTTTACGCTAGAACCGTCATGGAATCTGAGGCCTGCGAAATATAAACGCCATAGGATGCCGCATGAGGAACATCACCATCCAAAAAAGGACCAATATACAATCTCAAAATCAAAATCATCGAGTTTATCATAAATTTTGCAAGAAACAAACCCATCTACAATAGATAGATGTAAATCCACCTATATTTAATAAATCATCCAAATATCTGGAAGTTGAGCTAAAAGCTTCAATGATTTCAGACTGGTTTTCAGCAGAAAGGGACATCATGAAGTCTCTCTCATAACAAAACGAAAAAAGATCAGCCACAAGTGGTGCGCATTTAGTACCCGTCGGAATACCCACATCTTGACTGAATAACTTAGTACCAAATCTTATGTAAATATTGTCAAGTAGAAAGGTGAGAGCTTTACAAACTTTCTGACATGGCCATAAAGTATAATTTTTATGCTCTTCAGAAGTGAAAAAAGCATTTCTAACATTACATGCAAGAGGTCATAACATGTTACCATCAATGTCTCTATTACGCCATACCTAACTTCAAGCCACAGCGTATGTGTCAACGCTACTGTAAGAAAAATGTCCAGGTCAGGAAATTGTTAACGTCACTATGTCAGAACTATGTGTGGGTAAGATTAATAAGTAACTGAAGTTTAACTTAATGGAATACCAGGTAACACAATTAAGTGGGGTCTACTTTAAATTTTCGTTACCAAGAAAAAGTGGGGTTTGCCCTGCCTTCCTGCTCAGAAGAAACTATGAACTTGTCAGTATCCATTTAATTGAATACATGGGATTCGCACTTCATCAATGCAGGAAGGAAGATTCTAGTTAATTTCCATGTGTGGCCATCAATGCCAGATTAGCGAAGGAAAAACAACAATATATGGAGGGATGGAATTGTTTAAGATAATAATACAAGATAATAATCGACCTTATTTATTGATGGTAACATATTTAGTAATTTAGTAAACAAGTTCTAATCTTCCATGTGGTCCTCTTTTCCTGGGTAGAAACCAGTACTAAGCAATGTGGATAAAGTCTCTTGCTTATGGAAACAACACTTGCCGCTCGTGGGGATCGAACCCGGTACCTCTTGATCCCGAATCCGACACGTTACCACTGCACCACAGCGCTACACAAAGATGCTTCACAGCTTGGGACACAGCTGTTCCACAGCTGGGGACAGCCCCAGAAGATCAACGTATCCCACTTCTGACAACATATGTTACATGTGGGTTTACGGCGTCCCACAAATCCGCATGCTGACAAGAGACCGAGGGGGGGATCTCTGACAGGTGAACGGGCAACTGTGGGGTAAGGAACAAGAACGCTGTTATATACAAGTCATACATTATTAACAATACCTATATACAACAATACCAAACACTGAACACTACATTTATTTGCTTCTATAACATTGAAGCTAAGCTCTGGGCCTTTTGGATTCAGAGAAGATTGTTTTTAATTCTTCCAATCGTAATACTATTGGATTTGAAAAGCTCCGGGGCGCGGCCATTTGGGACTCTGGGGGCATGTTTGGCAGGATTTATGTGAAGGACTACTTGACGATGCTTCATATGAAATATATAAGCTCTAGGTCATATGGTTTCTCAGTTTAAGTCTATCGAACTGATAAGCTCCAGGACGTTGCCAATTTGGTCCCCAGGGACATGATTGGCAGGATTTATGTGGTATCTTATCTTTTGGCCTGATAGTTTCAGAGAACAAGATTTTTCCCCATTGTCTATGGGAACTGATAAGCCACTGGACGTGGCAAGTTTGGACCGCAGGGGCATGATTGTCAGGATTTATGTATGCGACCACTACCAATTGTTACATACGCAATATCTTAGCCCTAGGCCTTATAGTTTCACTAAATATCTAAGCTCTTTGTTCTTCGGTTTCAGAGAAGATTGTTTAAAATTCTTCCAATTGTCTAGTCCCGAGGTGTGACCATTTTGGATCCTAGGAACATGATTGGCAGGATTTATGAGAGGACAACTTTGAAACTCGTACTATATATGTCAGCTCTAGGCTTTATGGTTTCATGATAAGTCTTTGGAAATTGATAAGCCCTGGGGCGCTTTCAATTTGGACCGCAGGTTCATGTTTGGCAGGATGTATGTTGCTGACCTTTAGACGTTGCTTCATACTAAATATCTAAGCTCTGGGCATAACAGTTTCTGAGAAGATGATTTTTGACGTTGTTCCCATTGTCAGTCTGTGGGAGCTGATAAGCCCTTGGGCGTGGCCAATTTGGACAACATGGATATGATTGACAGGATTTATGTAGGGCGCAACTTGATGTTTATATATTATTAATATCTAAGCACCGGACCGTCTAGTTTCAGAGAAAAAGATTGTTTTCAAAGTTTACCCATTATAAGTCTATCGGAGCGATATGTTGCCATGGCAACCAGATCCGATCAGTCCGAAAACCATATGAAGCCTTGACCCCTACCTGATAATGATTCACGTAAAATTTGATCAAGATTAGCCGTGTGGTATCAGGGATATACTTATTTGAAAACATGAACGGGCGACGACAGACGACGGAGCATTGCTGTATGAGCGTCATATAACACGTGTGGAATGTTGACAGACTCTTTCCAACCATGTTTGGGACGAATAATTATTAAAGACATGTGTTCTCGTTTGAGCTAAACCGGATATTAATTAACAATTTAGTAACACCTCAAGACAACGTATTTAAATATACCAAACACAAATTTAAGGGCCCCAATTTCAAACGATAATTACACAAAAACATATTTTATTTTACATTCAATAATGTCGTGCTATTTCAATGCTATTTTACACTTAATCTTTTGTATGAAAATGTAGCCGTCAAATAAGGAATTCTAACTCACAGTGACAAGCAAACAACAACAAGCACGGGAAAACAAACCTCAGAGACTTGGTGGGTTTGGTACCAACTTTAAAAATCCTTCTGAATTTTCAAGAAACTTTAAGGTAGAGGTCAACAGATGTCTTTTCATGCTCCAGAATCTGATTAGCAATTAACGCCTTCTCCAATTAAAAGTCAGATAAAATCCGCACCTGTTTTAAAATCAAATATTTTCACTCACAGCAGGTTTAACAGTATTTTCCGCTGAAACTCTTTTTTTGTTACAACATATCTACTACTCTGCAAGCTTGTAGCTTATATCATGCTTATTATTTTATTGTAAAACCTTTTATTTAACCTATTATTTAAACCATGTTTTTATGTTTTATTTAACACGTCTTGCTGAACCATGATAAACCACAAGTACTGATATCATTTTCAGCTTTTGGGGCCAGTGCCCTTTAAAATAAAGTCAAGGTCTTCAAAATCTAACCAATCTTTGGTCAATTGCAATGATATATTGTACCAAGTTAGACCACATTTAATCTATGTGTTCATATTGGGTGCAGACAAGCCATCTTTGGCCTAACAATTAACAGTGTTTGGGGGCATGTGCCTTTGAAAATAAGGTCAAGGTCGTCAATACCTAATGGCTGTTTTCTCCTATCCTAGTGGTGTAGCCATTGGCCTTTGGTCAGAATCAATCATTAGGTTCAAGAGATATAGTGCTTAAAACAGACTACATGAAAGAAATGGCTATGTTCAATGTTCAAGGGAGATAACTCTAAACATAGAAAAATCAGAGTTACGGTTCTGCACATCCTCTCATAGTGCTCTACATATCAGTGAAGTTTCGTGAAAATATCTCAAACGGTATCGGAGTTTTGGAGCGGATACGATACTGGTATCAGCAGCTATATTCCAAGTTCAATAACTACAAAAGTAGGAAAATCAGAGTTACGGTTCATATGTTCTACACGTCGTCTCATATCTTGCAAGTTTCATTGAAATATCGCAAACGGTATCGAAGTTATGGAGCGGACACGAAACTATGACAGAAATAACTTTTCAATGTTCAAAAGGCAACAACTCTAAAAGTAGGAACATCAGACTTACGGTTCATATATTCTGCAAGCCCTCTCAAAGTGCTCTACGTATCTGTGAAGTTTCGTAAAAATGTCTCAAAAAATGATATCAGAGTTATGGAGCGGACACGAAACTGATAGCTGCAGCTATATTAAAAGTTCAAAGGGCAATATCTTCAAAAGTAGGAAAAATCAAAGTTACGGTACATATGTTTTGCACGTCGTCTCATGGTGCTCTACATATCTGTGAAGCTTCATGGAAATATCTCAAACGGGGTCGAAGCCATAGAGCGGATACTAAGCTAAGACAGAAATGGCTATGTTCACTGTTCAAAGGGCAACAACTCCAAAAGTAGGAAAACCAGAATTATGGTTGATATGATCTGCACGTCGTCTTATAGTGCTCTACATACGAGGGATGTTCGAAATAGAATTGCTTATTGTCCTCTAGCTCGATATCCACGTGGGGCACGATCAAAACCAATAATACTTGTTTAGGGCTATTCAATATCTACACAGTGGTATATAAATGAACATGTTAGACTAAGTGTAAGACATAAAATTCCTCATTTGAATACACACAGTCATTGACCACTGCAGTAAAATGGTTGGTAGAAGCGACGACTAAAACATGAAATACGAGCTTACATCAAAGCTTGCTCAAAACTTGGTTGTTCTTCGAAGAAGCTGATGACTGAAATTTCTAATGCTTTTGGACCTTTTTGTGTGTCTTATGACACAGTTCGGCGGTGGAAAAAGAAATTTGAGTCTGGTGTAGAGTCCAACAAAATTGCACCGAAATCAGGTTGGCCAAAATCTGCATCTCGTAAAGAAATCGTTTTCAAAATAAAGAAAATCATTGAAGGAGATGCCCGATTAACAGTTCGTCACTATCAACGGTTCACCTTATTTTGAAGAAGCATTTGAAAGTCAGAGAGATTTCTGAAGATGGGTGCCACATCAAATGTTTCCAAAATATGACAAAATGCAGTTTTCCAATGTCGTCACAGGTGATGTAACCTAGGTCCATTATTTTGAGCCCGTCAGAAAGATTAGCAAAAAGGTCTGGGCCAGTAAACACAGCCAACGCGCAATAATTGCCAATCGTTCTTTGAGTACAAAGAAGGTTTTGCATGCAATCTTCTCCTCTGGTGAAGGGGCCACAATAAAAGTGCCGGTGAAAAGGGACAAAAGCATCACCGGAAAGTACCACAAAGACGTAGTACTGAAGAAACTGAAAACTTATTATCAGAAACGACGCCCTACCATTGGTTTTAAACATGTCCGTCTTCTACATGACAATGTAACCGCTCATACATCCGCAATAGTTACGACGTTTTTGAAGAAAGAAAAAGTAACTGTTTTGTCTCCCCGACCCCAATATTTTCCAGACCTTGCCCCATGTGATTTATTTTTGTTTCCAAAACTGAAATAATTCCTTGCTGGACGGAAATACCCGACAGGCACTTTGATCTGCCATCCGTTAGCACCTTAATACTGTGCCCAAATCAGCTTTCCGTGACGCCTTCAAGAAGTGGATACATCTGCTGAAACTTTCCATTTCTAGCCAGGGGGAGTACTTCGAGGGCATGCAATGAGCACTTTTGGACTAACTTGAAATTTGTCTCCAGATAGAAATAAGCAATTCTCTCGTACTTTCGTATAAGCCTGCCCACGAAAGTGTGGATAGGTAACCTGACCGGTTCAAAAATGACCTTAAACAGTGTTGACTGGGCCGTTAAAGTTCAATACAAACAAACAAACACAGTGACATCAAATCCTGATCAGACCACTTTAAACCTGCAGTTTTCAGTACATGAAATAATTTATCATTGTTTCCTTTTTTTGGCTTCAGTATTTCAGTGGTTTCTTGCTGCCGAGTCCTCACCGTTGTTTCATCTTTGTGGTTGTTTGATGTTTGTGTTCACGGAGATGTTGCACTGATCAGTTAGGAGGCCTTCATACCGGCCCCGATAGCTCAGTTGGTAGAGTGTCCGCTCCGGGGAACGGGAGGTCTCGGGTTAGATCCCGGGCCGCGACATACCAAAGTCGTTAAAAATGGTACTAGCTGCTTCTCGCTTGGCACTCAGATTTACGGGGTAGAGCTAGGACTGGTCGATCCAGTGTCAGGATAATGTGACTGGGTGTGGTATCATGTAATGTGTCTGGGACATGATACTTCAGCGAGGCAGCACTATAAACGAGAGCATTGAGCTCCCTGTCGCAACCAGACACCGTCGTGATATGACTGAAAAATTGTTGAAAGCGACGTTAAACCCGAACACACACACACACACACACACACACACACACACACACACACACACACACACACACACACACAGGAGGCCTTCATGCGGACTAAACACATTATTTGTCTTAAACGCGACGGAAGTAAGGGCGATGATGGTGGCCACGTAAAATCGATTTAAGCCCTTCAGTGGAATTCGTTTCACTGACCGTTCCAAGGCGGTTCTTCTGTCGCGGTTTATTTTTATGGTGTTTCTTAGGGTGTTTGTGTCGCCTATATTGTTTTTATTTTGGATAGCCAATTGGCCATTTTGTGGGAAAGTAACTGCCCTTTTGGCTTTCCGCTGTTGGTGTTTCCATTAGGGTGTGTTGTTTCATGTTTGTGTTTCTTTACCTTTGGTGTCTCTGATGGGAGCTGTGGGTTAATTGTATCGATTCCTGATCATTGCCTCCACCTCTATTTTATCTATTTATTGTACTAGAGCATCCTTCTCCTGTCTCCTTTAAGTATTAAGTCAATGTCAGTTACTCATATGTCCTCCTCGTGCCGCTATAACTGCGTTAATTGAAAATCCATATAAACTTTTGAAGCTCCACCAGGGTGATATTACTCAATTCTTCAATTGAGGCTCATTTCTGCTCTGCTATTGTTCCTTGTAGTAGATTTCCGGCACCAACACGTCGCTTGAGCACGTCACAAGCGTGTCCTATCGGGTTCTTGGCAGGCCAGTCAGCCCATGCGTTCGATTCCTTCTTTATACAGATAGTCTCTCACGACAAAAGGCGTATGTGAACAGGCGTTATAGTCCATTAGAACAAAACCAGGACCAACCACAGCAGCAAATGGTCTCATAATATCATTAAGAATCTCATCCTTGTACTGAACTCCAGTAAGAGTTTCATCACTTGTCACACAAAGGTTCGTAGCACGGTCGTAAGAGATGTCACCCCACACTAGAACAGAGCCACCTCCAAATCTATCGTGTTCCGCTACACGAACGTCACTGTCCGTTCCATTGTCCTGTCATCCAACACGTCTCCGTCCGTCGTAAAAGTCGACACAGAATTTGGATTCATCGGTGAACTATACAGGCCTGATATAAATCAGTCCAATAGACCGGTACTGACGCGATATTGGCAAGCAATCTTTCTTGTGTCTCACGGTCAACGGTGGGCGTACCAAGGGCGTAAGCGCATCCAAATTGGCTTTATGAAGTTTCTTTCTGAGTGTCCGATCACTATTCCGTATTCAAGATGCTGCGAAAACGTCCATTTACCGCTTAAGCTCACAGAAACCTTCCCTTTTGACCAAAACGACCATAAATATGCCATCAACGTCAGATGTCTTTCTCGGAAGACCGCTTCTTTGGCGTTCTGCAACAGATCCAGTGGCTATGCACCTTTCCCTTAATTACCGTCTGATCAAAGAATGGTTCACATTAACCTCTCTCGCATAACCACGTTGGGTATGCCAACTCCGGAGCATACCTTGGGCCTGGATAGACACCTCAATTTTCACGTGTACTCATTCAAATTTAAAGATAACCTGTTTGAACAGCACATATTTAGCAACAAACTTACAAATATAGTCTGGTAGAAATATGTTCTGGAAAGGGTTATCCTTTGGAAGCAAGGAATACACAACAGAACCGGAAAATATGGAGTGTACATGTTTTCTGGGCCAGACTAGCTAGTTTCGGCCATAAAGGCCTCATCGGCGACTCTCAAATATTTTCAAAATTCCAGATTGGAATCAGTGATCCCAAATGACAAGAAAATATGAACTACACTATGATGTAGGGCAGGGAGAATTTTTACGGCCGCCACACGTTCCCAGACAACATCTGTAGTGACGTTAAATATGTGCTGGAAAGGTTTATCATTTGGAAGCAAGAAATACGCCAAAGAACTGGACAATATGGAGTGTACATTTTTTTCTGGGCCAGACTAGCTAGTTTCGGCCATTAAGGCTTCATCAGTGATCCTCAGATATTTTAAAAATTCCAGAATGGAATCAATGATCCCAAAGGACAAGAAAATGCAAAAATGTCACAACTTTCTCTTCTTTCTAGTTACTAAATATAGCACTTAACTTATTTTGTTGAGTATAAGTATGGGACCAGCAAAGGCTCAAAACAGTGTTCACATTTACGCGATAATATCAGTAACTTCTTTTGCTTTAAGAATTAAAAGTCTCCCAGCCTTTCATCGTAGTAGAGATTACATTTTCTAGTTTTTGAAATCATTAATAATAATAAAAAATAATAATAATAATCGACCTTATTTATAGAGGGTAACACATTTAGTAAACTAGTACTAATCTTCCATGTGGCCCTCTTGGTTTCTTTGTTGAATTTTGAATATATTTGAGGATTACGGATGAGGTTTTTTAGCCGAAACTAGCTAGTCTACCACAGAAAAAAAAAACATGTGCAATATACAATATTTAGTTCGGTGGTGTATTCCTTGCTTCCACAAAGATAAACATTTAGAACATATTTTTGATATCGACAAATTAAATGAGCAAATGTCTAACTGATCGAATCAGAACCCAAAGCCTAACCAAAACGTCAAAAGACGGACAAACACCCCTAAATAAACAACAAAATCACAGCCGACAAGCCGAGATTGCATTTCGTTCTCAACCAGGTGGCATCTCGGTTACATTTCCTGAACTAAATAATTTGGAAATGTTAGTGTTGACACGAAACCATTTAAAAATTTAAACCGAACATTAAACAAATGAAACAACAAAGGTACCTCCTTCGGGCGATCAGTAATTATTACCTGGGGTTAAAACCGGTTTTATGGGGCCACAACCTTCACCACCATCCTTCGCAGCGGTTTACCCGTCAATTTAATTGAACATTCGGCTCGCATGGAGGTCTCCTAGCTCATTAAATTGTCTTCTCGAGCAACAGTTAGAACTAACGAAAAGGCTGTGAGGAATCTCGGCAGTTACATGGCGATGAGACATCGGTTGATCGTCGTCAGCAACACCAGAGGGCACTGGGACAATCACACTGAACAGATGTTAAAACTTAACTTTGCATGTTCCAGTCAGAGGAACACGGGATTTCTCATGATGCGTGTTTGTCTACTCTTTCATAGTGTTTATTTTTGCTTAACTCTTCTGATGCACAGCGTCGGTTAGGACATTGGCTTGGGTAACAGATTCATCCAATGTCTTTGTACCCGCCAGTGGGATGAAACCCGGAGGTTAATGTCATGAGGTCTGACCTCCGTGTTCTAACTAGTGATTATGACTGTTTAGAGAGGACTTCTTCTCTTGTGTTATTGTGTATGACTATGGATTGAAACTGACGGTAATGGCTGACGGCAGCTTCTGTTAGATATCGTGACTTTTTGTTTCTTGCAACCAGACAAGGACATTCATAGTTTTAGCCTGTGATAGAAATTTTGTTCTTACCCTGGTGTTCCTACGCAGGCAAACTAGATAAGTATAGTGCGCAAAAAAAATAAAACGTTACATAAAGAAAAAATGAAAATGTTCGGCGGCGTTGTTCAAGGAAAGAATCTAATATGGTATTCTGTTGTAGATGAGAGTTTCAAATCCGAAGGAGGACCATGGTGAGCGGGACCCAGACTACAACGAGGTTCCATTAAGCGTGGACATCTCTAAAACAGAACCTCATATCAGATTCGTACATTCTACTCTTTCGGATGTTACATAAGTCTGTGTTATGTTAACGTGCCTTTGCCTGGCCGGGGACGATTTCTTTCTGCTAAATTTTTATATTGCTACTTCAAACTCGAAACACATTTATATTTACCTCGTCTAGATTGTTTTAGATTGCCGATCTTGATATTGAATGTTGCTGATCTTGACTGTTTGTCATATTTGATGTCAAATGATCCACCAGCACCCGTTTTTCTTGTTGGCGCAAGTAGCCCTTCAAACGTTGCTGTAAAATTAGTGAACGTTTCTTTATTACTATGTCTTCACGATTGTCATCAGTGCAGTTAACAGATGTTCCTATTGGCAGAAGGAATATTGTATGTTTCGCTGTGCCCAAGCTCATATTTAAACTTTAATTCTTCCATAAATGCTACACAAGTTCAACTATGTGTGAGGGGTTTCGTCCCACCAACAGCATGGATATATTGAGACAAGTCATTTGAACGCCGAGGCGAAACTCGAGACACCTGGTTTGCAAACACTTATATAACAATACAGCATCACTTGAAAATGAAGGACCTATATAATAAAAATCAAAAATGAGTTCCTATAAGTTCTATAAAAGGATTATCCTTTGGAAACAAGGAATGCACCACAGAACTGGAAAATATCGAGTGTACATGATTTCTGGGTCAGACTAGCTAGTTTCGGCCAATTAGGCCTCATCAGTGACCCTCAAAAATTTTCAGAATTCCACAATGGAATCAATGATACCAAAGGACAAGGAAATATAAACTACACTATGATGTAAGGCCGGGAGACTTTTTACGGCCACCACATATTTCCAGACACCAGCTGTAGTGACGTCAAATATTTTCTAGAAAGGGTTATCCTTTGGAAGCAAGGAGTACACCAGAGAACTGGAAATATGGAGTGTAAATGTTTTCTGCACCAGACTAGATAGTTTCAGCCAATTAGGCCTCATCAGTGATCCTCTAAAATTTTCAGAATTCCAAAATGGAATCAATGATCCAAAGGGACAAGCAAAAATTGTCTTCGATCTTACCCTTTGTATGTACTTACCTTATTATTTTGTGAACTTATTGAACAAAATATGTTTAAACCAAACAAATTAGATTATCCACCATAAAACGGGAATTGTTCTTACTACCGTACTACATTTAATATTGCAAAAACGAAACCCTATAAAACACTGCCCTTTTTCTTCAATCTCCGCATTTTTAACAAAATATAGACGATTAAAATACATGTACCGACCATAATGTCATCGGCTTAATAAGGTATTGATATCATCTGTGTAATGAACACATTGTAACCCTAAATGTATGTACGGAAAAGTGGGGTTTGCAGTAGAGTCCATTAACTCGGATGCATTGGATGTGACTCATCATCATGTGAGTTTGCATTGGAATTAATTTAAAGAAGCGAGTTGTAAAAGAAATATATCAATTTATGTTGGAACAAAGGTAGAAAAGATGCTTTATTTATTTTTAGAAAATACTTTTATCTGGCAATCAAAGAATAAGACAATATTTGATGGCGTGGTGGAAGAAAAAGTACAATATGAAGCAAGATATGCTCCTATCATGAGACTTCAAAGAAACTCATTTTTGATTTTTATTCAAAACATAGACGTAAAGGCAATTATCATGAATCGACACAATTAACCCACACCTCCCATCAGAGATACCACAGAAACATTAAATAAATAGACCCTAATGGAAACACCAATAGCGAACAGTTGTTTTCCCACAGAATGGCCAATTGGCTATCCAAAACAAAAAGATATAAGCGATACACACACATAAAGACAAACCATCACAAAAATTAATCGCGACAGAAAAATTAAAACAAGCTTGAGATAATCGCTTCCACATCCCGGCTATACCTTTGATTCCCTCAATCACTGTTTGTCTCAAACAGGATGAACAAAAATGAATAAGCACTGCTAATAAGATATCCCACGCAAGTTAATGGTCAATGAAAAGTGTTATGAACAATAAGCATTGCGAAGGGGAATTACAATAAAAGTATTTGTCCCTTGACCCTGAAAAGTAGCAGCAACATCCCGATGGATATCAGCATTTATTATAAGATTCTTGATGTTACATGTATTAATTAATATATGCAGGAAAAAAAACAATATTCAAGAACTACAAAGGAGAATAACTATGTAAGTATTGATCCATAGCCCCTGATTTTCAATAGCAAAACCAGATTATTGATATCAACATTTATGCAAAATATGATAAGGTTCCTAAAACCATTTAGCAAGATAGACAGGAAAAACAAAAGTGTTATGGACACTTCAGAACTTCAAAGGGGAATAACTACAACAGTATTGATCCATTGACCCTTCTTCGCGAATTTCAACATTTATGCGAAATATGGTAAGATTCCAAATTTTTAATCAAGATATCAAGCATGAAAATTATTTCCAAAAACTGCAAAAAGGAACCATTATGTGAGTATTGATCATCTGCATCCTGATTTTTCCTTAGCAACAAATTCTTATCAATTTTCGACATTTATGCAAAATATGATAAAAATCCAAAATCTATTAAACAAGTTAGATAGTATTACAGACACCAAACATATTTTTCAAGACTATTAAAGGGCAGTAACTATAAAAATATTGAGCCCAGGACCCGAACTATTCTGTAGCTGCACCATTGCACGCATATCAACATGGAAGCAAAATATGATAAGATTCCTTACATAATAAATCAAGATATGCAGGAAAACAGTTTTAAAGAACCACAAAGTGGAAAACCTATGTAAGTAATGATAGTAGAAGTAAAACAAAGATCAGGAATCGATACAATTAACTTACTCCACCCGGAAAGAAACACAAACATGAAGCGACCAGACCATAATGGAAACCTAAACAAAGGGTGGCCATAGGGACAGTTACTTTCCCACAAAATGGCCAAATGGCCATCCAAAATAAAAAGACACAAGTGATACACACAGTAAGTAGTAACAAACAACAACATAAATAAACCGCCACAGAAGAACCGCCTTGAAACGGTCAGTGGAAAGAATTCCACTGGGGGGGGGGCTTAAATCGATTTTACATGGCCATAATCCTCGCCCTTACCTCTGTCGCGGTATACACTAATTTTGTCTAGTCCGCATGAAGGCTTCTTAACTCATCAGTGTATCATCTCCGAGATCATACAAATAAAAAAACTACAGAGATGAAACAAGGTTGAGGACTCGACAGCATACAACAACAGATTGCTGCAGTAAAAGAAAACCAACAGTGAGACTCCGAGGGGCCCGACCAAAGACGGAGCATCAGGCGCCAACCAACATAAAGAATATTAAAGTAAAATAAAATTCCATTTATGTTTTACGCTGGAGTCGTCATATAATCTTAAGCCCGACCCGCCGGTGTGCAATCAAAGAGGGAAGCAACGAGGGAGAGAGGAGGGATCCCTGAACCCTGATTTTTCTCCAACATCAATACCTATGATAAGATTCCCAAGATTATTCAACAAGATGGATAGGAAAAGCAAGTGTTACGGATATCAATCATATTTTTAAGAATAACAAAGGAGAATTACTATAAGAATATTAAGCCCTGAACCCTCACTTTTCTGTAGGAGCAACATCACATAAATTTTAACATGTATGTATGCAAAACACGGAAAGATTACGAACACAATCAATAAAGATATGCAGACGAAACCGCTTTTATAGACTTCAAAGAGGAATTACCGTGTAAATATTGATTCCGGGACCCTTACTGTTCTCGTGCAACAACTACTTATCAACATCGATACCTGTGCTAAATATGATAAGATTACTACGATTAGTTAACATGATAGACAGGAAAAAACTAGTATCAAGGACACAAAACATATTTCAAAGAATAACAAAGGGGAATTATTGTAATAGTATTGAGCCATGAACTCTTATTTTTTCTGTAGCAGCAGCATCTCATGAATATCAATATGTATGTAGAACCTAGATTCCTAACAGAATAAACCAAAATATACAGGAAAAAAGTTTCAAAGAAATACAAAGGGGAATAAACATGTAAGTATTGATCCCTGGACCCTGATTTTTCCCCAGCAAAACATCTTACCAACATTAATACCTACGCAAAATATGATAAGATAAGTAAGATTATTAAACAGAACAGACAGGAAAAACAAGTGGTGTGGGCACCAAACATATCTTTAAGATGACTTTTAAAAAATTGAGCCATGGACTCTTTTTTTCTCTAGCAGCAACATCACAGGAATATCAACATGTTTCCAAAATATGGTAAGAATCCTAATATTATTAAACGAGATGTGCTAAGAAATCCAAAGTGTTACGAACATAACTGTAATTGATAAAATTTTAAAGAACTTCAAGGGGGAAAACAACTATAACAGCATTGATCCCACAACCTTTATTTTTCTATGGCAGTAACAGCTCATGAATATCAACATTTATGCAAAACATGATAAGATTCCTAATATTATTAATCACAATATGTAGGAAAAACCAAAGTATTAAGAACGGACAGACGTACGGACGGACGTACAACGTGAAAACAGTATAACCCCAAACTTCGTTCGTGGGGTGGGGATATAAATATAAAACATTCATGTTGAAGTCATTGCATTACGTAAACATTTTATAATTTGTATTAAATTTTGCATCCGTTTTGTTTTGGATAAGAAAATAGAAGTGAAGGCAATGATCAGGAATCGATACAATTAACCCGCAGCTCCCATCAGGGACACCAAAGGGAAAGCAACACAACATGAAACAACAGATCCTAATGGAATCATCAATAGCGGGAAGCCATAAGGACAGTTACCTTTCCACACAATCGCCAATTGGCTATCCAAAACAAAATATAATGAGCGATACAAACACTCAAAGACAAACCATAACAAAAATAAACCGCGGCAGAAGGACCGCCTTGGAACGGTCAGTGAAACGAATTCCACTGGGGGATTTATATCGATTTTACTTGGCCACAATCCTCGCCCTTAATTCCATCGCGATATAGACAAATAATTTGTTCAGTCCGCATGAAGGCCTCCTAACTCATCAGTGCAACATCTCCGTGAACACAAAAAATCAAACAACCACGGGGATGAAACAACGGTGAGGACTCGACAGCAAGAAGCCATTCAGATAACTTTAGTGAAACTGTGTTCCCTATATTGATTGCTAATTGCAGCTAATTTAAAAAGCAATGCATCGAACAGCAAATAAGCATGAATTCGGTTGAAACTGGCATTCTGTTGTAAAGGTAAGTAAACAAATATTGACTGAGCTTGCTTGTAGACCTAGTCTGTGACAGAGGAAAATATCTGATGGTCATGCAAAAAATATTGATGGCCCACGGGCGAAAAAGATGACATAACATAGTTTCAATTTTGATATATAGCGTACCTGTTTTATATTTTTTATCTTCTACCAGTAAACCAAGTATTTCTCCATATCTATAGTTTCGTGTTGTTATGGAAACATAAATACTACCTTGTAATATATATTGCATATACACCGGAGGGACGTCACGCCATATACCACAAATCTAAAATATAATAAAGTTAATTTTCAGTTTTGAAAGATTCTTCTGAGAATGCACTGTACAACCCACAAGTCATTTTATGCTTATACAAAGACATGTCTGTTTATTGTAGCCTGTTTTCATTTCGTGCATTTACATTTAACTACATACGTGTCGTAACACAAACTTCATTAAAGCTAGTGATCCGCTCTTCAATGGCTAATAAACATCTTTACATATTCATTATAGTCTAATGTAGATTATCCGCTTTTTAATGGCTACTATTCATATTCAAAAGTAGATTTTAATAATCATTCTGTATCATTAAGCACATTTCGAAACGAGACATCAGCTATAAAATGCAGGGTTGCATATTTCAACATCGAAAATAATCAGTCTAAAATTAAATATCCGATGTTTTTTCCTCGGCATGTATTTATATAAGTTTTTAATTGATCTGTGTGCCATTCCTTCGATAAATCTGTTAAAATTGCTTATGAAGGAAGCTTTAACGAAT
Source organism: Lucinisca nassula (assembly GCA_963580285.1). Classification (NCBI taxonomy): domain Eukaryota; kingdom Metazoa; phylum Mollusca; class Bivalvia; order Lucinida; family Lucinidae; genus Lucinisca; species Lucinisca nassula. Next base: position 40,336,600 of record OY757023.1, on the reverse strand, counting down.
TGTCATGATACACGTGTTCCTTTTTACTTTGTACTTTTTGACGCTTTTCCAAATTAAGTTTTACCTTCTATTGCGTAACCGGTAAAGCGCCTGACCACAAGTTGTTGATGTCAAACACATGGCCAAATCATATTTGGGTGCAGAATGATAATGAAATAGATTTTATAACCATTCCGCAGTTTTGTGTGGTTCAAATTGTCAGTCGTATCTCACCGGCAAATAAATGTAATTCTCACTGTTGATTTTCTTTTGCTCCAGCATTGCATAGGTTTCTTGTAGTCCTCACCGTTGTTTCGTCTCTGTGGTTGTTTGATTTTTGTGTTCTCGGAGATGTTGCACTGATGAGTTGATAGGCCTTCATGCGGATTGAACAAATTATTTGTCTAAATCGCGACGGAGGTAAGGGCGAGGAGTGCAGTTGCGTAAAATCGATATAAGCCCCGACCCCCACCCAAGGGAATTCGTTTTACTGACCATTCCAAGGCGGTTCTTCTGTCGCGGTTTATTTTTGTTATGGTTTGTCTTCGAGTGTGTGTATCGCGTATATTATTAGTTTTGGATAGCCAATTGGCCATTTTGTGGGAAAGTGACAGTTCTTGTAGCTTTCCGCTATTGATGTTTCTATTAGGGCCTAGTTATTTCATGTTTGTGTTTCTTTCCCTTTGATGGGAGCTGTTGATTTATTGTATCGATTCCTGATTATTGCCTTCACTTCTATTTTGTAGTAATGCTGTTAGACTACGTATCAGGGTCAAATTTTTTCAAGTGCTGTGAAAAGTTTCATACACTATCTCTGCAGACCTGTAATGTTGTTAAATATATCGTGAAATTTCAACATATATAAGTAATAAGAAGTATCTTTAAAAAGATAAACGGTATAAGAGATACTGGAAATGAACATTGAAACTGTTTTGTGGTTCAATATGAAAAGAAGAACGTTTTTAAAAATTGCGAATTCAAACAGTATCAAAAGTATTTGAAAATTCCATGCCAATCAGGCACCTTTTTGATAAAGAGTAAGCAAAGGGCAACACTATGCAGCCCAAATTATTTCGTCGAGCACCGATGGGCGGGGGCTTAACAGAATTGTTTTAACAATATTTGAAGAAACATTTCTGTGAAATAAAAATCCAAGAAGCCCTTATAAAGGAAGTTTTGAATGATTTTGTTGCTTTAGCAACAAGAGGGATAACTCCATTAATAAACTTTGAACAATCATTCGGCCCTCCTACACACTGATGCTTCAGTCAGTTTGATTGCAACCAGACCAGTAGCTTCAGGGCAGAGGTCACTTAAATACTGTGAACATGCTTTCACCCGAGTCAACACTGTTTACCAAAACCGATGTTTTTATCGAAATTATATTGTTTCGTGCTTTTATTTCTAGCTCACTTATTCCAAAAGAATACTTCAAGACTATAAACGGTTTTCTTTCTCTCTTTATTGTCTATTTCTGTTACGCATGGGCAACTTGACCTGCCAGAAGCTGACTATAGCCCCGCTATAGCGCTTTCTGAAGTCATGACACATCTGTAAATAAGAAGTATATATTTAAAAAAAATATCCGACCTAGTGATGAGTCGATTATTATTCTAAACAACAGAAATTGATCTATGGGTTAAGGATTCACGACTTTTCAGTCGAATACAAAATGTGCTTCACGTTTCGAATTTCCCCCAGTCGAATACCGCCAGTCATACGCTGAGTTACATGGATTAGTTTCAGTAAATACTTTTTCAATTTTGCCACACCAAATATTTATTTCTGACGATTGATAAAACGATTGAGCTGACATGTAATACTCCACATGAATTTGACTCAAATAATTACACGATTAAGGATGCAAAGCCACTGAGCCGTTGTTTTATAAAAAAAAAACTTGAACACGTCTATGGAAGAATAAGTCACATGAAGACCAGATTTCAAATTCGTAGGCCCAGTTGTTTCTGAGACATTCGTAACACAAATTTTCAGTGTTTGCAAGTTAGAGAAAAATAAAACAAACAAATGGAAGAATAAGCACAAGCAGGCTGATTCTTATAAATGTCATGATCAATTTGTGTACTATGCACCGACGTAGATGTGACGTTGCATGAACACCATGACATTGCAACGACGTTGATTTGACGTTACAATTACGTCATGTGCCTGCTTGAAAGGTTCAACTTCGAAGCCATTATAGTTCCTTAGAAAATTGTGACACAAAGTTTCAATGTGTAAAATTTGGAGAAAAATAAAAATGAACAAGTAAAGGAACAAATAAGCAGCAACAGCCTGATTCTGATATACACAATATAATGAACTTCTGTTCACATCCCAGTAATTTCTAAGAAAACTGACACAAATTTGCATTCAAATTCTAAATGTGTGGACTTTTGAGAAACATAAAAATGAACAAATAAAGCGATGAAAAAGCAGCAGCAGCTAAAAACATAGAATGTGGGTACTCGTTAGAACCGCTTCGCCGAGTAATGAATTTCCATCACGAAAACACGCCTATATAATTTTGACACCCTTACAACCCACGTTTATATGAAAAATATCTGGGATTTACAAGGGTATACAGGCATATAAGGGTTGTGGGTTTTATAATCCATAGTTCAACAAAGTTTAACATATTTCCTAGTTAAGAATGAACAATATTATTTATGTTGCCAATATTTCTACAAAGCTGAAGGGATAGTTCCTGTATACTTATTATATAAAATTAAAACATGCAATTTTACTTTCCATTTTGCACATCATGAAACGGCACATGGTAATTCCGTATATTATCGACTTATAGAGTTGAGAGAAGTGAAGTTGAACCAACCCGTTGAACTTGTTGAACGCCCCTTGTTCACTTAGCCTTTAGGCATCGACTTACACTGTGCAAAATTACAAGCTTTCTATTGTTCGTTTGTTTGTGTGTTTGATTTTCGGTTTAACGTCCCCGCCAACACTGTATAGGTCATTTTGGAGACACTGCTTCCAAATTTGTGAAACTTTTACCCCACATTGAGGTGAAATGACATCTCAAGCCCTGTCGCCCAATGGAACCAATAGGGTTTATAAGCATGATCAGACCGACCTGGGCAGGCTTAGATCCTCTAAGCGGTTAACCACAACACGTGTGCGGTCAGTGTCAACTCTGCGTGGAAGCATCATGCAGCCAATCTATTTCTTCAGGCCCCGATGTGCGGGGCTGTCAAACTTGTCTATAATGATTTATTTCGTTGCAACTGTTTTATTGGTATTGTCTTTGTTTTTTTTGTGTGTGTGTGTGTGGGTGTGTGTTTTAAGTTGGATACTTTATGTGCACTTTTATGACTTAGTGACATTATTGTAATAAACAAGGCAAACCTGATCATTGAATTCACATCAGTCTTACCTAATTTCTTTCAAATAAAACAAGCTTTGTAATATTGTAGCGAAAGGAATAATTTGTGGTGAAACATGGAATATGAAGTCGTATAATTTATGACACCGTTTTGCGTTTACATTGACTAAGTTGTAATGTTAAGTGACACATTGCAGTAGTTACGTAGAAGTTACTTTTTTGCAACGGTATACACATTTTCAACCAATCGCAAATTACAATTTATTCAATCGAGACAAATATCAATACATAGGTCAAAAGCCAGTTTATACAGCTACGCCGAACAAAATAACGAAAATGCACTTTTCTTCAATGGAATCTTTGAAATACTCTTTGAGGCAACAGTGAGTTAATATAATCAATAATATATTAGCCGTGCTATAAGAACACGAGTGTTGATGTTCCGATGATCAATAATAACAAAATGCAACTGAATAGTGTGTCCTACCCCAGTGATGACAAGAAAACACTGATGTTTAATGCGGACAACCTAGGCTTTAATCTGAACCTTAGCTTGCCGTCAATGTTATAAAGCACATTTCCGAGAATATGGCGTACTAGAGAAACTAATCGCACATACCTTTCCTTGCTTTTCTGTCTGCTGAAGACGACGCTGTTTGAGCACTCTCCCCAACTTTTCTCGTAGCACAATACGTTCAGGATGCCGCAGCCTAGATATAGCAATATCACAACAGTATAATTAAATATTCAGATTCAAGATTTGAAAATATGATCAGGAATCCACAGCTCCCATCAGAGACACCAAAGGGACAGAAACACAAACACGAAACATGAAACAACAGACCCTAATGGAAACATCAATAGCGGAAAGCCAAAAGGACTGTTACTTTCCCACAAAATGGCCAATTGGAAACATCAATAGCGGAAAGCCAAAAGGACAGTTACTTTCCCACAAAATGGCCAATTGGCTATCCAATACAAAATATTATAAGTGATACAAACACTCAAAGACAAATACAGCAAAAATAAACCACGACAGAAGAACCGCCTTGAAACGGTCAGTGAAACGATTTCCAGGGGGGGGGGGGGGGGGCATTCTAACTCATCAGTGCACGTCTCCGTGAACAAAAAAAAATCAAACAACCACAGAGATGAAACAACGGTGAGGACTCGACAGCAAGGAAACACTGAAATGCTGGAGCAAAAGAAAACCAACAATTAGACACCGATGGGCCCGACCAGAGACAGAGCGTCAGGCACCAACCAACATTACATAGAATTAGATCTCTTTAATTCTCAGTAAGCCTTTACGCTGGAACCGTCATAGAATCTGAGGCCCGACCCAACGGCGTGCAAGTAAAGAGGGAAGCAAAGTTGTCAACCGTGATCGCGTTAACTACCAGGCATGCAGTCTGTCGTATAACATTTATGTTGTACCCAATCTTTTGATATCGAAGAATGGTTTTGCGAAATTGGCTGCTGAAGTCATTGCTGTTATAGATTTTTCTGAATTTACGAGGGATGTTCGAAAAGAATTGCTTATTGACCTCTAGTTCCATATCCACCCGGGGCACGATCAAAACCAATATATACTTGTATAGGGCTATTCAATATCTACATAATGGTGTATAAATGTACATGTTAGGCTAAGTGTAAGTCATAAAATTTGCCATTTGAATACACGCAGTCGTTGACCACTGCAGTAAAAATGGTTGGTTGAAGCGTCGACTAAAAAGTTAAAATATATCAAAGCTTGCTCAAAACTTAGTTGTTCTTTGAAGAAGCTGATGACTGAAATTTCTACTGCCTTTTGACCTTCTTGTGAGTCTTATGACACAGTTCGGCGGTGGAAAAAGAAATTTGAGTCTGGTGTAGAGTCCATCAAACATGCACCGAAATCAGGTTAGCCAAAATCTGTATCTCGTAAAGAAATCATTTCCAAAATAAAGGAAATCATTGACGGAGATGACAGATTTACAGTTCGTGATATTGCACGAATGGTAGGCATATCACTATCAGCAATTCACCTTATTTTGAAGAAGCATTTGAAAGTCAGAAAGATTTCTGCTAGATGGGTGCCACATCTGTTGACTGACTAACAAAAGAGGCAACGTGTTAAAGTTGCCAAAAAGCTGCTTCAAATGTTTCCAAAATATGACAAAAAGCAGTTTGCCCATGTCGCCACAGGGGATGACATCTTGGTCCATTATTTTGAGCCGGTCAGAAAGGTTAGCAATAAGATCTGGACCACTAAATACAGCCAACGCCCAATAATTTGCCAAACGTTCTTTGAGTACAAAGTAGGTTTTGTATGCAATCTTCTTTGGTGAAGGAGTCGCAATAAAAGTGCCGGTGAAAAAGGACAAAAGCATCACAGGAAAGTACCACAAAGACGTAGTAATGAAGAAACTGAAAAAAGTATTATCAGAAACGACGGCCTGCCACTGGTTTTAAACATGTCCGTCTTCTAAATGGCAATGCAGCCGCTCATACCTCCGCAATAGTTACGGCGGTTTTGAAGAAAGAAAAAGTAATTGTTTTGCCTCACACCCTAATGCCCCAGACATTGCCCCATGTGATTTCTTTCTGTTTCAGAAATTGAAATCATTCCTTGGTGGGCGGAAATACCCGTCGCGACAGGCATTTGGATCTGCAATTCATTAGTACCTTATTACTGTGCCTAAAAATCAGCTTTCCGTGACGCCTTCAAGAAGTGGATACATCGGCTGAAACTTTGCATTTCTAGCCACGGGGAGGACTTCGAGGGCATGAAATGAGCACTTTTGGGCTAACTTGAAATTTGAAGTCTCCAGATAGAAATAAGCAATTCTTTTCGAATATCCCTCGTATATACTAAGTCAACATAAAATTCGGGTTCCGATAGACCTTGTTGCAAAAGAGATTTAAGTACAATATTGAATTTTGAAATTAAATCAGAATGACTTCACTCTATAAAATATTGCAAAGGCTTTGCGTAGTTTATGGTACCGATAACCCTGATTAAGATCAAGTCTGAAAGGCTTAATATTTTTAAACATTGGCTATTTTACAGTTAAAGCCCCTGTCACCACTACGAAGGTCATGTCGAGCCGGTCTTTGTACCCAACTGCACTTTCCCTGGATATCCTTATATAGTAAATACATGGTTAGAGTCTTTAATAATAAAATATAATCGGTAAGCCTTAGGCAATTTTATAGGGGCGAGTTTTAGCGAGCCCCTATAAAATTGTCGCGGCGAACCGATTATATTTTATCATTAAAGACACTAATCATGTATTTAGTTTATACCCCAATTCAAAACATTCAAGGGGTTTTGCGATAATTTAGCAAATTTAAGCAAAAGACAGCAGGCTGTGTGCCATGTTAAACGACATTCAGTGCCATAGCGCGCACACGTAGTATAACGTGACGTCAACGAGTGCAAAGTTTCTGACGTCACCGCGCCACAAAGCCGTAGGAAACAACATGGGCGCTCGAATAAAAGTTTCTCAGTGCTTTACATTCTGTGTGAAAATCTGCATATAAATAGTTTATTTTAGCTTTATTTAAGCTTTAGCTTTAGCTTTATTTCGAGGTTGAGGCGCAACTGCAGAAGCAGTGCACAGTTATTCTAACGGGTCATTCAAACAAGGAAAAGCCGAGAAGGTAAGAATTTAGCTGAAATTTCTGAAAATCTGTTCAAATAAATATTGCAAAGATTTTAACTTGCAGTTTCGTTGTTTTCCCATGTAATGAAGGTTGCACGTTTTTGTTTACGCTTGTAAATTAGTGACCTGAAAAGTAGGTCATGTCTACAAACGGTCACTAGACATATTATAGGTCAGTAGAAGGTATTATAGGTCACTACCGATTATAGCGTGCAGTTATTCGACCCCCTTTAATAGGTTAAACTAGAATGCCTGATTGCGGTATAAAGGTACCCTATTAACCACAAAATGCACATTCTTTCCAAAGAAACTCCCAACTGCCTTTCTCAAATCAGTGGAAGGGAGAGAATGAAATTAGTTCATTCTCTTCGAAAACAATTGTCACCTGATCATTAATCAGACGCGTTTCTGACAGAGAAACCGTGAACAGCACAATAGTGTTTAGAAGACAAATAGTTATCTGGACATACGCATTTCTGATTCGATAAACACGATAAGTCGGCATATATATGTATGCTCAGACCGAATGTATATTGGGTCCGTGATGTATGCCATATATCGAACGGACACATTTAACTGTGATGTACATGTATCTCGAAAATATAATATTGACTTCAGATGTTGGACTGTAAATACCTCAAGAACGAAGAAAAACAAACCAACAATTCCATAAAACTGATCATTTGTCGATCTATCCGTAAATAGGCATAACAGACCTTTACTTCTAGACATGCAAGTCATACTATTAAACAGATGTCTGCTTATAAGGGATCAGTTTTGACTGAGTATGAACAATGGTAGGTAAGTTACATGTAAGAAGAGAGAAATGGTCAAGTATGAACACCGATTCATATGTTGAGCGCTCGTGATAAAAACTAGCGCTCGAGATAACATGTCGAGCGATGGAGATGATAAGTTGAACGAGCGCTCGAAATGATATGACGATCGCTCGTGATAATAGATCAAGCGCTCGATATAATATGTCGAGCGCTCTAAATATTATGTTGAACGCTTAAAATAGTATGTCGAGCGCTCGACATATTATATCGAGCGCTCGAGATAATATGTTGAGCGCTCGAAATATAATGTTGAGCGCTCGGGACAAATCAATAATACATTCTCCAGAAACGAAAGCTTGGGCCCTAGTTAGCGGCTTTGTGGACTCGGGGTCCAAGCAAGTTTGTTCAACTGATGGCAATTGGTTGACGTTGACCCAATTATTTTGGATGGGCAAATGCACCAAATGTTGCATATTTTAACAACTGTTTAAGTCGGAGACTTGATTTGTTATGAATATTTATACTAATAATTACATCAAAATACATGTGTGACTTTGAACAAAGATCATATCTTAACCTTTGTTCAAGGTCAAATAGGTTGCAATATTTCACAATGCCTTCATTTGGGCTTGGTACGCAACAATATGGACTCGGGCCCTACATATTTCGTTCAAATGATGGCACTGGGTTGACCTTGACAAGGTCAACTCCGATTCTTTACATTCTATGGGAAACTGCTGATATAGTATGTGTCTCAGCAACGCTGTGTAAACAAAAATATTTGGATATGTTGAAGTTGTTCTCTGAATTTCCTCTTAGCAACTGTGAAAGTCCTCAGATATGTTATTTGATATTACTGTTAAGCTTATTTATTCCATGAAAATTCATTAGTGCCAACTGTCAAGGCCACTTCTTGACATTTGTTCAAGTGCTCTAAGTTGGAAATTTTATACTGCCTTTGGTCCAAAACATTCGGGGCATTTTAAACTAATTTCATGTGGCGGCTTCATGGGTGACATTGGTGGTGAACTTGACCTCTGTCATGGAAAGGCCATGTTTAATTCCTTATGCTTTTATATGGGAAAATGCAAAACAGTGCACTTCTCAATAATTTGTGAGACATATAATATGCTATGACCGTTAATGATACTGATTAGCCAAAGGAATGACTGTCATCATAATTCTCTTACAATTGCTTCAAACAGATTGTAGGGCCTCATTCGAGCAGCCTCGCCCAGGCGGTTGAAATCAGTATCCACAACTTGCTTCAAACCAGTAGACTACTCACAACCATATCTATCTATCTATCTATCTATCTATCTATCTATCTATCTATCTATCTATCTATCTATCTATCTATCTATCTATCTATACTGCCATCGGTTACATTTGACCATTATTACTCGCAAGTGTACATAACATACATACCAGGTTTGCAGGATGAAAGCATACACAGGTATCATATAAATGTAACAGGTCGACAGTGTGGCTCGGTAGCTCAGTCGGTAGAGTGTTCGTACGGTCGTACGGTATGCTAAAGGCCCTGGGTTCGAGTCCCGGCCGAGCCATGTTCTTTTTCCACCCCTGTGACATTTGGTGGTGGCCAGTGGGGGGGGGGGGGGGGCAGCATCGCGTCTGCACTTTCTGACTTTCATCCCTGCAAATGATGTCAATGGAGCGTGTTCGGACACCGAAATAATCACCGCCGCCAGGGATTGAAAAGGGGGGCCTCTAGTATCAGAGGCAAGTGCACTAGCCACGTGTGATTTGATGAGCCGGTTAGAAAGAGTAGTCCCTTTGCGCAATCTTTCTGCTGAAAATCAGTCTGAAATCTCCACTTCTAGAGATTTGGATGATTTATTAAATATTGATAATACCTTTTTCGATGGTTTGATCAGTCAAATTTACCCCCCAGAACTTCAGTTGAATAAGGCACGTTTTTGGATTTACATCTATCTATTGTTGATGGGTTTGTTTCTTGCAAAATTTATGATAAACGCGATGATTTTGATTTTCAGATTGTAAATTTTCCTTTTTTGGATGGTGATGTTCCTCGTGCGCCATCCTATGGCGTTTATATTTCGTAATTAATTTGATTTGCTAGAGTGTGTAGTCATGTAACTGACTTCAACACTCGTAATAAATTGTTAACGGCTAAACTTCTTAATCAGGGTTTTCGCTATCATAAACTACGAAAAGCCTTTTCAATATTTTATAGACGTCATTCCGATTTAATTTCAAAATTAAATATTGGACTTAAATCTCTTCTGTAATAAGGTCTATCGGAACCAGAATTTTTCGGTGACTTAGTATATAAATTCCGTAAAATAAATAACCGCAATGAATTCAGCACTCAATTTCGTAAAATCATTCTTCGATATAAAAAGATTGGGTACAGCATAAATGTTATATGACAGACTGCATGCATGGTAGTTAACCCAATCACTGTTGACGACTTTGCTTCCCTCTTTAATTGCATGTCGGTGGGTCAGGCCTCAGATTCTATGACGGCTCCAACGTAAAGGCTTATGTCTGTTGGTACCTGATGCTCTGTCTCTGGTCGGGCCCATCGGAGTCTAACTATTGGTTTTCTTTTGCTCCAGCATTTCAGTGGTTTCTTGCAGTTGAGTCCTCACCGTTGTTTCATCTTTGTGGTTGTTTGAGTTTTGTGTTCACGGAGATGTTACACTGATGAGTTAGGAGGCCTTTATGCGGAGTGAACAATTAATTTGTCTTAATCGCGACTGAAGTAAGGGCGAGGATTGCGGCCACGTAAAATCGATTTAAGCGCCCCCAGTGGAATTCGTTTCCGCTGACTGTTCCAAGGCGGTTCTTCTGTCGCGGTTTGTTTTTGTAATGGGGTTTGTCCTTAGGTGTTTGTGTCGCTTATATTATTTTAATTTGGATAGCCTGTTGTGGGAAAGTAACTATCTTTTGGCTTTCCGCTATTGATGTTTCCATTAGGGTTTGTTGTTTCATGTATTTGTATCTTTCCCTTTGGTGTCTCTGATGGGAACTGTAGGTTAATTGTATCGATTCCTGATTATTGTGGATTATTATCCACTTCTATTTTGAGGAGAAAGCTCAAAGAAGTATGCGCAATCTATGTGCCTTGATGAGGCGTTTTGAACAAGTGTGCGCAATCTATGTGCCTTTATGAGGCATTCGAACGAATGTGCGCAACCTGTGTGCACTGATGAGGCGGTTCGAATGACTATGCGCAATTCCTGTGCATTAATGTTAGAACGAGTGTGCGCAATCTATGTGCCTTGATGAGGCGGATAGAACGAGTAAGTGCATTCTATGCGTCTTCAGGAGGCGGCTCAAAGGAGTGTGCGCAATCTATGTGCCTTGATGAGACGCTATGAAAGCCTGTGAGCCATCTACATGTATGTACCTTGATGATGCGGCTAGATCGAGTTTGCGCAATCTATGTGCCTCAAATACTCTAAGTAAAAACAAAGATATTATTTATGTAAGCTCCATGTTCTTTACAGGAGATGGGGTTAACCAGGGTATTTACTATATGGAGTTAGGAGGCCTTCATGCGGACTGAACAGATTATTAGTCTAAATCGCGACGGAAATAAGGGCGAGAAATGTGGCCACGTAAAATCGATTTAAGCCCCAGTGGAATTTATTTCACTGACCGCCCCAAGGCGGTTCTTCTGTCGCGGTTTTTTTTTGTTATGGTTTTTATTTGAGTGTGTGTGTGTATCGCTTATATTATTTTGTTTTGGATAGCCAATTGGCCATTTTCGGGAAAGTGACTGTCCTTTTGGCTTTCAGCTATTAATGTTTCCATTAGGGTCTAGTTTTTTCATGCCTGTTATTCTTTCCCTTTGGTGTCTCTGATGGGAGCCTTGGATTAATTGTATCGATTCTTGGTCATTGCCTTCACTTCTAGCGAGTACCAACAATCTGAAAATAAGGAAAACACTGAACATCCCCCGTAAACCCCACATTTCTCAATATAAAATGGGGTTTAGCGGGGTCTTCATTTCACGGCCTTGTTAACCTGATGGAGTGTTGGGTCTAGCGATATACGCGAAACGTGTTCAAATACTTGTCACGGGTTTGTTTTATTTAAGGTTTTACGTCTCCGTCAATACTATACTAAAGGTCATTTTGGTGACACTGCTTCCAATTTTGTGGGACTTTTACCCGATATTGAGATGAAATGGCATCTCAAGCCCTGCCAGCAAATCAAACAATAGGGTTTATAGGCCTGTGCATGGATGGTCCGACTCGCACCACTTTGCCTGGGCAGGCTTAGGCCCTCTAAGCGGTTTATCAGTACTGGTGTGCAGTCGGTTTCAGCTCTGCGTGGATGGCCTCCGCCCATCGGGGCTTGAAGAAAAAGATGGGTTGCCTGATGCTTCCACGCAGAGCTAAAACCGACCCGCACACGAGTACTGGTAAACCGCTTAGAGGATCTAAGCCTGCCTAGGCAAAGCGGTGCGAGTCGGACAGTCCATGCATATAAACCCTATTGGTTTCATTGGGCGGCAGGGCTTGAGAGGTCATTTCATCTCAATGTCACCAAAATGACCTTTACAGTGCTGACGGGGATGTTAAACCTCAAAACAGACAATAATAAGCTCTGCGTGGAAGCATCATGCAGTAAATCTATTTCTTCAAGTCCAGATGGGCCGTGGGTGGGATTCGTCACGGTAAAAATGGTGGATTCCTAGTTCCTTTATGCTAACATTCTGCAAACCCTTCTCTTTTATTTTTCGAATGATTAATTCCGGAAGTCCAAACTCAGTTTTTTTCTCTTTTCTAACACCTCTAGAGACAGCTGAATTTAGAGGACGACTTAGCAACTGTAGAAATGGACTATAGATAATCATCAGTGACGAGATTTTAAAAAAACAACTTCTGATTGGCCATTATGCTTGAACAGTATGACGCAGTTATAAACAAACTGTGATTACGAGAGCCTAATAGTTTGACAGGTGTCCGGCTGTTTTGCTTAATCTTTTTGCAAACGATAATAAGTCTATGGGAAATCTAAGTTGTCATACCAACCAAACTAAAGAGCCGAATTTCATAATAAAAACCAAAAACCTATTAAGGCAAATATGGCGAATATTTTCAAAAAGTCTCTGCCTCCTAGAGCATATGGTTTCTGAAGAGATGATTTTTAGCTCTTCTGAGCACGAAGTGCTCAAGGTGAGCTATTGTGATCGCTTTGTGTCCGTCGTCCGTCCGTCCGTCCGTCTGTCCGTCAACTTTTTCTTTAAATGACATCTCCTCCAAGGCAAATGGCCGGATTTAAAAATCATTTCACAGAAATGTTCCGCTGGTCATCCTCTACCAAAATTGCTAAAACGGTTCCGCTCTGCTGAACAAAATGGCCGCCACATCTAAAAATAGACACACCTTAAATTGATATCTCCTCCTAAGCCAATGGCCGGATTTCAAAATCATTTCACAGAAATGTTCCTCGGGTGACCCTCTACCAAAATTGCTAAAAAGGTTCTGCTTGGCTGAACAAAATGGCCACCAGAGCTAAAAATAGAAAAAAACCTTTAAATCACATCTCCTCCTGGGCCAATGGCCCGATTTAAAAATAATTTCAAAGGGAGGGTCCTTGTCTGACCCTCTACCAAAATTGCTCAAACGGTTTCGTTTTGCTAAACAAAATGGCCGCCAGAGCTAAAAATAGAAAAAAAAACTTTTCAAATACATCTCCTCCTAGGCCAATGTCCCGATTTCAAAATAATTTCACAGAAATGTTCCTTGGTTGACCCTCTACCAAAATTGCTAAAATGTTTTTGCTCTGCTGAACAAAATGGCTACCAGATATAAAAATAGAACAACCATTAAACGATATCTGCTCCTAAGCCAATGGCCCGATTTCAAAATTATTTTTACAGAAATGTTCCTCGGGTGACCCTCTACCAAAATTGCTAAAATGGTTCTACTCCGCTGAACAAAATGGCCACCAGAGCTAAAAATAGAAAAACTTTTAAACGACATCTCCTCCTAGGCCAATGGCCTGATTTCGAAATAATTTCACAGAGACAGTCCTTGGCTGACCCTCTACCAAAATTGCTAAAATTGTTCTGCTTTGCTGAACAGAATGGCTGCCACACTTTTGCAGAAATGTTCATAGGGTGACCCTCATCCAAACTTGCGAAAATGGTTTTATTCCAATGAACAAAATGGCCACCATCTTCAAAATGACCTAAATAGTGTTGACTGGGACGTTAAATCTCAAATTAAACAAAAAGGGCATAAGAGGACCAGTCTGATCTGGATCCACACTGTTTGCAATAATGACTTTAAAGTAACCAGCCAACACAAAGCAGAAGATAATTCTGAAGGGTAAAACCAGCACCAAAAAACTGTTTATTTTGGATGGAGTGATGTAGATAAGGTGGGTATATATTGATAGTTAAAGGATAATTTTCCTTATCAAAAAAATATGTTGTGGGTATTTATTAGAACCACCTTGCTCTTAATGCATATATACACACAATACATTTTTATCGAAAAAATAAGGGAGACTTTAGCTAATTTACCACTAAATACGCACCATAGCTACAGCTTTATGAACTAAAGATTTGACTGATCGATTGTTTGGGGTTTAATGACACGTCAACCCTTGTGGGTCATTTTGTGTCCTCTCAGAGAAACAGAGAAAAGAGGTAGGAGAGATAGTAGAGGATATGAAAGTGAGGGACAGAGAAGAAGAGGCAAATGAATGGAAGGAAGTGTATATAGAAACAGAAGAAATAACATTCCCGCCCCCCTCTAGCCATACTTGCAGCAAGGACAGTATGCCTTGTCCAACTGTGAGCCAATATCTGTTGGACACAACAGGGATGCAAGATACACTTATATAGATTTAATTACAGTATTAATAAATGAATTCGGAGCCAAGGCACAGAAAAGAATCAAGCTGGCATATAGTATTGGCATGCCTAAATAGTGTTGACATGGATGTAAAGCTCAACACAAACAAACAAATTAACCCTTGCCCTGCTGAGCCTGGATATGCCTTATCTTTCAAACAATGTAGATCAGATGGCTTCTTGGTTTCTAAAGAAGTCATCTGATCAAGATTTACACTTACATTCAGTTTGTGAATTTATAGGAATAGATTACATCATTTTAACCCAGTTTGTGCCGAAAACTTAGAATGGGATACTGGCAACCCATGATTGGAAAACAGTGAAGGCACAGATCAGATGCTACAGAACTTGACGTCTGATCTGGGCCTACATTGTTTGTAAAAGGTTCTGCCATTTTCCATATTAGGGGTTGAGGTTGACAAAACAGTGTAGACCTAGAACAGATCCCACAGAATATGGCCTCTGTCTGATCAAAGTCTACTTTGTTACTTACATTACAGGAAATTTTGAGTCAGATGCTGCAGAATGTGGCGGTCAATCGGAATTTACACATTTTGCTTGCAGCAAAGAAATATACAAGTAATTAACGAAGCCCCCACCCATAGGGGCTTGAAGAAATATATGGGCTGCATGATGCTTCCACGCAGAGCTGAATACGGCCCGCACACTAGTACTGGTAAACCGCTTAGAGGATCTAAGCCTGTCCAGGAACCGCGGTGCGAGGCGGACCGTCCATGCTAATAAACCCTATTGGTTTCATTGGGGACAGGGCTTGAGATGTCATTTCATCTCAATGTCGGGTTAAAGTCCCACAAAATTGGAAGCAACGTCTCCAAAATGACCTTTATAGTGTTGACGGGGACGTTAAACCTCAAATCAAACAAACAAAAACAAATAATTAGCGAAATGTAAACAGTCTATTCCGTAATTCAGGATCATTTTCCAAGCCTACATTCCGACACAATTGGCCCACCAGTATGGCCTTCAGAAGATTGTTCACTAAAAGAACAGACACCAGAATTAAACCAGCGATATATCACAAACGTATTACAGTTATGGCCATCACAAAATTATACTGTCAGGGGACATAACTAAAGAAACAGGGCATTCAGAGTTGTGGTTATTGCGAATGACATGCCTGCTTAAGCTCATGTATTTCTGTACAAAGTACCATCAATATGTCTCAAACGGTATTGGAGATATGGGGATCACAAGCTGGTCATACTGTTATATTGGAAGGGTAGATAACTCAAATACCACAGCACCAACAGTTGTGGTTCTTGAACATGACACCCCTTCTGTACCTTGTATACAATTGATTGTGCCAAGTTCATTTAATATATCTCAAAGGGTGTTGTACTTATGGCGTTCACAAGGTTATATTGTCAGAGAAGATTGCTAAAAAACCAGAGCACCCAGAGTTGTAATTCTTGAGCATGGCACACCTGCTTAACCTCAAGTACAATATGTCTCAAATGGTATTGGAGGTACGGAGATCACAAGGTGGTCATACCGGTTTATTGGAAGGGGAGATAACTCAATTATCATAGCACCCAGAGTTGTGGTTCTTAGACATGAAGTGCCTCTCAACCTTGTATACAATTATGCCAAGTACCATCAATATATCTCAAAGGGTATTGTAGTTATGGTCATCACAAGGTTATGTTGTCAGGGAAGGTAATTTAAAAACCAGGACAGCCAGAGTTGTGGTTCTTGCACGTGACACATCTGCTTAACCTCATGTACAACTGTACCAAGTACCATCAATATATCTCAAAGAGTATTGGAGAGATGGCCATCACAAGGTAGTGATTCTATATTATTGGAAGGGAAGATAACTCAAAAACCAGGAGTTGTGGTTCTTGTGCATGACACACGGTCTCGGCCTTGTTAACAACTGTGCCAGGTATAATCAATATATCTTAAAGGGTATTGGAGTTATCGCCAGCACAAGGTAGCCACTCTATTTTATTGGAAGGGGAGATTACTCAAAAACCATGGCAACCAGAGTCGTGGATCTTGTGCATGTAACGCTGTATCAGCCTTGTGAACAACTGTGTCAAGTGTCATCAATATATCTCAAAGGGTATTGGAGTTATGGCCATCACAATGTAAGCATTCTCTTTTATTAAAAGGGAAGACAACTAAAAAAGTATGGCATTCAGAATTCTGGTTCTTGCACATGACACGCCGTCTCAGCCTTGTGAACAAGTGTGCAATGAATCTCAAAGGGTATAGGAGTTAAGGCCATCACAAGGTCGCGTCTACGGACGGATGGCCGGACAGACGGACGGACGCCAGGCTGATCGCTATATCCCCCGAACCTATTCGGTCGGGGGATAAAAAAGAGCAGTAGGCCTAAAATCAGACGGCAGATAGTATATAGCCTAAGGAACATTTCTATGAAAGTTTCGTTAAAATATTTGCAGAGGCTTGGCAGTAAATGCCATTTTTCAATTTTCCCCGTTGTAGGTCTTTGGAAACTTTAAGTTGCCATAGCAACCAAAGTAATGAGCTGATTTTCATAAAAACACACAGACATTCAATCCCCCAGCCCAAGGATGCTGTCGATAAAATTTTGGGCTCAAATCGGCGCAGTGGCTTCATGAAAGTGTTGACTGACGCACACGACGTAGACGACGGCGGACAACTGCTTATCCTATAAGCTCCCCCGGAGCCGTCGGCTCTGGTGAGCTAAAAATGTGTTGTTTACAGGGGTGTCAATTATTGTTCTTATCCCGCTCCAAAACAAAGGTTGCGGGTATTCAATGAGCCAGTTCTAACAGGCATCCATAATATATGTTTAGGATATAAGTATGAAAAATATCAAACATTTTCATCAGAAAAAAACCTTTCAGTACTCGTAGAATATGAATGAATGCAGTATATCAAATGAATGTTATCGTTATGTTAGCCAAATTATTGAAGTAGTTCGATCAGGTACCGTGGGTAACCAGTGTTTAATCAAAGTGTGATCGAACTCAAGTCTTGTAGCGGTCTGGTAGTATGGCGGGAAAGTGTGACGTCACTCTGGTCGAACTAGACTAAAGCGTGGGTTACTCTGGTAGATACGTCACACCATACGTAACAAATATGTCGGCGAAAGGTGCGAACACTAATGTCCGGGAAAATTAATAAAATTTTCAGCTCCATTCTTAAAATATTATTAACAATATTTTTCATTTTTAACAGATTAAGGGTCCATTTCTGAAGTTGATTTGTCCGAGAATTTCCCGGAAAAATTAACTTAACAAATTGACTCCTAAATTGTTAAAAAATTTTTTTTTTTTTTTTTTTTTTTTTGATCTTTTAGACTGCTTCTATTCAAGAAATAGAGGGTCTGTGTACCAGTCAACCAAACATCTACCAGACGTCGTTCGATCACACTGGTAAAAAACATGGAAATCATGGGAAGAACGTGCACAATTTGACTTCCGCTACCATGGTCTGGTAGATGGTCGAACTCCCTCATTGTCATTTAATAAATAATAATAAGTCTGTGCATTGAATTCAATAAATCGGGAAGGCGGGTTTACAGAAGCATTTATTTACTTCCATTAAGCTTGCTCAAAACAAAAACAACATAAATTGTCGGTATTCGTTAGAGCCACCTACGTGCGGGAGGTCTAACAATTGAAGCAGAAATCAGAAAATCATGAATAAAAATACCAGATGTACAGTCAATAAAACAAGCATTACATCACAATGATGTGCTATCCTAATATGTCATGGTATAACAATTCCTAGCGTGTTACCTTGTGTAGCGGATCACGTAATGAAAACTGTTTCCAGAAAGTATAGTCACGTGTACCAATGCTACAGCTCTTGTGTGTCTTGAATCATACCCAAGTAGTAATGCGGTCATGTCTGAAAATACCATCTATATTGACATCCGGTGTCAAAACAGGCACATGGAACACACGAGGGCAGCTCAATATTTAACTGTCCTACGAGGACTGTTCAAATATGAATGCAAGTAGAACGGTTTCTCATGCACTAATGCGAAAATCACCTAGAAATAAATATCACAGCGTAGAAAAACATTTTACCTATACATTGATACCAAACCTGTTAAAATCCGTGCACTTTAGCCATGTATATCGTTCGATAAACACTGTCTACTCTGTTATACTAAAACAAAACATGGTTGGAAGAAGGTCAGAGAACGCCGTTGAAATAAGGTCCAATATTAAGAATCGTTGTATTTTTGGTATACGGTGCAAAGACATTTTTGATGAAATATGTTCGGTTTATGGGCATAATGAAATGTCTTTTCCGACAGTTTTTCGTTGGTGTAAGAAATTCAGCTGTGGGCTAGGCTCAACAGAAGATGCACCACATGATCGTCAGCCGAAAAGAGCAACATCTGCCAAGATGGTTGCTAGAGTGAAAGAAATAGTTGCTACCGATGCACGATACACCACAAGGCAAATAGCTAGTATGGTTGGCATCTCATTAGGAGTAGATCATACAATTCTGACACGGGATTTGAAAATGAGAGGGATCTGTGCTAGATGGATTCCCCATCTGTTGACAGATGAGCAGAAAAAGACACGCGTTCAGTGCGCCAAGAAGTTGCTTAAAAGTATCCAAATTACAATGCACGGTCTTTCGCTAATGTCGTCACAGGTGACGAGATATGGGTTCACTTTTTTGAGCCAAAACGAAGGATGCAGAACACAATATGGGTACCACAGTATTGCAAAAGACCATGCATTGCAAAGCGGTCCTTGAGCGTCAAGAAGGTAATGTATGCCATTTTTTTTCAAATCAGGGCCCTGCTATTCAGGTTGCTGTGCCTTAAGGCAAATCTGTAAATGCGAAGTTTTACCAGAAAAAAGTTCTTCGAAAATTGAAGAAATATTTCAAAAAACGAAGACCCGCAACTGGTTTGGCCAATGTCAGATTGCTACATGACAATGCGTCATCATTGTGCAAGACTATCTGAAGCAGGAGAATGTTGTTGAACTCCCTCACCCCCCGTATTCCCCTGACCTTGCCCCGTGTGACTTTTTTTGTTACCGCGGCTGAAAAAATACCTTTCTGGTCGAAAATTTGTACAGCGCAAACACCTCGGTTCTGCAATATTCCAGTGCCTTCATAGTATACCTCGAAAAGACTACCAAAATGCATTCAATGATTGGATCAGAAGACTGAAAGTTTGTATATCTGTTAAAGGGGACTACTTTGAGGGGACAAAATAAATTTTTCATCGAAATCTATCCCGGAATCATTTTTATGTGCTTAGTTGCATTCATATTTGAACAGTCCTCGTAACGCAGTTACTTGCCCTTGGCAAGCGCATGCTTTTCACATATTATACACCAATCCCTTATACATGATAACGCAAATGTTTATCGGTCAGTCTAGAATTTGTAGTCCGTGCGAGGTAAAATAACATGGCAGGGGTCAGTGTTGCCGACTTTTCATCACAAAATGAGTAAGAAAACTTATTAGATACCTTTTTTAAAAAAAAACAAAAACAAGAGGGCCATGATGGCCCTGAATCGCTCACCTGAATCCAAGATGTTTCAAAGCTTATGGAAATGAAGGATTCACTGTTTTAAGGAGATGTGGATCAAAGTCTTTTATGTTTGGAGGCCATCTTTCATTGTAGTGGAACCATTTTAGCAGCAATAGAGGAAAATTTCTGTGAAATTATTTTGAAATAGACCATTATTTTGAAAATGGGTCATTTGCCTCAAGATGAGAAGGTGTCATTTAAAGGTTTTTATATTTTTAGGATTTGGGGAATTTTAAAAGAGGGTCATCTAAGGAAAATTCCTGTTAAATTACTCTGAATTTGGGCCATTTTTATTCGGGTACCTCAACTCCATATCATTTTTGTTCTCAAATTTTAACAAGCACATTTACTACCTAATGACCATAGGTGTTTGTGGGACATAGAACTCAAACACAAACAAACGAAGGTTTTTCTATTTTTTAGCTCTGTCAGCCATTTTGTTAAACGGAGTGGAACGATTTAGGTTATTTTGAAAGAGAGTCACTCAAGGAACATTCCTGTGAAATTATTTTCAAATCGGGCTCTTTGCCTAGGAGAAGATGTCATTTAAAGGTTTTTCTATATTTAGCTCTGGTGGCCATTTTGTTTAACGGAGCGGAACGATTTAGGCAATTTTGAAAGAGGGTCACTCAAGGAAACGATTTAGGCAATTTTGAAAGAGGGTCACTCAAGCAACATTCCTGGGAAATTATTTTCAAATCGGGCCATTTGCCTAGGAGGAGATGTCATTTAAAGGTTTTTCTATTTTTGGCTCTGGTGGCCATTTTGTTTAACGGAGCAGAATGATTAAGGCAATTTTGAAAGAGGCTCACTCAAGGAACGTTCCTGTGAAATTATTTTCAAATTGGGCCATTTGCCTAGGAGGAGATGTCATTTAAAGGTTTTTCTATTTTTATCTCTGGCGGCCATTTTATTTAACGGAGCGGAACGATTACGGCAATTTTGAAAGAGGGTCACTCAAGGAACATTCCTGCGAAGTTATTTTCAAATCGAGCCATTTGCCTAGAAGAAGATGTCATTTAAAGGTTTTTCTTTTTAGTTTATATACTAATTTATTTTAGTTCGATTGCGATGAAAGCTTTAAGCTTATTTAATCGCTCTCGAACGCTCATTCCGGGTGTTTTCACGCGCGCGCGAGAGAGAGGCAGTGGTTTTTACACCACTGCTACCCATTTACACCTGGGTGGAGTGGGGCAGTGTCATTACGTGTCTTGCCCAAGGACACACCTCGATACCGGTGGCGGATTCGAACGCACAACCTCTCGATCATGAGTCGAACGCGCTAACCACTGCGCTATCGAGGCTCTGGCGGCCATTTTGTTTAACGGAGCGGAACGATTTAGGCAATTTTGAAAGAGGGTCAATCAAGGAACGTTCCTGTGAAATTATTTTCAAATCGGGCCATTTGCATAGGAAAAGATGTCATTTAAAGGTTTTTCTATTTTTAGCTCTGGCGGCCATTTTGTTTAACGGAGCGGAACGATTTAGGTAATTTTGAAAGAGGGTCTCTCAAGGAACATTCCTGTGAAATTATACTAAAATCCATTCACTGGTTTAGGAGGAGATGTCATTTAAGTAAATTGTTGACAGACGCACGACGCACGACGCACAACGCACGACGGACGACGGACATTGACCGATCACAATAGCCCACCTTGAGCCTTCGGCTCAGGTGACCTAAAAAAAAGACGAACCAGAAAACTTAAGAGGAATTGTGTGAAGTTTTAGGAAAGACTGCTCCTTCATATTTCAGCTGTTAAAAATGGGTGACTGATTTTAAACGTGGTCTGGTAACGCGCACCGTCGTGGAAGACCTGTGAATGCTACAGATAACGTCACTAGTGAAAACATAAGGGAACTAATTAAGCAGGACATGAACGGCTAGGTTTAGTGCGCACTGGGTGTAGAACAAAGAGCTTTCCGAGAGTCCAAGATATGATTCTGATCCGGAAGACTGAAATGATTGTTGAAGGGAACGAAACTTGGATCAACTACTATGAACCTAAGCCCAAACAGCAGATGTAAACAATAAACTTGTCACGGTTCACCGCGTCCAAAGAAAGTCAAGACTCACCTTTCAGTTGGCTTGGTCATGGCAACTGGATTTTGCGATAGCAGAAGGGTTCTGTTGATAGACTATTTACCTCAGGACCAGACTAATTGTGGGGGTATTATGCTTATATGTCTGTCCAATTCCGTGCAGCTATATATAGTACAGAAAAAAGGCGTGTAAAAAATACGGACGGACGCACGCACGCACGGATGGACGCACGACGGACGACGGACGAAAAGTGACCCCAAAAGCTCACCTCGTTACTACGTGACACGTGAGCTAGAAATCACTAACATGTATATTTTATTGTCAGGATTATGCCTATTTCCTCAACTATGGCCCTTTGAAAAAAATTGAATGATATATTGTCAGCAAAATATCTCAAAAACCTATTAAAGCAAGAACCTTGAAAGTTGCTAAGTGGATTGCTGTTGATGAGTAGATGACCTGATTAACTTTTGAAGAAATTCCGAAAACTACTTCATGAGTTACGGCCCTTTGTAACTTTGGGCATTTGTTCCTTGCATGCTTTGTGATGCACAGCATAACTTTAGAACCATGTATGCTATGGTTTTGAAATTTCATATATGGATTCCTCATGAAAAGATGGCTGACAAGAATTTTTATCGTCAGGATTATGCCCCTTTCCTTGAAAAGTTTGGGTTAAAACTTTTCAGCAAATATCTAAAAAATATTAAAGCTAGAGCTCTAAGAAAGCTGATGAGTACATTGCTATTGACTAGTAGATGATCTGTTTAAGTTTTGAAGAAATTCCAAAAAAATATTTGGATGACATCTTATTCTTCCGTTATGGCCCTTGAAAATTTTGGCATTTAGGGGCAAGTATATGGTTGGGGCCATAGTGTTTTAAAAACACCATTTCTAGTGTTACTTAAAATCCTTATTGACATCAGGGCACGTGTCCGAAGGACCGAAGTCCACTTATGAAACTAAGGCGGGAAAGGATAACAAAGTGCGCTATGTCTCTGAAGTTCAAAATGTCTTTGATGTTTCTTGTATCCATGCGCGTATTCATTACTGAACAATGTCCAGCAATGGTGTGTGTGTGTGTGTGTGTGTGTGTGTGTGTGTGTGTGTGTGTGTGTGTGTGTGTGTGTGTGTGTGTGTGTGAATTCGGGTTTAACGTCTCCCTGCCCTACATCATAGTGTAGATTATATTTTCTTGTCCTTTGGGATCATTGATTCCATTGTGAAATTTTGAAAATATCTGAGGGTCACTGATGAGACCTAATTGGCCGAAACTAATTGACTAGGCCCAGGAAACATGTAAACTCCATATTTTTCAGTTCTGTGGTGTATTCCTTGCTTCCAAAGGATAACCCTTTTATAGAACATATTTAACTTCATAACGTCCCCCTGCCCTACATCATAGTGTAGATTATATTTTCTTGTCCTTTGGGATCATTGATTCCATTGTGGAATTTTGAAAATATCTGAGGATCACTGATGAGGCCTAATTGGCCGAAACGAGCTAGTCTGGCCCAGAAAACATGTACACTCCATATTATTCAGTTCTGTGATTCCTTGCTTCAAAAGGATAACCCTTTTATAGAACATATTTAACTTCACAACAGCTGGTGTGTAGGAATGTATGGCGGCGGTAAAACGTCTCCCTGCCCTACATCATAGTGTAGATTATATTTTCTTGTCCTTAGGGATCATTGATTCCATTGTGGAATTGTGAAAATATCTGAGGGTCACTGATGAGGCCTAATTGGTCGAAACTAGCTAGTCTGGCCCAGAACACATGTACACTCCATATTTTCCAGTTGTGTGGTGTATTCCTTGCTTCCAAAGGATAACCCTTTTATAGAACATATTTAACTTCACTACAGCTGGTGTGTGGGAATGTGTGGCGGCCGTAAAACGTCTCCCTGTCCTACATCATAGTGTAGATTATATTTTCTTGTACTTTGGGATCATTGATTCCATTGTGGAATTTTGAAAATATCTGAGGGTCACTGATGAGGCCTAATTGGCCGAAACTAGCTAGTCTGGCCCAGAAAACATGTACACTCCATATTTTTCACTTCTGTAGTGTATTCCTTGCTTCCAAAGGATAACCCTTTTATAGAACATATTAAGCTTCATCTAGTGGACCTCTATCAAGATTGTTCAAATTCTAGCCCCGGGACCAAATATGCCCCGCCCTGGGGTCCTTTGGTGTTTTATTAACTCATATAGGAAAAAAAATCTTTAAAAGAATCTTCTCCTCTGAAACCGCAAGGCCAGGTCTTTGATATTTGGTGAGTTGCTTCATCTAGTTGACCTCTACAAAAATTGTTCCAGTTATAGCCCTGACACCAAAAATAAGCCCCCGCCCTGGGGTCCTTTGGTTTTTATTAACTCATATAGGAAAAATCTTTAAAAGAATCTTCTAATCTGAAACCGCAAGGCCAGGTCTTTGATATATGGTATGTTGCTTCATCAAGATTGTTCCAGTTATAGCCCTGACACCAGTAGGCTCAGCTGTTTGATATTTGACATGAAGCTTCGTCTTGTAGACCTCTATCAAGATTCTTCAAATTATAGTCCTGGGTCTAAAACTGCCCCCGCCCTGGGGGCCCTTTGGTTTTACATTGACTTACATCGCAAAAATCTTTAAAAAAATTCTCCTCAGAAACCGCAAGGCCGAGGTCTTTGATATTTGGTGTGTAGCTTCATCTAAGGGACCTCTACCAATATTGTTCAAATTATAGCCATGGGGCCTAAAATGCCCCCCCCCCCCCCGCCCCGGGCCCCTTTGGTTTTACATTGACTTATAAAGGGAAAATCTTTAAAAAGCTTCTTGTCTGAGACCCGAAGGCTCATACGTATGTTGATATTTGGTATGTAGCTTTGTCTAGTGGACCTCGACAAAGATTGTTCAAATTGTAGCCCTGAGGCCAAAAATGCCTCCACGCCAGTACCCACTGGTTTTGCATAAAAACTTTACAAATCTTCTTCAAGTTGCCTGAAACCAGAAGACTCAGGTCTTTGATATTTGGTATGAAGCTTTGTCTAGTAGACCTCTACCAAAATTGTTCAAATAATAGCCCTGAGGCCAAAAAATGCCCCGGTGCCCACTGGTTTTACATATATTTATATAGGGAAAAAAATTTAAAATGTTCTTGTCTGAAACCGGAAGACCAAGGTCTTTGATATGTAATATGAAGCTTCGTCTAGTGGACCTCTACCAAACTTGTTCAAATTATAGCCCTTGGGCCCACTTGTTTTACATAGACATATATTGGGCAACCTTTGAAAATCTTCTTGTCTGAAACCAGAAGGCCAAGGTCTTTGATATTTGTTAAGAAGCTTCGTCTTGTAGATTTCTACAAACTTAAGATTGTTCAAATTATAGCCTGGGGCCAAAAACTTGCCCCGCCCCGGGGCCCACAGGTCTTATATTGACGTATATAAGGACAACCTTTAAAAAGCTTCTTGTTTGAAACCAGAAAGCTCCGGTCTTCGATGTTTGGTATGCAGCTTCACCTTTTATACCTCCCTCAAGATTATGCAAAAGATAGCCCTGGGGGCCAATAACGACCCTCCCCGGGGCCCACTTGTTTTACTATGGATCAGGTGAGCGATCCAGGGCCATCATGGCTCTCTTGTTTGTTTTTTATTAGGAATTACAATATGAAATGTCAAACCACTAGCATACAGGGTTCTAAAGTTAAGGTATGCATCACAAAGCATGCAATGAACAAAGTCCCAAAGTTACAAAGGGCAATAACTCATGAATTGTTCGGAATGTCTTCAAAAGTAAACCAGGGCATCTACTCATCACTAGCAATCCACTGATTAACTTTCAAGGCTCTTGGTTTAATTGTTTTTGATATATTTTGCTTACAATCAATTTTTTTTCAAAGGGTAATAATCCTGACAAGAAAAAAAATAAGTGTCAGCTATTTTTAATTAGGAATCCATACATGAAATTTCAAAACCCTAGCATACATGGTTCTAAAGATATGCATCACAAAGCATGCAAGGAACAATTGCCAAAAGTTACAAAGGGCCATAACACATGAAGTAGTTTTCAAAGTTGCTTCAAATGTTAATCAGGTCATCTACGCATCAACAGCAATTCACACAACAACTTTCAAGGCTCTAGCTTTTTTTTAGATATTTTCCTGTAAATATTTCATCCAAATGTTTTTCAAAGGGGCATATAATCCTAAAATGAAAAAAAAAATATGTGTCAGCTATGTTTTCATAAGGAATCCATATATGAAATTTTAAAACCTAGCATACATGGTTCTTAAGATATGTTACGCATCACAAAGGATGCAAAGTACACATGTCCAAAGTTACAAAGGGCAATAACACGTGAAGTATTTTTCGGAATTTCTTCAAATGTTAACCGGATCATCTGCCTCCTACTAGCAATCTCCTCATCAGCTTGCTTTGTTTTATATATATATATTGCTTTCAAGATTTCATCCTTTGTTTTTCAAATAGCCATAAGTCAGGAAAGGGGCATACTCCTGACAAGAAAAATAATTATGACGGCTATTTTTTTTTTCAAGAGGAATCCATGTATATGACATTTGGCGTCAATAATTACTAAATGCCCGAGTGGGCCAGAATCGCTCACCTAGATGAAGCTAATCATATATTACACTGTGCCTTGGTGGTCAATTTGTCTACCAGATCACATTGTCTTTAGCAGTTCTGAATTTGCATGTTATCTTGATGCTTATGATTAAGTTTCTGAACAGTCTAGTCTAGTATAGGATTCAGGAAGAGATGATGTTGATGCAGAGTGAAAGTTTATAGTTTGGCAGGCCAGAATTATCATTTGCACCTACCTTTGGCGTTTTCTGTTGTTAAAAAAGTAAACGAAGTCAACGAATCATGTGAATACAACTGCAATAAAAACAAGGCACCGCAAGCGTAGCGTTCCCTCGCAACTGCATACCATTCATCAACCTGAAGGTTTGAAGCTTCTACGATGATAACTGTATACTATATCCTGTTCATAAGGTTTTTAAGGTCCATTGTGACCTTGCCCTCTGATCCCTGACTTTGGGGAACAATTGTGGAAGGCTTAAAAGCTTCTTTGAGGATAACTGTGTCTTCTATCCTGTTCACAAGGTTTTAAAAGCCAAGTTCATTGTGACATTGACCTTCGACCCTTGACCTTGAAATCAATAGGGTTCATCGTCTTTCCATGGGGAACATTTTTGGAAAGTTTGAAGCTTCTACGAGGATAACTGTGTCTTCTATCCTGTTCAAAATGTTTTTAAAGTCAAATTCGTTGTGACCGTGTCCTTTAAAATCAATAGGTTTCATCGTCCATGGGGAATATTTGTGGAAGGTTTGAAGGTTCTAGGATGATCTGTTTGTCTTCTTTCCAGTTCACAATGTTTTTAATTTCAAGGCCATTGTGACCTTGACCTTTGAAAATCAATAAGTTTCATCGTCTTTCCATGGGGAACATTTGTGGAAGGTTTGAAGCTTCTACGATGAAAGCTTTGTCTTCTGTCGTGTTCACAAGGTTCCGGACACACACACACGGACGCACGGCACCGATGCTATAGTCCCGTGACAGCGTTGTTGGGAGGGGATATCAAAGCTACAGTGTATATGACTGCTTGCAAAAAGCCACAAAACCGAATCTTATAGAATCAGCGAGTTGGACATATACTGACAACATCCAAGCTACCCCTCCCTGTTTTTGTTTGTTTGATTTGAGGTTTAACGTCCCGCCAATACTGTATAGGTCATTTTGGAGACGTTGCTTCCAATTTTGTGGGACTTTTAACCGACAGTGAGATGAAATGACATCTCAAGTCCTGACGCCTAATGAAACCAATAGGGTTTATAAGCATGGACAGTCCGACTCGCATCGTTTTGCCTGGGCAGGCTTAGATCCTCTAAGCGGTTTACTAGTACTCATGTACGGTCGGTTTCATCTCTGGATGCCCTTCAAAGAATTTCAAGATGGCCTCCGTGCGCAGCCATCTTGGAGATCGGAAGAGAACAACTTTAGCAAATCTGAATCTCCATGTACCCCATTGTCTCCCATCATATTTCAGCTCTATTCAACCCCTTTTTCGGGAAGAGATGTCATTAAGAATATCAGGATGGCCGCGATAGTGTCCTTCTTGGATATCGCAACAGAACAATGGTAGCAAAATCTGAATCGCTATTTCGTCCCGATGCCTTCCCTGAAGTTTCAACTTGATCCAATCTCTGGTTTGGAAGGAGTTGGCGTTTGAAGAATTTCAAGATAGCTTGCCATCTTGGATATTGGAACGGAACGATTTGAGCAAATCTGAATCTCCATGTCACCCCAATGCCTCCAATCAAGTTTCAGTAAATTCGACCTTTGGTTCGGGAGGAGATGTTGGTTGAAGAATTTCAAGATGGCCGTTATGACGGCCATCTTGTTGTCAATATGGAACCATTTTAGCAAATCGGAATCTCCATGACACCCTGATGCCTCCCATCAAGTTTCGGGACTATTCGACGGTTGATCTGGGTGGAGAAGTCATTTGAAGATTTTAAAGATGGCCGCCATGGCGTCCATCTTGAATTTCGAAACGAAACGACTATAGCAATTCTGAATCACCATGTCATCCTGATGCCTTCCATCAAGTTTAAGCTCAATTCGACCTTTTGTTTGGGAGGAGATGTCGTTTGAAGAACTTCAAGATGGCCGCCATGGGGTCATCTTGGATATCGGAATGGAATAATTTAGCAAATCTGAATCTCCATAACAACCCAATGAATCTCATTAAGTTTTAGCTCAATTCGACCTTTGGTTCGGAAGATATCGTTTTAAGAATCTGAACGGAACCATTTTGTCAAATCTGAATCTCCATGTCACCATGATGCCTCCCACCAGGTATCAGCTTTACATCAGTTCCGGTTAGGGGGGAGATGTCGAAAATGTGAAAAGTTAACGAAGGACAAACGGACGGACGACGAGCGGACGACAAAGGCATAGGCTGCATAGGCTGACAAATGGCATGCAACATATACTAAGACTGATGAAATTGAAAATCACATCTGTTGTTAAGATGTAGGCATTGTAGTAGATCAATATATAGCTGCCGGTTTTATAAAATGCTGCTGAGCTGCATGAATGTTATCATTTTTCCAATTCTATGTGGTGCATAGTGCGGCACAGTGTTCCACAAACACATAAGCGAGTCATTTAGCCATATACGGGATTGCAATTCAGTTTGCTGGTTCTCTTTCATCACGTTCACAAGTCGTGTACTGCAAACGCTTTGGAACAAAATGAATAAACGTGTCACATGCTTTCATCACGTTAACAACAAATCCATATAAATTAAACGCCGGTCTAAATATGGAAAAGTGATGTTTTCATTGTATCACGTCCGGTGGATGTTCTCAGATCTGCGTTTCGTGTGAAACATTTTATACTGTATAAAAAGTAGAAGTAAAACAAAGATCAGGAATCGATACAATTAACTTACTCCACCAATCAAAGACACCAACGGGAAAGAAACACAAACATGAAGAGACCAGACCATAATGGAAACCTAAACAAAGGAAGGCCATAAGGACAGTTACTTTCCCACAAAATGGCCATCCAAAATAAAAAGACACAAGCGATACACACAGTAAGTAACAAACAACAACATAAATAAACCGCCACAGAAGAACCGCCTTGGAACGGTCAGGGGAAAGATTTCCACTAGAGAGCTTAAATCGATTTTACGTGACCACAATCCTCGCCCTTACTTCCGTCGCGATTAAGACAAATAATTTGTTCAATCCGCATGAAGGCCTCCTAAAATCATAAGTGCAACATCCCCGTGAACACAAAAATCAAACAACCACAGAGATGAAACAACGGTGAGGACTCGAAATGGTTTCTATAGGGTTTCTATTCCATCTCGTAACAAAGGTTTCCCCTTTTGGAGGAAAAACAATCAGAAATGTTTTTCTTTATGCACAGAGATGGAATAAGGTGAAAAGTAGAAGTAAAACAAAGATCATGAATCGATACAATTAACTTACTCCACCCATCAAAGACACCAAAGGGACAGAAACACAAACATGAAGAGACCAGACCATTATGGAAACCTAAACAAAGGAAGGCCACAAGGACAGTTAATTTCCCACAAAATGGCCATATGGCCATCCAAAATAAAAAGGCCAAGCGATACACACAGTAAGTATAAAAAAAAACAACATTAATAAACCGCCACAGAAGAATCGCCTTAGAACGGTCAGTGGAAAGATTTCCACTGGGGGGGGCGGCTTAAATCGATTTTTACGTGGCCACAATCCTCGCCCTTACTTCCGTCGCGATTTAGAGTTCAGTCCGCAAGAAGGCCTCCTAACTCATCAGTGCAACATCTCCTTGAACACAAAGAACCACAGAGGTAAGACAACGGTGAGGACTCGACAGCAAGAAGCCACTGAAATGCTGGAGCAAAAGGAAACCAACAGTTAGACTCCGATGGGCCCGACCAGGGACAGAGCATCAGGCACCAACCAACATTACCTTGAATTAGATCTCTCTAATTCTCAATGAGCCTTTACGTTGGAACCGTCATAGAATCTGAGGCCTGACCCACCGGCGTGCAATTAAAGAGGGAAGCAAAGTTGCCAACCGTGATTGGGTTAACTACCATGCATGCAGTCTGTCGTATAAGTCTTTCAAAATGCAGTGAGACGTGCCTGCATTTTTAATTTTGAACTTGACCATGTTTTAGGTAAGTCGCTTTTAGCTGGTATTTTACATTAGTCGATAGTTATAATTCTGTTTTTAAAATGTTATACTTCGTGTTACTATCAAGACTTATAGTCGTTATAGTCTGGAATTCGTACGAGTACTATATTTTTAACATTCCGTGACAATAGTTATCCGAAACTTGCATTCCGTAAAATGGAATAGTCTCCTCACGATTGCCTTACGAACTCTCAAATGTTATAGAGTAGGGGTAGCCCCAAAGTGCTTATAGTTTACTGTTACCTTAAAAACAAGGTCATTCACATCACATGGCATCATAATGCTTACGTGATACTGTGTTGTCTGTAGCACCGTTACTAACTGTTGACGGCACATCATTCTGTACCATAGTAAACGTGTCTTCGAAATATGGCCCTACAATGTATAAAAGTTTAATACATAAAACATATTATTTTCCACGTGTTCTAGGAATTTCGCCAAGAATTGTTAAAAACAAGAACATGTCAGCAGATTATTTTTGTTAAATCTTGTGTTTATTTATTTTTGTGGATGTTTCTTATTATTTCTTATGTTAAAGTTTGCTTACTTTGCGTAAGCTCAGCCGACAATCTATATTTGCAGCAGAAAAAAGAAAGAATATATATATATATATTATACTTCACGGCAGCCCTTCTTTATAGAGTTTGTGTATTTATTTATTTTTTTTCCAAAGGTCGTCCTTTAAATAACGTTTCTTGAAGGCGCACTTGTAATCTTGTTTTCACGACGTTGTTAGTTTCCTGTTAGGGTCGACTTTTGAAAATCAGAAAAGAAAAAGGAGATAAAAATCCGAAATTACTTGTCACAAAGTGGGCAAAGAAATTGTCAAGATGTAATATCGATAAAATATTGTAATTTCTAATCACCGGAGAAACAATTTGGCCGAACATTTGCTTGATACTTAAAGAATCTAGGTAAATGAAATTCGTCCTGTAGACGACTGAGAAACAACAACAACAACCGATTGGAAATAAGAATAATGGATAGGGTAGAAGTGTTCGTGGACGGCGCTTACAAAAATAACGGCCACAACAACCGGCAGGCCGGGTGTGGTGTTTTTGTTGTCCATTTCATCCTTTGAATTGCTTTGAGAAGTTGCGGGTGGGGGGGGGGGGGGTGGTTAGCGGGGGAGAAGCAGACCAATAACAGAGCCGAACTGTCAGCAGCAATTATTAGAAGAACACAATCAATACAATGCAGATACAGGAAATTACAGTGACCACAGTAAGTATGTAAGAGATGGTATTACCAAATGGATAAAGGAGTGGAAACTGAACAGATGGAAAACCAGTAGGAAAGGGGATGTCCTGAACAAAGACCTGTGGCTGATACTTGATGAATTCCAGGGAAGGCTATGAGGAAACTGGAGATGGGTTGATGGCCACAAGGATACTGAAGGAAATATGCAGGCGGGTGACTTAGCGAAGGAAGGGATTTTGGCTGAGAATGGATTTTGGCAGGAAATGGCATACAGTTTTTACTTAGGTACCAGCACAGAAGATATAAATCTGAAGAAGATGGGTCAACCACGGTGTCAAAGGATGTCAAAGAGGGCAACAAATGTGTCACTTTTCCTAAGAAAGTCACAAGCATTGCTGAGGTGCAACAGTCCAAAATGATAAAGCCAGAATACACATGTAAAAGCTGTAAAACCCTATGCGAAGACAAAGACCATGCTATCCAATGCCAAGAGTGTAAATACTGGGCTCACTACATGTGCACAGACCTTCCAGAATACCAACTGTACCTTTATGAGAGCACACAAAGACGATACACTTGGCAATATCGTGTGGAAATTGATGAAAACTTCATGTCAAAACTACACCTGTCCACTAAACCTGTAGTAATGCCTAAACAACCAAAGTTATTCGCGTTGATGTCCCAAAGGTGCAAGTGCAAGTTATCACAGTTGCGTCGAAGGTGAAGGAAGACAAAAGTACTGAAACATCCTAAGTTCTAACAGAAAGAAAGATTATACAACAATCAGTTTCCTGTAATAGACCTGCAAGAATTTAAGTCGTCTACCATATGCCATCTTCAAGTTTCTTTTGTCGATGCATTTGAACAGATCAACCCTTTCTGTAAGGAACCTTAGAAATGATGTAATAGAGGACACGAACCAAAAGCAGCGAATCATTGAGAACGAAAAACTGAGAGGAAATAATGCGAAAAAACAGAAGGATAAGAAATGTCAATATTGTGAAGACCTATCTGGAAGGATTGAAAAGCTGAACAGAGCAATCTTCAAGGAAAAAGACAAATCACAATCGAATCTTCATTCCCTAACAGTTCAGAAGGAAGTAAAAGAATCAAAGACGAGGGCAGATGTAACGCTTGTAAATCATAGAGTAGAAGGACTCAGTAAGCAGTAATCTATACAAGAGGCAGAAATAGCAGCACTGGAGAAACGGCTAGAAGTGAAAAACAGCCTTTTCTGGAGTTAGAAGAGAAATGTTGTACAATGGCGAAGGAAATGGAAGGGCTCCAAGATTATGTGAATGCCTGGAAAATGAGAAGTCGGGTAGAAGATAATTCTGACTGCACAATTATCTCCAGGAAAGGGAATGGGGAAGCTATAGAAAATGACCCAATAGCATCAGATACTACAGTGGAGAAGGAAGTATCATTAGAGCAGAGTGAAGGAAATCTTAGGAACACTAGAAACAACAGCACATATCTGGATAAGAAAGCACATATCAACATTACAGAAAAAAACGGTCAAGATTGTCGGCACATCAAATACTAAGTATGTATCGCCGCCATATGCTGGAGGCACAGAATTTTACGTTTCAAGGGTAACAAAATATACTTTACAGGAAACAGAAGAATGTTTCAGTAATTTACAGCTTAACCAGAAGCAGGACGTATTCATCCTGCAGTCGCTTTGTAATGATATAAAGAATAAGTTCTCAGACGAATGTGCGGCTTTTATTGGGTGTGTTGTGAAGACAATATCATCTAAGTTCAAGGACTCTAAAGTAATTGTTTCTCTGGGCTTACCAAGACCCAACATCAATACAAAGACAAAGAAGACAAACATACTGATAAAAAAGGAATTAATGAAACAGAAGCATGCGTTCACATGCGATAAAGGAAATTTTTTCTACAGAGGGGAAGCGCAAAGAGGAATATTACATGCGGATGGTATCCACCTATCCAAGGTTGGAACCAACAAGCTGGCGAAAAATTTATAGGGAACATTATTTGACATGTTTTATATACCTTGGGTAGTATACGAGACAAAGTCACCAAAACCAGAAACAAAGAACAGAGGACAGACACATTCCCAGAACAACAGTGGAAGTCCAAGAGGCTATATTTACAATGGTAACAGAGGAGACGAAGGGGGGCGAACAGCAGGACACGTATAGAAGCAGGACAGCATACCATAACAGTTGCGATACAAGGTACGATGCAAGGCATGACATTGATCCAGGACGATATGAAACAGTGAGGGATGACCATTATCGGTGACGTTTTATACCAGGGGCTGGCGATTATCAGGAAAAGCCAGGAGGGATAATCGTACATATCCCCGATATACGGATACTAGACCGCTATACAGAAACATTGATGCTGATCGAAGGGACTATCATAGGGAATCACGAGAATCACAAACAAACTACAAGGGCCGGAAGAAGAATTCAAAAGACTATCAGAGACGCCTGAGAGATTATTACCTTCAAAGTTAATATAAATAAAAAGTCAATCATATATGGCACACATGTCTTAACCCAGGCTAAAAACTGTTAGTTACTGTGTTTAACTAATCAAAAATGCAAAGACTGTGTAGAGAATAACCATGTATGATCATCTTTCTATGTTCTTTACATGTTTTGTGGTCATTTTCTTATATTTATTATGTCATTTTACTATACATGTATGCACATATATTAAATACAGTTTTTGTTTTCTTTTGTTATTGTGCTATAAAGGGTGTTACTGTGTTTTAAATTTAATCCGCATGCAGGTGAAGTGAATGAAATGTCATGGTATATTAATATTCTTGTGCGATGTTTGATGAACATTCAGAAATTTCAGTGCCATTGTCTTTGCGGGCAGTGTGGATCCAGATCGGACGGTTTCTGAAGAAGCCATCTGATCAGGTTCTTCCCTATTTGTCATTCAGTTTGAGACTTTTAATGAATAAATTACATCAAGTAATGACTAATTTACATCAAGTAAGTATCTAAATTAATTAATACAGCAGGATAAGGGTTAAGTATACTAAAAAAGTGATTATGTGAATCATTCCAGAATACAGTCTTCAGAAATTTTGAAATAATGACACTTGATCATAATCTTATATCCATTAGACCTATTTTACCCACAGCTCCCATTAGAGACACCAAAGGGAAAGGAACATAAAACATGAAAAAACAGACGCTAAAGGAAACATCAATAGCGTAAAGCCAAAAGGCCACAACATGGCCAATAGGCTATGCAAAATAAGCGACACAAACACCAAAAGACAAACCATAACAAAAATAAACCACGACAGAAGAACCGCCTTGGAACGGTCAGCGGAAACGAATTCCACTGGGGGCTTAAATCGATTTTACGTGGCCACAATCTGTCGCGATTAAGATAAATAATTTGTTCAGTCCGCATGAAAACCTCCTAACTCATCAGTGCAACATCTCCGTGAACACAAATAATCAAAGAACCACAGAGGTAAGACAACGGTGAGGACTCGACAGCAAGAAGCCACTGAAATGCTGGAGCAAAAGGAAACCAACAGTTAGACTCCGATGGGCCCGACCAGAGACAGAGCATCAGGCACTAACCAACATAAGCCTTTACGTTGGAACCGTCATAGAATCTGAGGCCTGACCCACCGGCGTGCAGTTAAAGAGGGAAGCAAAGTTGTCAACCGTGATTGTGTGACAATGAAGTTTTAAATAAATTGAAATCCAGGCGTTTTCGTGCTTCAAGTCTGTCTACTTATGATTTTCCCACCCATTACACTACACTTCCTCATAATCTTATAAAAGAAAAACTTAATGATTTAATTGAATGGCATCAGGTACCAACCAAGATAAGTCTTTACGCTGGAACCGTCATAGAATCTGTTATGGTTTGTCTTTAGGCATTTGTGACGCTTATATTATTTTATTTTGGATAGCCTTTTTGCCATTTTGTGGGAAAGTAATTGTCCTTTTGGCTTTTCGCTGTTGGTGTTTCCGTTGGGGTATGTTGCTTCATGTTTGTGTTTCTTTCCCTTTGGTGTCTCTGACGGGAGCTGTGGGTTAATTGTATCGATTCCGGATCATTGCCTCTACTTCTATTTTTCATTAGAATTTTTATAGACCAAATCAGATTTCTACCTGATCTTTCAAAGACTTTGTCGCAATATTTATCACATGTTTTTGATGGCAGTAAAACATGAAGTTAATGATTTGGAGAGTTCAGTGGTGGTACAAGAGCTTGAATATGCAATAAACCGAGCTTTGTATGGTATTTTATGAAGTAAATATTATTCGTATCCATCTGTTCATGGAATGTCGGCGGTCTCATATCCATATCTTATAATAAACTCAGTGATCCAGATTTCATTCGACAACTTAGAGCTTATGTTATAGTTTTTCTTAGTGAAACACCTGCTGGATTAGAAACGCACATAATATTAGATGACTATCAACATATCCCAATTTGTAGGCTTGCTTCAGGAAATAACATATTACGGTAGGTTGGCAGTTTTGATACGGCAGTCTATAAGCTGTGGTATTAAGGTTATGAAAAATACAAGCACTGAATACCGGTGGATTAAGCTTATGAGAAATTCATTTAACTTGGAAAAGGATTTATACATATGTTTTTCTTATATTTCACCATGTTCCTTCCAAAATAAGTCTAATTCTGATACTTTAGAGGCAATTATTAGAGATATAAATGTTTTTAAGAATAAGAGAACTATTTTAATTTGTGGAGATCTAAATGCCCGAACCAGTTGTTGTCAAGAAATTATTCAAGATGACTGTGATATACCTACAGATCCGTCATATACTATTGACTCAGATATCTCCAGACGACGTAGCGAAGATACAAAATTAGATGACAGGGGTAAGCAATTAAATTACATATGTATTTCTTCAAGATTGAGGATACTTAATGGCAGATGTATAGGAGATATATTGGGGAAATTTACATTTCAAACACCTAATGGTGCTAGTGTTGTAGATTATACCATGCCTTCAGAGGAGCTTTTGAAGGATGCTAGTTATTTCCATGTTAATCCTTTTATGCCCATTTTCTCTGACTGCCATAGCAAAATCTCTGTTAAAGCATCTTTTATTAGAGAAGTACTGAATAATAGAAATGACATATGCTTGGGGGATTTAAATGAAATAAGTTCTCCTCTGAAAAAATTATGAATGTTTGTCAGAGTAAAGAAACTTCTGATAAAATTTCCAGTTTTATGAAGAAGGAATTTAATACTTGTGAAACGGATATTAATCATGCCTGTAGTTAATTTGAAGACATTATAATAGAAGCTGCAAGAAAAAGTCTCACAAAGAAAATTTTAGGTAAACCATATAAAAGAAGTAAACAACGGTATGATGAAGAATTATATGTAAAACGAAGAGTCGTCAACACAAAAGTAAAACATATGTTTCAGTACAGTATTAAGGAATAGTTATTACAAACACTACAGAGAATAAAGGAAGCTTTTAAATTTAAAAAGAAAACTTTCAGAAAGCTCTCATTTCTAAACTAGATGATATTGAAAGCAACGAACCGAAAACATTCTCTGAAATATGAAACTGGTAATTCAAATGGTCCCGAAACAGGTATTGACTCTGGTACATGGTATTAATATTTTGAATAAAAATAAAAAATGAGTTCCTTTAAGAGCAATGAAAACATTCATAAGAAAGAAGATGGGTCATACTACGTAGTTTCGGCTAATAAAGCCTCATCAGTGACCCTGTAATGATCCGGCAACGAAAGCCAAAAACTTGAACTCTGTAAAATACAAGTTTAATGACAGAGTAGAAAGCTTAAGCCGGGTTTGGTTTTGTTTGTTTGATTTGAGGTATACGTCCCCGTCAATACTGTATAAGTCATTATGGAGACGTTGCTTCCAATTCTGTGGGACTTTTACCCAACATTAGATGATATGACATCTCAAGCCCTGTCGCCCAATGAAACCAATAGGGTTTATAAGCATGGACGGTCCGACTTGCACCGCTTTACCAGTACTTGTGTGCAGTCAGCTTCAGCTCTGCGAAGAAGCATAATGCAGCCCATCTATTTCTTCAAGCCCCGATGGGCGGGGGCCGAAAACCGGGTTTTGTCTAACTCAAGTCATGTAAGAACTTTAAACCTACTTGATAATGCACTTATCAAGCAAAAGGAGATCTAAGACAGTATCAGTAATCTGAAAAATATTAAAGCATCCGGTCTAGACAGTATAAGGAATGAAATGATTAAATCAGGTGCTTTCACATGTCTTCCTTGTCTAACACACTATTTCACTTAATATTTTCTTCTGGTTGTTATCCCACTTAATGGACGATAAACTATATTTCTCCTACTTAAAAAACGGGTGATAGTTCAAAACTTGAAAATTTCCGTGGAATCACCATAACATCAAACATAGGGAAGCTTTTTAATATGGTTTTGAATAATAGATTAGACGCATTTTTGGAGGAAAACCAGGTTACTGAAAACATTCAGATTGGTTTCACTAAGAACGCTAGAACATCAGATTATATGTTCATTCTTAAAAGTTTGATTGAAGTTTACAGGTTAAACTTACAGAATTAAATATAAAAGGTAAATTTTATGATATTAGTAATCTTTATACCAAAAGCAAATTATGTGTTCGACTTAGTGAATATCCCACAGATTTTTTTCATTCTAATGTTGGTGTTCGCCCAGGAGATGTACTCAGACCGAATTTATTTAAAAATTTCATAAATGACATTCCACTTTGTCTCACTGATACAACAGATCAAGTTTTTATCAATAATTTGCCGTTAAATTGTTTAATGTACGCAAACGACATTGTCTTACTATCGTCTGCAGCTACTGGTTTACAAGAAAAGCTTAATAAACTCTATGGATTTTGTCAAAACTGGTGTTTTGAAGTCAGTGTTTCAAAAAAAAAGTTTTGATATACTATAAAACTGGGAAATCAATACAGAACACCTTCTTTTTCGAAAATGACTTTCTTGAAGTTTACATTTACGAGGGTAGGCTGAAAAGTTCTGAGCCTGACCAAGATCCAATGGTTTGTCCATGCTGAAAGTGCCTTATTTTTCAACATAGTCTCCCTTCCTGTCCACACACTTCCTCCAGCGGTGCTGGAGGTCTTGGATCCCAGTGGTAAAGGTCTCATCTTGGTCCCTGAAAAACTCATACTCAGCAGCTAATACCTCCTCGTCTGACCGATAATGCTGCAAAGCCAAGTGCTTTTTCATGTTAGGAAACAGGAAATAATCTGATGGAGCTAGATCAGGTGAATACGGAGGGTGATCGACAAGTGAAAAGCCACAGTCATGCACAGCAGCCATTGCGACAACCGATTTATGAGCAGGCGCATTGTCCTGATGGAACAAGGCCCATTTTGTAAATTTTCCGGGTCGTTTAGCCTTAATTGCTTTTCGCAATTGTTTTAGCAGATCTGCATAATACTCCCCATTAATTGTTCTACCCTTGGCATCCCAGAACACTGATGCCATCACCCTCCGTGCAGAGGAGACGACCTTTGACTTCTTTGGAGGGGGTGAGCCAGGGTGCTTCCATTGCATGGATCGTCTTTTGGTCTCTGGCTCAAGTTGATGAACCCAACACTCATCCTGATTTACAAAACGGTCAAGAAAACCATCTTGGTCTGCTTCAAAAAAAGCCAAGTTGGCTTGTGACAGGTTCAGTCTGGTCAACTTTTGGTCAGGCGTCAAAAGCCGTGGCACCCATCAGGCGGAAACCTTCGACATTCCTAATTCACTGTGTAGAATTTTCTCTACTCGTTCACGGGAGATGCCAACAGTGTTAGCTAACTGATTCACAGTATAACGCCTGTCATCCATCACGGCCTTGTCCGCTTGGCTGATGGTTTCATCAGTTGTTGCCATTGTGGGTCGTTCACACCGGTCATCATCTTCAAGGCTGTCCTTGCCCATCTTAAAATTTGCTGCCCACCTTTTCACGGTTGCATTCGAAGGAGCATCATCCCCTAATGTAGCAACCATATCGGCATGAATGTCCTTAGGAGCTAAACCATTTTTATGGAGGTACTTGATGACACCACGATGCCAGATTTTGCCCATTTTCTCAAAAACGTGCTAGTATCAATTTTCAAAGTCTAGAATTTCTAAGTTATTACAGGTGAACTTGAACTCATTTGAGTCAAATCAAGTAATAAAGGTTTGGATTTAAAGAATACAAAATTTCATGGCTGTTCGATGCCTGCTTCTTGGTCAGGCTCAGAACTTTTCAGCCTATCCTCGTATATGATCATTTGATCAAACCTAGTGTGCTATATGGTTCTGAAATTTGGTGAGTTTTTAAAACAAACAATGCAGCGTGCCAAAAATATAATACCTGTACATTTTTAATGGATGAGATATATAAGAACAATATAGCAAATAAATCACAAGTACGTAACCTAAAATATATTTTAAGGGTAAACAAACATGCTTCACTCCTCGCTGTTCTATCAGAGACAGGCCGATACCCCATGTATTTTTCGATTATTATATCAATTGTTAAATATTTGTACATGTTAGAAAACATCAAGGATAGTTTATTTAAAGAGGCATATAATGTTAGCTAGGGTGTTGCATTGTACAGGTATTCAAACGTGGTATTCAGCAGCAGTATATATTCTGAAGTTATTAAACCATAATATCTGTTCATGTAGAAAGTTTAGTGAAACTCAGTTCGTTAATGTTATAAAAGAGAATTTAACTGGAGCCAGTGTTTATGAAACACAATGCCCCAAACTGTTTGACCCTAAGACTGCTTGACCCTAAGACTGCTTGTCCCTAACAGTAATTGAGATATCTTTTTTTTATTTGGCTGCAATGCTGAAATTTTGGAAGGAACATAACACAAGAAAAACTGAGTTAATCAGGTCATTTATTTATCACCCTATACCAGTGTTTTAGGTTACAGGACAATAGCTCATAAATTTTTAAAGATACAGTCAAACCTGTCTTAGTGTCCACCTCAATTAAGCGAGCAACCTGTCTTAAGCAAGCATGCATTAAGTTCCCCCAAAATGCAAATGCATTAAAATTCACCTAATCAGTTCATCTACGCATCATCCTGAACCAGCCTGTAAAGTTTCAGGGCAAACTCAAACAGTTTTTTTTAGATATCTCGCTTACACGCTTAAAACGCGCAAAATTTCAAAGAGGCATAACTGAAGAAAAAAAATGGTATTTCTGTCGAAAGTTAATCAGTTCATCTTCTCATCATCCCCAACCATTCTGAAAAGTTTCAGGGCAATAGCTCAAACAGTTTTTAAGTTATCTTGCTTACAAGCTTAAACAAAAATTTCAAAGGGCCATAACTGAAGAAAAAAAATCGGATTTTAATCAAAAGTTAATCAGATCGTCTACTCATCATTCTGAACCAGCCTGTAAAGTTTCAGGGCAATAGCTCAAACAGTTTTGGATATATCTTGCTTACAAGTTTAAAACACGCAAAATGTCAAAGGGGCATAACTAAAAAAAACAAGAGGGCCCAATGGCCCTATATCGCTCACCTGTGTTCCAGAAAATTATAAGTGTAGGAGACCACTTGACATTGCTACACTGAATATCTAAGCACTGGGCCTTATGGCTTCGGAGAAGAAGATTTTTGAAGCGTTTTTTCCATTATAAGTCTAAAGGAGCTAAGGTGCCCCGGGTTGTGGCCTATTTGGATCCCAGGGGCAGGGTTAGCAGGATTTATGTAGGTGCCTATTTTATGTTGCTAGGTACTAAATATCTAAGCTCTGTGCTTCACAGTTTCAGAGAAGAAGATTTTTGAAGCTTTTCTCCATTATGAGTCTATGGGACCTATGGGGTCCCAGGGCGTGGCCCATTTGGATTCCGGGGGCATGATTGGCAGGATTTATGTAGGTGACCACTTGCCATTGCTACATGCTAAATATCTAAGCTCTGGGCCCTGTGGTTTCAGAGAAGAAGATTTTTGAAGCTTTTTTCCATTATGAGTCTATGGGAGCTAAGGGGCCCCAGGGCATGGCCCATTTGGACCCCAGGGGCATGATTGGCAGGATTTATGTTGGTGACCACTTGCCGTTGCTACGAGTTAAATATCTAATCTCTGGGCCCTGAGGTTTCAGAGAAGAAGATTTGTGATGCCTTTTTCTATTATGAGTCAATGGGAGCTAAGGGGCCCCGGGGCGTGGCCTATTTGGACCCCAGGGGCATGATTGGCAGGATTTACGTAGGTAACCATATGCCGTTGCTACATGCTAAATATCTAAGTTCTTGGCCCTGTGGTTTTAGAGAAGAAGATTTTTGAAGCTTTTTTCCATT
Organism: Lucinisca nassula; assembly: GCA_963580285.1. Taxonomy (NCBI): domain Eukaryota; kingdom Metazoa; phylum Mollusca; class Bivalvia; order Lucinida; family Lucinidae; genus Lucinisca; species Lucinisca nassula. The sequence continues at coordinate 40,294,202 of OY757023.1, read as the reverse complement.
ATGAGTCTATGGGAGCTTAGGGGCCCCGGAACGTGGCCCTTTTGGACTCCAGGGGCATGATTGGCAGGATTTATGTAGGTAACCACTTGCCGTTGCTACATGCTAAATATCTAAGCTCTGAGCCCTGTGGTTTCAGAGAAGAGAATTTTTTAAGCTTTTTTCCATTATGAGTCTTTGGGGGCTAAGGGGGCCCGGGGCGTGGCCCATTTATAGCCCAGGGGTATGATTGGCAAGATTTATGTAGGTGACCACCTGCCGTTGCTACATGCTTAATATCTAAGCTCTGGGCCCTGTGGTTTCAGAGAAGAATATTTTTGAAGTTTTTTTTTTCCATTATGAGTCTATGGGAGCTAAGGGGGCCCGGGGCGTGGCCCGTTTTGACCCCAGGGACATGATTTGCGGAAATTATGTAGGTGACCTCTTGCCATTGCTACATGCTAAATGTCTAAGTTCCGGGCCCTCTGGTTTCAGAGAAGATTTTTGAAGGTTTTTTTTCATTATGAATCTATGGTAGCTAAGGGCCCCCGGGGTGTGACCAATTTGGACCCCAGGGGCATGATTGGCAGGATTTATGTAGGTGACCACTTGAAATTGTTACAAGCTAATTATCTGAGCTCTGGGCCCTGTGGTTTCAGAGGAGAAGATTTTTAAAATTGTTCCCATCATAAGTCTATGGGAGCTATATGTTGCCATGGCAACCAGAATTCCAAACTGATCAGCCTAAAAACCTTTCAGCCCTACCTGATGATGCTTCACATGAAATTTGATCAAGATTGGTCATGGAGTATTAGAGATATACTTATTGTATACTGAAATTGTTTACAGACGCACGCACGCACGCATGAACGACGGACGATGGACAAAATGTGGTCATTTAATCTACGAGACAGGTGAGCTAAAAATTGGAATTTTGTCACAAGTCAATCAGTTGATCTTCTCATCATCCCCAACCATTCTGTAAAGTTTCAGGGCAATAGCTCAAACAGTTTTTTGTTATCTTGCATTTACAAGTTTAAAACGCAAAAAAAAATCAAAGGGCCATAACTCTAGAAAAAGATTCGGCTTTTTTTTTTCAAAAGTTAATCAGTTCATATACTTATCATCCCATACCAGTCTGTAAAGTTTCAGGGCAAACGCTCGAACAGTTTTTGAGATATCTTGCTTACAAGATTTCAAAGTATTTTGCAAAGGGGCACAACTCAAGACAGGAGCATAATCCTTCGGATTTTTTTTTTCAAAAAGTCCTCAGTTCATCTACTCATCATCCTGCACTAGCCTGCAAAGTTTCAGGGCAAAAGCTCAAACATGTTTTGAGATATCTTGCTTACAAGCTTAAAACGCGCAAAATTTCAAAGGGACATTACTCAAGAAAAAATAAATTTTTGTCAAAAGTCAAGGAGTTCATCTACTTATCATCCCCAACCATTCTGTAAAGTTTTAGGGCAATAGCTCGAGCAGTTTTTAGTTGTCTTGCTTACAAGCTTAAAACGCACAAAAAAAAACCCAAAACAAAGGGCTATTACTCAAGAAACAAAACTTCGGATTTTTTCAAATGTAAATCAGTTCATCTACTCATCATCCCAAAACAGTCTGTAAAGTGTCAGGGCAAAAGCTCAAACAGTTTTTGAGATATCTTGCTTACAAGATTGCAAATTATTTTCTGCAAAGGGGCATAATCAAGAAAGGGGCATAATCCTGACGAGAAAAAAATTGGATTTTTGTCGAAAGTTAATCAGTTCATCTTCTCATCATCCCCAACCATTCTGTTAAAGTTTCAGGGCAAAAGCTCAAACAGCTTTTGGGATATCTTGCTTACAAGATTTCAAAGTATTTTTGCAAAGGGCAATAGCTCAAATAGTTTTTAACCCAATCGAGGTTGGCAACTTTGCTTCCCTCTTTAATTGCACGCCGGTTGGTCAGGCCTCAGATTCTATGACGGCTCCAACGTAAAGGCTTATTGAGAATTAGAAAGATCTAATTCAAGGTAATGTTGGTTGGTGCCTGAAGCTCTGTCTCTGTTCGGGCCCATCGGAGTCTAACTGTTGGTTTTCTTTTGCTCCAGCATTTCAGTGGTTTCTTGCTGTCGAGTCCTCACCGTTGTCTTTGATTTTTTTTTTGTGTTCACGGAGATGTTGCACTGATGAGTTAGGAGGCCTTCCTGCGGACTGAACAAATTATTTGTCTAAATCGCGACGGAAGTAAGGGCGAGGATTGTGGCCACGTAAAATCGATTTAAGCCCCCCAGTGGAAATCTTTCCACTCCCCAGTGGAAATCTTTCCACTGACCGTTCCAAGGCGGTTCTTCTGTGGCGGTTTATTTATGTTGTTGTTTGTTACTTACTGTGTGTATCACTTCTGTCTTTTTATTTTGGATGGCCATATGGCCATTTTGTGGGAAAGTAACTGTCCTTATGGCCTTGATTATGGTCTGGTCGCTTAATGTTTGTGTTTCTTTCCCTTTGGTGTCTATGATGGGTGGAGTAAGTTAATTGTATCTATTCCTGATCATTGTTTTACTTCTACTTTAGTTATCTTGCTTACAAGCTAAAAACGCAAAAAATTTCAAATGGCCATAACTCAAGAAAAAAAATTCGGATTTGTTTAAAAAGTTAATCAGTTCATCTACTTATCATTCTGAACCAGCCCGTAAAGTTTCAGGGCAATATTTCAAACAGTAAGTCCGTTAAATTTCACAGGTTACTTTGAACATAGTTTGTGTAAGGTGGTAAGATAATGTTTAAGATATTACTTAACCTGTGGGTAAGACATAGAGGTTCAGCTTCAATCCGCCGTAATTTTAAGTCCCTGACATCTTTAACCTCAACATAGGAAGAGTTTATATTTTTATTAGTAATTTCTTAACTCTTATGTATCTTTGGTAAACCATAAAACTGTCTTTCTTTAACCTCAAAATGTTTTAAATAGTCTATTTCTTTTTTGTTAGTTTACGTTCATGTTTCTTTAAAAAGTTATTATATTTAAGTTTTGTTTCCCTATGTGGATCGTTTGTTAAGATTTCTAAATACTCTTTATATATATATATATATATATATATATATATATATATATATATATATATATATACTCCCACTGGCAGCCATTTGTTTTATTATACCAAGGAAGCCTTGCACCCTAGAGCGCTGCAGATAAAATTTGGATCAAATCAGCCCAACAATTGACAACTGTCCATCTGCGGCAATCAACAGGCCTAAAATTATATCGCAGAGAGAAATGTCTTGAAAGCGGTAAATGTCATTTTCCATTTTTTGACATTGTCTGTCTATGAAAACGCAACCAAAATAAAGAGCCAAATTTAAACCACAATTCCTATCGATGCATATATGGTGACTATTTCTATAAAGACACAGCCTCATACAGCATATGTTTTTTTTTTTTTGGGGGGGGGGGGGCATATTGGTTTCCATGGCAGCCAGTAAAACAAAGCCGTTGGCCTAAAATTATATGGCAGATAGATAATTGATTAAATAATACTTCTATGAAAGTTTTGTCAAAATAACTGCAAAGACTTGGCAGTAAATGTTAGTTTTCAATTTTCCCCATTATAACTCATGCATGGAAAATCTAACTTGTCATAGCAACCAAACTGAAAAGCCGAACTTAATAAAAACAGAAAACCTGTTGAGGCAAATATGGTGAATATTTTCATAAAGTCTTATAGAGCATATGGTATCTGAGGAGATATTTTTAAGTATTTTTTTTTTATTTTCTTTTTTTATCATTATTTTGTTTTGCATTTTGGTTTCCATAGGAGCAGTGGGCCTAATATCATATGATAGATAGTAAATTACTTAAGGAATATTTCTGTGAAAAATTTGTCAAAATATCTGCAAAGACTTGGCAGTTAATGTCATCTTTTAATTTTCCCCATTATAAGTTGCCTTAGCAACCAAATTTATGAGCAGAATTTCTTAAAAAAACGCACGCACACACACTTTCAATCCCCCATCCTAAGGATACGACTGATGAAATTCGGGCCCAATCGGCTTAGTGGCTACAGAGGAGATGCCGTTTGAAAGATGCTAGACGACGACGGACGACGACGACGGACAACTGCCTATCCTATATACTACCCCCGGAGCCTTCGACTCTGGTGAGCTATAAAAAACACAAAACCTGGTGAGGCAAACATGGTGAATATTTTCATAAAGTCTCAAAGTAGAAGTAAAACTAGGATCAGGAATTGATACAATTAACCCACTCCACCCATAAAAGACACCAAAGGGAAATAAATACAAACATTAAGCGACCAGACCATAACGGAAACCTAAACAAAGGAAGGCCATAAGGACAGTTACTTTCCCACAAAATGGCCATATGCCATCCAAAATCAAAAGACACAAGTGATACACACAGTAAGTAACAAACAACAACATAAATAAATCGCCACAGAAGAGCCCCCTTGGAACGGTTAGTGGAAGATTTCCACTGTGGGGCTTAAATCGATTTTACGTGGCCACAATCCTCGCCCTTACTTCCGTCGCGATTTAGACAAATAATTTGTTCAGTCCGCATGAAGGCCTCCTAACTCATCAGTGCAACATCTCCGTGAACACAGCCTCATAGAGCATATTGTTTCTGAGGAGATTTTTTTTTTCAATTGTTATATTCATTTTGGTTTCCATGGCAACCAACAGAAATGAACAGTAGGTCTAAAATCATATGGGAGCTTGTACATGTAGATTGCTTAGGAAACATTTCTATGAACGTTTTGTCAAAATACCTGAAAATGCTTGGCAGTAATTATCATTATTCAATTTTGTCCATTATAACTCAATAGAAAGTTGACATAGCAACCAAACTAAAGAGCCGAATTTCATACAACACACAAAACCTTTTGAGGTAAATATAGTGGATATTTTTATAAAGTCTCAGTCTCATAGAGCATATGGTATCTGAGGAGATAATTTTTAAGTATTTTTTTTTTTCATTTTTTTTTTTTTTTTTTTTGCATTTTGGTTTCCAAATGGTACGTGCTTCCGTGGCCTATTAGGTAAGCGCGCTGACTCTTAATCATAAGGTCTCTCACCGCTGCGGTTCGCGATTTGCTTGGATCACACATGAGACGCAAAGTTCTGCAACGGAAGGTCAGGTGGTTTTTCTCCTGGTACACCTAGTGCAGATAATATTTTCTGGTCCTTTGGGATCATTGAATTCATTTAGAATCATTTTGAAAATAAAGTTCTGCTTAAGCCGGTGCTAGGGGGCGTGGCCGGTGTTGCACATTTCAGTACTGGTCAGGAACAGACTCAATACAACCGAGTCTGCTATTTTCGTTTATTTGGTGTATTCTTTGCTTCCAAAGGATCTACCTATTCAGAACTTATTTACCTTCACTACAAGTGATGCTGTGCCGTGTGGTGGCCGGAAAAGTCTCCCCGTACATCCATCATAGTGCAGATTATATTTTATGGTCCTTTGGGATCATTGAGTTCATTTAGAGTCATTTTGAAAATAGAGTTCTGCCTAAGCCGGTGCTGGGGGGCGTGGCCAGTGTAGCACATTTCAGTACTGGTCATGAACAGACTCAATACAACCGAGTCTGCTATAATTATCGTTTATTTGGTGTATTCTTTGCTTCCAAAGGATCTAGCTATTCAGAACCTATTTCTCCCATCTCTCAGTAACGATCGGCTCGAAAAAAGTGAAAATCTTTAAAGTGCTGTAAAACAAACCACTACACCCCCCCCCCCCACACACACACACACACGCGCGTCATTGTTGCAAACAGTATGAACCATGATCAGACTGATGGTTAAATTTGTTTTAATGAGGTTTAATGTCCCCGTCAACACTGTATAGATGTATTGGAGACATTGTTTCCAATTTTGTGGGACTTTGACCCGGCATTGATGCGAAATAACATCTCAAGCCCTGTCGCCCAATGACACAAATAGGGTTTATAAGCATTGCCGGTCTGACACGCACTGCTTTACCTGGGCAGGCTTAGATCCCCAAAGCGGTTTACCAGTACTCGTGTGCGGTCGGTTTCAGCTCTGCTGGAAGTATCATGCAACCCATCTATTTCTTCAAGCCCTGATGGGCGGGGGCCGCTTGATGGGCATGGGAATATCTTGTAAAGAACACCTTTGTACGCATCTGTTTATTGACGCAGCGCCCGTCGTGATTGGTTTGAGGAGGCGGAGTATGTGTCGGTGTCAGGCCACCCAAACTGGTAATTCTAGCGTCGTAGGGTGCTAAAATAGCCAACATTCCAGGCAACTATTAGCCCATTGTATATTTTGGTGTGTGTCTGCGAGTGAGGTGTGCATGCATTCTGTGTTTCATTCCATATGTATACTTTTATTTGTTTGATCATTCATCAGTTTATTGACATCTTTTACTCTTGTATATATTTAATGACTCACTCACTCATTTATTAAAATATCTGCATTTATGCATGCTTTTATAGGTTATGAGTGTTTTTTATTCTTGTATTATTTGTAAATATTTGAGGGCCACAAGGTAGATTCATTTTATACTAATTGTGTTACCCTCTTGAAATAAAGACTTTATTATTATTATTATTATTATCTCTATGTTAGGTAGAAATCCAACGAAATTGGAAGCAACATCTCCAAAATGACCTAAATAGTATTCATGGGGACGTTAAACCTCAATTATATCCTCTGAATGTCTATATCTAAGTTCAAGGAAATCCAGTATAATGGTGAGGTTATTATTTAGGTGCTTTCAGTGGGGAATAATCATAAAGTAAGTTACAAGTACAATCTATGTAACATATATTCATTTTATAGACTGTGAAAAGTACAATCTATTTCAGGACAACTGCTCACAATGCTCTATAAAAGTTGTATAGTCGCCGCAGATAAGATTGACTAGGCGGAGCTTTTTAGGTGTTTTCAATATATGTCAAATTCGCTGAGTCCACCAGAATAATACTAATCAACCTTATGTAACATATTTAGTACTAGTACGTATCTTCCATGTGGCCCTCTTTTCCTGGGAAGGAACTAGTACTAAGCAATGTGGATAAAGTTTCTTGCTCAAGGACACAACACTTGCCGCTTGCGGGGATCGAACCGGCTACCTCTCGATCTCAAATCCGATGCTTTACCACTGCATCACAGCGCAAAGAGTGCCTTTCACATGCTTTTTGCAAGCGGACCAAATAACCATATACACCACAGCTGTGTTTGTGTTAAGTTGAATTCACACAATATCGGGTGACTTGGTTTACCTTTTTGTTAATGGAACATTCCGAAGGCAGGTGCAAACGATAGCTCCGCCTAGTGAATCTTATCTGCGACTACTACAGTGTATGAAACAATTACGGAACAGAATTATTAATTTGTTATTAATATTCCACAAAACGCCTGAGTACTGAAAATCACATATCATCGCAAAGTCTTTTTCAGATAAATTTGAATAATAACGATAACAAATTTGTAACATAGGGCGGGTGGGATGGTTTTGATTTTTTTTGCAGATTTTCTTGTTGATTTCGTCAGCATTGATTCGCCCCGGTCCTGCTGTGGATTCTAAAGGCGGCATGTGCGCTCTCAATACCGTCCTCTGATTTTGTACAACTCTGAATGTATCCAACCGAATCTAGCTTTTCATAATCAATTCTGGTCAAGTCCCTTAGTTTTCTGCCACTGGCACGGACAGCTGTTGTTTCTTTTCCCCGCCGCTCATTTTGGCAACATTGACGTTACTGTCAGAAGTTACTCATTGGTGCTATGCAACCGTAACATATAAACAAACCAATATTCTATTAAACATTGTCCGACCGCAGTTCAAAATCGATGTCTTAAACAATGAAGACGAAGTATCTTTACATCCCCACTGTCAAATTCGAACTGTGACGAACGCGCCTAAAGCGTCGTTATATACTGAATAATTTCAACCAATGACATTAAAGAATAGAGCTGAAATTATTTACTGCGCTGCTCACATAAAATACACCACACGAATGCTGTAATTTTAGAAAGCACACTTATCAAAGCGTAAATAATTAAATTTTATAAAGGAATTGCAATTATCCAATTCATATATAGTTTGGAAATTTATAGCTGTTAACAACTAACACAAAAACATTCTTTTTCTGTGACCGTGATCTTTGGTCAGGGATAGCGATGGAAGTATGCGTATCACTGAATAATGCTGTAGACCTACATAAATGGAAAATATGAACTTTTGAAATGATGTTAGAAACTGAAACAAAATAATTTAAACATACAATTTTTCAATTAATGACCTTGACCTTAAGGCTGAATAAAAACACTTGGACATATACCTATCGCCGTGTCCACTATAACTATCAGCATACCTAATGTGAACCTTCTCCAGACTTTCGGATGAGTCTTTAAACCGAGGTCCCGTATCCGTAAGACCTTAGCTGTTGGTGGGGCGTAACACTGAAACACTCACTCACCTAATGCGAACCAAATCAATCATGTTTTGGAAAATTTGATTTATTTTTATGCCCCCGCCATGATGGCATTGCTTTGATGCCGGGGGCAATATTGATATGATTTTTCTGTGTTCTGTATGTGTGTGCGTATGTAGGTCTCTGTGTGGGTATGTGATCCTTTAACATCAGGTTAAGACATTTGTACCAGGTAGAACCTAAACCTTAAGAGCTCATATTTTCCAAACCATTTGATGGATTTGGTTCATATTTGGTTTAATGATAGATATAGGATCAAAGTTCCATTTAAAATTTTGAAACCTTCCTGCACAACTTCTTATTTATAACTATCATATCCAAATTTTCAAAACAATATGTCCAGTGGTTACTGAGAACATGTCTGGGCAAAAACTGGGCGGAAAAAAGAGGAGAAACCCAGAAAAACCAATATGTCTCGTTTTGGAGACTTAACCCTAATCCTGCTGAATAGATCAATTTAGCCACACTCATTGCTGACTATTAAACATTCAAATTCTCAACATAATTAACAAAATGAATCATAAACAATGTAGGACTTGATCACACTGCTTCTTCAAAAGTCATCTGATCTGGATCTACACTGCTTGCAAAAGTAGGAGTTATGTGGTTAAATATACATTTCGGGTATTTTATAACTTAGCCTCCTACTGTGTCCATTTCTGTATGTATTGGAATTGCACAAGGAGAATGTCTGATCGGGGTCCTCACGCTTAACATTATAAGTTACAAGGATTTGTGTCAAAAATATAAAGAAGTTGTTTTGTGAAAGCAAAATGTGGGACAACAATTTCCAGGGTTAATTCCGTTATTTCATGGAGATTTCAAATATTACTGTAGCAATTTATCAGTTTTAAAAACATTGTTCTCATCAAGCTGTCAGATCTTATTATATAATCGGTCAACCAGCTTCCGAGTAAAATAGCCATTCAGCTAAAGATGGTTGTTAATATGAAAATCGGACGTTTAGCTACAAAATGCAAAAATGTGCCGTTGCGCATACTATTCTGCTTAAGAGTTGTCTTGCCATATGTGCCTAGAACGCTTTTGCAAGGAATTTGGCATTGCACATATGATCATTTTGTTTCTGAGATGAAAGATCATGTCCACTGAATATCGAAACTCACTCGTCTTTTCTTTTACAATATCTCATGACCTTGCACTACAACCAAGGCTTTAATTTGCGAAATTCTCAAATTATCTCCTTTTCAATTAAAAATAAAGCAATATTTATACTGTTGTTATTTCTAAACCTGTCATTCGATTTTTGCAATTTCTTTAAAAAGCGCTTTGTTGTCACCATTGCTGTTAACCATAATGGCAAATAATGTAGAAAATTCATGTTGCACGTGAAACTACAAATTGTAATTTTCTATGGAGTTTCCATTGAAAGAGCATTATGCGCACACCTTCAAAGAATAGGAGGCCTATACGTGATCTTCTGTATCTCTTAACAAATGGAACTAACGTTCCAAATCGTTTATGAACAGACACACATGGTATCTAATAAAAGGTTACATGTATGAAATTTCAGAAATCTCTTGCTAAGTGTAACTTTTTATGGTGTAAAATCTTTGCTTTTGTAATGATTAATTCTGCGAAATTGTCACAGTGACCCCTTGAGTGTTTAAAACAATAGTCTAGGCTAGCGACTTTACATCATAGTGTAGATTATATTTTCTTGTCCTTTGGGATCATTGATTCCATTGTGGAATTTATCTGAGGGTCACTGATGAGGCCTAATTGGCCGAAACTAGCTAGTCTGGCCCAGAAAACATGTACACTCCATAGTTTTCACTTCTGTGGTGTATTCCTTGCTTCCAAAGGATAACCCTTTTATAGAACATATTTACATAAACAAAAACAGCGTGGGCTTTTGCATAAAAAATATATCCGCTGACCAAAACAAAACAAATCATTTGTAGTAACCAAAGTAACAGAAGCAATTTTATGTATAGTAACTTTTTTGACTGAGTTCAGACTTGTGAACTCTAATACCATAGTTTCACACCCGACTGAAGGCATGTATTTATCTTCGCCGAAGATGGCGATATTGTTATTCAATACATAGAGGTCGGTAAATGGGTCGCAATTCACGATATGCCGAAAATTCATGAGACGTTTACGAAAGCCGACGTATTAGGCGATATCATTGACCAGGGACGTGTTGCAGCTATCCATTGGAGCTGGCCCGCCAAAACAGCATATTTCAAAACTAAGAAATCTCTAATCCATCAGTTTGAAATGAGAAGACTTCATAACCATACTTTTGTCTTACAATTTTGTGTTTAAGATCTACTGTGACTTTAGGGGAGAACGGGACTAATACGGCCCCATTTTAGAAAACGTTAATTTTTAAGGACTCTTACAGCTTGTTCTCCGAAAGGTATATACGTAAGAAAGGCACAATGGTGCCGTACTAGCCCGGGTATACATCTTCTTATATCTGAGTCGGATAAGGTTAATTTTAAGTCAACGAGATCGGGTCATGATGGCCGAACTTGCCCCGCCAAGGGGCAAGTTTGCCCACCCCACGGGGCAAAGTAGAAGTAAAACAAAGATCAGGAATCGATACAATTTACTAACTCCACCCATCAAAGACACCCAAGGGAAAGAAACACAAACATTAAGCGACCAGACCATAATGGAAACCTAAACAAAGGAAGGTCAAAAGGACAGTTACTTTCCCACAAAATGGCCATATGGCCATCCAAAATAAAACGACACAAGTGGTACACACAGTAAGTAACAAACAACAACATAAATAAACCGCAACAGAAGAACCGCCTTGGAACGGTCAGTGGAAAGATTTCCACTGGGGGGCTTCAATCGATTTTACGTGGCCACAATCCTCGCCCTTACTTCCGTCGCGATTTAGACAAATAATTTGTTCAGTCCGCATGAAGGCCTCCTAATTCAACAGTGCAACATCTCCGTGAACACAAATAATCACAGAGGTGGGACAACGGCGAGGACTCGACAGCAAGGAACCACTGAAATGCTGGAGTAAAAGAAAACCAACAGTTAGACTCCGAGTTCGTCTCACAGAAACTCTCCGGAACCATTAATATATTTCACAGAACTAACCCACAGGGAGGTAAGTAATGTAAATATATAACGCATCTAGCATTTAGTTTCAATTCTTTAATTAAAACATAAAGTTTTCTAAAAAATCTAATTACCTGTTTGTGAGAAAAGTCGGGAAGACCGAGGCTCAGTACGGCCCCATTTCAGAAAACGTTCACTTTTGGAATGATTATTACAGCTAGGTGTCCGAAACTTATAGGTGCAAGTAAGTCCGGTATACGCCTTCTTACGTCTCTTTCCCATTAAGGATATTTTTAGTCAAAGAGACCGGGTCATGATGGCCGAATTTGCCCCGACTTAAAAGGCCGAACCAGCCCCTGACAAACTTTACAGAAAATGACGTGACATAGCCTTTTTAGGGTGCAGGAAAAGAAATTAATAAATTAAATGTATTACATTAAAGCGCGTTAGCCTACCGTAATAAATGTATAGAAATTGAATCGGAATCATAACACATCTCAAGAAAAATATTTGTAGTTACTATGGAAAATGTACTCAGCATGCAAGAAAACGAGATTGCGGTTCCAAAATCTATGCTATATTCTTCAAGTCGGTCATTGTGTACTGACGTAGATAGAATCGACATAATTGACTTCACAATATGATCTACAGCTCTTTATTCTGGTTGACATGCATATGCTGAACATGCCCCGAGGCCGGACTAGCCCTGGTCTCCCCTATTCTACATCCTATAAGTTTATCAAACAATAAAACGTACTGTACTCTCTATATACGTAAATAGTAATAAAAATCTCACCAAATCACGCATAAATATCTATGATGAGCTCTGGTAAGAATTTTCTAGCATCACGAAAACACACCTATATAATTCATACCCCGTTTAACCCCACATTTTATATAGTAAAACTGGGGTTTGTAGGGGTAAATATTTTTCTTATTTCCGCTCTGAAATATAGATTGTGGGTACTCGTTAGAGGCGGTTCTAGCGTGTATACCCACAATGTATATTTTGAGCAGAAATAAGAAAAATATCATAATTTTTCATCTAAGTTTGCATTTTTATTCTGCAGTAAAATTTGTATAGGTGGGATTTTGTAATGCAGGGACTGAAGAATGAGTTCGGCTCAGCTGTGGTAAACGAGTAATTGGTGTTCCTCTCATTTTAGTCTTACTACCCTATGTACCTGTATTCTAATAGGTATAATGTACATTCACCAACTCACCTTCATTTCGACAAACTTTACAGCAGGTTTCGGGTCGTAAAATGGGGTCGGGACATCGAATTTCTGGGCACTTATACTTAATATTACGGCACATTACTTTGCCACCATGTTGAAAGCTTTTCTCATGAAGGACCTGAAATAATAAATAAATAAACATATGAATAAATAAATAAACATGATATGAAAAAAAGACAAAAATTCAAATGAATGCATCTTTTATATACACTATACGAGGGCTGATTGATAGGTACGCAGGAATGTTCTTTTTACGTCTGACTATAAATGGCCGTGTACCAAAGAACTGGTCTCATTTGGTCAGTTTATATCAACCAGGCATCACTCTAAAATAAGACCAGCAGCTTTTGCAAAATGGACAAAATAGGTCAAAGAGCAGTGATTCAATATTTGCATAAAAGGGTTTAACACCTACGGATATCAATAATGATATGGCAGCAACACTAGGGTAAGATGCCCCTTCATAATTATGCTGCTGTGAAAAGGTGGGTGGCGGAATTTAAACGCGACAGACAGAGCCTTGAGGATGACCCCCATCCTGGAAGGCCTGTCAATGAATGGTAAATAAAGTCCATGATATTGTTATGACTGACGGACGAGTCACAGAAAATTATATAGCCAGTAGAGATGGCATTTCACAGGAAAGAGTTCATTCTATTCTGACAGAGGATCTTGCAATGAGAAAGCTTTCGGCCCGATGAGTACCAAGACTTCTGACATTTGACCAGAAGCACACCAGGCGCACATTATCGCGTACTAATCTTAACCTTTTTGAGGAAGATCCTGCCAACTTTCTTCAGAGGTTTGTCACTATGGTTGAAACATGGGTCCATCATTTTACCCCAGAGGCCAAACAACAATCGAAACAATAGAAGCACCCCGGCTGTTCCATCAGCTTGGAAGGTTATAGCCTCGGTTTTCTGGGATACAGATAGTATTCTGCGAATAGATTATTTCCAAAAGAGACAAACAATCAATGGCACATACTATGTTTCACTTCTGACGCAGTTACGGGAAAATATTAAACTTAAGAGCCGCGGAAAGCTTACTATAGGTGTGTTATTCCAGCAGGACAATGCTCCTGTTCACAAGTCTGTCGTTGCTATGGCTGCCATTCACATTTGTGGCTTTAAATTGAGCATCAGCCTTATTTACCCGATCTCGCTCCATCAGCTTTCATTTATTTCCAATATGTTCTAGAGTGGGGTATCCTTTGGGAGCGAGGAATACACCTCGGAACTGGAAATATGGAGTGTACATGTTTTTCCGGCCAGAGTAGCTAGTTTCGGCCAATTAGGCCTCATCAATGACCCTCAATTATTTTCAAAATTCAGCAATTGAATCAATGATCCCAAATGACAAGAAAATATAAACTACACTATGGTGTAGGACAGGAAGACTTTTTACGGCCGCCACACATTCCCAGACACCAGCTGTAGTGACGTTAAATATGTTTTAGAAAGGGTTTTCCTGTGGAAGCAAGGAATACACCACAGAACTGGAAATATGGAGTGTTACATGTTTTCTGGGCCAAAACGGAAACGGCTATTTCAGGCATCCACTTTCAGTCGGATGATGACGTCATATATGCATTATATCACTTTCTGAACAGCTAAGAAAAGGATTTCTATAAACGTGGCTTTGGGGCCCTTTAACACCGCTGGCAAAAGTGTATAGACACTGAAGGCGATTTTGTTGAAAAATAATATGTCCGCTAAAATTCAAATCCTTATCTATGAGGCTCACAACATATCGTAATTGTCAAATTGCCCTCGTAACTGTAAAATTGCCCTCGTAACTGTAAAATTGACATGTGCACTAGGTGCTAGCGCCTAGGCATTATTTTTTGTGACTCGAGTTTTTAATTTGCCTAATCCTGTATTCTTCAATACATTTACACATTAATTCTAACACCAGTTTCTTTCATGATCTTTTAATAAAACTGTGTATCTTCTTGCAGTTCAGCAAGAGAAAAGGATTTGTATGTCATATTTTTATTGACAGCAATTAAAAGTTTTTCCATGCTAGACACTTTGCAAACAAAAAAAAATAATAATAATAAGGTTGGTTCTGATTATTTTGGATATAATATTAAAAGATCATTTGAGGCATATTATAAGGGTGCATAAGGAACATAGTGGACTCAGTACCATTGGCGTTTTTGTATGGGCAAAGTGATGTGAGTCGGACCGTCCCTTTTGGTGTATTTGAGCGGCAGCCTTTGAGATGCCATTCCATTTCAATGTCGGGTAAAAGTCTCACAACCTGATGGCAACGTCTGCAAAATGATTTTAATAGACATTTGTGTGACCAGAGATTTTGACTTTAAGGTCAATAATATTATTTTTCAATACCTTTACACATTAATTCTAACACGAGGTGCTTACATGATCTTTTAATAGAACGGTGTATTTTCTTGCAGTTCAGTAAAAGAAAAATATTTGTATATCACTTTTCGTTTGCTCCCCGCCCATCAGGGCTTGGAAAAAAAGATTGGGCTGCATGATCCGTCCATGCAGAGATGAAAACAACCTCACCCGAGTACTGGTAAACCGCTTAGAAGGTCTAAGCCTGCCACGGCAAAGTGGTGCGGGTCGGCCCGTCCATGCATATATACCCTATTGGTTCACTGGGCGGCAGGGAATGAGATGTCATTTCATCTCAATGCCGGGTAAAAGTCCCACAAAATTGGAAGCAACGCCTCCAAAATTACCTAAATAGTCTTGACGGGGACGTTAAATCTCAAATCAAACAAATGTCACATTCTTATTGACAGCAGTTGAAAGTTGTTCCATAGACACTTTGTGAAACAAATGGTGCTGGTTATTATGGATACAATATTAAAAGATCATTTGACGAATATTATAAGGGTGCGTAAGGAACACCGTGGACTCAGTACCATTGGCGTTTTTGTACGGGAAGTTGTGTTTCAAACTTGTCAACATGTACATTTTGCTGTGCCCTGCCTTTAGAGAGAAGCAACACAATATGCTAACTTTAGTCACAAAGATAAACATGCAGCTGTCCACAAGATATTGTCTTATTATGTTCCTTGTATTATTTTTAGTTATTTGTTTCAAATGAAGTTTAAAACACTAAATTGAAAGGAACTGAAAACAATTTGCTACTAGTAGTATACGGGTCACGTTTTGGGCAATGACGTCACAAGATCGTCGACAAGATGGTCGCCGTTTTGACCTTGGTTGACCCTCGATGAACTTTGTGAGGGGTGTCGCGTTTAGCGGAAACGGCCTAGACCACGGGAAGGTAGCGTCACGTCCTAGGGTATGGACTCGTTCTAGCGCGGAAGCATCGTGCAGCCCGATCTAGTTCTCCAACCCCCAATGGGCGTGGGTGAGAGACTTTCTATGAAAACATTTAGCAGACGACAATTAAAATACAGGCAATAACGCGTCCGATCACTGTCACACAATAATTCCAAAGGGCTAAATCCTGTTGTTTAATATGTCGGCTGACCCAAGGTGACCTTTGTGTATTTTAAAAAATCTATTTTTAATTTCAGTACATGTTGAAAACGTTTAGCCAACATGTGTCTAACAACCTTTTTGACATTGGCACTTGTATGGCCGGAGGCGTAACCGTTTTTTATGGTGTTAAGAGTAGTTCAGTACTTCCTTTTGTTTACTGCCAATATTCCCTGTCAAAGACACTTCTCTGCCAAGATATTCGAACCGTTTCACTCGTTTGATGCTCTAACACAATTGAAGTACACAACTGAATACATATTGATCACGTTTAACCAACATGTGTCTAGCAGCTCCTCTTTTTTTTTTGGGGGGGGGCATTGGCAAACAGTGAAGGCCCTGATGAGACGCCGCTGTTCCCGAGTAAGTTCTTTGCTCCGCGAATTTTGCATAGCTTACCGCTAACTAATAAAATACTAATAAAATGATGTACAAACGGAATGTGATATTGTAAATTAAGTGTTCATGTAATTATAGTTTATAAGTTTATAGCGAAATATCATTGCCTGTTTTTTCCGAAATAGCATAAGGGCGACGAACAGTGTCAGTGCTTAGTAGTCGGTAGTTGAGACCCCTTGTTTATCTACAGGTACAGTGTAGCAGCTGCCGGCGGAAATCTGTTTCGCATATGCGTCTGACGGTTGAAACGATCTTGATGTACTGACGTCGGTCTTCCGCTACGTCGACGTCCTCTAGCGTCTACTGTATATAGTGAGATGTCGCTCCAATAGACGATAGATCACACACATGTGGCACCCAAAATCAGAGTCAACGTTATCCGCTTTCCGACCAGCTTCTAACTGTCCAGGGGTAAGCTTACGATCCTTTAATGAAAAATGTTGCAATACGCTCTCACTTAATGCTTTTTGAGAACAAATTTCAGTTTCTTCCTTTCTAGGCAAGACCTTACGTTACACATCAAAAGTTTGATCCTGAACATGTGGTTTCTATCCGTACTAGTGTGAAGGTGGTGCACAGGATCGACGTGGCCGGACTGATAACCAGACGCCACGGTTGATTGATTGAACCTTTTTAGCTTATGGTTTGGTTTCAGAATCAAAGCACTGAGAGTGTGTGGTGTAGGTTGGTGTGGGCTGAGATTTAAATTGTTTCATTTAACTCTGAAATTCCAAACAAATTGTAAAGATTTTGATAAGCTGACACGTTCTGCAGCGTCTGATCTTGGTCTACATTGTTTGCCAAGCCCACCCTATGATTCCAGGATAATCCTCTTCAGTCTTATGGAATACCCTGATCTCACTGCGGCTATTTTCAACTAGACAAAAGGATATTCTGACAAGTCAGTGATAGTCACGTAGACGTTAGCACTGAAGCGCTTTTCTTATTAGCAACTTCGGGTCTAATGCAAAACAGTCAATCCAAACATAGCCGCGTCGTTTGTCACTGTTGGTTAAATGTAAGTGTTATCTGTAAAATCTGCACATAAATCAAATGTTGGATCTGGCAAACAATGTAAACTCAGATCAAACGCCACAGAACACGGTGCTGATCTTGTTGTTCACTTTTTTGCATTAGTTACTAAGATTTTCAATTTAATCGAATCAGTCCAAGTCCTCGTTCGTGACCATACTGCATGGGCATGAGTGTTGTCAGTGCTTTGATTTATTCACTGCACTGAGTTTCTGGAGTGCACTCTTCCATCACTGAAATTGGGTTCTGCTAAATATGGCACCTAGAATTATATCACAGGACCTACACTAAGTATCTGTACCATATTCCAGGGTTGAAAGGCACAGCCTTTGTTTTCAATTTCTCCACGAAAAGTCAATATACACCTAAATTGTAACAGATCTAAACTTGGCCTCGAAAGTCAGGAAGAAAACCCATTAATATTCGTGTCTGCAACTGACCTGGTCCAACAGCAGGCTGGTCTTTAAGGATTAAATATTGACAGCACGGATAGAAATCAGTGTAAAACCTTAGCAGATTGCTGAGCAGACGCCGCATTGATCTGGGTATACAGTCTTCGCCAAGCCCGTCGCATGATGCAGCTGATCCATATGAAATTCTGAATCGTAAGATAAAATCGTCAAGTCGTCTGCTTCAAAAGTTTTATTACGCTTATAGGATAACTAATGCGCTTGTACAATTTTGATTACTGCGCCAAACCGGACTACATTTTGTGCGGACTCGTATTTCTATGGCGGTCAAAGCCAGAAGAAAACCTGAATTACTTCAAAACCTGCAGGATAGCTAGAAATGACAGATTGAATATTTCATTAAAAATGAAATCAAGGGGGACATAACTCTCCATAACCGACCTCACTTATATTTAAACTCAGCTGAGGTCTTATCCCTTACTAACTAATATGTAAGATTCAAGAAGATCCGATAGAAACTGAAGTGCTACAGTGATAACAAGGTCAAAAATAGGCATTTTCAGCTATCGAGGGGACGTAACTCTATCATGATGATAGATAGGCCGACCTCCCAGGTTTCGAACTAATCCAAGCTTTTATCCCTGACATACTTGATTGTAAGTTCTAAGAACATCCGATCAAAACTGAAGGGCTACAGTCATGACACGGTAAAAATAAGCATTTTAAGCAAAGTAGGGACATTACTCCATAAGTAATCGACTGATATCGCTAGTTTTCCATATCATTCAAGCTTTTATCACTGGCTTACTTGTTTGTAAGTTTCAAGAAGATCCGATCAAAACGGAAGGGGCTACAGTGATGACAAGGTCAAAACAAAGCATTTTCAGCAGAGTAGGGGACATAACTCCCTGAGAAATTTACCAACATCGCTAATTTTTGAAGTCATTCGAGCTTTTATTTTTGACTTACTTTTTTGTAAATTTCAAGAAGATCCGATCAAAACTGAGGGGGCTACGGGGATGACAATGTCAATAATAGGCATTTTCAGCAAAGTAGGATAGAGTAATCGACCGACATCGCTAGTTTTCAAACTCATCTGAGATTTTATCCCTGACTTACTTGTTTGTAAGTGCCTCGAAGATCCGATCAAAACTGAAGGGGCTACGGTGATGACAAGGTCAAAAATAAACATTTTCAGCAAAGTAGGGGACATAACTCCGTCAGAAATCGACATACATCGCTAGTTTTTGAACTTATCCGAGCTTACGTGTATGTAAGTTTTATGATGATCTGATCAAAATTAAGGGGCTACGGTGATGACAAGGTCAAAATAGGAATTTTTAGCAAGCAAGGGTACGTAACTCTATCATTAACAGGCCAACTAGACCGATTTTCGAACTCGTTCGAGTTTTTAGCTCCAGCCATCTTACGTATAAGTTTCAGACTTATCCGACCAAAACTGAAGGTGCTGACAAGCATTTTCTCCATTGTCAGTCTATAGAACCTTGTGGTTGCCATAGCAACCATAGTTGGTGTTCCATTTTGAAAAAAAGCGTATGACCTCAATGTCCTACCAGAGGCATGTTACAGATGAGAACTGGTTGAGATCAGCCTGCAGGTTGCAGAGATATAACTGGTCAAAGGTGTGAACGGACGGATGACGGACGACCCACTATACTATAAGCTCCCCTGGAGCCTTCGGCCCAGGTGAGATAAAATATTACAAGCAACATAATAAAACGATATCTTATGGGCATATATATATTATCTCTGTGACTATAGTCCTACATCTTATAAGTTAGCATTATAGTATCGCATCTCTCCAAAGTCAGGGCACAGCAAAATGCACATGTTGGCAGGTTTGAAACACAACAACTTCCCAAACAAAAACGCCAATGGTACTGAGTCCACTACGTTCCATACGCACCCTCATAAGATCCGCCAAATATTCTATCCAGAATAATCAGACCCAATCTTATTTTTTCACAAAGTGTCTATGGGAAATCTTTTAATTGCTGTCAATAAGTTTGACATACAATTCCTTTTCTCTTACTGAAATGAAAGGAAAATACACAGTTCAAGTAATAGGTCGTGTAAGCAACTCGTGTTATAATTAATGTGTTGAAGTATTGAAGAACAATATTAGTGACAATAAAGAGTTAGGTAGTCAACAGCCAGAATCACAAACATAAACAAAAGATAACCCCAAAACCACATGCACATCTGCAGACCATGACAACGTTTCTAAATGGTCACTTAAATGTGTAAGATGAGTTGCGCTCACAATGCATCTGTTCTAATAAAATTGGATCTGAGAAAATCAGGTTAAATGTGGAAACAATTGTTAAAAAAAAACTAATCGGAGGATCACCCCCCAAAAACATGCACATCTTCAGACCATGGCAAAAACACCTGCAAAGTTTCAAAATGATCGGCAAAAGCAGGTGCGACAAAAAAAATCAACATGAAACTTTCACAACTTCAGGTGATAAATACTTTAGTAATCGTTATGGCCAAACGTTCTGTAGTTTAAGGTAATGTGTGAAAAAATCAAATAAGATACAACTTATGTCTTAATCCACTGACTTTCCTGGGCTTAATCATAGCGCCTAAGGCACTAAAATGCCAGATCCTATGAGAAATCATGACAATCGGCCTTAAAATTGCTTTTAGAATTTAACAAAAATAGCAATAATACACATCATTTATGAATTTATATGAAGTGTCATTAAAGGTTTCGAAGTTTTGAATATGTTTTATGTCAAATGTGTACGTTTACCAAATCATTAATAAACTGTCCAAATTTCGTACTTTTCAAAAGAAATATGTGTTAAACTGTGTAATTATGCGGAATTGATGAAACACAGTTTCCATAATTTTCAGTTTCAAGTGCTGCTAAAGTTTAATTTTTTTTTCAGTAGTGGTATCACATTAACGCAGTTTCTGTTAATAGCTGAAACCAAAATATGTCATGGGCAAATATCGAAGAAATCTCACTTTTGCAGAATGTAATTGCTATTTTCGCATATCCATTTTTTCAGAATCTACATTAAATGGAAAGTGATAACTGATTAGACAATGTAATTGCTCGTCACACATTAAGGCCGCAGTTTCTCGTGCAAGGATTTTAGCCGAAATGCGGCACATTCTTGAACCCCATTCTTGCGACTGTGACAACTGTGATTTTCAGTTGTTCTTAAATTGTTCGAGAGAAGGACTTCAGATTTCATGCCAGTCATCTTTGGCAGATGATTCACATGAAGCCTGATTTTCTCTGAAAAAAGGAAACAATCAGAATGTCATTTGCTTTCAAACTTTGCATGGTACTTATGGTACTTATTAATTTTATGTATTCATAGCACACTTCGACACGTATGCTTCTTTTTAAAATGGCATGTGCCAACTGATCATTCTTGGAATTGTTAAACCAATACATGTATGCAAATATGCGAGGGAAAATGTTCAAAAAGATCAAATGAATATGGTTTGAGTGGAAAGGTGCAAAACACTGAGAATAAGCCGGGCTACGTTTTTACGGAAGCGGCTTAAAAAGGTCTTAAATCATACAAAATCAGCCGCTGAGAAAGCAGGGATGACAGCAATAAGAAATTAACATTCTGGTTTTAATATAATTTTGGCCGTGGCAAGCGAAAAACGGATTTGGAGCATATGCACAAAGGGAAGACTCAGATCGGCCTAGCATCCGCACAGCTTTATCAGGGTCTCCACTTAGCGTTATTTAGAATCCAATTGAGCCAAAACTAAGACTGTATAGTAATTGATTGAAGCTGATTTTAGACTTCCATGAGCAAACATGCACAAAGATCTCTTTTCGCTTGTCGCAAGGCTCCAGTATTTGAGTCATTAAACTTTCAATGCATCTGTAATTTAGTGCTCTGACGTCTTGGTATTAATGCACTTACATGTATCTGCCTGTCCGTCTTTCTGCCTTCCTCAACCTATCAAAATTTGAGCACGACAACAAGGTTTGGATCTCTTGAAAATCACCCACGCTATCTCTTGAACTCGTGTCCAATATTTGTGTGTGTTCGAGTTGCACCAACAGACAAGGTCATAAAGAGACGGGAACTCTGTCAATTGAACGACACGTCAACCCCTGTGGTCATTTTGTGTCGTCTACCAGAGCAAGGGAGAAAAGTGAAAAAAGAGATAGTAGAGGGGATAAAAGTGAAGGGTAGAGGAGAAAGAGGAAAACGAATAGAAGTTTAGAAACAGAAGAAATAACAACACTCTCCTCCACCCTTACCTACCCAATATCAGTCGGACGCCCCAGTGACGCAAGGTACGCGTCATCTTTGCCTCACCCAATCGGTTGAAAGACTCGTCCTAAATTCTTTGTCCACTGTTTGTACATGTATCTGTGCAGAAGTATATTGTGGTTAGGAATGGTTTGATCACATTGATGTCGAATTTGGTAAGGAAAATTTTGAATGACTGCAGTGATAGGTCGAATACATGTTTGGTAAATCAGCATTGCTACGTACCGTTGCACACTGGCATTTCACGCATACCATAAGTCCATACGGCTCTATAACTGGGCTCCAACGTTCCCCTATCAGATGAAACTCTCCTCCCAACCAGCAACCTATAACATATTGCGTCAGTTCACATTTGAAGTAATCTAGACATATACGCATCATGTCTGACAAAGTCTTAAATGGTTCTCCAGATGCATACTTCGAACACCAGAAGAAATTAATCGAAACAGGAAGAGGTCGAGCATAGGTTGTCAAGCGGCATAATGGGGAAAATGTTGGTATATCTTTTCGACCTGTTACATACATATAATGTATGCTGTGTACACTCATTAGACTTTATCTCTGCCTGAAGAAATATATGGGCTGCATGATGCTTCCACACAGAGCTGAATACGGCCCGCACACTAGTACTGGTAAATCGCTTAGAGGATCTAAGCCTGTCCTGGAACCGCGGTGCGAGGCGGACCGTCCATGCTAATAAACCCTATTGGTTTCATTGGGCGACAGGGCTTGAGATGTCATTTCATCTCAATGTCGAGTAAAAGTCCTACAAAATTGGAAGCAACGTCTCCAAAATGACCTTAACAGTGTTGACGGGTACGTTAAACCCCAAATCAACCAACCAACTACCTTGTGATGGTCATATCTCCAATACTCTTTGAGATATATTGATTGTACTTGGTACTTGGATTGAAGAAATAGATGGGCTGCATGATACTTCCACGCAGAGCTGAAACCGACCACATGCGGGTACTGGTAAGCCTGGCGAAGTAGTGTGAGTCCATGCTTATAAACCCTATTGGTTTCATTGGACGACAGGGCTTGAGATGTCATTTCACCTCATTGTCGGGTAAAAGACCCTCACAAAATTGGAAGCAACGTCTCCAAAATGACCTATAGAGTGTTGTCGGGGACGTTAAACCTCAAATCAAACAAACAGACAAACATAGGTTGTTTGAACTTATTAGAACGTTCTAACGAGCACCCACAACCTATGTTCGTAGTATAAATAAGGCAATTTTTACGCATTTTCATAGGAAAAGTAGCCATATTTGAGATATGAAAGAATTCACTATGCCACACGGATGAAAAGTGCAAACTTTGTTCGAAGCAGAAATACCAGTTCAGAATCAATCTTGCAAGTTGTTTGTGTTTCTGAAACGGACATCTTGGATAAATAGATGGGCTACATGATGCTTCTACGCAGAGCTGAAACCGACCACACATGAGTACTGGTAAACCGCTAAGAGGCTCTAAGCCTGCCCAGGCAATGCGATGCGAGTTGGACCGTACATGCTTATAAACGCTATTGGCGTCCTTGGGCGGCAGGACTTTAGACATCATTTCATCTCAGTGTCGGGTACAAATCCCACAAAATTGGAAGCATCGTCTCCAAAATGACCCATACAGTGTTGACGGGGACGTTAAACCTCAAATCAAACAAACAAAAGACGAAAATCAAATAATAATTTTACATGTTACGATGTTATGTTATGTGTATAGCGCTGTGATAACGTTTCTTTACAAACAAATGCTAATTTATGCCTGTTGGGCATTGCCAAACAGTGAAGATTCGGATCAAACACGCCAGTGCTGCAAATGCAGCTTTTCTAATTCACCGACTTTAAGGCTTTTCAAGTCTTTGATTTTTTATTATTCAGCATGTAAATAACTAGAACTATTTTGATTTGTGGTTACGTTGCCTACTTTTATAACTTGTGTAATAAACTACGTAACCCGGGAAGGGACATGAATTTTTTTAATATGTTGTGCGAACAAGATATTAAGTTGTGCGAACAAGATAATATCTTGTGCGCAAAATATAATATATATTATCTTGTGCGCACAACTTATAAAATACTTTCGGATGATTCTTTAAACCGAGGTCCGTCTCCGTATGACCTTAGCTGTTGGTGGGACGTAAAACTAAACCTCACTCACTCACAAGTTATAAAATAAAATACAATCATGTCCCTTCCCTGGTTCCGTAATAAACACCCTTTAAAAACTCATTTTATTTAAGGAAAAATGGGTTTATCGGGATATACTGAATGTCCTATCAAGGCCGTCGTCGGCGGTTCACCATTTTTTTTACCGAATATCCTTTTGGCCATTTTTCAGTTTTCTCTTTGTTCTGTTTTGCCATGCGGTGGATATACATTGTTAATTGAACGCGTTCTCGCGGTCGCAGGATGTCATCATTAAAACTTTATCGTCAGCGAAAACACAAATACGTTAGGTTGTATGTTTGTTTGTTTATTTGTATGTTTAATTAGAGGTTTACAGTCCCCATCAACACTGTAAAGGTCATTTTGGAGACGTTGCTTCCAATTTTGTGAGACTTTTACCCGCCACTGAGATGAAATGACATCTCAATCCCTGTCGCCCATTGAAACCAATAGGGTTTATAAGCATAGCGGTGGTGGTGGGAACCGACTCGCACCACTTTGCTTGGGCAGGCTTAGATCCTCTAAGACGTTTACCAGTACTCGTGTGCGTCGGTTTCAGCTCTGCGTGGAAGCATCATGCAGCCCATCTATTTCTTCAATAGGGGGCGGAAATTATCATACGTATGCGCGCAGTTTGAGAAGACTTCGCTCTCCGCTCTATGGGTATATCTACATGTAGTTAAGGACCTACAGTTTCACCATGCGCCCAGCAAAGTCTCTGAGCCTTTGCGGGATGGGGGTGCGCACAAATAAAGTGTAGGAATTGCTTTGCCCGACTAATATGTATACATTCTGTACATTAAAACATAAAAAAGGAAACCATAAATTTAAATAAAAATGGGGGTTGTGGAGGGGTGTGGGGCGGTCTCCGCCGATCGGAACGTGGTGAAACAGATTGAGCTGCATGGTGCTTCCACGCAGAGCTAAAACACGGCATTATTACATACTTTCTATAGAATACATAGGAAAATCACATTAGAATCTTTCAATACTGACTCATTTTTCGCTATTTTGATAGCACAGTCACGTGACTGTGCCATAAATCCATATAATATGGGTTTTTGGCACTGCCTTTCCGTATTGGCACCGCTTCACTCTGTTACTATAGAAATAGAATGTTTACCTCGTGCTTCACAAGCTTCAAAATTGCCCTAGAAAAGACACTCGAATCACTGTCAAACCGACTATTGGACCTAGAAGATAGTAATAGCAGTAGATTTATATAAATATCTGAATCGAAGAAATACGAATCTGAATCAATGAAAGCCTTTCAGGCAATCTTACATCGGTATCAGGCTCATCAACAGAAGGCGAAAAATCTTAAGGACGATCAATGCCTTCAAGTACAGCAGGGATGTCCTCATGTCAAAAAGAAAATTTCTGAAGCAATAAGGTCTTAGCAACAAGGTTATGCATGCAGATCCCTTCACTGATGAAGAGCTGGAAGTCTCTGTTAGGAAAGAGTGTCCCCCACCCCACCCCCGCGCAATGAAACTGTCCCACTTCTCAAAGCTACTTCCGAAACAAAGTCACTTGTGTTTTCTTTTTAAATAAATTCTGCCTTTCTTAGGCTTGAATAGTGGCCAAATTTTTCGTTAATTTTTTTCATTGATCATTTTCTAGATGTTTCATAGACTAGTTTGTAAGAAGAATCCCGAAAAGGCTCGTAAATAGCTTCAACAACGAAATGCGGGCGTTGTCAGCATTGAGCGTTGCTAGTGTAAACAAATCTAAAAATAGGTAGCGCCTGAGGAAAACAACACCATCTGCGTGCCTCACTGAAGTATCATGTCCCAGACACATTACATGATACCACACCCAGTCACATTATCCTGACACCGGGCCGACCAGTCCTAGCTCTACCCCGTAAATCTGAGTGCCAAGCGAGGAGCAGCTAGTACCATTTTTAACTGCTTTGGTGTGTCGCGTCCCGGGATCGATTTCATTGACTCTAATGTGATGTTTCCTATGCAGTCGATTCAGAGTATAGAAAGTATGTAATAAAAAGGTTATGATATAGTCAAGGTGTGCCTCTAAGTCATATTGGCACCGGTTTGTCATATTGGCCCGAGGGCTTTAGCCCGAGTGCCACTATGACTTACCAGTGCCAATATGACTTAGAGGCACACCTTGACCATACAATAACCTCTAATTATTGTAATGTGATATGGCCAACAACGCTTTTCAAATATGACATGGTAGGCATTAAATGCATACATTAGTTTGTGAATTTGTATAAGTCCGAATGAAAGACTACTTTAAAGAAGTATAAGGTAGCCATGAGGAATAATATAATGTGATATATAGCCGGTTGTAACTAGATATTTACCGCACTTATATTGCAATATTTGATGTGTTTACTTCATATATTTTAATGAGTAAGTTATTCAAGATGTCTAATAAATAAAAATGTTGTCAGATGCTAAGTTTTTGAATTGGTCTTAACAAAGTCATTTGTAAAGGTAGTGAGAATACACAGCATCACTGAGAATTTGGTGATTATTTACAAGTACATGTTTTTATTTCTCTGATATATCTTTTTTCTGAATAAGAATATACTAAAGCCTGTCCTATTAGTCTGTTTAATCAAATACATACAAGGTTATAACTAGGATGTTGTAAACAGAAGTCCTAGAGGCTTTATCCAGAAAAAGTTGTTAAAATTCGGAATGTAAAACTTGAACGTGAAGTATTGTAAGTCCTAATGATCATGGGCTTTTGTTTATTTGTTTGTGTTGAGTCTTTACATCACCATCAACACTTTGAGGTCATTATGGGGAGTTTCCAATGTTTTGGGACTGTTACTCGGCAATGAGATGAACTGACGTCTCAGTCCCTCCTGCCCAAAGAAACTGCTGGGGTTTATAACTATATGCGGGAACGGTCTGACTAGCATCACTTTGTCTAAACCGGCTTATAAATGGTTTACCAGTTCTCGTGTTCAGTTGGTTCCAGTTCTGTGTGGAAGCAGCATGTAGCCCAAGTTATTTCTTTACTGATGCTCACCCGGAAAAAAGCATATTGCAGCAACAGAGCTGTCATCAGACAGCATACTGCGCATAGTTCACCTAGAAAAGTGTCCTTCACGTCATACACAGGACTGGAAAATTCTTAAAATTTTTACTTGTCCTGGATTCCCAAAGGTATGCAGATTTTGGAAAATTCCATTGGGACTAGACCAAATGTTTACTCATCCTGAAAAACTTTTAATCGTTATGGCAAGCAGATGATTTGAATTTTCCAGAGCTCTGTTATACACATAGGTATAAACAGTGTTTTGCCAATCAAACCTTTGGACAAATATGTATCATCACATTACGAGAACACGCCTATATAATTTTGACTCCTCATACCCCACTTTTATAGAGTAAAACTGGGGTTTAAGGGGGTATACATTATTTTTCTTATTTCTGCTTGTGCAGAAATAAGAAAAATATCACTCTTTTTCATCTTCAAATTTCTAATATTTTGGCCAAAAAATTGGCAATGGATTTGTATAGGCGTATTTTCGTAATGATACATAATATGAAGTAGTATACAGAGTGGGAGTTCTGGGACACTTTTACATCGCGCACACATGTGCATGCATGTCGCCTTCCTCCCTAGAGCTCCCTAGAGGCCCTATTTGGCAAATATCGGCTCCTAGGCCTTGTTTGGCCACATGCCGCGGATCGCACCCTTCACCAGCGCATTTTTCCCCCACTCTACCAGGATTTTGTGCTACTTTTTTCCAAAAAGAGGACGGGCACATACTATCTCCCACCAGCTAGAGGGCCATCCTGGGGTCTGGGACACTTTTACATCGCGCACACATGTGCGTGCATGTCGCCTTCCTCCCTAGGGGCCCTATTTGGCGGGTGTCGGCTCCGAGGCCTTGTTTGGCCGCATGCCGCGGATCGCGCCCTCCCTCGGCGCATTTTTCCCCCACTCTACCAGGATTTTGTGCTGCTTTTTCCGGGTGGGGGGGGGCGGGCGCATGCTGTCTCCCGCGGGCTGGAGGGGCCCGCCCGCCCCCCAGGCGGGCCCTCTAGCGGTCGGCCTCACCGAGTGAGGACAATTTTTTCATCCCCGCAATACTGTGGGGCCCACCCCAACCTCCCCGGGTCGGCCCCACCGAGAGGGGATGCAATAGATTGAAATATGTGTTTGCCTGCCGTTTCGCGGGGGAATCCCCTGGTGTAAAATGATTTACAACGCAAAAAACCAACGGATTAGATGTAACCAGGCAGCTGTTATCCTACATAGTCGGTTGTACACATTTCATCCTAAAGACACTGATCAGCTCATTGACTGTGCCCATTCCGTACAAACCACTACCCATTTCATCCTAAAGACAAAACTCATGATCGGGATGAGGCCAGTTTGTATGCCGCGAAGGCTGTCACACCCATTCCCAAGATGATGAAGGCAATCTCGCGGTCTTTCTGGTCGTCACTCGGTTGGTAAAAGTCGGAGAGCTGGGGTTCGGGCCCCAGGTCGACATTTTTCCCGGTGACCTGCTCATACAGGTGCATCGCGTCATCGACGTCTTTGAAAGTTCGAACGGCGTGCCCCTGGCGGCGGAGTTCCTCAGTGATGAAATCAATACGCTCGGTCCGTTTCCGCTGTGCAGCCTGTAACTGTTCGACAGCTTTATCGTGACGCATGCGCTCTTCGTCCACGCCAGAGCTCTTCAAACTGGAGAACAAGACGTTCGATCCCGAGAACGCCAGAGCGTTCACCAGGGCACCGCCAACGAGCATAGCAACACTTGCCATTACTTCATGATATCAGCAGGTATCAGCCCCTGTTTAATTAGCATGTCTTTTGTTGCCATGGCGAGAGCGACGTCAACTATGGCCATGCCCACATCGCGGGGTATGAAGTCTAGTTTCGGGGGGCTACCACCCATCGCCATCTTGCCAAGCAGGGCGTATCCCACAGCGATGCCACAGACGACTGCGCTATGGTAGAGCGCGTTGACAAGCATTTCACCATCAGCTGCCGGAGTTGTCATTATTGCTTCGCAACGGGCTTCACTCCATAAAGAATGGGTCTGGGCTTTTCTTTAATTGTGGCTGCTTAACAAGACGCTTGGGCATCGACGCTGTCGATGAGTCAACGGGAGGTGTGGCGTTTGTACCGCCTGTGTGGCGCGCAAGCGCAGAAGAAACACGAGTGCACCGCCCGTAATACAAGCCCCAATGATCCATGGGGTCCAGTCGGTTAGCCCATGGTTGTGTGCTGCACCACTGCGTGACGGTTCCTTTGACACCGCTTCCTTTGGAGGAATACTGACATCAGCTGGTGGACGAAATGAGTCTTTGGCCGTCCGAAGCGGTTAAAGCAGCCGTTCCTGTTTGGCCTTTCTGGCAGCAGCTCCAGCACGCCCGGCCGCCACTTGTTTCGGATCCTTAACCGTGTTGCTTCGCAAAGGCTTGGGGGTCGTAACTCTGTCTGCCGGACTGTGTGCTGGCTCTCGGTTCTCCGCAACAATCTGCTCGTTCTCCGACATCGTTTATGTCATAGATGGTAACAGGGCATTGATGTCCAAATCGACAGTGCTTCACTGTAGTAAGCGCGGCAGTTAGCGGTGCCAAGTACATGCCATAGCGATGGTAGAGCTCGCAGGTAGCACTGCTGAGTGCGTGTCCGACAAACGGGTCGCCCTCGAGGTCAGCAATAAGACCGGGTTGGTTTTCGGCCGGTATCTGGAGAAACATAGATGCCAGCCCCGCATAAAGCTGTAGCGCTGTATACCCCAGCGTCTTCGTCATCGCTGCCCCAAGCCTTGTTTCATAGCGGGCGTAAAGCTTTTCGATTTCGCTATTGTCCAGAGCGTCGATCTGTTCTGCGGTGAGTGCCTTCCCATGGACCACTAGTCCATGCTGCTTAGCTGGGCCTCTCACTACCAATGCGGCGAGCCTTTCACGGTATTTTTGCACCCGGTCCACGAGGAGCGGCTCCTCATGGTCGTCTGACGTCGCTGCCGTTCCTTCCGCGGTTGGGGCTTCAGCGTTCTGCCTTTGCTCTGTCGTTTCGATCAGCTCATCGATCAGTTCGTCACAGTCCATAGCTATTGCTTTGCGATTCATTGCGAGTTCGCGGACCAGTCTAATATAGTGTCGAAAGCGCTGGCAGAAGCGTGCGTGTGTGTTAACACACATCCTAGTAAGGTAAACATACTGCCTAGAAATAAAGAACAGCAGTACCAGCTGCGCGCCAAGCACTGTGATTAGCAGTCCTTCAGTTACTTCGTACATTACTTAACACCGTATAAGCAGCTGGTTGGTCTGTCTTTAATAAAAGCTTAGCATGCTTTGTCTCGGCTAACTACTGCCTCACCGACGCCCGCTGTTCTCGCTTGGAGATCACGTCATTCTCGCGCAAGCAGTCTTCGAATGAATCACGATCCTTGCAGTGAAACAAACAAACCCAGCGCGTCTGCTCGCGCAAGTCCTTCAAGACGGAGTTGTACTTTTGAGTGAGGACCCAGACGCTCTGGTCGGCGTGGCGGCCCGAGAACGCTAGCTCTGACAGTATGTCTTTCTTTTTCGTCAAAGCCTTCGTGGCCGAGCAGCATCGATGATATATAAGGTAGGCTCGCCCATAAACACCTGGTAAAACGCTCGAAGGTAATCGTGAAGGCGCTCGCCGGGGTCTAGAACGTAGACCTCAGGGTCGGTCCAGATCCAGGGGCGCTGGTATGTTTTATTATACTTTATGGTGGGGCAGAGGACCACGATGTGCCGAAAGAACTCCCGGTAGGGGCCTTCGAGCAGATCGAGGATAAAAACGGTTTTTCCGCATCCCGTTTGCCCGCATATTTTCGCCGAATTGGCCGTGCGCGGTAGGAGATTTATTAATCGTTCCTCAGGAACATTAATAGACCGCTGAGATGAACCGGCCATCTTCGATGTTAAGCTGTGCATCCATGATGACGTAGAGATAGATGTTCAATGCGCCAGCCCCCTCTGCTGTTTTTGTGATCTGGATTGTCACGCCTTCGCTGGCATTCTCTATGCGGCGGCCACTGCCATGAAGCCGGTCGTCGTCGGTTGTCCTGAGGTCAAGCCACAGGGAGTATTTGTTTGTCAGAAATACCCCCAGGGAGACGTCTGCCAGGGCCAGGTCTTCGCCAACATTGCCACTTCAGGGTGACGCTTACTGCCGGGCGACGATGCAAATAACTTCTTCGCCTCGTCCCACATCTGGAAGGCACGCATTCCCTGACTGTAGAACTGGTTGGGGACCCCATCGATAGTGACCTCCACTTTGGTTATTTTCGGATCATAGAAGGCCTAAGTGTTGCGAGAGAAGGGCTGCCGCGCGGCGGCGTCCTCGAAAAGCATCAGGATGCCCTTCATGATGCGGGCAGGCACGTTGAGATTGATATTCCAGAGGGTGTCGCTCTTGTCTTTTCTGATTTTTAGATGCCGCAGTACCCGGTCGTACAGGATTGTGAGGCGGCTTCTGTACTGGTTGCTGATCATGCGGGCCAGCTCTGGCAGGGTGATCATGTCATACTCGAGACTGATGTTCTCAATGCTGTACATGTAAGAGGCGTTATTATCGCCCGTGGCATGCACCACGCTGCTGTAGTCGTTAAAGGTGAGTTCATACTCGAGGCGGTCTCCCAGCGCGCTCTGGTAAAATGGCATGTGGCTTTCCAACAGCTCTAAATTGAGCGGAATGTAGAAGCGGTTTCCAAAAGTATCGGCGATGGCTTTGTCAACCTCAACAGACACATTTTTATCTCCAGCATTGATTCGAATCTGCGTTGTGTTTCGGTTATCAGACGTATCAATGCCTTGATAGTGGTCATTTTTCCTCTCTGATGCCGTCTTCCAGAGATCGTTGTAACAGTGGTAGACGTCACTGTCGTCGATGCTGAGGACCTCGTTCCCCGAGATCTTGACGGCCGTCTTTTTCACTATCGCGCGGCCAAGGTTCTGAACCAAACTTGTTGGCATCATCGCTGTGCAGCGTGATCGTGAACGCTAACCTCGCGGTCCCGGGGACAATCGCATCGTTTGTTCCAAGGTTGGGAAACCGGACAAGCAGCTGTTGGTTCTGGTCAATTGTGCTCGGGTTGTGGGAAATGACGATGCTTCGGCGCTCGCCCTTTACGCCCAGGGGCTCGCGGAGGCGCCTATAAGGATCACGCTTGCGTCCGAATTGGCTTGAAGCCATAATGATGTTTCTTATCAAACTTGTGCGATATCTTTAAATATAAGCTTACATTATGGCTGACTATGATTTCGGAAACCCAACGTTTGACCCAGACGGGCCTGGAATAGACAATGAATATGATTTCGACCTCCCCGACCCCCCTATGGAGCCACCACTTGCAAGAAGGGGCTCATCCGATTCGAGATGTTCCTGGAATGAAACACCACATCCGGCGGTTGCACACCAAACTGCAAAGTTCAGCTGGCACTGCCACCAGCTGAAGGGAGTATCCACCCAGCTATTCCACGCCTTGTTTGCCATAGTGACATCCCCGGTAAGCGGAGGGTTTTGATATTCGGCGAAGATGTTCGGGTACTTAGCAAGGAAGTGACTGCCCTTATCGTCGACCATTATGACTAGGATGGGCGCCCCTGCCGCTGACTCTTTATATTTGAAATGGCCGCCCGCCTGATATTTTGCCGAGCTATTAAACATAAATGCCTTTGTATCCATACCCATTTTGATGTTGTTGTGTTATAACTGTTCACGCTAATTTTATTGTTATGTACATCACACTCACTGACGTTCAAAACGATGTGCCAATCAATCTTGCCAGGACCCTGTCTGTGGGTGAGCGAGAGATTGCTCTCTGCGAGTTGACGTATTATCACTGGTGGTACAACATATGTACGGAGGCTGCATGATGCTTCCAAGCAGAGCTAAATCCGGCCCGCACACTAGTACTGGTAAACCGCTTAGAGGATCTTAGCCTGTCCAGGAACCGCGGTGCGAGGCGGACCGTCCATGCTAATAAACCCTATTGGTTTCATTGGGCGAGAGGGCTTGAGATGTCATTTCATCTCAATGTCGGGTTAAAGTCCCACAAAATTGGAAGCAACGTCTCCAAAATGACCTTTACAGTGTTGACGGGGACGTTAAACCTCAAATCAAACAAACAAACATATGTACGGCGAAAAGGAACAACAAGGTCTCAAAATAAAAAGAGAGAAAAAACAATACCTGACGGGTATTATAACGTCTGTGAGTTGATCGAAAAGGTGTTTCAGCGGTTGAACGCCGAACTCACTCTAGATGAACCCTCTGGTCTACTGCAATTAACGGTAAAGCCCGGAGAAGTTATAACAATGAATCACGAATTAGCTAATATCTTACTAATAGGCTTTTCCGACAATACTTTCAAACCCCTCCTGTGGCGCTGATCAATAACAAGAAGTACCGGCGCGGGGCTAATGTTGTTGATGGGATTGATACCGCGCTTACTGCTACTAGCGTAGGGCTGGCTGCTTCTGGCGTCGGGCTCTTGTCAACTATCATCGCGACGCCTGTCGCCATTGGTCTTGGAGCTGGGGCGATTGTGTGTGGGTTGCTGGGCGTTGGCGGGAAATGTATTGGACGAAAACTCCAAACAAAAGCAAAAAAAAAAAAAAAAACACGTCGAGATTCGTATCTTGGCTGAGTCGAAGCTAAACTCCATCGCCGACCGCATTTCTATCGCGCTGAACGACGATGATATATCTGAAACAGAATTTCGCCTGATTCTATGTGAAATCGACAAGTTCGATCAGATGAAAGAAGAAATTCGTCAGCGCCAGAAACATACTCTCGGTTTGTCGGAGGAGGAAAAAAAAAGAAGTTGTTTCAACGTGCGAGAGACGAGGCGTTAATGACGGCCCGTACCAAGCTGTAGGAAGAGTTGGACAAATCTGGTCACAGTGG
Organism: Lucinisca nassula; assembly: GCA_963580285.1. Taxonomy (NCBI): domain Eukaryota; kingdom Metazoa; phylum Mollusca; class Bivalvia; order Lucinida; family Lucinidae; genus Lucinisca; species Lucinisca nassula. The sequence goes on along the minus strand of OY757023.1, from coordinate 40,259,826 downwards.
GACCTGAATATTTCTTGCTGGCGAGCTTAAAAGAGTGCAGGCTGTCTAGACAAGCAGTTGTTTCCGTAAGAGACTTAATGCAACAATAAATACATGGATCGGCGCCTTGCGGATATTTATTACAGCCCTAAGGGTTACTGGAGGAGTCTTGAGGCCATAAAGAAGCTGGCTTCTGCTGCTAAGACCTCAGAAGATGTGGCCCGAGCTTGGTTGAAGAAGCAGGCCATCTGGCAGATCTGCCTCGCCGCCCCGCAGCACGTTCCACGACCCAAATTCGACATCACCAAACCGAACGAGGTCCATCAAGATGACCTGCTCTTTCTACCACACGACCGTGTTCGCAAGCGCACGTACAAATACGCCCTTACCGTGGTTGATGTAGCCTCACGCTTCAAAGAAGCTGAGCCTCTGGCCACTAAAGAAGCCAAAGAGGTTGCTGAAGCTTTGTCTCGCATCTACAGGCGAGGCCCGTTGAGGTGGCCCAAATTGCTCCAGGTCGACCCCGGTCGTGAGTTCATGGGCTCTGTCAGACAGCTGTTGGCAAAGCACTCTATCCGGGTTCGGCGCGGTCGGGTTGACACCCATCGGGACCAAGACATCGTAGAACGCTGGAACCGGACCCTCGCAGAGCGGCTCTTTGGACTCAAGAGATGCGACTCACTTCTGGTCAGCGGTCTTCAGAGTGGGTGAAAAGGTTGCCTGCCGTTGTGACAGCCTTGAATGGTGAGGTCACCCGACTGACCGGCAAAAAAAAGCCCTCTGAGGCCATAAGGGCGCGATCGGTGGCACAAAAGCCCTCCTTTGTAGTTCCTGGTCGTCCTGTTGGTCTCGAGGAGACAATAATCCCCTCCGGCGTCGGCGTTCGTTATTTGTACCAGCCTGGCGAACTTGAAGGGGGGCGCCGGCGAGCGACTGATCCCATATGGTCCCTGGATGTGCACCGGCTCAAGCGCACACTGACCAAGCCCGACGAGCCCGTCATGTATTACTTGCAGGATGGACCTCAGCGCGTTTTTGTGCGCGAAGAACTCCTTGTTGTGCCACCGGACACTCAGCTTCCTCAGGATGGGGTTCTCAAGCGCTGAGCTCGAATCCATCCACCGGGTGACAATTTATCCGTTTGGTGTACGTCTTACTTCAGTTGTCCTTGGTCTCGGAACGTTCGCCTGCAGTATCTCGGTCTTCTGGCGGGTCTGGCGTAGCGAACACCCCGCAGACAATTGCTATGGAGAGAGACAAGTTTACCCATCTTTCAGCCATATCCACCAGTTTCTCTACTACCGAAGGGTTCGGCGGCTCGACCTCATATCCGTCTCTAGCGGAAGACACACCAACCAACACATCTGCGGCCTGCTCTGTGAGAGATTCGAGCGACTTTAGGTTGTCGAACAGCAGGCTATGGAAGGTTCCGATGGATTTTCAAATATTCTCGGAGATCACATTGCCTCCGCTCGCCCCCCTCGCGCCGCTTCAAAGAGGCAATTATCTCCGTCAACGAAATCGACACCTTCTCGGTGGTGGTTTCAAATCGGCTTTTCTTTAGGAGCTCATAGAATTCGTTGATGGTCGGTCCATTTGCCGACTTGGCTTGGCCGATGCTATCGCGTAGCAACAATCGCAGATCGTCGACGACGCTCTCCTCTCTTTCTGCCTTCTCTGTTGCGGTATTGGGTGTCTCCTCCTCTGTTTCCGCATTGGGTGTCTCCTCCTCTGCCCAGTGAATCTGAACCCTCGCAGCGCCGACGCCGAACTGCTTCTTCACCCTACTCACAGGCGCCTTACCTCGCAGGGCCTTGATTTCCTGGATCTCCTCCTGGGTAAGAACTCTCTTTGGAGCCATCGTTTATCCTGTGATTTCAGAGTTCTCTAGATGGACCGCCCCAGTTTCTCAACGAACGCGTCCATCTCTTGTTGTGTGATGTAATCATCTTTGTAACCATAAGCTTGTGTGTCAACTCCGTTTTCTGGAATCCAACGCTTGGAATCGAAGGGCGACAGCGACACCTTGTTGAGATGCTGCCCGTAGATGCGGTGACGCTCCGACCTAAGAACATCCATGCCATGGCGGAAGGTTTGCTTCTCAAAGAGAGCCTCTTTGAACTGCTCGTGCCTGATGCGCTTCTTGACAGTTGCTTTTCTCACACCATGGCCTTCTTGATGTTCTTTCCAGATGCCTGGAGGATGGAGTACATCTTCGGCCGCAGGCCCACATATTCGGCGATAGACTGCCCGGCGCACTCGTCCTTCATCTTTCCGAGAACCCTCTTGTTCTCTGTGCTGTGCAGCGGGTGGTCTTTCGGGTAGTCGGACGTGTCGTAGATATCCTGGTGCTTGGGCATGTCCTCGTAGACATCCTCTCTCTCGATTTTCAGGAGCAGGCTGTCGGTGTCTGTGTAGAGGAGCTGGCAACGGTCTTCGTACTATCTCTGGAGCCGTTTGTAATAGAAATCGTACATCAGGCTTTTTGAAAGGTCCAGAATGCTCATACCTACGTAAATCGGGCACTAGACGGCTCTTTTGCATCTGGATTGCTGCAAGATCATCGTCGAAGATGTTGGCTCTGGCAAATGCTGGGCTGGCGATGAGACGCCTGAGTTTATCTTCCTCGTTGACGCTTGACGTCGACACGCCTGCGGAGGTTCTCCATCGTCTTGCCGAAGACCGAATTGTTCATGAGCTTGTAGAGATCCTTCTCAAAGACACTGGTGGCCTTCTTCCGGAGCTCAGTATTCATCCGGATGTAGGGCTCCATCCAGGGGCTCTGCTGGAACCGTAGGGCACGATGAATCTTGGTCAGGCGCATACCCAGAGACATGTTTAGCTGGAGATTCCGATAGTGAAGCACGTAACGGTATTTGTTGCGAAGGTTGGGTACCAACTTCTCAACCTCTGTAGGTGCTCCCCCCCAAAGCCCCATCGAGAAGTTCGCGCTGGTACTCCGACATCCACACCTTCTTGACCATTAGGCGATCTGGTGCAACGGGTAGGCATTGTGCGCCTTGTGCAGCTCTGCTGGATATTCCATATCTACCTCTAGGATATAGCCCTCTTCATTGTCTGCGGGTAGTTCTGCAATGGTTTCTGCGAGTCCCGATACATCGACCCACTAAAAGTCTCTGATGGGGAGGGCCTGGCTCATAGCCCATCCATAGAGATTATTCGCATCGAGATATAAGATATAGCTACTGGTTTTTTTCTGGGTCATAATCCACGACCTGAGGATTGTTGGCCTTGACATATCGTTTTGATACCATCGAGATACATCCGCGCATCCCCTTCTCGACAAACAGGTGTTGATCGTAGTTTGTAAGCAGCTCGAGCTCCACTCCTGTCTTTTTAGGAGGGCGTCCCACGAAAGCCCCGGGCTGGTGTAGTAGTGCGCTGGGTCTAAACCGTACTGCGTCAGGGATGTCTTTCGAAATTCCTCAAATACATCTGCCAGCAGGAGAACATCTGTGCGATTGTAGAGGTCGTGGTAGTCCCCCAGGGTCTTATACCCACAGACCTCCCATACTCTATGCGCGTGGGCGTAGTCGTCGTCGCTGATGTGCTCGTCGGTGAGCTTGCTGTAGAATACCTCTTTCGGAGGGAGCTTGGTCTCGGCGAAACGGTCCCAGGAGTCCATTTACTCGTAGGGGTAGACGCGCTTCCGGGTCAAGAGGTGGAGCCTCTGACGGTTTGGTTCGTATTGGGATGTGATCTTGAAAGACTCTGGCTGGTTTGACGCCACCAGTTTGTCGAGGGAAGCGAGCAGGAACTGGGCGCTATCGATGAAACGGAGCTGCCCGAGAGAGAAGATGTATTTGTCTGTGTTATTGGGGATGCAGGAGACTCTGCCTTCGACCCTCGAGATGGCCTGCATGAGCAGGTGGGAGTCGTACCCTCTGAGGTTGTGGAACACCACGGGAATAACGGTGGTCTTTGGGCTTAGCCTCAGCTTAAGGTTGCAGGTGTTGTGAGCTGCCCCTCGATATTTACCCGTGATATGGCAGTGGTCGCAGACAGAGTCACCTTTTAGCGTTTTTTGCGCATATATAGCAATTCGCGGTCTTGTTATGGGCATGGTAGTCCTTTCGTGTCATCCTTATGTTTTTAGGGTTGGCTAGCACGCTCTTAATCTCGCGCTCCTCCTCCTGGAGTTTTAAGAAGTGCTCTGTTGCATTTGGGCCGCGATACTCGACAGGCGGCTTTGTCGTTCCATCGCACCGCACCATGATATAGCAGTAGCTGCAAGCCTCATGTTGTTGTGTTCGATGGGTGTTACTTTTTGTTGGATCGCGTTCGGGGCCCTCGATCTTGGTGGTGAGAGCCTCAAAGTTTGCATAGATGACGAATGGGGTTGGTTGCTGCTTGTGGTGGTTCTGGAAGGTGAGCTTGTTCTTACCTTCCTCTTGCATCTCCACCCGGACAGCCGCCTGGCCGATGCCTTCGCACTCAAGCTTGTGGGCCTCCAGCAGGTCTTCTCTCTTGTAGCCATGAAGACAGCGCTCACAGAAATGCTTGCGCTCACGGTGCTTGCTTTGGTTGTAGAGGAGACGGTTGAGATTATCAATACAGGTGTAGTGGAGTTTATCGCCCGTTCCAATCAAAAGTAGATTAATCCTTTTTACCTGTATCGGCTGCTGGCTGAGATATAGGATTGTGACACCTTTGTCCCAGCCAAAGACATTATAGGCTAGAAGCTGAACCTTGAGAGCCAACTGGAACTCCACACCACCCAGCGCCTCGATCTCTTCCTCGAGCTTGCTACTGATCTGGGGCACTACAGCCTCGATGAAAGTCCTGGGGTCTGCACGATGAGGATTATTGGCAGGCACGTCCATCTGGCAGCCCCCCAAGAAGTCACCAATAACCCATGGGGTCTGCCTGAAGACTAGCTGTTGCTCAGCAGATCTAAAAAATCCAGGATCTCATCCTGATATTCCTTGACGGATCTCAGGACTTTCTCGCGGGAGATAGGGTCAAATTCCTCTTCGATGGCTTTTCTTTTGGCGGCCTTCTTTTTGCGTGGTGGTGGGGTAGGTCGATATTTGTCAGGCTATAAGGGTTTTAACAGGCGCCCTTTGACAGAGTCTTGGATAGGCTCATCCAATATGTTTTGAACCACATGATGGAGAGTTGAATTATTATCAGTTATTTCTGCCAGTAACTGCTCTATGTATTCATCCATAGTAGCCATGTTACTGTATCTTTTCTTTTCCTATATACTAACAATTCTCTATTAGGAAATACAGCAGAAAATCTTTCCGCATTTTTCTTTTCTTTTTCCTATATACTAACAATTCTCTAACAGGAAATACAGTAGAAAATCTTTCCGCATTTTTTTTTGACTTTACCTATATACTAACAATTCTCTAATAGGAAATAAATTAGAATATAACCATCTAAACTCTTTTTTAACCATACAAGATAGAAATGGCAGATGGTCGTCTAAACTCTTTTTGAGTCCTTCGATTCCTGTTTATGTAATTTATGGTAATAACTGATTTAACACCACATTGCATACAAAGTAGATGGTGTGTTTTCACCGACCCTCCACAGTTTGTGCATAGTAGTGGTTCCGTTCTTCCTACCCTCTTACTGACACTGTTGTGTCGCCCACAGAATTCTCCGCGGCAATTATTGTTGCAGGATTCTCTCTTCCCAACAGGAATCCAAGGACAATTGTTCATTTTTGTGCTGTATGTTTTAGGTACTATATTTTTCTAATACAAACACACCCCGCCCGGTGGGGCTGTTGGCGAGCGCAGGCTGGTCACGTGTTGGCCATGCAATATGGCGGGCAAACAAATATTTTAAATTGAGTCTATTTACGCGAACCCCTCATAGTGTTCTCCACATTCTTTGCAGGTGCATATAAAGGTAGATCGCTCGTCTCCGGCGCCGATCTGAACCTGGCGGTACGTGTGGTTGCGTCTGTGGCAATGGGGACAGGCGAAAAGGGTGGAATTTTTTTTCTATGACTTTTTGGCTAAGACGGCGCGTTACCTCGTCTCGTTCGGTCCTCCCGGCCATTGGACACAGCTCAGTTGCCGTCATATTACCAAAAACATCCGGAAGCAAATCCCCTGAGGCAAGCCTATCTAAGGCCCATCCTCCACCCTCTACCTTGCTCAGTATTGTGCCTATGGGGTCTATGTTGGCCAGGACGATGCCACAGCGGGCGCTGTAGATATTCACGAACATCGGAGAGTCCCACTGGCGGTTGTAAGCGCCGGCTGATTCCGCACACCGGGTAATCGCCGCGTTGTAGCACCCGCGTTCAATTCGTTGGGCGAAATCACGGCTGCGCTGCTCGTCGAATCGTGTGTCTTGAGCAAGGGCTTTGTATAAGAGATCCCTGTAGCATTTGCGGGGTTTAATTGGCTCTTGCATTCTGTTTCTTTATATAATCCTTATATTTAAGTATTCCTAAATTATTCGCTAATAACACGCTAGAGGGCCCGCCTGGGGGGTGGGCGGGCCCCTCTAGCTGGTGGGAGATAGTATGTGCCCGTCCTCTTTTTGGAAAAAAGTGGCACAAAATCCTGGTAGAATGGGGAAAAATGCGCTGGTGGTGGGTGCGATCCGCGGCATGTGGCCAAACAAGGCCTAGGAGCCGATATTTGCCAAATTGGGCCTCTAGGGAGGAAGGCGACATGCATGCACATGTGTGCGCGATGTAAAAGTTTCCCAGAACCCCCACTCTGTATACTACTTATGAACCAAATCCATTATGGTTTGAAAGTATGAGCTCTTTTATACTTTAAACTATATTGCTATGTCTGTGACCTTGACCTTGAGGTCATGGGCATGTGATGGGTAGGAGGGATTGATATTGCTGAATAAATCCATGGACCTGTGTCTATGAACCAGATCCATCACAAAAGTCATGACTCATAAAAAGTGTCTGTGACCTTGACCTTAGCCCTTAGGATCATGGGTATGGTTATTGCTAAATTTTTTTGACCTATATCTATCATCATACCAATAAGAACCAAGTCCGTCATTTGGAAATTTACGAATTCCTAAATCCATTGAAGTCAAGGGTATGAGTGGGTGTAATGCTGAAATTTTTTTGACCTTTTTCGTGGCATAAAACCGAATAAAAATCACATTGATCATATGGTTTGGAAATGGTAAGTCATGGGCATGGGTGGGGTATCGCAAAATTATTATTTTTTGTTGGAATTGAGATTTAATGTCACAGTCAATACAATTTAGGTTATTTTGGATTTTTACCCGACATTAAGATGAAATGACATCTTAATCCCAATCACCCAATAAAACCAATAGGGTTAATATGCATGGATGGTCTGACTGGCATTACTTTGCCTGGGCAGGCTTAGACCCTCTAAACAGTTCACCAGTATCCATTAGCTGTTGGTTTCAGGTCTGTGTAGAAGCACCATGCAGCCCAATCAATTTCTCCAAGCCCTAATGGGCGGGGGTCTAGAGCGATGGTAGTAAAGGTGAAAACAATAGGCTGGAGTTGTCATATCATCTCAGTGTCGAATAAAAGTTCCAAGGAAAATATTAGCTATGAAAAGTGTTTAAAATCTACCTAATTTCTAAGTCTTTGACCTTGACCTTGAGGTCATGGGAATCGGCTGGGCTATTGCTGAATAAAACCTTGGACCTGTATTTATCATCAAAGAAATATGAAGCAAATCCGATGTATGGTTTGGAAAATATGAGCTCTAAAAATTCTAAGTCTGTGTCCTTGACGTTGAGGTCACTGGCATGGGCGAGGGTATCAGTGCATAAATCTTTGGACCTGTATCTCTCACTATACCAAATTGGGTTTTGAAAACATAGAGTTCTAAAATGAAATTGTTTGAAGTCAAAATTCTTAAGTCTGTGACCTTGACCCTGTATGAAGCAAATCTATCCTATGGCTTGGAAAATACGTGCTCTTAAAAAAATAATAATGAAAATTTCTAAGGCTGTGATTTTGACTTTGAGGCAATAAACATAGGCATGGATATCACTGCTTGATACATATTTGGTTTCTTCATACCAAGTATAAAAAATCCATGATATGGTTTGGAAAATATTAGCTCTATAAAAATAAAAAGAAAAATTTCTCAAAGTCTGTGACCTTGACCTTTGGTTGTTCCGGTGAGGTGAAATAAACTTTTATAAACTTTTTCTGTTAAATTTGTAAGTGAGTATGACCCTGACTTAGTGGATCAGAAGTAATTTAAACTTGCATTAACCCATATATGACAATATAATCTTCCACCTAAGTTTAGAGTGGTCCATTCTCAATTATAGAGGTGAGGGATCTGTCCTGTTTGATGTGAGTTGTAAATGGGCCACTATGCAGGTGGGTTCTGCCCATTCGTTGTCAGCCATGTACTTTAACATGCTATGGTTTTAATTTATCGATTCTAACACAGCCCGCCTATATAAGCATTGAAAAATAACTGTGTTTAATTCTGCAACAAATTACGGCAAGGAAGAGCGTGACGAGTGACGTCATTAAAACTGCCAATTTATGACGTCACTAGTCGATTTCCTTGACGTTAAACGGTGAAACGTCATTTTCTCGCATCGAAAACGTTAGAAAAGGATATAAATGCATGTGTTTCAGTCGATAATTTTAGCGGGATTTCTTCTAACAATGGAGAACAGTTGTGAGATTTTGAAGGAAACAACAGCAGTATTTCCGATTTTCGTTTTTTTTTAGAATCGAAATAGATCAGCTCTAACTTGTGATTTGTTGATAATACATCACAGTTTTGAGGTCAGTTGTAAAGTAAACAAATCACGAGCGATATAAAGCCTCCCAAACAAACCCCCGTACCCAAATAAGCACCCATGTGGACTCTGTATCTGAAATAATAGGCCTTTTATAACCTGTAGGGGTTGGGGCTTGGCCACAGCAGAGCGCTGGTTGGTATCACTGAATGCGTCTTCACACTGGCCAATTATATACGCACAGGCTGCGTAGCGGTCGCATAGGCTTCGTATTTTGGACGCATAGGCTTCGATGAAAAATGGCGGCTGACAGTTCGCCGCTGCAGGTAAGAAACTGTTTTTACATGAATCTAACTGTTGTTTAGCGTTGCCCAATACTGACATCTGCCTTACAGACCTCTTTATTAATGTGCGGCTTGGTCTGTTGCAAGAAAAAGTTTGAAAAACGTAATATGGAAAAATATACCCCAAAAAAATTTTGCATTCAACACAGATTCATCTGTATTTTCACTTTGGTCCGATCGTCCTATGTAACTACACGTTTTTGGCTGGTGTTCTGGCCGATAAATTGTGAATAACGATAATGGAACCCCAAAGCTATTATGCAACTTTCGTCAAATCTTTTGCGAAAAAGAAAATCTTGATATTTCGATGAACGCACGTAGCTTCGTTACCGATTACAACGCAGAGGCTGCGAACTAAAGTTGAAAGCCCGGTATTATGTAGAATATATGCGAATGATATTAAATTAATATCGATATTAGTTGGTGATGCAAAAGACATTCAGTATCATTTATACTCCACACATTTTCAGTCACAGCTATGCAAATACTACAATTTGATTCAAATGCAGAAAATCTGTCAAGTTACACTTATTTACATTACCGTTCATAAACTTGGTAAGTCTTCGTCAAATCTGTTAAGATTTTAGCCAAATAATATTTGCACTATATGAATTTCTGTCGTGTTTTTTTTTTATTACAACGCACGTGGCTTCGGAATTTACGACGCGCAGGTTACAGAGAGGGGAAGACGCATTATGAAAACACGCCTATTAAAAAACCACCAAAAAGATAAAAAAACTTTCAGATAAAACATTCTGATAGTTTAAATATTTCTGCTCAAGATATAGTGTGTGGGAACTTGTAACAACCGCCCAGGCCAGGCGGTTCTAACGCGTATCCACAATCTGTGTTTCTGAGAATCACAACAATTGTCGTCTGCTTTGTCATCTGAAGCTTACTTTAAAAGTCATTTGGACAAATCTCAGACTGCCCCCTCTCTAGTCTGATCTGGGTCCACACCGTTTGGCTATATGCAAAAATACTAATTAAAAAAAAAAGCTTACGAAGATGCAGCAGACAGTATAAACAGGTTTTCTTACGGTTGATAGTATGAATATGCATGTCTCTGGAAAGAATAACAACCCTTTAAACCTATTTTTCATGTGATCTGAAGTTACACTGATTGCCAGTTACCCAGCACGCAAGCCCGGTTGAGATTTTATTTTTACATAGCGCTCTGAAGTTAGAGGAAAAAGACAAACGCTGCTTTAAATTTCCAGTTCCCGATTTTTGTACATACTCGTAATCAGCGAGTCACGTTGACAGGTATTTGGCAACAGCAGGTGAACTGTAAATGTTTTTTTAATATTTTGAAATAAATTGATATTGTCTGTGCATCTGTATAATTACGCACACGCGCACATACACGTATGAATGCACATAGCTCCGCCCCGCCCATCGGGGCTTGAAGAAATAGATTGACTGCAGGTTGCTCAAACGCTGAGCTGAAACCGACGGTATACCGCTTAGAGGGTCTAAGTCTGCCCAGGCAAAGTGGTGCGAGGCGGACCACCCATGCATATAAACCCTATTGGTCTGATTGGACGGCAGGTCTTGAGATGTCATTTCATCTCAATGCCGGGTAAAAATAACACAAAAATGGAAGCAACGTCTCCAAAATGACGTGTATTGTGTTGACGGAAACTTTAAACCTCAAATCAAACAGATAACCCATAATATACGTTCAAGTTGTTAACGCAGACACTTGTGCGACTTCGTACACTTTATTTGTAGTCAGCAAACTCAACTCTGCAGGGGCCATCATGGTCTTTTGGATAAGAGCACTGACTCATAATCATAAGGTCTCTCACTGCTGTGGGTTCGAGCTGGCTCGGATCACATGTGAGGTGCAAAGTTCTGCAACGGAAGGTCAGGTGGTTTTTGTCAGGTTACTCCCGTTTCTGATGAACGATAGGCTTGACCTTTATGAAATAATCTTGAAAGTGCCGTTTAACCACCCTTAAAACATAAAGCTCAATAGAAGTGAAGGCAAGAATCAGGACTCGACACAATAACCCCACACCTCCTATCCGACACCAATGGGAAGCTATAATCAGTACATATATGCAAAATAAAAGCTAAAAGGTTGCCTTTGGAAACAACTAACACATAAAAAAAACGAAAATCGGAGACTCGGTTTTATTGAGTGTCTTTATACACAGCAATGTAGTTTGCAAGGCTGCACACGCCTCTTCGAACCGTATTTGATTTTCAATGTATCCAGAATGGGCTCAATGACCCCAAAGGAAAAGAAAATATAACCGGCACTATGATGAAGCACGGGGAGACATTTTACGGCCGCCATCCGGCACTTAACACCAGCTGCAGTAAGGTAAAAAAACTTAAAGGTTGCCTTTGGAAACAGTGAACACATAAAAGAACGAAAATCGGAGACTCGGTTTTAATGAGTCTCTTCATACACAGCAATGTAGTTTGCAAGGCCAGCTGAACTGAAATTGATTAAATTTTTACAGACCCCTTTTCCACTGGGATTTAATGACAACATTTATCATGAGGGTAATATTTCCAGAATGCCGGACTTTGAAATTTTCTCACTCCTGGAATGTCGAAAACGCAGAACTAGATCTCACGGCACCAGGAAAAATGGTAACTTTAAACGTAAATCACGTGCGTTTAAACGAAACAATACTAGACTGAAGTGACTGTCAATTATATTTTTAAATCATGGACGCCACTCTATGCTTTCATTTTTAAGTTCATTACCCGTTTCTGTTTGACGTCTTCTGGACACCGAGGCGAATAAATTCTACGATAGTTCTCATCAGTTATATGATGCGGCTCTCTTAACTAGAGGCTATACTCAGCATACTCTCCGTCCTTACATTGATTCTGAAATTAATCATAAACGCCATTTCTTCAAAATATGCTTCATTAATAAGGGTATGGATTTTTGTGTTCACGGAGATGTTGCACTGATGAGTTAGGAGGCCTTCATGCGGACTGAACAAATTATTTGTCTAAATCGCGACGGAAGTAAGGGCGAGGATTGTGGCCACGTAAAATCGATTTAAGCCCCCCAGTGGAAATCTTCCACTGACCGTTCCAAAGAAGCCCCTGTGGCGCAGTGGTTATGCTACTCGCCTTGTAAACCAGGGATTGCAGGATCGATCCCGGGCTTCTCCAGACTTTCGGATGAGTCTTTAAACCGAGGTCCCGTCTCCGTATGACCTTAGTTGTTGGTGGGACGTAAAACTAAAATTCACTCACTGACCGTTCCAAGGCGGCTCTTCTGTGGCGATTTATTGTGTTGTTGTTTGTTACTTACTGTGTGTATCACTTGTGTCTTTTGGTTTTGGATGGCCATATGGCCATTTTGTGGGAAAGTAACTGTCCTTATGGCCTTCCTTTGTTTAGGTTTCCATTATGGTCTGGTCGCTTAATGTTTGTATTTCTTTCCCTTTGGTGTCTTTTATGGGTGGAGTAAGTTAATTGTATCAATTCCTGATCTTTGTTTTACTTCTACTTTACATACGCCTCCTAGCATCGGCTTAAGCGATATTCGATTTTCAATGCAACCAGAATGGGATCAATGATCCCAAAGGAAATGAAACTATAATCTGCACTTTGATTAAGCACGGGGAGACTTTGTCTCTGGTCGGGCCCATCGGAGTCTTAACTGTTGGTTTTCTTTTGCTCCAGCATTTAAGTGGTTTCTTGCTGTCGAGTCCTCAGCGTTGTTTCATCTATGTGGTTGTTTTTTTGTGTGTTCACGGAGATTTTGCACTGATGAGTAAGGAGGCCTTCATGCGGACTGAACAAATTATTTGTCTCAATCGCGACGAAAGTAGGGGCGAGGATTGTGGCCACGTAAAATCGATTTAAGACCCCCGGTGGAATTCGTTTCACTGACCTTTCCAATGTGGTTCTTCTGTCGCGGTTTATTTTTGTCATGGTTTGTCTTTGAGTGTTTGTATCCCTTAATATATTATTTTGTTTTGGATACCCAATCGGCCATTTGGTGGGAAATTAACTGTCCTTTTGGCTTTCCACTATTGATATTTCCATTAGGGTCTGGTTGTTTCATGTTTCTGTTTCTTTCCCTTTGGTGTCTCTGATGGAAGATGTGGGCTAATTGTATCGACTCCTGATCATTGCCTTTACTTTTGCTTTACGGAGAGGCGCACTTTTGGCGTGGGGGGGGGGGGGGGGGTTATTTGCCGTAAGATCAGTAAATTCTGCTCTGTTCATAGTAAAATACGTAGTGACGTCACTGTCTAAATTGAAAGTCAGGAAAAAAGGAAACAATGAAGAAAAAAAAAAAAGGATTTCTCGATTTCTCCGTATAATGTCATATCTGACGACACTGACTCGTAAGTAGAAGTAGAAAATGGATTTATGGAGTACAGCAGATGAATAAAACAAGGAAAAATTGGGCATCACGTGAACAAGTCCGTGAAATGAACACCCCGTCCCCTTAAAAATATAGAAGTGGAGGCAATGATCAGAAATCGATACAATCAACCCACAGCTCCCATCAGAGACACCAAAGAGAAAGACACACAAACATGAAACAACAGACCCTAATGGAAACACCAATAGCGGAAAGCCACAAGGACAGTTACTGTCCCACAAAATGACCAATAGGTTATCCAAAATAAAATAACATGAAACACAAACACCCAAGGACAAACCATAACAAAAATAAACCGCGCCCCATTTTAAATAGAGAAAGCTGGGGTTTATGGGGGTATACATCATTTTACATATTACTTTTCCAAAACATAGGTTCTGGGGCGGTTCTAACGAGCACCCACAACCTATGTTTGCCGTATAAATAAGAAAAAATCACGGACTTTAATCTGAAAAGTAGGCATTTTGGAGATGTAAAGATGCACTCTGTCGCACGGGTGTGTTATCATAATGGCAAAACATTCTGTATCGTAACATAGGAACATTTGAAAACTAAGCCAAAACACGGCTACACTTTGATTTCTTTGGCCAATTCGTGTTATCACTGCTCGCTATCTTGATATCGTGTTATCACTGCTCGCTATCTTGATATATGACGCTTCAACTTCTTATGTAATAAATTCATAGTGGCTTCAGTGGGTGATATGGCCAGTTTTAAAGACTTTCTGGTCGCAAACTTCTAACACAGGGACTTGAGCCACGTGCGTTGTAATAAAAAAACAAGACAGAAATTCATACAGTGCAAATATTAATTGGCTAAATACTTAACAGATTTGACGAAGACTTACCAAGTTTGAACGATTGTGTAAATAATTGTAACTTGACAGATTTTGTGCAAATTGTAGTATTTGCATAGCCGAGACTAAAATGTGTTCGGTATAAATCATACAGAATTTCTTTAGCATCACCAACTAACGCTGGTTGACTGATTTCTCGATATTTAATATCATTCGCTATTATTCTACACAATACCGGGCTTTCAAATTTAGTTCGCAGCCTCTGCGTTGTAATCTGTAACGAAGCTACGTGCGTTGTATCGAAATATCAAGATTTTTTCTTTTTTTTTTGCAAAAGATGTGATGAAAGTTGCTTATTAGCTTTTGGTTTCATTATCGTTATTTACAATTTATCGGCCAGAACACCAGCCAAAAACGTGTAGTTACATTGGACGACGGGACCGAAGTGAAAATACAGATGAATCTGTGTTGATTGCTAAATTTCTTTTGGGGTCTATTTTTCCATATTCCGTTTTTCAAACTTTTTCTTGCAACAGATGAAGCCGCACTATAATAAAGTGGTCCGTAAGGCAGATGTCAATATTGGGCAACGCTACACAACAGTTTGATTAACGTAAAAACAGTTTCTTACCTGCAGCGACGAAGCCTATGCGTCCAAAATATGAAGCCTATGCGACCGCTATGCAACCTGTGCGTATGTATTGACCAGTGTGGTCTTAGACTAGCCCAATTCTGTTAATTTATTTGTCCGTTGCAGAACTAATTGTTTTTATAATAATAATAATAATACCGTGTTACGAAAACTGACATTCAGAGATGAGAACTAAAGAGACTTTTACATATTTTACATATTTTTTTTACATTTTACATATTTTCTTTTTTAAAAGGATTTCAATTTGATATAAAAGGTAAAAATAAGTAAAATATAAATCACGGGGGTAATACCATTTTCTATACGTGTTGTCGACCGAGCCGGTACTGTGTAAAGCTGCTGTCGACCGAGAAATACGGTTTTCGTCCGAGCAGTACGGATGTCGACAGAGGAGGGTAGTCGATAAATTCGCTGTAAATGTGTTATTTTGTCCATTTTCGTGGTGTCAAATCGTTTGTGAAATAGTTTGCTGTTGTTTCAAGTGTTTTGGAAGTCTGACTAGTAGCCTGTTTTGACGCTGAGCGGAACTAAACGGGAAAATATATAAACGAAGTACTTCCGGGGAAATGTGTGGCTCTTATTCAGTGTCATGGAATATCGAGGACGAAATGATGCAGATACATCATTAACATACGCGATAACCTTTTATTTGTGTGTCAGCATGTCTTTATATGCATCTGTGGAACTGTTTATAGTTTCATCGATACGGCTGTCGATGACGTGAAAGTTTGCGGGGTACAGTTGTCGACGTTACTGGGTACGGATGTCGATGATTCAACGAGAGTGTAAGGGACAGATTTACTGGAAATTAACCCCAGTTAAACAATAATATAACTGTTGCATTCTTCGTCAGGCTTTGTTTGTTTGTTTGAAATGGCTGATTGATAATAAACTATCGTTGTTTTGTTTTGTTTGTTTGATTTGAGGTTTAACGTCCCCGTCAACACTGTAAAGGTTATTTTGGAGACGTTTCTTCCAATTTTGTGGGCGAAAACCTGAGTACCCGGAGAAAAACCACCTGACCTTCCGTTGCAGAACTTGGCATCTCACATGTGACCCGAGCGAGGCTCGAACCACAGCGGTGAGAGACCTAAAGATCAAGAGTCAGCGCTCTCAACCACTAGGCCACGGAGGCCCGTCACCAATGAGATTGGTTATTAGGTTTTTAGCTCACCATAGCCGAAAGCTCAGCAAGTGAGTATACTCATGCCCCGGCATCCGTCGTCGTCTTTTCAGATTCTGCAAACATCTCATCCATCACGAAAACACGCCTATGTAATATTGACCCCTGTAAACCTCACTTTTATATAGTAAAACAGGGGTTTACAGGCGTATATATTATTTTTTCTAATTTCAGCAAAAACAGATTGTGGGTATTCGTTAGGACTGCCTCGTCGAGGCTATTCTAACGAGTGCCCTCAATCTATGTTTAGAGCAGAAATAAGCAAAATTCAGTATTTTCATGCGAAAAGTTTCAGATAGAGAGGCGTATTTATGGGGCGCCGTTTTACTATTTATTCCGTATTTATGGATATCCATAATTATTTATGGATATCCATAATTCGAATTCGGATGCGCGTCTGATTGGTGATCAGGAGGAAGTGGGTTCGATACCTGCCGGGGTCGGCAACATTCTTTCGTGGAGATTGATCATGAAATATTTTCTACAGTCATTCTCTCCCTTCCGCTGATTCAAGAAGGGCAGTTGTCAGTTTCTGGCGAAAGAATGGCACTGTACTGGTTAACTGCTTACGTATAAGCTTGCCCAGGAAAAGTGTGAATAGGTAAACTGACCGGCTCAAAAATGACATAAATTAGTGTTGACTGTGCCGTTAAACTCAAATACAAACAAACAAACAAACATCTCAATCCCTGTCGCCCATTGACTCGCACGACTTTGTTTGGACAGACTTAGACCTTCTAAACGATTTACCAGTACTCTCAGCTCATGCAGCCAAATCTATTTCTCCAAACCCTAATGTGCGGGGGCCAGGAGATATATCTGAATCTGCTTGGTACCCCATACATCTCAAGTAGACTATTTGTTTGTTTGATTTGAGGTTTAACGTCCCCGTCAACTCTGTAAAGGTCATTTTGGAGACGTTGCTTCCACTTTTGTGGGACTTTTACCCGACCTTGAGATGAAATGACATCTCAAGCCCTGCCGCCCAAATGAACCAATAGGGTTTATTAACATGGACGGGCCGACTCGTACCGCTTTGCCTGGGCAGGCATATATCCTCCAAGCGGTTTACCAGTACTCGTGTGCGGGTCGGTTTCAGCTCTGCGTGGAAGCATCATGCAACCCATCTATTTCTTCAAGCCCCGATGGACAGGGGCCATCAAATAGAGTGTTATATGGATATATGTTAATACTATACATAACGACCATGTGCATTTTTCTCCAGAAAGCATGCACGGATTGCTTGTTTGTATCATTATAATCCGATTTGGTGCGCAGTCCTTATAGAGGTGATTCCAGAGGGACCGGATGCGTTGGCCGGAATTTCCAGATCTTACGGCTGGTTCCGATATTTAACTGCACACATGGCGGGCGTTCAGCGTATGCCGTCAGTTGCTTTGGAAGCCTTATGGGCTGAAAAGGCTGCACTGCAGATAGGTCCCTTTGACCGGCCATCATCTTCCAGCGATGATGAAGACCATGAAAGTTTTGAAGATTTTTACAATAAACACTCACGTGTTTTAGGGAGAAATCATTAAACCAAAAGCTTTGGCGGTGATTTATGGATTCGATAATTCGAATTATGGATATCCATAAATCGATCTGAATTTTGGATATCCATAAATTGAATTATGGATATCCATAATTCGAATTATCGATATCCATAAATCAGAGGAATAATGGATATCCATAAATCGAATTACGGATATCCATAATTCGAATTACGGATATCCATAAATCGATCTGAATTAATGATATCCATTAATCGAATTATGGATATCCATAATTCGATTTATGGATATCCATTATTCGGCTGATTTATGGATATCCATTAATCGAATTATGGATATCCATAATTCGACTTATGGATATCTATCAATACGGATTAAATAGTAAAACGGGGCCCCAAACGTGTTTTCGTAATGTCTGAAAACCGATTGGCCAATCAAAGCCAATATGTTTTGAACCTCTTTGGGGAGGGGGAACGCTAGTTTGTTCGCGGCATCTGGGTCACATGACCAAGATGGCTACCACACCCATATATGGTTAAACCATTCAAAAGCTTCTCTAGGACCAGTCCAGAAACTTTGTATGTAACAGATAGGATTTCAGCACATCATAATTTGTTCAAATGATGATCTTAGGATTACCCCGAACTTATCTCCAGACACAGTAAAATTTACAACCTATCCTTTTCTATAGGAAAAATTAAAATAATTGATTTTTCAGAAACTATTACAGCCAGTGAAAGTTGGTAGGCAACTAATTGAGATTCTTCACCTGTGTGTGGATTTGGTGAGTGAGTGAGTGTTTGAGTTTTACGTCCCTCCAACAACTAAGGTCATATGGAGAGGGGACCTCGGTTTAAAGACTCACCCGAAAGTCCGGAGAAGCCAGGGATCGATCCTGCGACCCCTAGTTTACAAGGCGAGTAGTGTAACCACTACACCACGGAGGCTTCTGTGTGGATTTGGTACCGATTCCTCACATGTGTGAAGTATTGGTATCAATTATACTCTTGCGTGAGAAATTGGTACCGATTCTTCTGATGTGTGAGGAATCGATACGAGTTCTTTACATGTAAGACACGTGTAATAGTAATTGGTACAAATTCTCCACACCCCATAAACACAGGTCACATGTGTGACGAATAATTACCATTTCTTTACACGTCAGACATTGTCAACTAATTCTTCCTATGTGTGAGGAATTGATACCAATTCTTTACACCCTATAAAAAGTCGCACTAGTTTTTCACAGGTGTGACGAATACTTACAAATTCTTTATACGTCAGAAAATTCAGACATCAAAATTTTTCGAAATTGACCATATGTAAATTTGGATGTGAAATTTACGAAATGAGAAATTTACGGTTCAACAAAGCCATCCCTAGACATATTGGAAGTGTTGGCGGTGACAGTGACGTATTCTTTTTCTTCTTCTTCTTCTTCTTCTTCTTCTTCTTCTTCTTCTTCTTCTTCTTCTTCTTCTTCTTCTTCTCTGTTAAATCATATTATGCCGATAACTAAATTTCGTTTAAATATACACGTGTAGCTTTTAAAAAGTCTTAGAAAGCCTTCCCGGCGTAGACAAGTTATAGGATACAGCGGTCTTGAACAGTTCTGCGTTGTGTTATCCAGGGTCCGACACTGGCTGCAAAACTGCATCTGGTGAGGAAATCACGACGACCATACTGACATTTACCACCCGTCAGCATTTATATAACCACAATTCCTAACAAAATTAGAAACCATATTACCGCTGATAGGTGACTTTTGTTTCAAATACAGCCAAGGACGGGACATGTCAAGACATTGCCCAGTGAAAACCAACATGTCATCCCCGTTAGGAATGACAAAAAGTCTGTTCTAATATCAACATAGACAACTGATAAACTATCTTAGCATATCGGTACAGTTACCTGGTTATGTTTGTTTGTTTGAGGGAGGTTTAATGTTCCCGTCAACACTATTTGGGTCATTTTTGGGACGCTGCTTTCAATATTGTGGGTTTTTTACCCGGCAATGAGATAAAATGTCATTATATGAACGGACGGTCCAACTCGCACCACTTTGCCTGGGCAGGCTAAGACCCACTAAGCGGTTTACCACTACTCATGTACGGTCGATTTCTGCTCAGCGTTAACCATTTATACCTCCTTTACTTAAATATGCACTTGCGCACGCATAACAAACGCAAAATCAAAGCACTAATAGTACTGATGGGTCGATTGTCGCTGACTATACGTCGGAAAAGTCCTGGATTGTGATTTAAACTGCTTAATTTACCCTTGAAATCCGATTTTAAGTATATAGTGTAGATCTTGATCAGACGTCGCATTCTGTGGCGTCTGGTCTGGGTCTTCACTGTTTGCCAAGCCCTACCTATGATTCCAATACACAACACTCTGACCTCAGTCACTGCGGCTGTTTTCTATAAAAAGAAAGTTATTCGGACAAGTCTGTGATAGTCAAGTGGACTGAAGAGCTTTTCTGCTTAGGAATTTTGGGTAGTTGGAAAAGGAGCTCATCACGAAAACACGCCTATATAATTTTGACCCACTTGAACCCTACTTTTATAAAGTGAAACTGGGGTTTACAGGGGTAAACCTTATTTTTCATATTCTGCTCATATACATAGATTCTGGGTATGGGGCCCCCTTTTACTATTTAATCCGTATTTATAGATATCCATAAATCGAATTATGGATATCCATAATTCGATTTATGGATATCCATAAATCAGCCGAATAATGGATATCCATAAATCGAATTATGGATATCCATAAATCGAATTATGGATATCCATAATTCGATTAATGGATATCATTAATTCAGATCGATTTATGGATATCCATAATTCGATTTATGGATATCCATAATTCGAATTATAGATATCCATAATTCGATTTATGGATATCCATTATTCCTCTGATTTATGGATATCCATAATTCGAATTATGGATATCCAGAATTCGATTTATGGATATCCATAATTCAGATCGATTTATTGATATCCATTATTCGAATTATGGATATCCATTAATCACCACCAAAGCTTTTGGTTTAATGATTTCTCCCCAAGACACGTGATTGTTTAATGTAAAAATCTTCAAAATCTAAAAGGTCTTCATCATCGCTGGAAGATGATGGCCAGTCATAGGGACCTATCTGCCGTGCAGCCTTGTCAGCGTGTAAGGCTACCAAAGAAACGGACGCCATACGCAGAACGCCAGCAATGTGTGCAGTTAAATATCGGAACCAGCCGTAAGATCTGGAAATTCAGGCCCTCAGGAAGCACTTCTATGAGGACTGCGCACCTAAGGACACTGAAAGTCGGACGTCACATTATAATGATCCAAACAGGCAATCCGTACATGCTTTCTGGAGAAATATGCACATGGTCGTTATATATAGTATTAACATATATCCATCGGCCCCCGCCCATCGGGGCTTGGATAAATAGATGGGCTGCATGATGCTTCCACGCAGAGCTGAAACCGACCGCACATGGGTACTGGTAAACCGCTTAGAGGATCTAAGCCTGCCCTGGCAATGCAGTTTGTGTCGGCCTGCCCGTGCTTATAAATCATATTGGTTTCATTGGTCAGCAGGGCTTGAGATGTCATTTAATCTCACTGGCGGGTAAAAGTCCCACAAAATTGGAGGAAACGTCTCCAAAATGACCTATACAGTGTTGACGGGGACGTAAAACTTCAAATCAAACACACAAAGGTTTCATTGGGCGACAGGGCTTGAGATGTCATTTCATCTCAATGTCAGGCAAAAGTCCCACAAAATTGGAAGCAACGTCTCCAAAATGACCTTTACAGTGTTGACGGGGACGTTAAACCTCAAATCAAACAAACAAATATTATCCATATAATACTCTACTTGAGGTGTATGGAGTACCAGGCAGATTCAGATATTTCTCCTAGCCCCCGCCCTTTGGGGCGGGGAGAAATAGATTTGGCTGCATGATCTGTGAGTACTGGTAAACCGTTTAGAAGGTCTAAGCCTGTCCTAACAAAGTCGTGCGAGACAATGGGCGACAGGGATTGGAGATGTTTGTTTGTATTTGAGTTCAACGGCCCAGTCAACACTAATTTAGGTTATTTTTGAGCCGGTCAGTTTACCTATCCACACTTTTCCTGGGCAGGCATATTCGTAAGCAGTTAACCAGTGCAGTGCACATTCTTTCGCCAGAAACTGACAACTGCCCTTCTTGAGTCAGCGGAAAGGAGAGAATGAATGTAGAAAAGATTTCGTTATCAATCTCCACGAAAGAATGCTGCCGATCCTGGCAGGTATCGAACCCGCGTCCTCCTGATCACCAGTCAGACGCGGATCCGACTGAGCTACCGAGGCCGGCGGGATTGAGATGTCATTTAATCTCAATGAAGGCTTAATGCCCAACATACTTGGAAGCAATGTCTCAAAAATGACCTAAATAGTATTGAAGGGGACGTTTAACCTCAAATCAAACACAACATCTCTCTCCCACACCATAGGACACCACTAAGCCTACCCTTCATTACCTCCACCTCCATCCCGACTTTTATTACACACCTAAATCGGAAACCTAGTTTTTGTGCCTTTTTTTTTTTTTTTTGCAATGGGAGCAGTCATTATTCATTAGGTTTATTTGCAGAGAAGAATTATGGATATCCATAATTCGATTTATGGATATTCATAAATCAGCCGAATAAATGATATCCATAATTCGAATTAAGGATATCCATGTTTCGATTTATGGATATCCATATTTTGATCTTAATTAATGATATCCATAAATCGATTTAAGGATATCCATAATTTGATTTATGGACATCCATAAATCAGCCGAATAATGGATATCTATAATTCGATTTATGGATATCCATAAATCGAATAATGGATATCCATTATTCGATTTATGAATATCATTAATTCAGTTCGATTTATGGATATCCATAATTCGAATTATGGATATCCATTATTATTTATGGATATCCATAAATAAATATGGATGTCTATAAATACGGATTAACTAGTAAAACGGCGCCCCATATCTGGGTACTTGTTAGAACCGCGCGTTCACACAATCTATTTTTGAGCAGAAATATAAAAAAAGTATCAGATATTTTTTTTTCTGAAAAGTTTCATTTTTGTTTTTTAGGGTAAACTTTTCTATTTATTTTAATAGGCATTTTTCGTTATGTCTGCTGATCAACCCTTCTGTTTGTCATGCATTTGTTGAGAATTATTCGTCTCTGCACATGCGCTTGAAGTTCTGAGCTCAAAACCTAAACAACGGACCTCCGTGGCTTTCGTGATGGATGAGATGTTTGCAGAATGTGAAAGGAAGACGACGGATGCCGGGGCATGAGTATACTCACTTGCTGAGCTTTCGGCTAGGGTGAGCTAAAAACCTAATGACCAATCTCATTGGTGACGGGCCTCGGTGACCTAGTGGTTAAGAGCGCTGACTCTTGGTCATTAGATCTCTCACCGCTGTGGTTCGAGCCTCGCTCGGGTCGCATGTGAGACGCCAAGTTCTGCAACGGAAGGTCAGGTGGTTTTTCTCCGGGTACTCCGGTTTTCGCCCACCTCTGATTAACGATCGGCTCGATATGAGTGAAATAATCTTGAAAGGGCCGTAAAACCAAAAAAAAAAAAAAAAAGACAACCTAAACATGAATGTTAAAATTGACGTAGTCAATATTCAATTTCAAACAAATTTGAAATGTTTAAGCATTTAAACTTCAAGCGCCTGTGATCTTTCCGACATCATTCTTTAAGAGCATTTGCACAGGTTTACAACATTTTTTTGCAGTTTAATTTCAATCTGATTTGGCATTTACATGTTCAAGTGTTTACATCAGTGACCAGCCTTGTAGCCTGTTATGTAAACTAAATATGGGAGAGTTAAGGATGGAGTTATTCTTGGTGATTGTTGCGACTTTAAGACACCAGTTCGCACATAACATACATTTTTCTTCGTGGCTCCCAGTGAAATCTGCCTAATAGTGCAGATTTCAGTAGTAATCATAGAATAAATCATGTATTTTAACAGCAGTACATTAACTGTAGTTTTTTTTATATTTCGTCGACAGCCGTATCAATCAGACTAGGATACCATCGACGGTCGTATTTCTAATAATCGACATCCGTATCCCGACATTTTTCAAAGGTCTATAAAACTCCCAGAATGCATGAATTATGTCAAACCCACGTTGTTGTTGAAGAGTAAATGGTAGATAAAATATATTTGGTGTTTTATTGCTTTCCTACTTTTCATAAAGCAATAGATTAATGATATTCTGTGAAAACTGATTTTTTTTTCGAAAGAACCGGTATTTTATAGTGTTTTTCAGACTCACGAATCTCTATAAGTGAACAGACAATTAGCAGCTTGTCTCTTTAAAACACCGACATCGTTTTTAAATGTTTAAACTAACGTTTTCGCCTCTCCAAGTGCATCAAAATCGAAGACCCTCCTCTGTCGACATCCGTACTGCTCGGTCGAAAACCGTATTTCTCGGTCGACAGCAGTTTTACACAGTACCGGCTCGGTCGACAACACAGGTATAGAAAATGGTATTACCCCCGTGTAAATGCAGGGACTTGGGAATGTCTAAATGAGTCTTATCATAAGAATATACTTATGTGGTTTGGTTATGGGGATCTGTACAGTCCCCCAGAAATAAAACTCTTTAAGCTGTGGAGGGGTTGGAGCATTGCCCTGGTGGACCCCAGGAAAGCCCAAGATTGTTGTCCTTGAATGTGTCTTTATACCCCCGCAAACGAAGTTTGAAGGGGGTATATAGGAGTCAGCTTGTCGTCTGTCGTCGTCGGTCCGTTACAAAATACTTTAACATTGCTCATAACTTCCTTATTCTTTGACCGATTTCTTTAATATTCACACACCACACACCTTGCCACTAGTACTTAAGATTGATATACACAAACCTGACCTTGACCTTTACGTTGACCTTCCTCAAGGTCAAATGCGGAGGTATAATTGGCGCCCGTTAGCGGCAGCTCTAGTTTCATTAGGACCAAGAATACAAATTGTTCACTGGTGGGAATCTGAATTTTTTCTGAGATATGAGTTCCTTTTATGGAGTGGAGGGGAGAGGAATGACCCCTGTAGACCGCCAAGTTGGTGTGACTGAACGAGTCTAATGATAAGAAACAAGAATATATATTATGATTATGGGGTGGGGATCTCAATGGTGTCTGAGGTATATGGCCTTTTATGAAGTGGAGGGGCGGGCCATGGCCTCAGCACATTGCCTTAGCACAAAGAGACCAGGTGGGTGTGACAGAATGAGTCTTATGATATCATAAGGAACATGAATATATATGCGTCAGAGGTGGGGATGATCTGAACCGTTTCTGAGATATATGGCATTTTACAGTGTATACCCAGATCAGACACCACATTCTGCGGCATCTGATCAGGGTCTACACTGTTTGCCAACGTCCCACAAAAGGGCTTAAACTCTTAAGACACAATAATTGCATCAAATGCTATTTATTTATTTATATTATTATTTAAGTATTATCCATTATTGGACATGATTATACCTTATACTCACTTGTATTTAATTGATTCTATTCATTTATGAGGTTCTAAGAGTTGTACAAAATTTAGGGCTTTTATCTTCGATAATAATTATCCCTTATCCCTACATTATTCAGAAGTAATTAATTACATGTATTGTTTATTTACTTACTTATTTATTTATATTCATATATTTATTTAAAAATAAAATTACTTATTACTTCATTCCCTTTAATCATTTTAAAATTACATTGATTAACATATCTTTATGAGATATGGCTATCTGCTAAAAACAAACTGGTTTAAAAGCCAAACAATACCATATATCTGACAATTTACAAACTTTATTATTTGATCTTTTTGTTGTTGGTTTATATCAATTTATGACTTGCAGAAGCTTTACATTTGCATGTTTTCAATTATTCATTCAAAAATACACTTTCAATATCTTAGCTACATGTAGCGGTCAATAGCGAACTTTCGCTGTCCGATAGCCACTTCCATAATAAAATAAACATATTTTTTACATGTTGTTAAGAATTTTATTTAAAATTTCCTTCATGCGTACCTGGAATAGAGTGGTTAGTGCGAGCAACCTCTTCTCCCTTTAGCATTGCGATTCCAGCTGTTTCTATGGCCACTCTTTTTCCAAACACTCCCAGAATGTACACGATAAACCAACAAAAGAAACCATTAAACAGCATGGCTGACATTCCAGTTATTTCTTTTCTCACAGTTCAGTTTAAACTTTGGATGTATTAATATCCTAAATCTAATTGCATATGGCAAACATTACTTTCGTTTTCGAAGTTGTTATAGTCCGCAGATTTTCCTGGCGTATGGAAAGAGCCAATCTAATTTTCTTGTTTTTTTTTTTTTTTCTTTCAGTACGGGAGGCAGAAGTTTAAGTTCTGGATTCAATTTTAATCGTATTATTGAATTTAATTTACTCACAGAATATACAATTTTACTTAATTCTCTGATTTATTTCAAGGCATGCAGAGTTGTACATATTTTGAAATATTTTCTTTCAATAGAGTTGTAATTCCCACGAAATAGTCACATTTTTCTGATTGATAAAAGTGATTGAAAGTGAATTTAGGGTGTAAAATGAAGAGAATTGTAACAATATAACAGGTAGTAGAGAATAAATAATCATTTAGACGCATGCCGAAATATACGCCAGAAGGATTAGTATGGACTTACTATACTATTAGGCAAAAGTTGAAACGTCCAATATTTACGCGAGATTTAAATGCGATTTCTACGGAACCCGGGAAGGGACATGATTTTTTATTTTTATTATGCTGTGCGAACAAGATAATATCTTGAGCGGACAAGATATTATCTTGTTCGGACAACATATTATCTTGTGCGGACAAGATATTATCTTGTGCAGACAAGATATGATCTTGTTCGCACAACATATTATCTTGTGCGAACAAGATAATATCTTGTCCGCACAAGATAATATCTTGTCCGCACAACATATTATCTTGTTTGCACAACATAGATCTTGGGAAGTTGTGCGAACAAGATATTATCTTGTGCGGACAAGATATTATCTTGTTCGGACAACATATTATCTTGTACGCACAAGATATTATCTTGTGCGGACAAGATAATATCTTGTGCGGACAAGATAATAAGTTGTGCGAACAAGATAATATCTTGTCTGCACAAGATCTATGTTGTGCAGACAAGATATTATCTTGTGCGGACAAGATAATATCTTGTTCGCACAACTTAATATCTTGTGCGGACAAGATAATATCTTGTCTGCACAAGATAATATGTTGTCCGCACAAGATATTATGTTGTCCGCACAAGATAATATCTTGTGCGCACAAGATAATATGTTGTCCGAACAAGATAATATCTTGTCCGCACAAGATATTATCTTGTGCGCACAACTTATAAAATTAAAAAAAATCATGTCCCTTCCCGGGTTCCGTAGATTTCACATATTATGCATTGTATATTGCCACTGTTAAATATTTTGAAATGACCCTCGTGATAAAATTAATGGGTCCGGGCGGTGAAAACTCTCATAAGCCCCAGCTTATGTAATTACATGGAAAAGTGGAGTTCAAATCACGAAAACACGCCTATATATTTATGTCCCCATCGAACCCCACTTTTATAAAGTAAACTAATTGGCCGAAACTAGCTAGTCTGGCCCATAAAAACGAGTACACTCCATACTTTTCACTTCTGTGGTGTATTCCTTGCTTCCAAAGGATAACCCTTTTATAGAACATATTTACATTATTTTCTTATTTTTGCTCAAAAGCATAGGTTGTGGGTACTCGTTAGAACCGCCTCGCTGATGCGGCTCTAAATGTTTACCACAACCTATGTTTTGAGCAGAAATATGAAAATATCAGCATTTGTATCTGATAATTTTCATTTATTGGTGGTAAAACTTTCAATATATTTGAATGGGCGGGTTTTTATGGTGCGGCGTTTTTCTATTTAATCCGTATTTATAGATATCCATAAATCGAAATATGGATATCCATTATTCCTCTAACTTTTGGATATCAATAATTCGAACTATGGATATCCATAATTCGATTTATGGATATCCATAATTCCTCTGATTTTTGGATATTAATAATTCGAACTATGGATATCCATAATTCGAGTTATGGATATCCATAATTCCTCTGATTTTAGGATATCAATAATTCGATCTATGGATATCCATAATTCGATTTATGGATATCCATAATTCAGATCGATTTATGGATATCCATAATTCGAATTATGGATATCCATAAATCATCGCCAAAGCTATTGGTTTAATGATTTCTCCCTAAGAAAAAAACAAAGCAACTGACGCCATACGCTGAACGCCCGCATGCCTGCAGTTAAATATCTGAATCAGCCGAAAAATCCGGAAATTCCCGTCAACGGATCCGGTCCCTCTAGAATCACCTCTATGAGGACTGCGCACCTAAGGACACTGAAAGTAGGACGTAAGATTATAATTATGGATATCATTAATTCAATTATGGATATTCATAATTCGAATTATGGATCTCCATAAATAATTATGGATATCTATTAATACGGATTAAATAGTAAAACGGCGCCCCACAGGTTTTCGTTACAAAGGTACGTGTATACGTGTGTTTTTACTTGTTATTTCGGTTTGCAGGGGTGTGTGAGGCTGGGTGAGTCAAAGGTGGCGCGTCACTTGGGCGTCCTACTGATATTGACTTACAGTTGGACAAGGCCTGTTGTCCTTGCAGCAGGTAAGGGTATTGGGCGAATGTTGTCATTTCTTGTGTTTCTACACTTCCATTCCT
The DNA here is from genome assembly GCA_963580285.1 of Lucinisca nassula. Lineage (NCBI taxonomy): Eukaryota > Metazoa > Mollusca > Bivalvia > Lucinida > Lucinidae > Lucinisca > Lucinisca nassula. The sequence goes on along the minus strand of OY757023.1, from coordinate 40,231,434 downwards.
TTTCCTTTTTGTCCCTTGCTTTCATCTCCTCTGCTATATCGTCTATCTCGTTTCTCCCTTTCTATGGGGAACGACACAAAATGCCCCTCAGGGGTTGATGTGTCGTTAAGCCATCTAATCATGTGTTTTGTTATTTTGTAGTTTTGCTCTAGTATTTACCGTAATGATCCTAAGTATACGGACAAAATCCCCCCGACATAGGCCTAATCAAAAAGTGCAGACCCTGATCAGACTGCTCACGTCTGAACAGGGTCTACACTGTTTACCATTCTGTCTGTACCTTTTGAAATCCTTCCTGGATCATGAAACAAATTAGTTAAAATTTTAGTTGACTTACAGCAAGTCATCAAGGTTTCCGAGTTGTTAGGATTTTTAAGGTACGCATATTTGTTGGGGAGAAAGAATCATTACAATTACACATTCGTGTGCTATCTTTCATATCTCTAAAACTAGCATGTTTCAGACGATATGTTTTCATAAGTTTTCTTACTTCTAGTCCAAACATAGATTGTGTGTGCTACACTTTTCTCACTACACGAACTTGTTAACCTCATGGTGCATGTAATCAAGAGACGGGCCTCTGTCGGCTGGTGTGTTATAATGTTATTAAACAAATAAATTTGTATTGGCCCAGTTACAGGTCCGAGGTCTGCTGTATTGGCACGAGGCCGAAGGCCGAGGCCAATACAGCTGATCGAGGACCTGTAACTGGGCCAATACGAAATTACTTGGTTAATGACAATTTTATTAATTGATGCAATTAAAAACATGATTTATGATTTTTGAATATTGGTTGACCTTGTGTAATATAGGATAATCAATTAATAATAGTTTATACTTATTAATTAATTCGATAGCGATGAAAGCTTAAAGCTTATTGGAATCGCTGGGCCTCCCGAACACTCCTTCCGGATGTTATCACACGCGCGCGAGAGAGACAGTGGCTTTTAAACCACTGCTACCCATTTACACATGGATGGAGACGGGCAGTGGCATTACTTGTCTTGCCCAAGGACACAGCTCAGCTCCAGTGGCCGGACCACCGAGCTATCGAGGCTGCCTAGTGGGTTATACTGTTAAATCACACCCGTTACCGCAGTACAGTGTACCGCGACTGGGTTCAAAGAACGCTACTGATTTTTTTTATGACAGGAGAAAAGTGTGAGTACAACGTTTCCTTTACTTTGCTCGAATAAGCGACATAATCATGAAAGGGCCGTAAAACCATCCCCTCTGCCGCGAAAAAATAAGATCAAGAGGCTATTTCACTAATATTGGAGATTATTATCTCTTGATGGAATATTGGACCGACACTCACAAACACATGTCCTTTGATATGCCAACTCGTTTTATTGTTCATCAAGACGATACTGAAATCGCCATTACAATTTCCGGACTCGATTCCTCTTCGGATGCGAGTGACATCTGACTGAGTTCGATATCCATCGGCTCGGGGAGACTGATAATGAAATCACTTCTACGGTCATTTTCTCCCTCACCCTTATTGAAGAGGGACACATGTAGTTGTCAGTTTTTGGCAAAAAAGTGTGCAGTGTACTAATTAACAGCTTATGTGTAAGTCTGCCCAGGAAAAGTCAACTTTCCGGCTTCACATGACCTAAATAGTGTCGACTGTGCCGTTAATGTTCAAACCACCCAAAACAAACCGTGCGCTGACTCCATTTAATATGTTATGAAACGAGCACTCATATTTAGTCATAAAAATCACATGACCACACGTGTAAATGGTGCGCAACGTTTGACGCCGTTGGTGACAAACCTGTGTTGCAATAGAATTCTATTTTAAAGCATTATAGGAGGGTTTATTGTGACGTACTTCCGGATCTAAAAAAATGGCCGTCTTGTTTAAGATAAAGTTTAAATTATAAGATACAATGATGGGGAAACACTGATGTGCTACCCGGTGTTTTTTGTTTGTTTTGTTTGGTTTTGGTTTTACGGACCTTTCAAGATTAATTTACTCATATCGAGCCGATCGTTAATCAGAGGTGGGCGAAAACCGGAATACCCGGAGAAAAACTGCCTGACCTTCCGTTGCAGAACTTGGCGTCTCACATGTGACCCGAGCGAGGCTCGAACCACAGCGGTGAGAGACCTAATTATCAAGAGTCGGCGCTCTTAACCACTAGGCCACGGAGGCCCGTGCTACCCAGTGTGAAATTTCATCAAATCACAAGTTTTTTTTCTCTAATTTTTCTGCGCTTAATGATATTTTCTACGTACTCGTGATTCAGTACCAAAGGTTCCATGGTACCGGGGTAAACAATATTTTGCTGCAGTTTGAATCTTGTACTATTCCCATGGGTTTGGTATCCTCGCATCAATAAAGTACCGATATGTCACTTTCTACTAAAATATATTTCACTGCATTGTTTTGATAAATATCGGGACTAATATTTAGGGTAAACCATGATTTTCACATTTTCCCTTCACCCCCTGTTTGTAAAATTTGTCTTTAATTTACGTTTGACATAACCAATGCTTTTTCTTTGTGGCTTAAGATTTTCTCAGGTAGTTCTTCTAAACTGAAATATGGAAGAATCATTTCTGCTTGTTTCATGTTGATAAATACGGCCTTTTATAGCTATGGGTATTTGTTTAGCATTGGCAGTAAATGTTTGCCTTAAGTGCACACATGGTCTATGCAAACTATCCCAGAATATCTGTGCCGCAATGACACCTCTCAGGGTAAGCTAGCTTAGAGGTCTAATTATATTATGAATCAAACTTGCTTGACTTCAACACAACCCTCGTGATGAATTGTACTCCCTGTAGCTTACTTGCATTTGCCATTTGCGGGATTAAAAGCAGCCAAAGATTTTTTAGCTCACCTGGGCCGAAGGCTCCAGGGGAGCTTATAGTATAGTGGGTCTTCCGTCGTCCGTCCGTCGTCCGTCCACACTTTTGAGCAGCTATATCTCTGCAGCCTGCAGGCTGATCTCAATCATTTCTCATCTGTAGCATGCCTCTGGTGGGGCATTGATGACAGAAGCTTTTTTTTCGAAATCGCGTGACAACTTTGGTTGCTATGGCAATCACAAGGTCCCATAGATTTACAATGGGAAAATGCTTGTCATCACCGTAGCCCCTTCAGTTTTAATCGAATCTTTCTGAAACTTATATATAAGGTGGCTGGGGATAAAACCTCGGATGAGTTCGAAAACCGGCCAAGTCGCCCCATTTACTATAAAGTTATGTCCCTTTGATGGCTTAAAATGTCGATTTTCGACCTTGTTATCACCGTAGCCACTACAGTTTTGATCGGATCTTTCTGAAACTTATATGTAAGGTGGCTGGGGATAAAACCTCGGATGAGTTCGAAAACCGGCCAAGTCGCTCCATTTACTATAAAGTTATGTCCCTTTGATGGCTGGCTGAAAATGTCGATTTTTGACCTTGTCATCACCGTAGCCCCTTCAGTTTTGATAGGATCTTTCTGAAACTTATATGTAAGGTGACTGGGGATAAAACTTAGGATGAGTTCGAATACCGGCCAAGTTGGCCCATTTATCATAGATTTCCGTCCCTTTAATTGCTGAAAATGCCGATGTTTGACCTTGTCATCACCATAGCCCCTTCAGTTTTGATCGGATCTTTCTGAAACTTATATGTAAGGTGGCTGGGGATAAAATCTTGGATGAGTTTGAAAACAAGCCAAGTCAGCCCATCGTAGAGTTATGTCCCTTTGATGGCTGAAAATGTTGATTTTGTAAATTGTCATCACCGTAGCCCCTTCAGTTTTGATCGGATTTTTTCTGAAACTTATATGTAAGGTGGCTGGGGATGAAACTTCGGATGAGTTCGAAAACTGGCCATGTCGACCCATTTATCTTAGAGTAACATTCCTTTGATCGCTAAAAATGCCAAATTTTGACCTTGTAATCACCGTAGCCCCTTCAGTTTTGATCGTATCTTTCTGAAACTTATATGTAAGGTGGCTGCGGTTAAAATCTCGGATGAATTCGAAAACCGACCATGTCGGCCCATTTATCGTAGAGTAACGTCCCTTTGATTGCTGAAAATGCTGATTTTTTAACTTGTCATCACCGTAGCCCTTTCAGTTTTGATCGAACCTGTCTGAAACTTATATGTAACGTGGCTGGGGATAAAATCTCGGATGAGTTCGAAAACTAGCCAAGTTGGTCCATTTATCACAGAGTAACGTCCCTTTGATTGCTGAAAATGCCAATTTTTGACCTTATCATCACCGTAGCCCTTTCAGTTTTGATCGGATCTTTCTGAAACTTATACCGGCCAAGGTGGCCTATTTATCATAGAGTTAGGTCCCTTTGATTTCTTGAAAATGTTGATTGTCGACCTTGTTATCACTGTAGCCCATACAGTTTTGATCGGATCTTTCTGAAACTTATATGTAAGGTGGCTGGGGATAAAACCTCGGACGAGTTCGAAAACCGGCCAAGTCGCCCCATTTACTATAAAGTTATGTCCCTTTGATGGCTGAAAAATGTCGATTTTTGACCTTGTCATCACCGTAGCCCCTTCAGTTTTGATAGGATCTTTCTGAAACTTATATGTAAGGTGACTGGGGATAAAACTTAGGATGAGTTCGAATACCGGCCAAGTTGGCCCATTTATCATAGATTTCCGTCCCTTTAATTGCTGATAATGCCGATTTTTGACCTTGTCATCACCATAGCCCCTTCAGTTTTGATCGGATCTTTCTGAAACTTATATGGGGTCCGAGGACATTGGGATTGGAATATAAAATTCAAACTAGAAATGTAACAGTATGACACCGCTGCCCCCGCCAAGGGGTCATCGTCACCCGGAAACAATCATTTTGCAAAAAGGCCATAACATAACTGAAATAATAATCGGCATATTGTAAGCTTATTCAAACTTGACCTGGATTTCATGATTTTATAAAATATGAATTCAGTGTAAATTAACCCATCTAATAATGCTTTCAAAGATATCAAACACAAACTACTTTTATGTGTAATAAAAACGAAACTTAAAAACGAGCCATATATCCCAGAATAACTGGACGATTTTATCAGAAATCAAACTTGACCTGCATTTTGTGAGGTTATATTAAAAATAAATAAAAGAGAGGGCCAAGATGGCCCTCTCACGCTCACCTGATATCAAGTTGTCACATAGCGTCTGAAAGTCATGTGGGTGACAGCCATTCCATTAAGCATAATTGTTGCACATAGATAGATGATCACCTGGGCAACATTCGTGCAAATTTTGATTAAAACTGGCTTATAAGTTTCTATTTTAAGCTATGTTAGCCATTTTGTTTATTAAAACAGAATCATTTAAGATATTTTGGTAGAGGATTTCCTAAGCAGCATTCGAATGATTTTGTTTTGTTTGATTTGAGGCTAAACGTCCCCGTAATCACAGTAGGTCATTTTTGAGGCGCTGTTTACAATTTTGTGGGACGTTTACCCGACATTGAGATGAACGGACATCTCAAGCCCTGTCGCCCAATCAAACCAATAGGGTTTATACGCATGGACTCGCACCGCTTTACCTGGACAGGCTTAGATCCTCTAAGTGGTTTACCAGTACTCGGTTGTAAGAAGAAGCAACATGCAGCCCGTTTCTTTCTTCAAGTCCCAATGAGCGGGGGCCGGCAACATTCCAATGAAGCTTGAATGAAATTGGCCCATGGGGTTGTCGCTTAAAGGTTTGTCTATTTTTAGATCTGGCATCCATTTTTTTCATCAGCGCCGAACCCATTTAGCTATTTTAGTAGAGGGTTATCCAAGCAACATTCCTATGAAACTTGATAAATGAAATTGGCCATTTTTCTACTTTTGTACATCGCATCTTGTTCACTGCAGCAGAACCGTTTTAGCTGATTTTGGTTAGGAGCCACCTGGGCAACATTCAAATATTGACCCAAGTGTTTAGGAGGAGTTTGCATTTAATGCATAAAGCAAGCCATTGGCAATTTTCTATTTTTAGCTCCGGCGGTCATTTTGCTTATCTGGGCGGAACTAATTAGCTATTTTGATAGCGGGTTGACATAAGCGACATTCCTATGAAGTTTGAATGAATTTTTCTGTTTTAGCTCTGGCGGCTACCTTGTTCATCAGAGCGGAATGATTTTAACTATTTTGGTAGGGAGCCACCTAGGCAACATTCCTGTGAAGTTTGAATCAAATTTGCTCAAGAGTGGAGGAGGAGCTCACATTTGATCATATTTGTGTTTTTCTAATTTTAGCGCTGGAAGCCATTTTGCTCATTGGAGTGGAACCGTTTTAGCTATTTTGGAACGGGTCACCTAAGCAACATTGCCTTGAAGTTTGAATGAAACTGGCTCAAGGGTACAGAAGGAGTTAACGTTTCAAGAGTTTTTCTATTTTTAGCTCTGGCAGCCACTTTGATTTTTTTCATCAGAGCAGAACAATTTTAATTATTTTGGTAGGGAGTCACCTAGACAAGACTCCTGTAAAGTCTGAATCAAACTTGCCTAGGTGTTTAGGAGAAGTTCCCATTTGAAGCAAAACGACGTTTTTCTATTGTTAGCTCTGGCAGCCGTTTTGTTCATCACAGCCGAACGATTTTAGTCGTTTTGGTAGAGAGCCAACTAGGTAATATTCCTGTGAAGATTGAATCAAATTGGCTCTGGGGTTTAGGAGGAGTTCGCATTTAAAACACATTTACTGTTTTCTATTTCTAGCTTTGGCAGCCATTTTGAACATCTGAGCAGAACAGGTTTAGCTATTTTGGTAAAGGCAACATTCCTTCAAGTTTGAATGAAACTGGCCCAACGGTTCAGGAGAAGTTAGTGTTTGAAACAAATATACGACGTTCTTCTATTTTTAGCTCTGGTAGCCATCTTGTTCGTCAGATCAGAACCATTTTAGCTATTTCTGTAGGGAGCCATCTATTTTTTAACTCTGGAGGCAATTTTGTTCATCGGAGCTGCACCCTTTTAGCTATTTTGGTAGAGGGTCATCTAAGCAACATTCCTAAGAGGTTTGAATGAAATTGACCAAAGGGTACAGGAGGATCTGTCGTTTGAATCTTTTTTCTTTTTTTAGCTCTGGTGACCAGCTTGTTCGCCAGAGCGATACGACTTTAGCTATTTTGGTAGGGAGTCACCTAGGCAACATTGAACGAAAATTGCCAAAGGGTACAGGAGGAGTTGTCGTTTCAAGATTTCCTTATATATTTTAAGCTCTGGTGTCCAGCTTGTTCGTCTGAGCGGAACGATTTTAGTTATTTCGGTAGGGAGTCACCGTGAAGTTTGAATTCAATTGTCCCAAGGGTTTAGGAGGAGTTCGCGTTTGAAACAAATTCATGATAATATTCTATTTTTACTCTGGCGGCCAGTTTGCTCATCGGAGCGGAACCGTTTTAGCTAATTGGTAGAGAGGCACCTAAGCAACATTCTTATGAAGTTTGAATGAAATTTGCCCAAGGGTACAGGAGGAGTTGGCGTTTAAAGAGGTTTCTATAATTAGCACTGGCGGCCATATTGTTCATCGGAGCGGATCGATTTTAGCTAGTTTGGAAGGGAGATACCCAAGCAACAATCTTTTGAAGCTTGAATCAAATTTGTCCAATGGTTTTGGAGGAGTTCGCATTTAAAGCAAATTGTTGACAACGTACGACGCACACCGCACGACGGACATTCACTGATCACAATAGCTCACCATAAGCACTTCGTACTCAGGTGAGCTAATAAATAAATGTAGGCGCTATGGCGCTGACAAAGTTTTCTAAATATAGCCACCGTGACGGTGACCTTGACCTTGATGCCAGGACTCTGAAAGTCAAACTCGCTTGCGATATTATCATATGCAACATTTGTATGATGTTATATTAAGATCCATCAACAAATGTAAGCGCAGGAGCGACGACAATGATTTTCTAAAAAAAAAGTCAGGGTGACCTTGACTTTGAGCACAGGACCCTAAAATTCATCCGTAAATGTACATGTAGGTGCTATAGCGATAACAAAGTCGAACTCGTTCGAGATAACATCATGCGCGACATTAATGTGAAGTTATATCCATCATAAAATGAAGGCGCTAGAGCGATGACAATAGTTTTCAAAAACTAGCCAGAAAGACCTTGACTTTGAGCTCAGAACCCTGAAAATCAAAATCACTCGAGATATCACCAAACCCAATTTTTGTGTGAAAATATATTAAAATCCATCAATAAATAAAGGCGATAGAACGATGACAAGGTTGTTTTTTTTTTTTTTTTGTTTTTTTTTTTTTTTTGTTTTAAAAAATAGCCAAAGTGACGTTGACCTTGAGCCCCGGACCCTGAAAGCCAAATGCGCTCCAGATTTCACCTTGCCCAACGTTTGTGTTACGTTATATTAAAATCCATCAATAAATGTATGCGCCAGAGCGAAAATAGTCACAATGGCCTTGACATTGAGGCCATAACCTTGAAAGTAAAACTCGCTCGAGACATTGCCAAATGCATAAAGCTCGATATCTTATAACATAATGTTATTAATCAAGTAATTTCGTATTGGCCCAGGTACAGGTCCTCGGTCAGCTGCATTGGCCCGAGGCCGAATACAAAACTACTCGATTAATGACAATTTTATTAAATGAAACAATTAAAAAATCATGACTATTGATTTTTTGACCTCACTTGACCTCAGTTTATATTGGTTGTCCTGGTGGTAATACGGATCACCTCCGATCAATACAGGATAGTCAATTAATAATATGCAACATTTGTGTAAAGTTATATTAATATCCGTCCATAGATTTAGGCACTAGAGCGATCACAAAATATTTCTAAAAGAATAGCCACCGCGACCTTGACCATGAGGCCATGACATTGAAAGTCAAACTCGCTCGAGATAATATCAACACCATCATTTGTGTGAAGTTATACTGATTCCATTAATAAATATAGGCGCCAGAGTGATTACAAAGTTTTTCTAAAAATAGCCACAGTGACCTTGACCTTGAGGCGATGACCTTGAAAGTCAAACAAGCTCGTGATATTATCATAAGCAACCTGTGTATGAAGGTATATAAGCGTCTGTCCATAACTGTAGCTTCTAGAGCGATCACAATGTTTTTTTCTAGCCACAGTGACCTCAAGGCCATGACCGTGAAAGTCGAACTTGCTGGAGATATTATCATATGCAACGTTTGTGTGAAGTTATATTAAAATCTGTCAATAAATGTAGACGCTAGAGCGATGCCAAAAGAACGTACATGCGGGACAAATGCTATATCCCCGGAACAACTTCGTTGTGCAAGGGGATAAAAAGAGTCATAACCCTCATATTAATTGGCGGATTTTACCCCAAATCAAACTTTACCTGCATTTTATAATAACATACATGTCTATTCAGTTAGGCACAATATCTTTCCTTTGCTTCTCGAGGCAATTCATTCACATAAACGGGTAAAATGTCTCGCAGAAAGTCAAGACATTGTTGACAACTACTTTACGCCAATACAGTTGGATAGCGGTGGCCGTTCCGTTTGATGACAAGTGCGTTGCGCAGTGGGACATTCCAAAATGTTCCTATATGATAAACAGGTTCTTACATGAGTGGTAATGTCATGTAAAATTTATGACAATCGCCAGAGGCTCGTTTCAAATCTCTAGTATGAAATAGCCACTCGTTTAAAATTCCTCTATATCTCCTGAAGGCGTGATTTCACAAATCTTGTGTACTCAACATCTAACGACCAGTATAGTTACTGTCCCCAGTATCAACTATCATAATCTTCATCGCTGAGAGTCAGTTACATTTGTCAACGAAAGCAAATATACTAAACAATAAACTTGACGCTTTTTCACAGCTCACTTATATTATGTGGCTTAAATATTTGACCAGTGTATCAATAACACTATTTATTTAGACTTTAATTCATTTGAAAACGACTGTGTCTCTGTGTTTGTTGAGTGTATCAGAAAGTAAACTTAATGTTCTTCACAAAAAACGCCATCTTAAATAAACCAACCGTATTTGCTTTCGAAATTAATTCCCGTCGACGTTCATGCAAAATTACTCGGCGTTTTCTTCTATGCTGTTCTTTGTTAAGTGCTGCGTGGATTAAACCTGCATGTGGACGCTAGAAAGTCTACCTGTAAATTCACTCAATGGTGTTATTGTAACAAGGGTGGGTTAGTCTTTTGATTGTAGCTATCCCTGGAGTTTTTCTTTTTTATTATGTATTTACTTTATTTCATTATTTGTTTCCTTTTTCATACTTCTATCTGAATCATGCACAAAAAAACCCGGTCATAGCCCCAACCCCCTTTTATAAAGGCGGACAAAATCACCCCCACCCCTTCATTTGTGTAGGAGGACAAAATTCCACCTGACAAAATACCTCTGGACAAGATTCCCCTGCTGATTATAATAGTGGACGAAATGTCCCACCACCACATGCACAATTGTAACACTGAAGTATCATGAAATGTGTTGTAAGTCATCACAAATGAAGTCTGTTATCAGCTGTTAACAAAGCGAGGGAATTTTGTACGGGAGGGATTATATCCGGGGTGGGGGAGCGGGGGGGGGGGGGGTCCAACCTGACATACAGCGAGGCGAATTTTTTCCAGGGAGGATTTTGTCCGGAGGGAATTTGTCAGCCTTACAAAAAAGGCGGGGTTATGACCGGGGGCGATGTTGTTCGTGGGGATTATGTCCGGATGCCCTTCTATCTGTTCATATATGACGTAAACGATAATGTGGTAAGGATTTATATTTTAAGGTTTTAATGTGCTTGTATTTTGATTCATATTAAATTAGGCACTGCCTAGTCACGGGCATGGTAATTGCTATGTCCGTTTCCACAATCAATCAACATCATGGTCTATTTGTATCGCGTGACAAAACGCTTACCCTTTTAACGCGCTTCGATTGCGATTTGAATTTTAGCCAATTAATTTCCTTTACCAAAACGCGATTCTCCGCTTAAAATCGCGCTTGCAGATCATCCAATCAAATCTTCGTTTCGAAAACGCAGATACTGCGTTTCGAAAACACAGATACTGCGTATTCTCAGATTCCTCCGCCTATCAAAGCAACTAATCAATACTGCTGCGTAACTATCTAGCGCTAATCGTAATTTTATAACCCAGTTTTTCTTCTTCTTTCGTTGTTTCAGATTGTTTTTATTAGTATGAACAAAGCTGTTCTGTTGATTTCCGAAAACATAGACCAACAGTTTTATGACACCCAGGTACACCTGCGTGTCATAAAGCTAGTTGATTAAAATAAAACTTCTGGATCCTCATTGATCCTACAGAAAGGTGCCAAGACCAAAATAAACCCCAGATCACGGAAATACTCCTATATAATCCCACCCCGAAACCCCGCTTTCATTTGGGATATACATTATATTTTCTTATATCTGTTTCAAAGGTGCGAGTCGGAACGTCTATTCTTATAAGCCCTATTGGTTTCATTGGGCGACACTGCTTGAGATGGCATTCAATCTCAATGTCGGGTAAAACACCCTAAACAAATGGAAGCAACGTCACAAAAATGACCTATACAGTGTTGACGCGACGTTAAACCTCAAATCAACCAAAAAAAATCTGTTTCAAAACATAGATTGTGCGTCCGCGTCAGAACCGCCTCGCTGATCTGCTTTAAAACATAGATGGTGTGTTCTGTTTAGAACGGCCTCGTTGAGGTGGTTCTAACAAGTACGCACAATCTATGTTTGAGCAAATAAATGAAAAAAATCGGACTTTTGTCTTATCTGAACAAGTTCATAGCGGTAATTGTCGAATACACTCATATGATCACCTGATCTGGATCTGCATTATTTGCAACGGTTGAGGTTATTGTGTTTCAGCTGGATAAGGGTTAAGCGAATGCATTTCGTAACAGCTGTACTTAATATTTAATTTTTCCAAATTATATATTTCTAAAAATTACTGAGCCTGTCAATGCTTTAGATCAAAATGGAGGTGGTCTGAGTACAGAACGTGTTAATTTAAATTATTGAATTAACTTAAAATTCAATTTTTGTATAAAAAAAAAAAAGCGCAGGCCCAGATCAGAAGGATGGGTGGACGATTTGGCCAGCGGACGAGACAATTCAATCCGAACGATTTGGCCTAGAGTAATTCAGCCTAGGAAAATTTGGCCAGCCAAAATATTGGGTAGAACGATTTGGTCAAATTATTTTTTCCTAGAGGTTTTACCTATTTTTTTCTATCAATCATATCAATGTTTTTTTGTTTTTTTTTTGTTTTTTTTTTGTTTTTTCTTTTGGCTAGATATTGTCATAATATATTTCGTGTTCTTTGTTCTTTCAGTGATTTATCTGTCATGATTGACAAAACAATTGATGACATAAGAGGAAATTGCACAATTTGAGCAGATTCTACATTTGATAACAAGTTTTGTCACACATGTTTATATATTTTCTGTTCCTTTATTGTATCTGAGCCCAGTCAACACTGTTTAGATCATACAGTGTAGGCTCGCTTACCTATATGTAAGCAGTTAATCAGTACGGCGCACATTCTTGTTCAATCTCCATAAAATAGCGTTGCCGACCGCGGTAGGTATTGTACCTGCGTCCATTCAAACGCGCACCCGACTGAGCTGGACAAAAATAAAATAAAACAGAAAATACTCAGATAACTTTAATTCATTTAAGACTGTATTTGTCTATTTAACTGAAACTTGCGTGTCCAGAGTGGTCTTGATCCACACTTGCAAACATTACTAATAGCTGCAGATAAGAAGGCTAAACAAGAGTATTTCATTAAAAAAAACATATGTTGCTGATACTGTTAGAGTTGCCTCATTCAAGGCAATTATAACAAGTAGCCACAACATATATCGATTTAGACCTAATAATACCAAATAAACCTATTTTCGTTAGCATAACAGGTATGAAACATACCAAATTAGTATTTTACCACCCAACACGAAGTGTCGGTCTCCTTCTCATATCATGCATACTCGTTTTTTGAATTATATACATTGTTTGCTGTTGTTTTCACGTTGTATCATTATATATGTAGGGGCAGAGCCGTATCTAATGTTGCGAGAACTTGTGGCCCAACCCCATTGCTCATTTTGATGCAATAAAATACGTTTAAACTAAACTATACTTCTGACAAGAAATAAGTACTTTTATCCCAAAATATCCTTGTTACACCTTCTAGCATGTCTATTATGTCATAAAATATGTTGTGGATACATATGGAACAGTATTTAGGTAAAAACTCCATTATGCAGGATGCTATTCGAATATGCAACATGCACATTCTAAATTGAGACCTTTGTATTTTATTATGGCATTTGGACGTCCTATTTTGCATTATTCAGTTTCGATTCTGCTGTGGTTAGACGGGGTACCAGTCATTGAGTCATCGGTAATGTCCGTGGATTTGCCGTATTTTTTTCCGACGACAAGCGTCGGTTTGAGAAGATCGCATTCGCTTTTCCAGGGGCTAAATTCAAGCCAGCAGCGATAAATTTTATCTAGCTATATAGTAATTCGGATATTTACAATAATGTGTACGTTTGCATCTTTAAAATAAAGTTTACAGCGCGGTTCCTTATTTATATATAGTGACGTCATGCAACTTCGAGGGTGACGCAAGTTCGATGACGTCATTTGTATATAAATATATATCGATTACTACTGATGCTTTTCTCTCGTGAATCAACAACAGCAAAGCACAAATACTACTACTAATTTCAACCACACTCAAAACTCAAATGTTTGGATATAATAGAAGTATGGATATGTCCGCATAGATAGTAGTGTGTCAATTCCCATTATAATTCTTATGCAAATACTTCATCACAGTACTTTCGCATTTCTCAGCCCCGACCCACAACCATAGAAACGATCCTGGGGTCACAATGACAGCTGTCCTATTCATATGTCCGTCTGTCTGTCCTGATATTTAGACTGGGACAGGATAGCTTTCTTTCAACAGAATCACAACGCGAAAATATTAGCTGGTCGTCTGTCAGTTCGTCCGTCCGTCCGTCCGTGCGTCTATCTTCAGCCAGCAAAACCTTGCCGAGCTGGTGTCGCGACTGTCTTAACCAGCATACAACATATTAATTCAAGTTCTGCATGTAACATTTTGGCAAACGGAGTCGCTGAATCCAAACCATTTTGTACTTACATGTATTTCCATGTATTAGGTCTACACCAAAGTTTTTTTTTTGTTCTTGTTTTATTACAGTTAGACCGCGTACAGCGTACCCAGGTTTACCTGGCGGAACTTAACGACATTATTTATTTATCTATTTATTAAAGTTTACAGAATCTAGAAAAAAAATGTTATTGATGCATTAGAAAAACACTCCTACTTTGTACATTTTACCGCCGAAAAATACAACAACAAAAATTGTAAGATGAAAAGTCGTGATATTTTTCTGACTGTTGCTTAAAATATACATTGTGGGTACACGTTAGAAGCGCCTCTTCGATGCGGTTCTAACTAATACCCACAATCTATATTTTGGAGTAGAAATGAGAAAAATAATGTTTACTCCTGTAAATCCCAGTTTTACTATATAAAAGTGGGGATCAAGTGTGTGTGTGTGTGTGTGGGGGGGGGGGGGATGCAGAATTATAAAGATGTGTTTTTATGGTGGGATGCGCTTTTAGTTTTACGTCTCACCAACAGCTAAGGTCATACGGAGATAGGACCTGGGTTTAAAGACTCATCCGAAATTCTGGAGAAGCCCGGGATCGATCCTGCGATCCCTGGTTAATGAGGCTAGTAGCATAACCACTACACCACAGAGGCTTCCAGCGCTTGATATGTTACATTGTAGCAGGTGCGGGATTCCACCTGCACTCCGGTATGAAAGAATTTGCTTCGCGTTGTGTTTTGTCAAAAAAGTGGAAACCTTTGCGTTTTGTCACTTGAAGCCAAAAATCTAGGATAAAAAGTCAGATAGTTTTCTATTTTCTTAATGAATACAGTTAACACAAACATTTATGAACATCTATATAAACATGTGACAAAACAAACAGGGAATCAGACCCCCGGCAATCGGGGCTTGAAGAAATAGATGGGCTGCATAAACTGAAACCGACCCGCACACCAGTACTGGTCAACCGCTTAAAGGATCTAAGTCTACTGGGGCAAAGCGGTGCTTATAAACCCTATTGGTTTCATACCATTAGGCGACAGGGCTTTGAGATGTCATTTCATCTCAGAGTCGGGTAAAAGTCCCACAAAAGTGGAAGCAACGTCTCCAAAATGACCTATACTGTGTTGATAGTGACGTTAAACATCAAATCATACAAAGACCAGAACCAAAATGCCTAGTTTTAGAAATCCGTTGGATATGCCCTAAATCAGAAAAAAAAATGTTAGAGGGAACGTACCAAAATGCCCAAGTCGTAGTACATCTGAAAGCACTTTCACAAAAGAGAGTTGCTACAATATTTGCTTTCAAGTGATCATAAAGGAGCAGTCTCACAAAGGTCTACACGAAATTGGACAGGAGCCCCTCAGTGCCGTACAAAATTATTATTAGTATTTACAACAAATTTATATTTTAGAGGTGCAATGGCCTGGACACATTTGCGAAATATTTAGATAAAACTTGGACACAAAACAAATACAGCAAAGTTAATTCCTGGTCTGACATATAAAATATAAATTATATGTAAATGATTTTATCGGGAAGGGTTTAGTGTCCCCAAAGCATCCGTTTCATGCCAAAAATATAGTTCTCTCGTTTCTCTCACTCCTCCGTGTCACCAATACGCTTGCAGATTTTTTTTTGGTATGTGCTGAATACAGGCGGAAGTTTACGGGAAAGTACGAAAGAACGACCAAAGTGCCACTGAACGAGAATAATGGGAACTAGAAGAAGCAGATGCGGAATATAGGACGAGAAACTGGAAGAAAACTGCACAAATTCCAAAATCAGACTACAAAAATGAATATCATAATGCAGTGTTGCACAATTGTAACTGAATATAGCATAACAGAATATCCAAATTGCAAATGCAAGTGACATGATATTTAATTGCAATCTCAATGTTGCATAATTGAGTTTATACTTAAATCCTGTTCCATAGATACATGTTAAAGTTTCATTAAAACACACACACAAAAAAACACAAAGAAAACAATTAAATTGTGAAAAAGATAATTAAGAAAGCAAAAAATAAAAACCAGTAAACCAATCAGTAAGCGACAAAAAATATGCCAATTAATCTTGTTTTCCAACAAAAAACAAAATCATTAAATTTATCTCTCTTTTTTGTTTGTTATAGTTATCATTTTTTGTATCAATTTTGCCCAGTCAGGATATCTCGGGCCAAAAGTTAAAATTTAAAAACAAAATAAAATTTCTAATCGATTAAAATCTTCTTCCACATATTCAAGCATTACTTTATTGAAAATAAACCTAAAACATTAAATTATCAATTTGAACTAGTCATTATAATTATCTGGCCAAATTGTTCTACCCAATATTTTTGGCTGACCAAATTGTCCTAGACCGAATTATCATAGGCTAAATCGTCCACTCCAAATCGTCCGCTGGCCAAAAAAAAAAAAAAAATCCTAAATTCGCCAAAAATATTGGGTACGACAATTTGGCCAAATGAAATGTTTCCCCAGCGGTTTTACTTATTCTTATCTCATTAGCATTTTGTTCATTTGGCTACATATTTTCATCATAAATTTCCCGTTCTTTCAGTGATTTAATCTGTCATTTCTTGGCTTTGATGGGTGAAAATCAAATGATGACATTAGATGAAATTGCAGAATGTGAGCAGTTTCTTCATTTGACAACATGTTTTATCACACATGTTTACATATTTACTGTTCCTTTATTGTAACTGCGCCCATTCAACACTATTTAGGTCATATCGAACAGGTCAGTTTGCCTATACGTAAGCGGTTTACCAGTAAGGTAGCCTTTCTGGATAAATCTCCATGAAAGAATGTTGCCTGCCCCGGCAGGTATTGAACACGAGTCCAGTCAGACCCGCATCCGACTGAGCTACCGAAGGATAGGGAAGACAAATATAAAATAAAACTGAAAATAATCATAATTTCAATTCACAGATAATTTCAAGTCATTTAAAATACAGTCAAATAACTAAATTATGTCTACTTAATTGAAACTGTGTGTGTGTGCAGAGTGAGCGTGAGCCACACTGTTTGCAAAAAATATTCATAGCTCCAGATAAGGAATCGAAAAAGGAGTATTACATCATAAAATGCATATATTGTGGGTACTGTGGGTACTGTAAGAATTGCCTTATCTGAGGCGATTATAGCAAATAGCCACAACATATACTTTTGACAAGAAATAAAGAAGGTTACCCAAAATTGTCTTTATTTATTACACCTCCTAACACGGATTTTTAGGTTTTAAAAATATGTGTGGGTACACGTTGAAATTTAATTACAAATCACAGTGTATACAAAAACAAACAAACAAATTAAGTGTGAAAAAAGGCAATTAACCTTTAGCATGCTGAGATTTATTCAATACTCCTTCTTTATAGCAGGGTCACAATCATGACCCATTTTTGGTTGAGGTGGCCATAGAATGACATACCAAAATGTTCGTCATACCCTATAGTTTATGTAATGACGGAGAACATGTAGCTGACATTGGTGCGAGCTGAGAAATCCCAGATGGCGTTCAAAATGGCCGCCATATTGATAAATGGATGGTGCAGTTACTTTAACTGTTGTACGATCAGGTAGGAAAAAACTACAAAAATAGCATTACACTAATTTATTCTTAATTTGAAGGGCCATTTTAAAACAGAGTAATGTGGGTTTAAGATTATCAAGGTCAAGGTCATTTGCAAGGTCAAAGATCATTTCAATAAAACAAATCCATATTCTACCATTCGTTTTAATATATACACTAGCCCATAAACGTAAATCCTCTTTGGGGTATCGTTTATGTATCATATGGTTATGCCCCTCGATTTCCAAGTACCAGGCTAAAAGTTGTACCTTTATGTTCCAATGGAGACAGCCAAGATGTTGGCCCATTACGATATCATATTATGGCAAACTTAAGCTGAGATAACATATTCAGGCCTAATGGTCGAAACTGCTGAAAATTTAGTTGAACATATTATATTATAATATGCTTATAAACCCGATTGGTTTCATTGGGCGACAGGGCTTGAGATGTCATTTCATCCCACAAAATTGGAAGCAACGTCTCCAAAATGACCTTTACAGTGTTGATGGGGACGTTAAACCTCAAATCAAACAAAAAATTATACCGAAAGGGGATCGTTTCCCTCAAAAACGGCATGGAAGCGGTTGGTACGCGATGCAATACGATCTGTAAATGATAGGGCATGGCTTGAAAGAGTTCGGAATTCCACTTTAGCCTAACGCATCAGTAGCATCCATGAACCGGCACAAAAAGAGTATATTGTTTAGAAAATAAGTAAAATGTTCCCAAATTATCTTCAGAATCAGAATCAGAATTATTACTGGTGACACGTCAAATGACATTCATACACCAGGACCTGTGATATGGGAAGATAGTCCCTAGCTCTAACCAAAGAGGTAAACTTAGCTACACAATCCTCAGCACCTTCAGCCGTCGAAATGATCGAATCGGGAAGGGCATTCAAATCTCTAATGGTTCGTG
Organism: Lucinisca nassula; assembly: GCA_963580285.1. Taxonomy (NCBI): domain Eukaryota; kingdom Metazoa; phylum Mollusca; class Bivalvia; order Lucinida; family Lucinidae; genus Lucinisca; species Lucinisca nassula. The sequence continues at coordinate 40,212,845 of OY757023.1, read as the reverse complement.
GGAAGAAAGATTCTTTATAAATGTCCGTTCTTGCAGTAAGGGTCTGAAACGTCATTGAATGGTGCTTTCTGCAATGCCTAGCTGGGGGAACAAGGTCATCTGTTGGAATGCTGGCAGCACCTTTTAGAACCCTTTAGACCTTTGTACAAGAGTATGAGCCTACTGTCTCTTCTCCTTTTCTTGAGAGACTCCCATCTTAATTTTCCTAGAATTCCAGTCATGCTCCCAGTTTCAAAGCAGTAATTTCCAGTTACAAATCTGGCAGCTCTATTCTGAACTTTTTCAATTTCTTCATTGAGGACTACTCCGCTTGGGTCCCAGATGCAACTACCATATAAACACACACAAAATGTTGTCAACTTGCTTGGGAGATTGTTTTCTGGAAAATGGTATCAAAGATGTTGCTTTTGTGATGGAATAATAACTTCTGAGCATATATTCTGAGCATATATTATTACACTGTAATAAGATGAATGACTTTCGTGACACCTTTTGGAAAAGATTGCTGAATCATTTCGGTGTTGCTTTCTTTGTTACATATATGGCATTCCAACCGGAGAGGCAAATGGACCTGCTTTTTTCTGGCTGTCGTGAAATTCTAGATACAGATGCGGATGTCACTGACTTCATGAAGATATTTATGATTTCGACGGCGAAGATATATGTTCCATCGGTAGTCCATATATGATACATATTTGTTGCAAGCATGCTATTGTAGCCATGAAATGAATACGTTAATACATATAAAGAATGGTCATTTCATATGAGGTTTATTGGACTTGCATATGGCGAATTTATTGGATTTCATATGGAGCGACCACGAGTGTAAAAATATGTTTATCATATACCAGTTTAAATCGAATCTTATGGTCGTAACTCGAAAAATCTGAATGGCGGCTCAAGGATGTATGTGATATCCGATTCTACATGTGGGGTGTTTCATTTTATGACACAACTTAAAAACTTTGATGTCATATGGTAAAATAATTTTTATCATATGACGTCGCGTCTGAGAGTGAAATAACGCCATGTAATAAATTAGATAATCGACTTGTAGATTAAATATGAAAATTAGGTAGATACGGCCCGTAGGGATACATGTTTGACGTCTTCAGCGACGTCGCGTTTTCTAATGACGGAATAGTGACATTTTTGTCAATAATGAATAAAATTTGTTTTTTAATTGTCATAATTTAATGATAAATACAATTTGCATTCGTGCTCATGTATTATTGAGTTTGTTAAGCTCAGGGAGAAAAGACAAAATGCTCGGCAAAGCACCGCATTGTATCCCTTTTCCTCAACTTCTTTGATGATTTCAGTAATGCAGGGGCGCTCGTGTAAGATACTCTATATAATAAGTTCTATAACGACCTATACTCCAGGACGGAAATTCAGTCCGTTGAAACCGTCCTTCAGCTTGTATATCTTTTATTCGACCTCACCCGTGGGTTTCTTTCATTTCGTTTCGGCAAGATTCTTGCATGTTTGCTTTGCGGTGCGGTGGATGTTCCGTTGGCTTCTGCACTGACTAGTTATAGAGCCGAGGTCAGCGTGGCATCGCCCTGTGTCGTGCACAGACTTTTTGTGTGAGTTGTGTGAGTAGATGAGACCAAGAGTAAGTGTGTACTGCGGCATTGCAAGGTAGATATTTATTGTGCTTTACAGCAAAACATCGATTATTCCAAAATACTCAGTAAATTCAGTGGCTGACTGACTGACAGATGTTTTTAAGGTAACCGGGCGCCATGGGCACATAGGGGCTACCCCCAGTTCGCCATCTGGGATTAGTTGTAGGTACTGCTCTTTTCCCTAGGCTGCCAATATGCTGACTCCTGTCTGCTTGACAGTTATCAGCTAGCCGATTGGGAGTCGGGTGACTTCTTTCGCGGAGGATGTGAGAAGTAGGTCAATCCCACCTCCCACATCCCCCGCTCAAGATGTCATGTAGGCACAGAACGCACCCAATGTTAAGCGTTTGTCCTGTAAAATGGGCAGTCCTCTGGCGGGGTTCGAATTTTGAATGCAGATGCAGACCAATGGTCGGGCTCTAGAATGTGGTGACACGTTGCCAATTCCGGCTGCAAAATGTGTCAGTACACAGCCCTTGTCTGACCGAGGAAAAAAGCTACTCATGCATTATCGGTTTTGGCTTCCATTAGTCTCTACCCCCACCCCTGCCGTGGTAGAGAAAACGCCTTGGACACGGTGCTTGTTAAAGGGTGATAATGCATGTAATTTTGAATTTTGAACGGCGGCCAAAAGTGAGCCAGGAAGGGTTACTATTAGACCAGCCAATTTCGGCTATTGCAAAATGTCCTAGTACCCGTGCTCTACCACCTTGAGAACACGCCTATGCTGTGTCGCTACCCCCCAGGTCTCTACAAAGATAATCTTGGTAGTACCATGTACTACTGGCCCCTACTTTCGTTGCGTTGGAGTGTCATATGTTGATGTTTTGGTTGTTGCTTTTCTCTTAATTTGTAGTTAATTCAGCCAATCAGTGTGCAGTTGTTGACTTCTATCGCGGAGGATGCGAAAGGAGGTCAATCCTATTTTGCTTCTTAGCTTTCCAGTTTCTGAAAAGGTGATGCTTTCATCGACGTAGGATGTCGAGTTCTTATAAATTCGTAAGTGGGTCAATTGGGACCAGACCGCCATATTTGCATATCATTATCTCATCCTCCGTGAAGGAAGATATCATATTGGGGATATATGGATTGTAATACAATATGGATCAGTACTGATTGTATGTGGTAGTGTTGTAACCCTCTTTTGTTCAGGATCAGTGTGGTTAGAATTATAATGTTTACACAGGCGTGTCTTTTAGTGGTGAAAAGTTATGTGGTTTGGCAAAGGCGAGTATGTGGCTAACCAGCCATTGTGCAATTTCGCTTTTATATCGTTTGAACGGTCGGTCTGAAAGGCTTTTTTAAGGGTCTTCCTGTGTCCAAATCCCTATCAAATTTGGTCATTACCGTTGCCCCGCCTATTAAATTGTTCTGTATTTGACCTACTCCAGAGATGTATGCTCCGTTCTGACAGCATGCTGTCTTCGCTTCGCACATTTCTGGGTTTCATCAGGAGGGTGTCCCCAAGGGGGCCTCTACGAGGCAGCCTTCTGGGCACCCAGCTGATGACTTCTCGGTAGCTGTCCTACACGAGGTATGGTGGGATTCCCCGTCAAGGATCCCAATGTACCTGCAAAAGAAATTATGATTAGTATGTATTGGAGTTAGGGTTAGGGTTAGGGTTAGGGCTAGGGTTAGGGTTAGGGTTAGGGTTAGGGTTACATAAGCCTAAGTTTAGACTTGTCTATCACCGATGTGTTGCGTCGGCGGAGCACTCATAAGTGCAAAGCAAATGAGCCGCAACCACAGCGCCCCGCTTCGGTTCAACCGGTTCTAGTCCAAGTCATGTAGGGTAGGGTCTGTAAGAGGTAGAAGCAGTGCTTATGTAACCACTGTATAAGAGTGTGTGGGTTTTGTGTTCCCCCCCCGCACCCATGCAACCGGGGACCCAGGGCCACCGCCCCGGGAACGGCCAGTCCGCCCAAAGTGGGGGAATCATGTCCCCAGGGGCACCAGCCCGGGGCCCCCAGGTGCACGGAGAGGCAGAAATATGAGAATGGGGCCTATATCTATGGGTTGGGCAGCATAAGCAGCACTGTTAAATTCTTAATAAAGACAATTCACCTGTTCGCGACGGCGCAGGCCAGAAGCACAACATGGTCACGGTCTGATTGGGACAGTCCCTCACCTAGGTTGCAACCAGCCCATGCCCCAGCAAGCACGTGATCACGACCAGGCGCAATTTTTTGTTAAATGATTTGTTTAGAGAGAAACTTATATGCTACTTCAGTTGATTCTCCCGACCCAGACACACAGATGAGACTGTCTGCCAAAATCGAGAGAACCAATGAATATGAGTCATTTTCCGGCACACACAGCCATAGCGACCAGTGCGCCTGAACAGGAATATATAGGTTCACAAATCCGCACACGCCAAACTACATACAAGCACTTTTGGCATATACGGATGTGCAAACCTAATGCATTCAGGATGTCCTGAACACAGTTCTGGGCATCTACATGTAATTAAAGACTGGTTATGGAACAAGGCACAGGGAACCAGATTGCCTCCCGCAGTCAGTAACCTAACGTTAGCAGCATTGGTTGGCTCTCTGATCGAAACCTAGAAACCTTAGTCCCACGCCCAGCATAATTAGATTGAGAGATTCATATTGCTTTATGATCTAATCTCCCCTCGAGTCCCTGGGGGCAAGGATATATGGTGTTATTGGTTTGGGGCCAGGTGGTTATTGGAGGCTGTGTCTGTAATAGAAAGAAACATGCAGTATTAATGATCGCTGCACGAAAGGATTCCAGCGCTGGAAGAGAAATAAACTTGGATTAGTATTACATGGTTACTCTTTTATACTGCAGCTGTCTATATTTTATCGAATAACTCGGTGTCTTTCAAAAATGTAATGATTGCCTCAACTATCTGAGGCATAATGTTGCGTGGGGGGTTAAGTAGATCTTGTTCATCAAAAGTGTTGTATCCCAATATAAACAGTGCAGCTTTTAATTCCTGTCTGGGTTCTATATTTCCTTCACAGTGAAAAAGGATATGTTTGATGTTATTTTGTTCATCTTTATCACATCTATTACATTTGATGTGGTTTTGATTAAATACACAGTGGGTACCCAGCCCACTGTGGTTCAGTCGCAAACGCGTGTAAACCGCGTCATGCCTACGTCTACCGCTGTAATGGGTAGAAGTATTTTTAACCTTAGGTTCTAGTCTATGATAGAAGCGACCTTTACTTTGTGGGTTGTCCCATAATTTTTGCCATTTTGTCATAATGGCCTGGTTAATTGCCGGGTATATTTCTGTTTTGGTCGGTAAGGTCTGATCGTTTTTACCGTTTGTCATTGCTGATTTGGCATTTGAGTCTGCCATTTCATTACCTGGGATATTTACATGGGAAGGAATCCATTCCAGGTAGATATTGTTGCCTTTGTCTTTGGCTGAGTCTAAGAGTAGTAGTATTTTGTTTATTTTATCTGGTCTTGTTTTTGATTGGCCAGATTGTAGGGCTTGTATTGAGCTGAGGGAGTCTGTAAGTATGACTGCCTCCGGGATGTTTTTATCGATGATCCATTTAATGGCATGTTCTATTGCTATCAGTTCAATAGTAAATATAGACAGGCTCGGATTGGTTTTGAGTTCGATATTCACGTTTTCATCAGGGACCGAAACTGCTGCTCCTGCTGTATGTTTTTCAATATCTTTGCTGCCATCAGTATATATCTGTAATCTACCCCTATGTTCCCTTTCTATATAGTTTATACTAGTTTGTTTCATAAATGTTATGTCATTTTCCCCTTTTTTCCCAATGATGTCCTTGATTGCACAGGAGGGGGGGTTGTGCTTTAAGTCACACTTGTTTCTATAATGGGGTGGTTCGATATCCTTAGGTATGTTCAGCTCAGCTATGAGCTTCTGAACTGTAACGGAATATGGTCGGTATTGGTGTGCCTTTTTAGTAGTTTGGCACCCATGTTCCCCAATGAGGTCATTTACAGGCAGATTTTTACCCATAGGCGAGGAACGTGCCCAATATTTTAGGATTAGTTCCTCTCTTCTTAAATGGAGTGGTTTTATGCCACATTCTACTTCGAGTGCATTAATCGGGGTGGATATAAATGCCCTTGTTGCAATGCGAAGGGCTTGGTTTTGTATTGTGTCGAGCTTTTTAAGTTGGGCTTGTGAGGCAGAGTTATAGGCTTGTGCGCCATAATCTAGTTTACTTAGGATGAGGGCTTTGTACAGGTTGATAAGGGTATTTTTATCGGCACCAAAAGTTGTGCCCGTGACCAAACGAAGAATGTTCAGGTCCTTCTTACATTTCTGGATGAGCTGTTTTATGTGCTCATCCCATCTAAGTGCTTTATCAAGGATCATCCCTAGAAAGTTAACATTGTCCACAAATTCAAGTTTTTTGCCAAAAAGTTTGAGATCGAATTTGGAGGTGACGATGTTTTTCTTACGTCTAAAAAGTATGGCTTTAGTTTTAGTGTTGGACACCTTAAACCCCCACGCCTCAGCCCAAAGTTCGATCTTTTTGAGTGCTTTTTGAAGGGCATCTACGGCGCAACTTGGTGAATAATGTTTTCTCCATATTGCGCTATCGTCTGCAAATTGCGACAGCTGCAGTCTTTCTTCAGGGTCGAGATTCTCTTTTAATGAAACCATGATTATATTGAAGAGGATGGGACTAATAACACTGCCCTGGGGACAGCCATTTTCTAAATTGTGCTGATTTGATGTTTCTTGTCCCACCCTTACTTGAATTTTTCGATTGTGGAGGAAATTGTGTATCCATTTGAGCATGTTTCCGTTTATGCCAAATTGTTTCAGTTTACAGATGGTTCCTGTTGACCACATGAGGTCAAAGGCTTTTTCCAGGTCTAGAAAGACGGCAGCTACTATCTTATTTTCCATAAAGGCCATATTTATCTCAGAGTCTAATCTGGTTAGTTGATCAGTGGTAGATCTGTTGGGTCTAAAACCGGATTGAGTGTCAGCCAGGTGCCCTTTGTTTTCCAAATGGGCCGTCAATCGTTTAGCAATCATGGTTTCCATTGTTTTACATATACACGATGTAAGTGATATAGGTCTGTATGACCCTGGTTCCAGTTTATTTTTGTTTGGTTTCATAATAGGTATGATGGTGGCAAGTTTCCATTCAGGTGGGAGTTCTCCTCTTTGATAGGAGATATTCATAAGTTTTAATAGTTCCATTTTGGAGTTATCGGGTAGTTGTTTGAGCATTTCATAATGGATTGTGTCCGCTCCTGGTGTTGATTCCTTTTTGGATGATAGTGCAGTTCCCAGTTCAAAAAATGTGAAGGGTCGGTTTAAGTCCGAGTTATTTTCTGTTGCCTGAGGTTCCGGGATGTGACCAAGTCCCCTATCTTCCATAATTATTTTAATAGCTTGAAATTTAGGCATATGATTTGACGATTTCGACATATTGTCATAATGTTGTGCTAGAGCATTAGCTTTTTCTTTTTCATCGGCTCTGAAGTCCCACAGATTATATAGTACATTTCTTAACAGTCCTGATACCTCAAACGGTTGTTTAGGAATCGAGATCGTATTGCACTCACATCTAGTTTGTATATAGCTGTATATGTGTTCATAGTATTTGTATTGTATTGTTTTCTAAATGTTCAAGTTTCATGTACTCTTCATATTTGGAGGAAATAAATATATATATATATATCTTAGGGCCGTGTGTAAGGATTTGGACTGGCTACAAATGAAGAAAACCCAAGTTATACAGGGTTGTCAGATGTACGGCCCTAAGTTTGCAGTTATCTGTATATAACATAGATATATAAATTATACAGAAGTATACATAAATATATGAAATAAGTAAGAAAGGAAGAGAGAGAGAGAAAAAGAAAAACAAATGTGGAATATATCCAATAAGAAAAAAAAAACAAATAAATAATGAAAACATATATATGTGAAAAAAAGGCGAAAAATATCACTTTTTAGTGGTATGGTAATCATTTTTATTATTCCCATCGGTTGCCAATGGTTCTTGTCTGTTTTGTTAATAATAATAGTTTAGGTGTATAAAATTGGCTGGTCTAATAGTAACCCTTACTGGCTCACTTTTGGCCGCCGTTCAAAATTCAAAATTACATGCATTATCACCCTTTGACAAGTACCGTGACCATAGGCGTTTTATCTACCATGACGGGTGGGGGTAGAGTCTAATGGAAGCCAAAACCGATAATGCATGAGAAGCTTTTTTCCTCGGTCAGACAAAGGGCTGTGTACTGACACATTTTGCTGCCGGAATTGGCAACGTGTCACCACATTCTAGAGCCCGACCATTGGTCTGCATTTGCATTCAAAATTCGAACCCCGCCAGAGGACTGCTCATTTTACAGGACAAACGCTTAACATTGGATGCGTTCTGTGCCTACATGGCATCTTGAGCGGGGAATGGGAGAGGTAGGATTGACCTACTTCTCACATCCTCCGCGAAAGAAGTCACCGAACTCTTAATCGGCTAGCTGATAACTGTCAAGCAGACAGGAGTCAGCATATTTGGCAGCCTAGAGAAAAGAGCAGTACCTACAACTAATCCCAGTTGGCGAACTGGGGGTAGCCCCCAAGTGCCCTTGGTGCCCGGTTACCTTAAAAACAACAGTCAGTCAGTGTATAAAATAACAGAACTGTTATTGCTGTTTGCAAATTATCATATAGACGTGATTAATTGTTTTTGATCATTAAATTGGTAAGCTCATAATTGGATAGTAGTTATGAAAAAGTAAAGTGGTATTATTTATGAACAGGTGCATTTCATTGAAACATGGTTTCAATTACAATGTTAATTGTTGTTGTCAAATTGCATTTTTGTGAATACGGTCTTAAGTTAAGATGCAATTAGAGTTCAATTGTAAGAAAATGGTAGACTTAAATGGTTTTTGAATATTTTACAAACATATAGGTAAACAAAAGAGCCATCTAACTGTCTTTCTAAAGAAGCATTATTTTGGCTTTGACCATTGAAATATTTAATTACTCACACCAACATTGCATAGCAATTCTTAAAAGCTGTTAAATGTTAATTTGAGACAGGTGCATGTGCACAATCTGATTGTTACATGTTTGCAATGTTAGTAAGCTCTCGTCAAAGACATAATTGATCACAAAAGTTGAAGACAATTTTAACCCTTGTCCTGCTGGGCCCGGATGTATCTGATCTTTCAAACAACGCAGATCCAGATAAGAAGTCATAATCGACACAGATATTAAAGCGCCTGGAAAAAATTCTGCAGTAATTTCGCAAATTATGTAATTCAACATGAAAGTGGTTTGAATTACGTGTTATTTGGCATGTTGGATTAGTTTCACATCTTCCGGGTAGCTGAAAATGCCTTCACTCGGCACTAGAAAACAGGTCAAAACAGAAATATCTGACTACCTTCCTCAGGGAGAAATTAAGTTAAAAATCGACCGCTTGCCTTTTCATGTCCACATCCATCTTTCTGATGCAGAAATGAAAGTTGTTGAGAATAGCATTGCCGGATTTCTCAAAATATGTTTACAAAAATTAGTACAAATCATATATCGGGAACACTCACCTGTTTGTTGACATATGTGTGGTCTCGGAAGGCATAACCAGACGTTCCCGTAAGGATTTTGAGTGCATAACCGACGGTTACCCCTTACGAGTTTACCAGTCGTGTCATATCCAAAATGGTTAATTTTCAGATAACAATTTGTGATCGAGGTCTTATTTTTACTTCAAATATAGGTTGTAAGTATTCGTTAGAACCGCCCTATAGAGGCGAATCTAACGAGTACCCACAACCTATATGTCTTGGAGCAGAAATATGAAAAATATTGAATACCCCTGTAAACCCTGCATGGTTTTCTCTATATACAGTGTGGATTATGGAGGTGTTCATTTCACGGACTTAATTCACGAAAAAAATGAGGTCTAATTGGCCGAAACTAGCTAGTCTGGCCCAGAAAACTGTACACTACCTACATTTATCCCTTAAAATGCCGAAAAAGCTACACGAGAAAATATCATCTACTTATGTCGCCTGCTGATCTTCTTGCAAACGTTTTAAAAATAGTTTATCATCCAGGAAAACAGTGTTGACCCAGATGAGACTGCTAGAGGGGCAGTCTGATCTGGGTCCACACTGTTTGCAAAAAAAAAAAAAAAAAATAGTTTTGAAGTATCCGGCAGACGACCAGGTGGTTAAGATCTTTGGTGTAAAGATAACCCTTTAATAGTTTTGTTTGATTTGAGGTTTAACGTCCCCGTCAACTCTGTAAAGGTCATTTTGGAGACGTTGCTTCCAATTTAGTGGGACTTTTACCCGACATTGAGAAGAAATGACTTCTCAAGCCCTGTCGCACAATGAAACCACTAGGGTTTATTAGCATGGACGGTCCGTCTCGCACCGCGGTTCCTGGACAGGCTTAGATCCTCTAAGCGGTTTACCAGTACTAGTGTGCGGGCCGGATTCAGCTCTGCGTGGAAGCATCATGCAGCCCATATATTTCTTCGAGCCCCTATGGGCGGGGGCTTTAACCCTTTAATATAGCATTGCATTGTTTAACGTGATGGATACGCACATGTACCTACATTGTTACTGTTTACGGCTGTAAAATCAAAGTTTTTGGATAATTGATATTGCATTATTATCATTGCTGTTATTATTATTATAATTATTATTATTATTATTATTATTATTATTATTATCATCATCATCTGTTTTATATAACCACAAAGAAAAACAAACAAACTCCAAAGTAGCAACAGCAGTTTTGTTTAGAAGATAACAGTGAAGAAAACCCATTCTTACTTTTCTCAGATCCAGACAATTGCATGAAATGCGGGCCCCGCCAATAGGGGCTTGAAGAAATATATGGGCTGCATGATGCTTCCACGCAGAGCTGAAAACGATCGCACACGAGAACTGGTAAACCGCTTAGAGGATCTAAGTCTGCCCTGGCAAAGCATGCTTATAAACCCTATTGGTTTAACTGGGCGACAAGGCTTGAGATGTCATTTCAACTCAATCTCGGGTATAAAAGCCAAAAAATTGGAAGCAACGTCTCCAAAAGGAACCATACAGTGTTGACGCGGACGTTAAACCTCAAATCAAACAAACAAACAAACAAACAAATGAACTGCTGAATTCTATTTTTTGAAGAAAAAAAAATAAATCTGACACATTCAGATAAGACCAAAAGATGCAGATAAAATGGCAAACAGTGAAGACCCTGATTAGACTGAGAAGAAGCCGTTTGGACTGTGTCTGCAGTGTTTGCTCAGATCAGGTTAGGGTCATTTCTGTAGATGTGAAATAAATGATGGAAGAGGAAGGACATGTAGTTTTTCTGCGGGTACTTCGTTTTCGCTCACAGGCTAGAAATAAGTAAAATAATCTTGAAAAGACGGTGATGTATGTACTGGACACCACAAAATGGCCTTTTACCTCTGAACATGAAAAAAGGGACATACGCAAAGAGATAATGGTTTCACCTGTCAGATTATGCATTTACACGCATTTCGTACACGAAATCGATGGCGTCACAGCCATGAAATAATAGTTCATTACCACGGGGGTAAATACCATCTTCTATACCTGTGTTGTCGACCGAGCAATCTGACATTGGCCAAACCAGTTGCGGGTCTTCGTTCTTTGAAATATTTCTTCAATTTTCGAAGAACGTTATTCTTGTAAAACTTCGATATTACAGATTTGCCTTTAGGCACAGCAACCTGAATAGCAGGGCCCTGATTTGAAAAGAATATGGCATACATTACCTTCTTGACGCTCATGGTCCGCTTTGCAATGCATTGTCTTTTGCAATACTTTGTTGCTCATATTTTGTTCTGAATCTTTCGTTTTGGCTCAAAAAGTGAACCCATGTCTCGTCACCTCTGACGACATTAGCGAAAGACCGCGCATTGTAATTTGGAAACTTTTTAAGCAATTTGTTGGCGCACTGAACGCGTGTCTTTTTCTGCTCATCTGTCAACATATGGGGAATCCATCTAGCACAAATCTTTCTCATTTTCATATCCCGTTTCAGAATTGTATGAGCTGCTCCTAATGAGATGCCAACCATACTAGCTATTTGCCTAGTGGTGCATCGTGCATCGGTAGCAACTATTTCTTTGACTCTAGCAACCATCTTGGCAGATGTTGCTCTTTTCGGCCGACGATCAAGTGGTGCATCTTCTGTTGAGCCTAGCCCACGGCTGAATTTCTTACACCAACGAAAATCTTTCGGAAAAGAAATTTCATTATGCACATAAACCGAACATATTTCATCAAAAATGTCTTTGCACCATATACCAAGAATACAACGATTCTTAATATAGGCCCGTATTTCAACGGCGTACTCTGACCTTCTTCCAACCATGTTTTGTATTAGTATACAAGAGTAGACAGTGTTTATCGAACGATATACATGGCTAAAGTGGACGGATTTTAACAGGTTTGGTATCAATGAATAGGTAAAATGTTTTTCGACGCTGTGATATTTATTTCCAGGTGATTTTCGCGTTAGTGCATGAGAAAACGTTCTACTTGCATTCATATTTGAACAGTCCTCGTACTGTGTAAAGCTGCTGTCGACCGAGAAATACGGTTGTCGACCGAGCAGTACGGATGTCGACAGTGGAGGGTAGTCGATAAATTCGCTGTAAATGTGTTATTTTTGTCTGTCCATTTTTGTGGTGTCAAATCGTTTGTGAAATAGTTTGCTGTTGTTTCAAGTGTTTTGGAAGTCTGACTAATAGCCTGTTTTGATTCTGAGCGGAATTAGGTAGCAGTACACAGTTTCCAGCCTGTGCACATGGGGAAATTTCTTCATAAGTAAGGGTAGGGATCAAATTCAGTGTCTAAATACTGTTTGGCAATTATGAAAGCAATATCTGGAATTCAGTGTATTGTTTTTGTGTCATTGTGGAGAAATATGAATTAATTCATGGTCACATGACCTGGATATCAAGGGATGTAACTGAAAATACGAAACTACTGCTATACGAATTTATCGCTTCACTTTCTGTTTAAAATAGCTGTCTGACTTCATTTGGATATTGCTAAAAAAGTAAACGGCTGGCAGGGGTCAATTTCTAGCCTCCTTTCATTTTGGTAGGTGTACAATAGAGCTGAATGCAGACAATTGTCTTTGCAAATGCAGTGTGCTGCCAGGGCTCCCTTGAAAACAGCAGAAAATGGTAAAAAACAGCAGAAGTGGGTGGGGAAGGATTTGTTTACTTAGCCACTACATTGGCTGTACAGTGTACAAGCTATAGAAACCAGCTTCAAATTATTCTATGGCAAGTCACAATGCAGAGATAACACAAGAGAGAAGGGTTGCAAAGTGTACTATTTGTTACGGCTCAAAACACTTCGTCCGCTGCGCGTCCGAGTCTCGCCGACAGCTTGGAATAGTGGTTTGCTACCTTGAACGGGAAAATGTATAAAATAAGTACTTCCGGGGAAATGCGTGGCTCTTATTCAGTGTCATGGAACATCGAGGACGAAATGATGCAGATACATCATTAACATACGCGATAACCTTTTATTTGTGTGTCAACATGTCTTTATATGCATCTGTGGAACTGTTTATAGTTTCATCGATACGGCTGTCGATGAAGTGAAAGTTTGCGGGGTACAGTTGTCGACGTTACTGGGTACGGATGTCGATGATTCAACGAGAGTGTAAGGGACAGATGTACTGGAAATTAACCCCAGTTAAACAATATAATACTTTTGCATTCTTCGTCAGGCTTTGTTTGTTTGTTTGAAATGGCTGATTGATAATAAACTATCGTTGCTTTGTTTTGTTTGTTTGATTTGAGGTTTAACGTCCCCGTCAACACTGTAAAGGTCATTTTGGAGACATTTCCAATTTTGTGGGCGAAAACCTGATGTCCCGGAGAAAAACCACCTGACCTTCCGTTGCAGAATTTGGCATCTCACATGTGACCTGAGCGAGGCTCGAACCACAGCGGTGAGAGACCTAATGATCAAGAGTCAGCGCTCTTAACCACTAGGCCACGGAGGCCCGTCACCAATGAGATTGGTCATTAGGTTTTTAGCTCACCCTGGCCGCAAGCTCAGCAAGTGAGTATACTCATGCCCCGGCATCCGTCGTCGCCCGTTCACATTCTGCGAACATCTCATCCATCACGAAAACACGCCTATGTAATATTGACCCCCGTAAACCTCACTTTTATATTGTAAAACTGGGGTTTACAGGCGTATATATTATTTTTCTAATTTCAGCAAAAACAGATTGTGGGTATTCGTTAGAACCGCCTCTAACGAGTGCCCTCAATCTATGTTTAGAGCAGAAATAAGCAAAATTCAGTATTTTCATGCGAAAATGTTCATATTGAGAGGCATGTTTATGGGGCGCCGTTTTTCTATTTATTCCGTATTTATGGATATCCATTATTATTTATGGATATCCATAATTCGAATTATATATCCATAACTCGAATTATGGATATCCATAAATCGATGTGAATTAATGATATACATAAATCGAATAATGGATATCCATTATTCGGCTGATTTATGGATATAAAAATCCCTATATAAGCCTACGAAAAACCAAAGGGCCCCGGAGAAGAAGATTTTTTAAAGATTTTCCCTTTATAAGCTTATGTAAAACCAAAGGGCAGAGGAAGACATGATTTGTATTTTTGCCGACAAGTGGAATGTTGTTTACTGTCGCGCAGTGTTTAATACTGAGAACTACACTTTATTTCCTTGTGTATTGGTGCTAGTTTCTACACCTCAGTAAATCTGTATGTAAGCGATGTTGATTTACTTTTTAATATAATTCTATTTGCTCTCATATGTCTACAAGCATGCAACATAACATGCGACAATCTGAGAACAAAGAAACGCACAGAAAAACACTCGGGGTGAGACTATCCGGGTCTACTCCACTAACTGGGCATGTGGGTAGCCCGATGCGAGGTGGGACCTCTTCTCCGGTCAGAAACATACACACCCCACTTAAACCCCCATTAACAAAAGAAAACACAACTTCACACTCTTAAATTTGGAAAGGGTCTTGTGCTATTTACAAGGTGGAAGATTCCATTTGGCGCCACTTGGCACAAAGTGCAGACCCAGATCAAACACAACAGAACTAGACATCTGATCAGGACCTACACTGTTTGCAAAAGTTTCAGACATGTTTTCCAAATTATAAATTTTAAAGAAAACACCACCTCACTCTCTTAATTTTTTACACGGTGGAAGATTCCTTTTGCTGCCAAATTGTAAAGAAAAAGACCCAGATCCGGCGCAGGAGAAGTAGGCGTCTGAACAGGGCCTATATTATATGCAAAAGGTGCAGTCATTTCCCAAATAAATTTCGAAGAATACACAACCTGATTCTTCTACATTTTGAAATGGACGTATGTTATGAATAATGTAGAAGATTCCAATTGTTAAAACGTGGGTTAATTAAACAATATAAATGAAAATGAGCAAAAATAAATAATTAAACAAATAGGCGGCTTCTGTGAGTGACTAAACATGAATTATTTCGGAAATATTGAATACAAGACAACCTCACACGCTTATATTTTGAAATGGTATTGTGCTATTTACAAGGTGCAAGATGTCATTTTGCGCCAATTAGCAAAATGTGCAGACCAAGATCATATGCCGCAGAAATAGGCGCATGATCGGCGCCTACATTGTTTCCAAAGCTTCAGACATTTTCAAAATAATTTTGAAGAAACCACAATCTAATACGGAAATTTGGAAATGGTCATGTGCCGTTTGACGCCAAATGGCCAAAAAGTGCAGATCCAGATCAGACCTAGCAGAAGTAGGCATCTGGTCAGGACCTACTTGGTTTGCAAATTATACATTTTAAAGAACTCACAACATCATACTCTTAAATAATGAAATGGACTTGTTCTATTAACAAGGTGGACGATTTCATTTGTCGCAAAAAGGCAAAAAAGTGTAGACCGTGATCCGAGGCAGCAGACGTAGACATCTGATCAGGGCCTACATTTTATGCAAAGGATAAAGGCAATTTCCAAATAAATTTAGAGAAAAAACAATCTGATTCGCCGGAGTTAATTAAACAAAATAAATGAAAATTACAAAAATAATTAATTAAAAAATGGACCGCTTCTATGGGTGAAAGAACGTGAATTATTTCGGACATCTAGAATAAGTGACGATAAGGAGGTGTTGTTTTAAACAGCTAACTTTATAGCCCCAAGTTGCACCTGGGTTTTATAAAACTTTTGGTCAATAAACACCCTGCATTTTGACAGTCAACTTCAATCATTATGCCGTACCTATTGTTTACCCTGTACCCCAGGCAAATGTAAAAGAATAATTGACTTGCCCTCTTTTCGAAACTATCAAATATGTTATGTTCAAAGTGAAAAAAATCTGAAACAAGGAAATTTCGAAGAAATAAAAAAGGAAATAAAACAAAACGATAAATGTGAAAAAAAATCACAAAGTATTGATTGGTTGCTTTTGAAATGCGCAGCAGTCTGTAAATGCGCACTATCTGCGTTTTCGGCACTCAGGTTTGATTGGTTGGTCAAAAATCGGGATTTTAGTCGCAGTATCGCGTTATTCATAAAAGCAATTGGTTGGCTAAAATGTCATTCGCGAATGAAACGCGTGAATCGCGAGTGCGAATCTCGCGCGATACAAATGCGAAACAAATGCGTGTGCGCTGTACAGTTCCTCGCCAGCGGGAGTGTATATCTTAAAAGCGAAGAAAATTTATCACAAGAATTATTAGTAAAAGAGTTCTTCCCCGCCCCAACTCTCCAAATTCTATTTAGATTTGAGTGCCAAACATTTTGTATTGTATTGTATTGTAAAGTTTAAGGATTTGACGTCCGCTACGGTCAGCGCGTAAGCATTGCCCCACAACAGGACGTAAGGTTTGAGTGCTTCTGGGCTGCAAAACGCGGCAGATTCAGTGAAATGTGAGTCATGCTGAACTGCCAGTGCCTTCCCCTAAGTAAAGTAGATGCACTGTAATTTTGAATATGAACGCCAGATCGAAAATGGGCATAAAACTGCAGAGGAATCAATGCCCGGTTACAGTGAAGCTTGCCAGTGATATACATACTTTGATGTTGGTTTTAGAGGGGGGCTGAATATTCGGACATGAGAGACATGATAAGTTCCGGCATCGGGAGAAGTCAAAGTTCACAATCAATACCAAACACAGCAAATGAAACGTTTGGTTCATACGAATGCACCGTTGAACTTAAGCTGCTGACAGATAGTGTAACTAGTTTGAAAGCCGATATGCTTAATATGAAACAGAGACATTGTGCAATTGAAACAGAACGGTCAAAAGATATTCAATTTCTTAAGTCGTCTGTTCTGGGACTGAAAGCGGAATTATCATTGCTTTCTGGTACGGTGACAAGAGCAGTCACTGAAATAAAGTTGTGTGCAGAACGATTGGAGTCAGATAAATCCCTTGGGGTTGTTAATCTCAAAAATGAAGTTCGGCTCCTCAAAAGTAATATTCAATCCATGCAAGAGTCTATAGATCATTTACAATTTCATGAGCCGCAATGGAGGATCCCTGGCGCGCAACGAGGTAAGGCGGGTAGAAGGAGCAAGGTTAACTCTAGTAAGGATCCTCTTGCTCGCTCTACCGGTCTTAACAGTTGCAGCACTTTAGATGCAGAAGGGGTGCATACTCTGGGATCTGCGCAAGGAATAAATGGGGCAGAGGTTGATAATCAAAGGAGCGAAACGGTTTCTTCCAACAGCGCTGTTGATGCGCGGGACAGCGGGTCTGTGTCGCTGCAGACTGAAAGTCTACACGAACAGGCGGACGCGCTGCCCAGCGCAACGGGGCGCGATACTGAAATCTCTCAAAATGACTCGGAACACAACTTGGACTTGAATCGCGATAATACAGAAAATCCAGGTCCCCAATATCAATACAGGTCTGAAGTGAGTGTGCATGTCACCCCTCGAGTACCGAGTGTATATGATCGGGCTGGTATGTCATATCGAGACGTGACCGCACCTCCGCCTGCCTTCACAGCACGTCGCGTTAATACATACGTTCATGGGGCGACTGGAAGGCCCATTCTACCGGTCGTTACGCGAAACAATACCATGCCACTCGATGAACTGAGCAAAAACTTTGATTTAGGTAAAGATGATGATGGCGACGTTACACAGCATGTAAAGAAACGAACAAAACGATAACAAGTGAACGTATAGTAAGTTACGTTAATAAACGTGGCCCTACAGCTACTTGGGTCCGAATTTGGACAAGTAAACGTAATCCCAGCAATGTAGTAATACGCCTTAACGTTGAGGAAACACACCATGCTAAGCTCCTTGAAAGCGGTTCATTCTGGCCCCGTGGTGTGACGTGCAGGCCTTGGGTCAGTCGTATTGCTCGGTCCACAGCACGTCATCAGGATCCCCTTAGGTCGCGGCCTGACTCGTTACATAAACATGTTTATGGAAGGTCAGACATTGATGACTACAATCCCTTTTCTCCGTTAAGGGATGAAACAAACTTTGATTGATCGTAAGCGTTTAGCGCATATAGAGCATACCTTCATATACTTAATGGCATTGCATCAGTTATGTATCTTAACATGGAACGCGACTGGTATTATGTCCAGTGCCGCATATCTAAGTGAATGTCTTAACCAGAATAGGGTAGACATATGTGGTGTCTCAGAACACTGGCTGTATGAGAAAGATCTTTGTTTCCTCAACCAGTTGGATAGCAATTACACGAGCTTTGCTGTATCCGACTATGATCTTAAACGCCCAAGTGGCAGGAAAGTAGGTAAGGGTGGGGTAGCCTTTCTCTGGCATAGGCGCCATAATTATAAAATTACTCCAGTAGCCTTAGATGATGACAGAATTACAGGAATCCAGTATGAAATAAATACTGAACAATTCATTTTCTTTTTTCTGCTGTATTTACCATGCGCTAATCACACAATAGGTATGTATATACAGGGAGTATAATGACCGACTACAAAATATAATGAACTTGTACTCGGAGAGAGGCATGGTTATAATAATGGTAGATTTTAATGCACAGATATCTGTTGAATCAATTAACAGCAGAAGTATATACTTGAATGAATTCATTAATAATAACACTTTAGTCTCAATAAATACCCAGGATCTGTGCAGATGAACAAAATCCACGTTTGTTAGCTATGATGGGAGGTTCGAATCTCGCATTGATCATATTCTAATTCGGGGGATAAATTCAGTATGCAACGTTTTGCGAAATAATAGACGATGATGTCCTTAACGTCTCGCGGCATAGGCCGATATGCTGTAAAATGGCGCTCCCCGTACCATACCGAGATCATGATAATAATATGCAAAACATAGATACATTTATTAATTGGAAAAAAGTAGAAGCCGCTCATACTGACAATTATACAGTTTCCTTACAGAATAATGCACTCTTAAACAATTTACGTGATCTGGAATTAAACTCGCCCAACTTGCTTGATCAAGCATATGGCACACTGGTAAACGAGGTTACAGTTAGGGCCCAACAGTGTTTTCCGATTAAAAAGTTTAAGCGGTTTCTCAAACCATACTCGAACGAAGAGTTGTGTAATTGCACAATGAAATGAAAGCCAAACGAACTGCCTGGATGCAGGATGGAAGACCCCGCGATCCGAAATACAGCTCATATTCTGACTACAAATATGCAAAGCGCGATGTGTGTATCGCTTATATTATTTTGTTTTGGATAGCCAATTGGCCGTTTTGTGGGAAAGTAACTGTCCTTTTGGCTTTCCGCTATTGATGTTTCCATTAGGGTCTAGTTGTTTCATGTTTGTGCTTCTTTCCCTTTGGTGTCTCTGATGGGAGCTTTGGGTTAATTGTATCGATTCCTGATCATTGCCTTCGCTTCTATTTATTAAACGAAAAAAAAAAGCTACTGCATCTTTCTTATAAAAGATAATCACTAATTAAACAGGTTGAGGCCTGGCCTATATTCCTCTTGTCACCTCTGCGATCTGGGTTCGATTCTGCGTTGGCTGGAGCAGGGTAGTGACCGCCCCGTCCAAGGTCAGTGGCTTTTTCCGGGTACTCAGGTTTCCACCGTGTATGTACGCTTAAATAAGTTTTCGCGAGTGTCCTGTGTAATTGTAATAAAGTAAATAAAAATACATATATTTGTTGCTTCCCCTGAAGGTGTATCAATTCCCCTTTACCATATTAAATCATATATATGTACACACCTGACAGAGCGGACATTATATATAAATGTATATATTTTCCATTTTTTTTTAATTTTATTTGGTTGGATGAGGGGAAGGTGTGGTGTATCTTGCATCACTGGGGCGTCCAACTGATGGGCAATGCCTGCTGTCCTTGAGCAGGTAAGGGTTGAGGGGGTGGTGGGGGGGGAGGCGTGTGCTGTTATTTTTTTCTGTTTCTACACTTCTATTTTTTTTTTCTTCATTCTCCCTCGTTGTCATCTCCTCGTCCTTCCATTTTCTATGTTTATTCTCCCTTTCTCTTGAGATACGATACGAAATGACCCACAAGGGTTGACGTGTCGTTAAACCGCAACGCAATCAATTGTTCTCATACAAACGCAGTTTTTTTTTCGAACGTCTCGAAATATACTGAGGAATATATATATAAAAAAAGGCGAATTTCAATGGCTCGAACATCGTTGCGGTTGCCTGCCTTCGTGACTCAGTCAGATGCGCGTCTGACTGCTGATCAGGAGGTCACGGGTTCGATTTTCCACTGGGACGGCAACATTCTGCTGTGTAGGTGATAATGAATCTTTTCTATGGTCAAACTCTCCCTTCCGCTGATTCAAGATTTCTGGCGAAAGATTATGCACTTAGCCGCTTATGTACGCCCGTATAAGCCTACATAAGAATTGATACAGCTCTATGGGTGAGAAATAAATGTTTGGAGCTAGAACAAGTTCGAATCAGCCATTGTAAATAAGCTATCGGTGTTCAGTGTACAATATTCTTACAACCTATGCGCATTGTTGTTTGAAGCCATTGTCAAATGGATCGAAAGTCGTGCTCAAACAACCAAAAAAACATGTTCAAATTCTGAAATTCACGTGCTGTTTGAACATGGATTTTGAGCTTTTGATATCACCAGAGTTAAGCGACGTAACGTTATCGCCTTGAACGTAGCGTTTTAGTGTTCTATGATGACGTCAGAGGGTTACTGAGAAATTTACCTGATTGATGACAGTTCAATGCGCATGAAATCAGCAAACCTATCACATTCTTCGTTACATTGAAATTACGAGCTCCAATCATGAACCAGTACCATCCCTCACGTGCTTAAATGACCTAAATTTCCGTGACTGAGAAAAAGTGTCTGTTTCCAAAGAGAATACGTGAATAGATAAATTTTGCTATGCTGCGACATCTCTAGTTTAAAAGTGATAAATTGGCCTTATCGCCTACTATTGACAATTATTTCTCACTTTGTCTTAAATGCAATTATTATTGGTCCAGGAATAATTCCCATACGGGACCAAAGAACCAGTTCGACTCAGCCAGGGTTTTGTTTGTTTGTTTGATTTGAGGTTTAACGTCCCCGTCAACTCTGTAAAGGTCATTTTGGAGACGTTGCTTCCAATTTTGTCGGACTTTTACCCGACATTGAGATGAAATGGCATCTCAAGCCCTGTCGCCCAATGAAACCAATAGGGTTTATTAGCATGGACGGTCCGCCTCGCACCGCTGTTCCTGGACAGGCTTAGATCCTCTAAGCGGTTTACCAGTACTAGTGTGCGGGCTGGATTCAGCTCTGCGTGGAAGCATCATGCAGCCCATATATTTCTTCAAGCCCATATGGGCGGGGGCCGGACTCAGCCAGGGTAAACCAGCCATTGGTGTTTGAATCATTGAAGTTTCATGGTTTTAAGGACCTTTAGGGGAGGCAACTCCTGCAGAAATATTTTTGCCTTCCGTATCAATAGGGGTCAACACTTGAAGGAAAGAATTTGCTCTTGAGGAGGAAATTCTTTCCTTTAAGAGTAGACCCCGTTTTCAGTGGAACAGGGCTAAAGGAAGTCTCGAAAGTTGTCTCCCTTCGAAAGAGGGCAGAAAAATCTTCCAGATGTTCCCATTCCACTTAATATCATCATTATTTATTGTCGTTTTTCAGTCCCTGTTTTGCTGTTGGCCTTTCTTTTGCCTTACCTTTTCAAGCAGAATCAAGGCGGAGGCAATATTGTCCTTAATGTAACAGGTAAGATTTGTATACAAGGAGATACCTTCTACTATCATTTTACTGACGGTTCATGTCGTCTTTTATTGCATGACCCGCAGAAAAAGCGACCAACTGAAGTCGGTTGATTTCTAAGAGTGCCCTAAAATCACCGTGTCATTCTGTCAGTCTGTCATTCTGTCAGTCTGTCATTCTGTCTGTCCGTCCGTAACCCGTTTGTGAAAATTGGTGATAGTGACTTAACCGCTTGGAATATTTAAACAATTTTGGCATACTGATAGATATCAATGAGATCTAACCAATGAACTTGCGAAATATTACATTCCATTTAGTATAGCCTCGTCGAGGCGAAAAATGTGAAAATTTTCGAACTGCTTCTCCTCGGAAACCGTTGGGCCGATTGAAGTCAAATTTCATATGGAGCCTCTATGGGATGGGGGAAACCAAAATTTGCTCATGGGGTCCAGGTCACATGACCAAAATGGCCGCCAAGCCATATATGGTATGTCTGTCTGTCCGTCCGTAACCCGTTTGTGAAAATTGGTGATAGTGACTTAACCGCTTGGAATATTTAAACAATTTTTGGCATACTGATAGATATCAATGAGATCTAACCAATGAACTTGCGAAATATTACATTCCATTTAGTATAGCCTCACCGAGGCGAAAAATGTGAAAATTTTCGAACTGCTTCTCCTCAGAAACCGTTGGGCCGATTGAAGTTAAATTTCATATGGAGCCTCTATAGGATGGGGGAAACCAAAATTTGCTCATGGGGTCCAGGTCACAGGACCAAAATGGCCGCCAAGCCATATATGGTAAAAACACATCAAAAATAGTCTTATCCAGAACCACTGGGCAGATTTCCACGAAACTTGATAAATAGCATCTGGGACGTAGGCCCATCATAAATTGCTAAAATGGTGACCCTGGGTTGACCTTGCCCTTCTTTGTGCCTAGGTCAAACTTTGACACATATGCTTTTGTTGGAATATTTAAATAATTTCTGGCATACTGATATATATCAATGAGATCTAACCAATGAACTTGCGAAATATTACATTCCATTTAGTATAGCCTCGCCGAGGCGAAAAATGTGAAAATTTTCGAACTGCTTCGCCTCGGAAACCGTTGGGCCGATTGAAGTTAAATTTCATATGGAGCCTCTATAGGATGGGGGAAACCAAAATTTGCTCATGGGGTCCAGGTCACAGGACCAAAATGGCCGCCAAGCCATATATGGTAAAAACACATCAAAAATAGTCTTATCCAGAACCACTGGGCAGATTTCCACGAAACTTGATAAATAGCATCTGGGACGTAGGCCCATCATAAATTGCTAAAATGGTGACCCTGGGTTGACCTTGCCCTTCTTTGTGCCTAGGTCCAACTTTGGCACATATGCTTTTGTATTAGAAAAGTGAGAATGCATTTTATCCTGCAAACGATTCAGAATACAGTACTAAAGTATAAGATATAGTTTTGCTCCTTACGATAAGGCGCATTTATTGGGGGAACCGTTTTAGGTCCAGGTCACATGACCAAAATGGCCGCCATACCCATATATGGTAACACTCATAAAGCTAAAAGCATCCGGCGGGTCGTGCACTTCAGCTGAAGCACTGGTTATTGTTATAGTTCGTAATGTGTGTATTTTTTAAATATATATTTTTTTGACAGCCGTTTGGCCCATTGCGCAAACACGCCTATACAAATACATTGTCACCTTTAGCGCCGAAAAAAAGGAAAATTTTAAGATAAAAATTTATGATATTTTTCTTATTTCTGCTCAAAATATGGATTGTGGGCACTCTGTTAGAACCGCCTCATGGAGGCGGTTCTCACGAGTACCCACAATCTATATTTTAGAGCAGAAATAAGAAAAATAAGGTTTACCCCTGTAAACCCCAGTTTTACTATATAAAAGTGGGGTTCAAGGGGGTCAGAATTACATAGGCGTGTTTTCGTGATGATTTTATGGGAAAGTAACTGTCCTTTTGGCCCTCCGCTTGTGATGTTTTCATATAAGGGATAAGTTATTTCTTATTCCTGCTTCTTCCCCTTCGGTGTCTCTGATGGGAGGTGTGGGGTAATTGCATCGATTCCCGAACTTTGCCTTCGTTTCTATTTAGTATGTACGTTACGGGCCCTAATTAATGTTCCCAACCCATTTGCTTGTAACTTAAATGTATATGAGCAATAAAATACGTTTCAAGCAGACCAACAACAAGCTGTTTCTTCAATCAGATAAAAAGTCAGCCAAAACCTTTGGCTTTATCGTCCAACATTTACGGGCCGTTTAATAGCCTGGAGCACAACACATAACAACGCATCGATAGACCGTTCTAAGTTAAAGCTGGAAAAATGGTACTTAGACCATGTGTAGACTTTCATTCGGGCTTGGACTGTTTCGTTGAATGTTCAAATTCCTGGACCAGTTGTTCAAAACTAACAATATCATTGTTTACAATATCGTTAAAAATAATCGTTTAATATGGCAAATATTCTAATATTTTTGTTGAAAAAAAAAGTGAGTACCTTTGGCATATGAAAAGCATATCTTCTGGCAATATATCAGAGTATTATATATTGTACATACCAGAACAGTTTGGTCACTAATGAGCTCCTTATGTTTACGATGCTTTCAATAACCGGGGCTTTTACTGTAAGTAGCGTAGACTAATTGACAGCGGCGACTGATCTGGGGAATCAGCCAGTACCCCAAATAGAAGAAGCAGCAGCAGCAAGAACAACAACAGGCTTTCCAGAATTTCCCGTTATTTGCATTATGCGCTGTTTTACCTCACCTGAGCCGAAGGCTCCGGGGGAGCTATTGTGATCACTCACCGTCCGTCGTCGTCCGTCCGTCCGTCCGTCCGTCCACAATTGCTTTAAGGGACATCTCCTCACAAACTACTGAACAGATTTTGACCAAACTTGGCACAAATGATCTTTTGGTGGTCCTCTCTCGAATTTGTTCAAAAAAAGTTCATTCCATGCAGAATTTGGGTTGCCATGGCAACGAAAAGGAGAAAATAAGAAGAAAACCTTTAAAAATCTTCTTGTCTGAATCCAGAAGGCCCAGGTCTTTGGTATTTGGTATGAAGCTTCATATAATGGACCTATACCAAGATTGTTCAAATTAGAGAAATGCCCCCGCGCCAGGGCCCACTGGTTTTACACAGGCTTATATAGAGAAAACCTTTAAAAATCTTCTTGTCTGAAACCAGAAGGCCATGGTCTTTGATATTTGGTATGAAATTTCGTCTAGTGGACCTCTACCAAGATTGTTAAAATTATAGCCCTGGGGCCAAAAATGCCCCCCCCCCCTCCCGCGCCAGGGCCCACTTGTCTTACATAGGCTTATATAGGGAAAACATTTAAAAATCTTCTTGTCTGAAACCAGAAGGCACAGGTCTTTGATATTTGGAATGAAGCTTCATCTAGTAGACCTCTACCAAGATTGTTCAAATTATAGCCCTGGGGCCAAAAATGCCCCCGCGCCGGGGCCAACTGGTTTTACAAAGACTTATATAAAGGGGAAAACATTTAAAAATCTTCTTATCTGAAACCAGAAGGCCCAGGTCTTTGATATTTGGTATGAAGCTTTATCTAGTGGACCTCTACCAAGATTGTTCAAATTATAGCCCTCGGGCCAAAAATGCTCCCGCGCCAGGGCCCACTGGTTTTGTATAGGCTTATATAGGGAAAACCTTTAAAAATCCTCTTTATCTGAAACCAGAAGACCCAGGTCTTTGATATTTGGAATGAGCTTCGTCTAGTGGACCTCTACCAAGATTGTTCAAATTATAGCCCTGGACTAAAAAATATCCCTGCGCCGGGCCCACTGGTTTTACATAGACTTATAATGGGGAAAACCTTTAAAAATCTTCTTGTCTGAAACCAGAATGCCCAGGCGTTTGATATTTGGTATGAAGGTTCGTCTAGTTGTCTGATACCAAAATTATTCAAATGATTACCCTTTGGCCAAAAATACCCCCGATTGGGGCCCCACTGTTTTTACATAGGCTTATATGGGGAAAACTTTTAAAACTCTTCTTGTCTGAAACCAGAAGGCCCCGGTCTTTGATATTTGGTATGAAGCTTCGTCTAGTGGACCTCTACCAAGATTCTTCAAAATATAGCCCAGGGGCCAAAAATGCCCCCCCCCCCCCCCCCCGCACCGGGGCCCATTTGTTTTACATAGGCTTATATAGAGAAAACCTTTAAAAATCTTCTTGTCAGAAACCAGAAGGCCCAGGTATTTGGTATTTGATTAAAGCTTCGTCTAGTGGACCGATACCAGGATTGTTCAAATTCTAGCCCTGGGGCCAAAATGCCCCCGCGCCGGGGCCCACTGGTTTTACATAGACTTATAATGGGGAAAACCTTTAAAAATCTTCTTGTCTGAAACCAGAATGCCCAGGCCTTTGATATTTGGTATGAAGCTTCGTCTAGTTGTCTGATACCAAAATTATTCAAATTATTACCCTTTGGCCAAAAATACCCCCGATTGGGACCCCACTGTTTTTACATAGGCTAATATGGGGAAAACTTTTAAAAACCTTCTTGTCTGAAACCAGAATGCCCAGGTCTTTAATGTTTGGTATGAAGTTTCAAATGATGGACCTCTACCAAGATTATTCCAGTTATAGCCCTGGGGCCAAAAAAGGCGCTGTCCCAGGTTTTGGTATGAAACTTCATGTAGTGGACCTTTACCAGGATTGTTCAAATTATAGCCCTGGGGCCAAAAATGGCGCTGTCTCATAGCCCACTGGTTTTACATAGGCTTATATAGGGAAAACCTTTAAAAATCTCCTTGTCTGAAACCAGAATGCCCAGGTCTTTAATGTTTGGTATGAAGTTTCAAATGATGGACCTCTACCAAGATTATTCCAGTTATAGCCCTGGGGCCACAAATGGCGCTGTCCCAGGTTTTACATAGGCAAATACATGTATAGGGAATACCTTTAAAAGTATTTTTGTCTGAAACCAAAAGGCCTAGATCTTGGATATTTAGTATGACGCTTGCTGATATTAAGCTTCATTTAGTGGACCTCTACAAAGATTGTTCAAATTATAGCCCTGGGGCCAAAAATTGTCCTGCCCAATGACCAACATGTAAATATCTTAGCTCAGGTGAGCGATATAGGACCATCATGGTCCCCCCCTTTTTTTTTTTTTTAAGTTGGACTTTATTGGCCATTGTTAATGACAGTAAATGGGTAGCAATGTTATTAACCTCGGCTAGATTGTTTATCACTGGCCCACAAAAATAGTCAACACATTCCTAGGGCCTTTTATATGTAAGACAACACCCATGATGTTCCTGACGCACAACTGTGATCCTACAAATGTGTCCCTCTGAAACAAGGATCTGCTCTTTGATTCTTTAACAGTAAGGTCAACTTGGCGATGTTTCAATTGAATAACACATCTTTGCATTTCAGAACACCAAGAACGACATTTTGTGGTGTGAAACTGTGATATAGCTTTGGTATTCATGCTGCAAACAAACCTTATCACTTCGTTTATGCGCTTCAAACGAGAATGCATAAACCATGAAATAAGAAAATATATGCCACGTCGAGAGAATTTTGTTTAATCATCTGCAAACAACAAATGTGTAGATCAACCTGCGTATCCTCCCAGTCTGATCAGTAGTTTTGTGTTCGCTGCTTTGGTAAGACAATACCTCGCTTCTGTAACTAAAAGTTCAATACTCATTCTAGTCTTCTTACCCGCGACCGGGCATTTAAGGAGAATGGGAACACCTTCAGGGGCGGCAACTCCTGAAAAAGTATTTTGTCTACCATGTCAATAGGGGTCAACTCTTAAAGAAAAGAATTTGCTTCTGTGGAGCACCTTTAGGAGTAGAACCTTTTTTACACTGCGACAGGGCTTATAGAACAGCGAACATGAAGTCCCGACAGTTGTCTCCCTTTGAAAAATGGTGAGAAAATATGCCAGGTGTTCCCGTTCCTCTTAACCTGCAAGGCCTGCTATTTTTTTATATAAAGCGAGTTTTGCCAGGGCTGCACAGACTTCTAAGATGGCAGAGACACATGAGGTACCCGTTGGAGATTTATATAAGACGTGTTTATGGTTAGGGATTCGATATTAGTATCCCAACCCCAGAGATGTCTGGTTCGATCGTCATCGAGGCTAAGCCTTGGTTTCCATCTACTGGGCATCCCTCGGCTAGGAAAACGGGTATAATATTTCCATTCCATTTCAAATGTCTGCTGATTTAACCATATCTGCTCTTGTAAACGTAATGTAAAGAGTATGAGCTTATATATAACAAAGTGAAATTTCTTTATTAAGACCACCTAAGATTAAGATTAATTCTGTTTTAAAAAGCTTATTGAGAAGGTTGCATTTATTCTTCTTTGTGTTTTCTGCAAATAGAGTCCTCTGGTCAGAGGCCATCTTTGGAACTGTTCAAAAGTTGTCTTAAAGACAACTTTTGAACAGTCACAAAGATTGTCTTAATATAGGAATTTTACTGTATTTTCGAACTGTTATTATTAAGATCAACTACTTGTAGAAACAGTCACATCAAAAGCTGTCTCTCTTCTTTTTCAGATTAAGAAGGAATATCTGGCTCTGTGAGGCAAGATACCTTGACCTTGCTTCAGTTGTCATTTTGTAATTGTTGTTATTTATTCTATTTATTGAATATAAGATATGTCACAATAAAATAAAGTTGCTTTTAAATTAAGGTGTGTGTGTGTGTGTGTGGTTTACAAGTCCGTGTAATGAACACCCCTCTAAACCCCAAGGGCAATCAATTAATTTCCTTCAGAATATAGATTGTGGGTATTCTAAAGAGCACCCAAAATCTATATTTGGTCTAGAAATAAGACAAAATCCGAAAAAAAAATGTTAGTTTAAGGAGATAATAAAAACGTCATTTTAACACACGGGTGTGTTATCGTAATGGTGCGTGTGAATTCGTGTGTCCAACAATTTTTACACTGACATTTGAATGGCTCGAATACCTTTGACAAAATGAAAATCGTCGGAGACAGGGGTCACGCTAGAGAACCACTGTACACGAAATTTTCAGTAGTCGCGTACTGTCGCAGTCAATGAGTGTGGATTTTTGGAAAGCTTTGGGGTACCTGGGTCATAAAGTAGATAAGTTCTTTACAAGTATTTAATGTCGTGGTGATATGTTTAGTTTGAAATATCACTTAAATAATTTTGTTCTTTCTGACCAAATTGAGGCTTTCAGAATTAACAGATGGCTGAGTTTTCAGGCAATATTAGCGTTGTTGACGAAATGTACATGTCCGAAATATGTTTACACGTAAAATTGTGCTGTGTTGAAGTAAAAAAGAAATATATTATGTTATCAGGCATTGTAGAATGTGAGTACGGGAAGAATTGGAAAGTTTGATATATATCTGTTTATTGGTAACGAAGTTATATCCAAGTTTTTGTCTGTACTCCAATTTTCAGTAATCGGAGTTGCTGTCCCAGCTGTCGGGTGTCTTGATATGTGATTTGTACCCATATGTCAAGATATGACTGAACGCAGTCGTTGTGTGGAGGAACGGTTCTTAAACATTTCTTCGATAAAGAAGGCACAATACTGAACGTAACACAATCTGTATCTGCATGCATACGGTGGAGGGCCTGTTACAGCATCTGATGCACCGGGAGAGAGAGTTTATAGCGTTTAGTCACTACACTGGAGGGCTTTGGCGAAACCCTCAACTGTTTTTGCGCACACAGTTTCTTCTTCAAGTTGATTCCAGTCTGTCACTGTTTTATTAAAAAAGGAAGGTGCTATATTGCACTGTGTTACACTGCTAAATGACAAATGGATTTGAATTTTTGGTAGAGTGGATCTCTACGATATTTTTGACGTCCAAGTCCTTATTTTTTTTGGCGTGAATTTGACGTTTTGGTCTTTGACGTTTTAGGAAAACATCAGGTGATATTGCCGGCACCAACACCTCGACCACTTTAAATAAGAATGTTAGTCTAGCTGTCATCTTGCTATCTTGAAGAGATGGAAGACCCTGGTCCTTAAGCATTTTGGAGATACACCCTGGTTTGCGTGTAGCGTAATCCCCAGATATGAATCGTGCTGCTTGACGCTGAATTTTCTCGACTCTGTCAATGTCTTAAACATAATAGGGGTCCCATACTATGGATCTGTATTCAAGTACTGACCGAACTAATGATACATAAGCAGTTCTTCTACAAGTTTCTGGACAATGTCTAAGGTTGCGTTTTAAGAAAGCCAAGGTACTATTAGCCTTTTTGGTGATTTTGATAAGGTGAGGTTCCCATTTCAGGTCATCTGACAACAATATTCCCAGGTATGGGTTTTGTTTTACTTGTTGAAGTATATGATTATTCAGTGAGTAGAAACGACTTAATTTACTGTTGAAGCTCAAAAGGTAACATTTTTAGCATTAAATCTCATTCCTCAGTCACTTGTCCATTTTCCAGTGAGTCAAGATCCTTTTGTAATGTCAGATGGTCATTCTGAGATCGTATCGTCCTATATAGCAAACAATCGTCCGCAAAATGTCTAACTTGAGACTTGACACAATCCGGTAAATTGTTAATGTGACAGAGAAAGAGAAGCGGCCCCAGGACTGTACCCTTGGGCACAATCGAGTCAACTGTTACGGAATCAGAAAACACTCCTTCTACGACTACGCGCATGTGACGTTTAGTCAGGAACATTTCAAGCCAACTACGTAAAGCTCCTGCTATTCCACATTTTTCCAGTTTATAAAGCAGTTTACTGTATGACACTGGTCGAATGCCTTAGAGAAATCCAAAATAACCATGTTGGTTTGGATTCCTCTATCATTATTACGTAAGAGATCATGCATTGTAATGAGAAGCTGCGTTTCACATGAATAACCGGCTCTAAAGCCATGATTGAGATTAGTCCATATTTTATTTTTCTCCAGATGGTCTAGCAAGTGTTTGCAGATTATATTTTCAAGTAATTTGCATGACACAGAAGTCAATGACACTGGGCGGTCATTCTCTGCAACATGAACATCACCCTTGTAAATACTGGTGGCACATTAGCGTTTAACCAGTCCTGAGGTTAATTTCGACTGTCCACTGACAACTGAAATACAGCTTTTATACCGGGAGGAAACTGGGTGGCACAAATTTTCAAATTGATGTTTGGGATATTATCAGGTCCACATCTTTAAAAATTATAAATTCTTCAAAAGTTTTTCAACACCTTCCACTTTAATAACTAATGTCGGCAGTTTATATCGAAATTGTTTATCCATATGTGGCATATCTGAAGAATCGTCTTTGGTGAAGACAGATCTGAACTGTTCAACTAATATTTGGGCCTTTTCATTGCTTTCTCCAAATAAAAGTTTTTTCAGTGCTGAAATTCCCAGACTGTCCTGTTTCCTTGACTTAACATACCTCCAGAAAGGCTTGATGTTTTTATTTTGTAAACCTTCATTGATTACGTCATTTATGTTGTATATTTCTGCTGCTTTAAATGTTTTTTTTTACACTGACGTTGGAAAGATTTGTATTCAGTCCATTGTTTTGACTTTTTAGTATGTTTATATAGGCGGGCTTTCCTTCTTGTCATCCGGCGTAGTTAACAACTAAACCACGAGACTGATTTTTTCCCTTTCAGTGTTTTTGTTCGTATAAATTTGTCCATAATTTCAAAAGTCTTAGTTTTGAACATGGTCCAAAGTTCTTCAACATTTTCCCAGATTCATAGTCCAAAGTGATCGTTTTAGAAAGTTTTTCAGTTTCTGAGGATATCGAATCCCAGCACGCTTTGCAATATATGTTGGTTGATTTGAGGTTTAAAGTCCCCGTCAACACTGTAAAGGTCATTTTGGAGACGTTGCTTCCAATTTTGTGGGACTCTTACACTACACTGAGATGAAATAACATCTCAAGCCCTGTCACCCAATGAAACCAATAGGGTTTATTTACAGGGACGGTCCGCCTCGCACCGCGGTTCCTGGACAGGCTTAGATCCTCTAAGTAGAAGTAAAACAAAGATCTGGAATCGATACAATTAACTTACTCCACCCATCAAAGACACCAAAGGGAAAGAAACACGTTTACCGGTACTAGTGTGCGGGTCGGATTCAGCTCTGCGTGGAAGCATCATGCAGCCCATATATTTCTTCAAGCCCCTATGGGTAGAGGCCGTTGGAATATATGCAGATTTTCCTTGGTTTCTGCGTGACACATTTCGGGTGGATGTCAAGATTGTTACTACCATCGCGTTGTCGCTTATACCTGGAACACTGTATGAACTGTTATTCAATGAAGGGTTATTTGTAAATACTAAGTCCAACATATTTTCCAGGCATGTAGGTTCATTGTGTACTTGAGTAAGTCCATGTTCAATCGAAAGATCCACTAAAGCTTGTTGTACCTCCCTGTCGGCGGCTTCCGGTTTAACATCTAAATTGTCCCAGTCAAAATCCGGGCAGTTAAAATCACCTGCAAGGATTATATGTTTACTTTTCTTGGAATTTGACAGTTTTGTCAATGAGTCATTTAGGTAAATTATGTCATTCATATTTCGGTGAGGCATATAGAATGATGAGAGGTGTAAGCCTTTATTATCCCCGAGCCTGACCTTGGTCCATTCTATATCGCAATCTGTGACACGCTCTGTTTGTTCTGTTGCTATATAACCCGTTCGAACCCCAGTAAAGACGCCCCCAACCCGTTCGAATCCCTGTAAAGACGCCCCCCCCCCCGGCTTCCTCTGTCATTTCTATGGATGCTGAAATTTGTGGGGAAAATTTCATTAGACTTGATAGCGTCTCTTTCTGGGTCTTTCCCGGGTTTAATACCCTTGAGACAAGATTCGGTCCCACAAATAATGTCCGGCTTGATATAGTCAAGAGCTGCTGTAAATTCCGATTTGTTTTCTCTTATACTGCAATAATTCACAGTTAAAAGTCTTAGGTTTGAAGTTTTAGGTATTTCATTTTGGTTTGAACTGTTCCATATGACTGTCACTGATCGAAGACTTTCCTGTTCTGTCTGACGCTGAGGCCCCCCGAGGACTGCTTGTATGTAAAGGACTGGATGTCAGGTTTGAGTGTAATGAGTCATTAATTGATTTTTTGATTTGAGGTTTAACGTCCCCGTCAACACTGTAAAGGTTATTTTGGAGACGTTGCTTCCAATTTTGTGGGACTTTTACCCGACATTGAGATGAAATGATATCTCAAGCCCTGTCGCCCAATGAAACCAATAGGGTTTATTAGCATGGACGGTCCGCCTCGCACCGCGGTTCCTGGACAGACTTAGATCCTCTAAGCGGTTTCCTAGTACTAGTGTGCGGGCCGGATTCAGCTCTGCGTGGAAGTATCATGCAGCCCATATATTTCTTCAAGCCCCTATGGGCGATGGCCGTGTCAATAGTTGAATAAAGTTCACTAAGTGGCCGATACAAGTTTGTAGTATATAGTTCATAGCTATTGTAGGTGAAGTTGTCACGGTTCATACTGTTACATTTGCAACAGTGCCACACTTCATTACTTCTTCCAAGGTAAGACATGTCCTTTGTACTAATATCTTCACATGATTTATGAAACCAAATACTACAGTTTGTGCAACAAACTCCCAACTGTGACCAAGTAACTGGCAACTCAAAGTATCCACAGGGAAAGACCGAACCATTTCCTGGACCAGGGTTTAGTTGATGTCACCAGATACAAGCAATAACAGTATTAAAATTATTCTGTTCCTTTAGCGTTAGTCTGTTTCAAAACTAAGTTCAGTGAGCTCATTTTGTTGTTTTCTCCCTTGTTGGAAACGTTTTATAAGTCCCGGTACAAATTCTCTCCAACTAACAGCAGACATACAAAGTGAAGAGCTCAGTGGGTTGTTTTCTGTCCGAGCGCAGACTGTCAGATACAGAACAATCTGAAGCACAAAAATGCAAGCCATGTGCTTAACTATATATCTGTTGTTACTGCCATCGGTCACATTTGACCATTTCTCGCATCTCGGACCCATCAATACCCGGACTTGAATCTGCCCATTTACGTTAATTTTCATGTCGCGGGTGCTGAAATTGCTAACGTCACTTCCTGTAACCATTTGGAGTTGCTGAAAATTATTGATGGGTCCGAGCTTCGCAAGTATACATAACATACATGCTGGTTTGCAGGATGAAAGCCTGTAGACGGATCCAATGTTTTGACACGTGACTTTGTTTACATTTCACTGCGCATGTGCCAATTACCTCCCCGTATAGTGTTAATGAGAATTTCGAATATTTATCATGTAATTAAACTCCTTTCTTCTCCACAAAATTAACTGATCCCTGTCATTTTGCGGTTTTGAAGTATTAAATGATATCGAACCAGTTTCTTCTGACATTTTATCGCACAATTTGTTGCCTAAAAAGCGTTATAAAACTATCCACCATCATACTAAAACGTAGTCGATGCGCTTTATATAACGAACGGAAAAGTACGTAAGATTAAAGCGTATATATTTTCCATCCAAATTTATGCGAAAAAGAAGCAGTTTTATGGCCAAAATGGTTTGTGGCACACAGTTTGATAGAACGGCGATTTAACAATAGTAACTACAAAAACAATTCGTACTTCACCAAATGTAGCGTGGGAAGTTTTTTGGCCACCAGATAAAACGAGGCTAATGACCTTTGACCTTGTATGACATAGATTTTGGATGTGTATATACAGTAATCACGTAATTACGATAGGTATCTTCAACCTTTAAAGGGGCACAGGGAACCTCCAGTCAATGTCTCATTCGGAAGGGCGATGCACGTTGTGGGATTCATTCCAACAAAAGACATTTTCGGACGGCATCGCGATTTTATTACTGCTGCCGGGAGTCGAACCGGAACCTCTAGCATCATATGTCAGTGCACAAACCACTGAGCTATCGCGCTCCATTAGGTTTCAGATCATTTGCAAACGCATTTATTACCTTTGTTCACATTACGAAAACATGTCTAAAGAAAAGTATTAAAAATTTTACCACTTACCACCAAAAACTGAAAAGTGTTCCATAAAAATTCTGCCATTTTTCTTATTTCTGCTCAAAACATGCATTGCGGGGACTCGATTAAACCGCCTCAACGAGCCGTTTCTATCGAGTACCCACAAACTATGTTTTTGAGCAGAAATAAGAAAAATAATATATACCCCCTTAAACCCCATTTTACTATATGAGACAGGGCATGACAAAACCTACAATTAAGACTGTGCGACCAGAAATCGTTCAATTTGTTTGTTTGGAATTCGTTCCGCTGACCGTTCCAAGGCGGTTCTTCTGTCGCGGTTTATTGGGTCGATCGATCGTCCCTAATTTATTAAATGGCCAAACGGAATTCATGCAGTTGTCCACGTGACCATCACTGATTTGGGAAAACCAATATTATGTTTTATTAATAGAACTTGAAACGTTAAGCTATTTTTATCAATGCAACTAGAGCTATCTATAGAGTCTTGACAGGAATCGTGTGCTGGATAATACCCAGATCTATGGTGTACCAAAAGGGTCAAAATGACCGATACCGGTCTACCCGCATTCTCGATATACGGGTTGACCCGTAAATTGCAGGTACACTCCTATTTTAAATGCGGGCGTACCCGTAAATTTGCAGGTACATCCGCATTTAGCGGTCTACCTGCATTTTACGGGTACACCTGCATTTTACGGGTACACCCCTATATTTGAGGGTACACCCCTAAATTTACGGGTGTACCCGCATATTAAAATGCGAGTATACCTGTAAAAATAGGAGTGTACCCGTAAAATGCAGGTCTACCCGTAAAATGCAAGTAGACCGCTATTTCTTACTTTCCAATTATCCAATCAAAATGCCGATTACATATCCACATTTTTGTTTGGCATTTTTGAAGTGTCTTCAATTTCATAGTCTTTACTTTATGCACAAGATGATTAAATGTTTAAAAAAAACGGGCAAATAAATAAATAAATAAATAAATAAGAATCATTACGAACAATATTTAGTTAAAAAAATCTGGATAAGGCTCTTATCTTTCTTGCGGCGCCTTTGATATACGAGGTGCAGTCGAAAAGTTCCAGGACTGCCTTTGTAACTTTATTATCATTGTTAGTAGAATAATAAGAAAAGGATCAGTATAAAAACAAATCTTTTTTCTACAGCACAGTATTAACGTTTTATCACAATCATTCACCAAAACAGCACCGTTTACATTGCAAATAACAGTGCGCACGCCGAACGGAGCACTTATGACGTCAATGACCTTATCTCTGGAAATGACGTCAGGATTGACGCTTGTAAATGTCAGTCATTCTTTTTCAAAGTATTCTCCCTGGTGTTCAATACACTTTCTGCGGCGATGTATCCAGTTTTGATAAATGTTCCTGTACCACTCTGTGTCATAGGTGCATACCGCTGATCTGACGGCAAATTTTATTTCCTCTTCCGAATCAAATCTACGACCTCGTAAGTCTGCCTTTAACCTCGGAAATACACAAAAGTCCATAGGGGCAAGGTCGGGACTATAGGGCGGATGTTGCAGTCTTTCATATCCCAGGAAGTCTATTGTCAGTAAAGTATCTGCGGCTCGATGTGCTGGGGCGTTGTCTTGATGGAATATCAGATTCTCAATCTCGAGGTCCGGACGTTTTTTTCTCAAGGCATGTGTGAGATGCCTCTGTACGACCTAAATGGCAATGAAAAGGAAATGTTTACTTTCAAATGAACGGTAAAAAAAATGATTGATTTATAATACATAGACTTCGAACATATCTTACAAGCATAGTTTTATGGCTTAAGATATAAGATATCAAAAGAATGTGTAACAGGTAGCTTGCCTTTTGATAATATCCTTTGTTCACGGTTTCGTCCCTGGGCACTGCGTGCTGAAGGAGCATGCCCTGGCTGTCCATGAAGAAAATGTACATGATCTTCTTTGATGATTTGGAGGTTCTAGCCTTCTTAGGGGGAGGGGAAGACAGCCAATTTTCCACACCATGGACTCTCTCTTTGTTTCAGGGTCATAAAAGTTTATCCACGTTTCATCTGTCGTAATGATACGGTTTAGGAAGCGATCGCCTTCTTTTCTCCAGCGCAGAAGAAACTTTTCAGACGCTTCAATCCTGGCTTTCTTATTTTCGATCGTCAAAAGGCGAGGAATCCATCTGGCACACACTTTAATCATTCCCAAGTCCGTTGTCAGAATTTTATGTGTGGTCCCATGGCTCAATCCCACAATATCTGATATATCGTCAATCGATTTCCGTCGATCATAAGAAATGGCGCTCTTCACTTTGTCAATGCTGCCGTAATTCTGTGGTCTACCGCTTCTATTATCGTCCTTAGTGTCATCACGACCATCCCGAAATCGTTTGTGCCAATCAAAAACAATCGTCCTCGAACACTTCTTTACTCTATCATTCTGATTTAAAAATTTCCAAGTGTCTGTTGGTTTCATTCCAGCCCTCGCACAGAATTTAATGACTGCGCGCTGTTCCGTTCGATCGATTGACGTCGACGTTACCGCGCCGCAGATTTTGTCCATTGCTGATAAATCCGTTAATTCTTACGCGATGACGTTTTTGGCTTCCAATTTCGATTGGAAGCCATTTAGATTGGATTGGTGATACCCGAGTTTGCTTGCCGCCATCTTATGACGTAGTTGGGAAAGCCCTGCTACCACGTGTTGAAATACTGTCCAATCACAATTGGCATAACATGCCGTATTTCAGTTGACAGGCACACTTACTTAATGTTATTAGACGGTAGATTAAAACATAGGTTTCCTTTTTTCTTCTTTGAAAGTTTTAATCTCGCTGCCAACAAAGATAGTTTTACGATTTAAATTTGAATGAAAACGAAGTATACTGTTTATACAATGGATTTTTATGCGTGTTCGGTACGTTTACTATCTTGAGTACGGTAATTGTTGGTCGAACACGTCAGAGTCACCTGGTATAGTAGACCAATCAAAATGTTTGTACATGATGTCATTTTCGCGTGCTTTTTTACTGGTTTCCAGTTCTTCAACATAATTTTGTATGTGACCAGGAACCAAATATGTGAATTAGCCCACAGCAAACATCATGGACGACAACAACAACACAAATTGGAAGGTAATTTACTCCCTTAAAACGTTATAATGGAAAGAAAATGTGTGTCAGCTTCGCTGCATCAAGGAGTCGCTTCGTTTTTCGGAAACAATGCTGGATTCCAGTGTACTGCAATAGCGTTAGTAGACTAGCTACTAGTCGGTTATCATATTTTAAAGTTAATAAGTAATATTCTTCTACATTCTTCTATTATTATTATTTTTTTCACTTTTTTCCCCTCTCTGATAGCAACTTGTTTTATCTTGGGAAGATATCCGACTAGTGCAATACGAAATGGACTCCCAGAAGTGATTGGCATTTATTGCTTTCTTAATGACCCTTATCTGATTCCACAGGTTGTTAAAATTTTGGTTTCTCAGTGTTTGTTTACATAACTGGGGTTCTGAGTTTCAGACATATTTTCACATCAACATTTCAGAAGTTAGTTGTGAAGAGACATCAGTCTGTGTGTATTGGACATGTAGCATTTTGATAGCAATAAAGTTTTTAACTTATGGAAAAAAACGTGTTTTCAGATTTATATTAATATTTAATACACTGGGATAATTGCATCACATTAATGAGTCTGTGTAATGTAAACCAATTGGGTAACATTATTTTCCTTTTTTTTCTGCTCCAAACAGTTCAAATAGGCGGTTCTAATTATTATTATCATTTGGTGAAGGGGGTGGGTGGGCGGGGATTTTACGGCCCTTTCAAGATTATGTCACGCATATCCAGCTGATCGTTAATCAAAGGGGTGGGGGCGAAAAGACAGAGTACCCCGAGAAAAAAGAAAACATTTGACCTTCCGTTGCTCCGACTCACAGCGATATGATCTAATGATTAAAAGTCAGCGCTCTTATCCACTTGGCCACGGAGGCCCATTCTAATTATTGTACAAAACTGTATTTGGAACAAAACTAACAGCTTTGTTTTCTCATTTCTGGTCCAAACATAGATTGTGGATACTTGTTAGAACCATCTCAACAGTTTGAGGTGTTTCTAACAACTATTATACATAACGCCAACAAGCCTATATAATATTTCTCCCTTAAACCCCATTTCTGTATATATGTTAAAACTAGTTTACATTTGGTATACATTATTTTTGTTCAACACCATAGATTGCGGGTACTCGTTAAAACCGCCCTGGCAAGGCGATTCTTATAAGTTACCCACATTCTAAATGATTATGCCCCTGCCTTTTCAAATAATAGCGGAAGGGCATTAAGTGTTATTCTTGTCTGTCCATCCGTTACTGAAACTTTACAGGTGCCTGCATAACAATTAGACGATGTGTCATGAACAAGGAAGACAACTCTTGCTTTTTTGGCTTTGAATTATCTCTTCTTGACTAAGATCCTAACGTAAACTGTGTACAGACTCCTAAGCGGTATGAAATATATTTATGCAACTTTACAGGTGCATGCATGGCATTGAGACAAGGAATACAACTCTTGTTTTTTTAGCTCACCGTCACGTAGTGACGAGGTGAGCTTTTGGGAACACTTTTTGTCCGTCGTGCGTCCGTGCGTCCGTGCTTGCGTAAACAATTTCTTCAAACGACATCTCCTCCTAAACCACTTATCGGATTTTGACCAAACTTCACAGGAATAATCCTTAGGTGGTCCCCTTTCAAAAGTGTTCAAATGGTTCCGGTCCGTTGCACATATAGGTCACAGGAGCCAAAAATAGATTGTTTTCACCTAAAACTTAAAAAATCTTCTTCTCTGAAACCGCATGGCCATGGTCTTTGATATTTGGTACGAAGCTTTATCTAGTGGACCCCTACCAAGATTGTTCAAATTACAGTGCTGGGGCCAAAAATGCCCCCGCCCCGGGCCCTTTGGTTTTACATGGGCTTATATAGGGAAAATCTTTAAAAATCTTCTTCTCTAGAACCGCAAGGCCCAGGTCTTTGATATTTGGTATGAAGCTTCATCTAGTGGACCCCTACCAAGATTATTCAAATTTTAGTGCTGGGGCCAAAAATGCCCCCGCCCCGGGGCCCTTTGGTTTTACATAGGCTTATATAGGGAAAATCTGTACAAATCTTCTTCTCTGAAACTGCAAGGCCCAGGTCTTTGCTATTTGGTATGAAGCTTCATCTAGTGGACCCCTACCAAGATTGTTCAAATTAGAGTGCTGGGGCCAAAAATGCCCCCGCCCCGGGCCCTTTGGTTTTACATAGG
Source organism: Lucinisca nassula (assembly GCA_963580285.1). Taxonomy (NCBI): domain Eukaryota; kingdom Metazoa; phylum Mollusca; class Bivalvia; order Lucinida; family Lucinidae; genus Lucinisca; species Lucinisca nassula. Next base: position 40,172,746 of record OY757023.1, on the reverse strand, counting down.
CTTATATAGGGAAAAACTTTAAAAATCTTCTTCTCTGAAACTGCAAGGCCCAGGTGTTTGATATTTGGTATGAAGCTTCTTCTTGTGGACCTCTACCAAGATTGTTCAAATTATAGCCCTGGGGCCAAAAATGCCCCCGCTCCGGGGCCCTTTGGTTTTACATAGGCTTATATAGGGAAATCTGTAAAAATCTACTTCTCTGAAACTGCAAGGCCCAGGTCTTTGCTATTTGGTATGAAGCTTCATCTAGTGGACCCCTACCAAGATTATTCAAATTATAGTGCTGGGGCCAAAAATGCCACCGCTCTGGGCCCTATCATCATCATCATCAACGGATTTTTGATTAACGTGCAGGTACAGGGGCAACGTCCACATAAGTGGGCCCCCTTCCAGGTAGCTGGCTTGCTGCACGCATGGCAGATATTACACCAGATCTCCAAGCTTGTCTATCATGAGGATCGATAGCAGAGAGCTTCCATTCTCTGCAATCTCTTTCTGTTAGCTGCTTCCAGGTCATCTTGGGCCTTCCTGGCCCCCGCTTTCCACTTACCTGTATGTCACAGGCAGTCTTGACTGCACCGTTGGAGCGTTCCACATGTCCATACCAGCGAAGTCTTCTCTCTTTCAGGATGAGGTCCAGGTCCTCAATGCCAAGACGCTCAAGTAACTCACTGGACCTGATGGTGGCATTGTCCTGTGGCTTGACATTGCAGATCTGTCTGATCATTGCCCTGTCATTTCGCTGTAGACGTTGGAGGTTTGGCTTTGTCAATGGCCATGTCTCACTGGCATGGAGCATTGCGCTCCGCACACCCGAGCTAAACACACGGCCACGTGTCTTGAACGAGAGGTGGCGGGAAGAGAGAACTGGTAGCAACTCCTTGAATTTCTTCCAGGCTGTTTTCACACGTGATGTAGTTGAAAGGTCGCAACCACCCGCTGCAGACAGCATATCACCTATGTAGCAGAAGGAAGCTACAACCTCCAGCTTGTCGGATCCGACTTGGACTTCCCTCTGTGATCTGCCATCTAAAGGGCGTGCAGTTCCTTGGCACCGTGTACACCTGTAACCAGGGTCCTCTATCAAGCGTTTGAGCCCACTGCATTTCTTGTGCACCCAGAACATGCAGACATTACAAAAGATACTGTTGCTGCCCACTCCAGTGCGACATACAGCGCATGGGAACTGGCCTGTACTCTGCACGAGGTCCAGACCTGTACCACAGATCATGATCTTAGTCTTTGGTTTTACATAGGCTTATCTAGGGAAAATCTGTAAAAATCTTCTTCTCTGAAACTGCAAGGCCCAGGTCTTTGCTATTTGGTATGAAGCTTCATCTAGTGGATCCCTACCAAGATTGTTCAAATTATAGCCCTGAGACCTAAAATGCCTACGCCTCGTGGCCCTTTGGTTTTACATAGACATATATAGGGAAAATCTTTAAAAACCTTCTTCTATGAAACCACAAGGCCTAGGGCTTTGTTATTTGGTGTGAAATTTCATCTAGTGGACCTCTATCAAGATTGTTCAAATTATAGCCCTGGGGCCAGAAATGGCCCCGCCCCGAGACCCTTTGGTTTTACATAGACTTATATAGGGAAATATTTAAAAATCTTCTTCTCTGAAACTGCAAGGCCCATGTCTTGGATATTTGGTATGGAGCTTCATCTAGTGGACCTCTACCAAGATTGTCCAAATTATAGCCCTCGGGCCACAAATGCCCCCGCCCCGGGGCCCTTTGGTTTTACATAGACTTATATAGAGATAATCTTTTAAAATCTTCTTCTCTGAAACAGCAAGGCCCAGGTCTTTGATATTTTGTGTGAAGCTTCATCTAGTGGACCTCTTTCAAGATTGTTTAAATTATAGCCCCGAGGCCGAAAATGCCCCCGCCCCGGGACCATTTGGTTTTACATAGGCTTAGGTAGGGAAAATCTTCTCTGAAACCGCAAGGCCCAGGTCTTTGAAATTTGGTGTGTAGCTTCATCTAGTGGACCTTTGCCAAGATTGTTCAAATTATAGCCTTAGTTGATATTTGGTATGAAGCTTCACCTTTTTAGACCTCCCTCAACATTATGCACATTATAACCCTTGGGTCAATAATGGCCCTCCCCGGGGCCCACTTGTTACTCTATGGATCAGGTGAGCGATCCAGGGCCATCATGGCCATCATGGCCCTCTTGTTTTTTTTTTTTTTTTTTTTTTTTTTTTTTGGGGGGGGGGGGGGTTTGTTTGTTTTTGAATTATCTGCCTTTTACTTGGTTCCTTATAGTAAACTGTGTCATTATAAAACTCCAAAACCATATGGAATATATTCATGAAACTTTACAGGTGCATGTATGGCTCTGAGATGATATGTCATGAACAAGGGGGACAACTCTTGTTCTCTTGGGAATGACATCTACCTTAATTATAACTTCATGCTATACCTGTTACAATTACTTATAAACCCTTTTTTGCATTTTGGCGGGGGCATCCGTGTCCTATGGACACTTTTTCTAGTTAGAAAGAATATGAAAAATATGAAAACAAAATATGAAAATTCATTTTTTCCTAGTGGTAAAATTTTCTATTTATTTGAATAGGCGTGAAAAATGGGCAAATCATTGTTTCGAACAGAAATAACATAGTTGAATAGTCTTGTAGGTGATTACAACACAAACGTTGATGTAAATGTTGAATTTTGATGTAAATATTGAACTTTGATGTAAATGTTGAACTTTGACATATATGTTATGGAATGGGATGGAAGAACAGACAGAGAAGTGTAAGCCTAAGTCATACCCAGCTACCAGCAGGTGGGACAAAAACCATGTTCATTATTAAGTGAAAAATATTTTTTATGACGTCTGCTAACTGTCATGATTTATCCTTCAAGCATTTAACATACATATATTTCACCAGTCATTACAACTAACTTACTGAAGCAACAACAGCTTTTTACTCTGTGACGGGTCCTGCTGAAGAATGGTACAGCAACTCATCAAAACCAACATGACAAAACCACTATAGATCAGTACTGGACCCAATCACTCCAGATCAGTCCATCTTCAATGTCTGGGGCCTGTATTTTACAGCACATTGGTAAGATATACATAGGTTATACCTGATCTGCTGCTTTAACCCTTATCTTGCTGAATATTCATTTAAGCTCCACCCATTTCTGTCTTTGAACCAATCAGATTACTTTATGTAAAATATTCCTACAAAATCATATAATGAATGTCAAACAGTGTAGCTCCTGATCAGATGGCTTCTTCAGAAGCCATCTGATCTGGATCTACACTGTTTGCAAAGATAGGGGTTGTCGTGAACAGCAGGATAAGAGTTAAGAAACCGTCAGTCTCTAAACTGCATTCCCTTACAGGACAAATAAAAATTATGAAAAATTTTCAAGCCCTGTTTTTTAATATAAAATATGATGTTTTTCTTACTGCCAGCCATAACATAGATTGAGGGGGTTCTAACGTGTACCCACAATTTGTGTTTGAGTAAAAATAAGGAAAAAAATGCATACACCTGTTAACACCATTTTTCTCTATATATACTGGGGTTTACAGAAGTATTCATTAGACAGACTCAGCCCCCGCCCATAGGGGCTTGAAGAAATATATGGGCTGCAAGATGCTTCCACGCAGAGCTGAATCCGGCCCGCACACTAGTACTGGTAAACCGCTAAGAGGATCTAAGCCTGTCCAGGAACCGCGGTGCAAGCGGACGGTCCATGCTAATAAACCCTATTGGTTTCATTGGGCGACAGGGCTTGAGATGTCATTTCATCTCAATATCGGGTAAAAGTCCCACAAAATTGGAAGCAACGTCTCCAAAATGACCTTTACAGTGTTGACGGGGACGTTAAACCTCAAATCAAACAAAAAAACATTATTTTCTTTTTTTCTGGTCCAAACAAAGATTGTGGGTACGTGTTACAATCAGCTGAATGAGGCGGTTTTACCAATTGTTCATTTTACGGTATGTTTGGAACAGAAATAACACTATTTTTCCTCATTTCCACTCCTAACATTTATTGTGGAACTTGTGAGAGCCATCTCCTTGAATCAGTTCTTATAAGTACACATAATCTATGTTTGGAACATAAATAACATTATTGACTCTAATACATGTATTTATTTTGGTATTTGTAAGAACTGTCAAACAGAGTCAATGTCGATGGCACGCCATCATATATCCCCACGCTTCCCCGTGGGCCCCACCGCCTGGGCCCGCCCCAAGGGTGTGATAAAAATTCCGAAAGTGGCATGCACTCCCCAGACCAAAGATCTATCAGTTCCCAAAGTTTCAAGTTTCTATCTATAACCGTCTAACAGGAGTTTTCCGGTAAGACGGACGTACGGACGGAGGACGGAGGACGGAGAACATTACAATATCCCAACTTTTTTTCTTCGAAAAGCGTGGGGATAACAAGTACACAAAATCTATGTTTGGAACAAAAATGATATTACATGTAATTCCTTGATTTCTGCCTGAAGCATGGATTGTGGGTTCTTCTTAGTACCATCTCAATGAGGTAGCAAGTATATATAATTTATGATTGGAACAGAAATAACAACTTTCCTTATTTCTAAAGTAAACATAGATTTTGGGTACTCAGTGCTCTAAAACCGGTTGTGTGTTCTAAGAACCATGACATGGTGCTAAAACACTGATCTTTGGTTCTGTGCACGTTCTACACATGGTATGTTTGAAGCAGCAAATAGGTAACGAAACTCTTGAATTGTCATCTGAACATTAAAAGAATGTCTGCTATAAATATGGAAGTGCCTGTCTTCATGCAAACGGTCTAGACCTTGGTATGACACTGATCTGAGTTTGTACTTTATTATTCAGGCAATTCCCAATTTCGTAAAAGTTTTCAATCTTATATAAAACTTTATTTTGTACAAAAAAAAAATCACTTTTTTCTGCATTGTGATATTTTGTTAGACTTGCCCATGTCTGTTAATTAGGTGTCCATTGTAAAAATAATTGTTTTTACAAAAATAAAAAAATAAATACATCTTAAATGAAATAGCAATACCGTCTTTTATGAAAATTGTGAAATTAACATTCACAGATGAAGACTAAAGAGACTTTTTACATATTTTTTGTTTAAAGGGGCTTTCATTTAAAAATAAAAAATGTAAATGTAGGGACTTGGGCAAGTCTAATATTTTGTTAAAATCTGTAGCTGATGAATGAACAAGTGTGAGCAATTTCTGTGTGTAGCACAGTGACTTCTGACTAAAATGCCAGTTTGCCTTATCAGTAGGTGATCAGTAAGGGGTACAGAAAAGCAATAAACATTTCATGACTGCAGCTGTAATCAGTTAGTTCCCAACCAGAATCTTGTACAGTAAAATTCGCATTGTACTAGACCTTGATGTTTGAGACGAGATTAAAGTCTAACAAGGTTTCATATTTGATAAAAACACACAGGATGGTTGGTCATTGGTAAATATGACATCAAGGTCTAGGAGCTAGAATATAGCGTTAGCTGCTTTGATTTTTGCTTCGATCCCTCCCGTCAGTGACTGGCACTCTCCACTTCTCGATGATGTGCTGTTTTACGGAGATTCTCTCTATTCTTCCACAATTCGTTCTAATTACGAATGTCGACAAGTTTATTTAATGGCATCAGATTTTCCGGAGAATGTTCATTTTTTTGAACGTCAGTTTGAAATTGCTTACCGGCTCGACGAAATACATTGTGTGACGACAATTGGTGCCCCCACTTCAGATTTTCTAGCCGTCTCCTTGCTGGAAGGTTTAAGTTTGGCTTTGTCACACAGTAAATTTGCTCTTTTGACTGTTGGCCAGTTAACAGTGGCAGTAATTCACGATAACATACACGATACATACCATGTTTTTGATTCACATTCGAGAGATATTCATGGCTGTCAGAGTTCAAATGGTGCAGCTATACTTTTGAGCTTTACTTTTCTCGAAGAATTGAGTGCATACCTGGAAAGAACATACAGGAATCAAATCTATAACTTGACACCAGTCATTATAACAGAATTAGGAGAGCCATCTGTCAATTCACATGTTAATCACCATTCTCAAACTTCTGACAGAAATGGAATATTAGGCTCATTTGAGAATTCAAGAGCAATGAAAAATTACAGCCACAACAAAGAAATGAACCATTCACAGAAAGGTAACTCTATTTATGTTGGAACAAGTGAGATTAATTTCGGCAATGAAACAGTTGATGCCAGATGTTTTCCTTCCGAAGTTCCTGGCAATGCATCTTCAAATTTAAAAGAGGGTTGTGTAGTGACAAATACAGCATTAGCACTTAATCATACATACAGTGAAAACCGTACTAACAACAACAATGAAATGGGCTGTACTTTAAATAATTCTGCTGCTGCAGGGGAAATAAATCCGAGAACAAACACAGCATTAGCACTTAATCATACATACAGTCAAAACCGTACTAACAACAATGAAATGGGCTGTACTTTAAATAATTCTGCTGCTGCAGGGGAAATAAACCAAAGAACTTTAAATAGTATATCAAGCATTATGGATCTGTCCTCATTGCCAAAATACTGCAAGTTTACCAAAGCCAAAAACACCTCTGAAAACCTGATAGATTCTGATAATTTTCAGCAAAACTTATCAAGTTCTGACAGAGTATCTGCTGAGACAGAACAATTGTCTGGTGCAGATTCCGTAAGATTCAGAGAAAAGTTAAAAATTGCCTCAAAAATAGATGCTAGTTGTGACAAAAATATATCAGTAGTATATGTAAATCAAATTCAGCAATTGCCTAGTAACGTATGTACATCGTGCATGCATTTTCTTTATAACAGTGAGGTTGTATGTTGTCATGATGAATTTATAGCATTATGTAACATCAAAGAAGGTGCTACTTTGTGCCGTAAATGTTACAACCAGCTGCAGAAAAAGAAAGTTCCAAAAGAATCTTATGAACACAACAAGTTGGATGCTGGTCTAGTGCCGCCTGAATTAAAAAACTTGTTTGTTGTGGAAAAGCGATTGATCAGTTTAATTCCAGTGTTCTTGACACTTATTGTATTACCAGGTGGTCAGTTTGCACAGCATGGAACTGCAGTGAATATTCCCATTAATATGGATGAGCAATTAGCTTTGTTATCCAATTCGTCTGTTAAACAAGGTTCTGTCCTAATTAGCTTTGAGAGACCCAATAATGAACCGGTTACAGTTCCGGTACGAATTCCAATTTTGTACCGTGCTCTGTTGTGGTTAAAAAATACTAACCATCTTTATGAAAACACTGACATTTCAAGCTTTGAATCAGTGTTTCCTTCTGCTTTGCACAATATTGAAAACTTGCAAATGGAAACAGATATTATTGAAGAAGAATTTGGTTTGACTGTTAAGAATACTACAGCTTGTAATAACCATGCTGCGGCTTTGAATGAAAGTTCCGTATGTACTGTCCCTATTGCAACCCAAAAACCAGTTAGTATAAGGGATGAGCCTTTTGGAGAGGAAAAGGCCTTTCCTTGGCTTTTTCCATCCAGAAAGAACGGTTTAAATACAAAAAGGAATGTTCCTTTAACAAATCTGGGCTATTTCCATGCACGACTTTACCACCAGGATCCAAGATGGCGCTGTGACATTCCATATGTCATGTCATCGTTGAATTTGCATGAATGGTCTGTTCTGACGAGTCAGAAAGTGTGTGATGCCCTCACCTTTCTACTTGACAATATTTATATTAGATTCGGTACTAAGTTATTTAGACAAATTGTGGGTATTCCGATGGGTACTAATTGCGCACCTCTTGTGGCTGATCTGTTCTTGTATTGTTATGAAAGAGACTTCATTTTGTCGCTTTCCATTGATAACCAATCTGAAATTATTGAAGCTTTTAGCTCTACTTCTAGATATTTAGATGATTTATTAAATATTGATAATACCTATTTTGATGGTTTGATCAGTCAGATTTACCCCCTAGAACTTCAGTTAAATAAAGCAAATTCTTCTGATACCGAGGCCCCGTTTTTGGATTTACATCTATCTATTGTAGATGTATTTGTTTCGTGCAAAATTTATGATAAACGCGATGACTTTGATTTTGAGATTGTAAATTTTCCTTTTTTGGATGGTGATGTTCCTCGTGCGCCATCCTATGGCGTTTATATTTCGCAATTAATTCGATTTGCTAGAGTGTGTAGTCATGTAACTGACTTCAACACTCGTAATAAATTATTAACGGCTAAACTCCTTAACCAGGGTTATCGGTACCATAAACTACGCAAAGCCTTTTCAAAATTTTATAGACGCCATTCTGATTTAATTTCAAAATTCAATGTTGGACTTAAATCTCTTCTGCAACAAGGTCTATCGGAACCCGAATTTTATGGTGACTTAGTATATAAATTCAGAAAAATATATAACCGCAATGACTTCAGCACCCAATTTCGTAAAATCATTCTTCGATATAAAAAGATTGGGTACAACATGGATATTATACGACAGACTGCATGCATGGTAGTTAACCCAATCACGGTTGGCAACTTTGCTTCCCTCTTTAATTGCACGCCGGTGGGTCAGGCCTCAGATTCTATGACGGCTCCAACGTAAAGGCTTATTGAAAATTAAAGAGATAATGTTGGTTGGTGCCTGATGCTCTGTCTCTGGTCGGGCTCATCGGAGTCTAACTTTTGGTTTTCTTTTGCTCCAGCATTTCAGTGGTTTCTTGCTGTCGAGTCCTCACCGTTGTCTCACCTCTGTGGTTCTTTGATTTCTGTGTTCACGGAGATGTTGCACTGATGAGTTTGGAGGCCTTCATGCGGACTGAACTAATTATTTGTCTAAATCGCGACGGAAGTAAGGGCGAGGATTGTGGCCACGTAAAATCGATTTAAGCCCCCCAGTGGAAATCTTCCATGTTTCTTACATGTTTACCAAACAAATACGAGGGACTGCTGCTTACTGGAAGTCTGTTCTTCTACGATTACTTGCAATGGTAAAAACATTGGAACCACCTACTTTTTGTATAACTTTCATGTAATGACAATTGGCCAGAATTGCAAGCATTTGTATCATTGAATAATACTGCTGAACATTCATCTTCTATCAAGGATAACCCACTTATGGCTGCACTGGCTTTTCAGCAGCGTTGGCAAGCTCTTCTTAAGCATGTTTTGAAAAAAAAATCAACCACTTGGTCAAGTACTTGAGTATTTTGCAAGAGTAGAATTTCAGTCTCGAGGATCCCCTCACATGCATGTTTTTTATGGACAGACCTGGGTATAAATCTTCCCACGGCTTCAGCACAAACTATTGTAAGTCTAATTGACAAAACTATTTGCACTAGGTTACCGGACAAAGACATGGATAGCAGTTTGCATAGGCTTGTAGAAGTTTTTCAAGTACACAAACATTCATTTACATGCAAAAAAGGTGGTAGACATTGTCGTTTCGTCTACCCCAGACGTGTGTCTCAAAGAACTAAGCTTTGCTTTAATCCTGATGTAATCACTCATCACAGAGGAAGATTTTATGAAACATTTAGGCTTGAGAGTGACGTTTGGGTTAATGCATATAATCCAACTATACTGCAACATTGGCGTGCCAATATGGATATACAGTTGGTGGGAAATGTTGAAAGCTGTGCTTTTTATGTGTGCAAGTACATATGTAAGGCTGAGCCTGAAGAATTGCATGAAACCTTAAATGCCCTTTTCTCAAATCCTGATTTTCAATCTTTAGAGATGAGTAAACGTTTAATCATGATAGGCACATGTGTTCTTAAAAAAGGAAGCTCAGTGCACAGGAAGCAATGTACAGGTTGGCTGGTTTGAAGTTGTATGAGTCTTCACGCCAAATTCTTAACATTAACACTTTGCCAAAAATAAAAAGATATAAACTTGTGAAACCAAAAGCTCAGCGGCAGCATTTGCCACCAAATTGTACTGATGAACATGTATTATTTGAAAGTAATATTGTGGATTATTACAGAGCTCGACCATCAGACATTAAAGATTGCAGTTTACATGAATTCGCTTCTTGGTACTCGCGTGATGTTGGAGTTGAAAGTTCACGGTCTCATTTGTCTAGAATACGCCTTCTTGCACCATACAATAACATAATTTTCAGAAAAAGAAGAACCTCACTTATAGTGAAACCTTGCAAAATAAAACAATCATCAGATGATTATTACTACAGTTGCCTACTTCTGTATTTGCCCCACCGCTCTGAAAATGATTTAATTATCCCCTTTTCAAGTTACAGGACTTCTTTCAGTGGTCATTTTCATGAACTTGACCCAAGCTATAAGACAATAGAGTCCATTACATTGGAGTTGGAAGAAGCTGTGAGACGTGCATACTTACTTAATACGCATGCAAATGATTTTGAACAGAATGCAAATAATAATACACACACTGAAAATGATCCAAACAATTACAACATTATCGCTCAGGTTGAAAATGATTCTTCTAATGTACCCACAGTTGTGCATGAAAATGAAATGCATTTTGATCAATCTGATGACTTGACTAGGCATTCTCTGACAGCATGCTCTGTCAGCGAAAATAGCTTGGAAAAGACACTTCGTTCTTTATCATGTGATCAACGGTGTTTTTTCTCAATTATTGAAAACCATTTTAAGAACACTAACAGCACACAAAAGCTACACCTGTTTTGTACAGGTGGTGCAGGAACAGGAAAATCATATCTGTTGCAGACAATTGTTGAATGGCTGCGTTTATGCTTTCCAAAACAACCAGGATGTGAATCAGTGATTGTAGCAGCACCAACAGGAGTTGCTGCGCGCAATGTTATAGGTTACACTTTGCATAGTATATTCAGATTACCAGTTCAACATGGATATGAGCCTGAATTTCATGAATTATCCCCATATGCGTTAAAGAAATTGAGAAATCTTTTTTGCAATATACATACAGTGGTCATTGATGAAATAAGCATGGTTTCTTGTAGATACTTTCATTATATTCATCAGCGTCTTTGTTCTATTGCCAGCAATGATCAACCCTTTGGTTGTTTCAATATCATCCTCTTTGGTGACTTTTATCAGTTAAGACCTGTGCGTGGGCGGTACGTGTTTACAGACTCAATACTGTGGCCACTCTTTACACCTTATATACTCAAAACCAATAAACGTCAACAAGGGAACATGACTTTCATTTCATTACTTAATAGGGTTCGTTTGGGTGATCTTTCAAGTCAAAATATAACACTTCTACATTCTAAACTAATTCCATATCCATCTGAATAAAAAAAAAACATCTTTTACACATTTTCCCTAAAAATAAACAAGTCCGGTCTCATAACAGCTACCTTCAAAGTCAACTTCCAGATGAGTTGCATACATTTAAGGCTGACCATATTTTTTCACAATATGATGTTCATCCTGGTGTGGATGTTCAGTCTAGACTTATTCCACAGGATGATAAGTATGCTGGTGGCCTGCCAAATGAGATCCAAGTCTCTGTTGGTACTCGAGTCATGTTACTTCGTAACCTTCTGACTAGAGAGGGTTTAGTGAATGGTGCAATGGGTGTAGTCACCCACATTGAACCTGGAATGAATACTGCTGAGCCATGTATCTATGTGCGATTTGATGATACCACAGTTGGACGGACATTTCAGTCAGAATTGCATGAAAATAGCATTCCAATTACACGATACACACAGGAATATTTATATCTTGGTCGTTACATTAATCGCATTCAATTTCCCCTTACACCATGCTGGGCGTGTACTGTCCACAAATTACAAGACATTTCAGTAGATTCTACAGTTGTGTATCTCGGACAAGATATCTTCCAAGCTGGACAAGCTTATGTTGCACTAAGTAGAATTCGTACTTTCGAGGGCATATATCTAACTGCACTGTGTGTTCAAAGGATATATGCCGATGCAAGTGTTATGGATGAATATGCTCGCCTTTTAAACTTGGCCTCCCATCAAGATGAAACAGTTTAAATACATTTGAAAACATTTAACCTTTTTGGTACCAAATGGAATGGTTCACCTTGTGTATAGCAGGAGCCCATCCCAAATTTAAGGGGTGTCAGGTAGTGTTTTCTTCAAACTTTACTTGGAAAATGGCATAACTTTTTGCAAAACAGTGTTAGCCTTGATCAGTTGCCGCATTCTGCGGTGTCTGATTTGGGCCAACACTGTTTGTCAATTTCCTGTTTTTTCGTTTCCAGTAAAAAATGGGTTAATATTGTTTTACTTCTGTGCTTGTACAATGTACTTTGAAATCTCGGTTACATGTTAGGGCCCCACAAATTATTTTAGGTGCCCTAAAGATCATGAATTTTCACAGATATTTAGAGCGCTGTCAGATGATGTGCAGAACATATGCACTGTAACTCTGATTTTCCTACTTTTGGGGTTGTTGTCCGTTGTCCTTTGAACATTAAACTTAGCCATTTGTGGCTTGTGCCGTAGCTTTGTGTCCGCTCAATAGCTTTGATACCATTTGAGATATTTCCAAGACACTTCACAGATAGTGTAGAGCACCATGAGAAAATGTGCAGAATACATAAACCGTATCTCATTGTTCTCAAGAAAATGCCCCCCCCCCCCCCCCCAAAAAAAAAAAAAAAAAAAAACTGTCTATTTTTTGTTGAAGATTGTTTGTCTTCACCCAATCAATGAAATGTGGTCTAACTGGGTACAATATATCATTGCAACGGTAATGCAACCAACCAAATATTTGATTAGATTTGAAGACCTTGATATTTAAAAGGGCACAGGCCCCTGAAAATGAGAATGGGAATTGTTATTATTGTTTACTTTCTTTTGGAGCCATGGCTCTTTGAACATTAAAAAGTCATTTTAGTCATGTATTCCTGTCAACTTCATTAGCCTATGACATACCAGTCATGACATTTGTCTGCTTTGTCATTTTCCAGTTACTTTAAAAGTCTTTTTTTTTTTACAAACAGAGTGAACCCAGATCAGACTGCTCCTCCCAGATCCGATTGCTCCTTTAGTAGTCTAATCTGGGCCCACACTGTTTGCCTGTTTAAAACATTTGCTAGAAGATTCAGCTGACGACATAAGCTGGCAACATTTTCAGATGTTTTTTTTCTCTCGACAACTTAATGGTTAAGAGAAGAGTAATGCATGCTTACTTTGAACTCCTTTTTCTGTGATATGGCACTTGCTTGATGTAATTGTAGAGGTGGGGCATCATGCAGCGCTTGCAGCATCTATTTCTTACTAAATTACAAACTACTTTTAAACACATCAGCTTCAATCTTTAAACATAGGGTCAAAACAACATACACAATTTCGTGGCAAGTTACAATACTTGAGAGTTATAGCTATAGAGTTATGGCCCTTTGAACAACAAAAAAAAATCAGCTTTTCGTCTTTTGTTTTCATCTTAATCCCAACTCCTTTGATAATTCTGCGGGACCCCTGTCAGTTTTACACATGACTTTTACAGTCAGTTGTAGTAGGTGTTTGGACACTATGCTTTGGGACATCATGTAAAAGGTTAACTCTGGTGACTCCGGGACATGCTGGCAGCCTGGGTAAAAGAACAACTGCACAACCACTTTGCCCCTCATAACCTTTGATTCAATAATTCTGCAGTTTGAAAGTGTTTGTACAAAATGATTTTTGACCCCTGCAGTGCCAACTTACCTCAGCTATTCCCCATGGGGATCTCACATCAAAATACTGAATATGTACCTCACATGCAGCTCATTAGGACTAATGTCAGGAACTTGTGGGTTTGGTCTTCTAGCCTTGTGAATTATTCCATATTGGTAATAAATGTTTTACTAATAGGCATGTTTTATGTTACAAGTGTCATTAATATTTCTTAAAGTGGAAAAGAATACTATTGAATAATTATTATTGCTGGCTGTCAGCAGACTTTCAGATCTGGTGACAGCCGGCTGTCACTACACCTAAAAGTTTGGTGCCAGCCGGCTGTCAGTGGACCTTGCCTATAATTTATGTTGGTTTCATTATCTGACTCATTTCCTTAACAGGACTCGCACGGTTACACGTGCTTGTTTTAGTATTTAATACACCTGTGGACACAAATCTGTTTGAACGCTTGTGAAGTACCTTTCAATTAATCTCTTTGCATCATGTTAGTTTTACAAGCAAATTTCATTCATCAAAATTTGATCGAGCAATATACTAATATAATTTTTACAAGCACTTTTTTTTTCCATTTTTAGGTCTGACTGACATTTGAGATGTATTTTGATTGGACAGTGTGCCAGAAGCCTCCGTGGTGTAGTGGTTACGCTACTTGCCTTGCAAACACAGGGATCGCATCATCGATCCAGGGCTTCTCGAGACTTTCGGATGAGTCTTTAAACTGAGATCCCGTCTGTGTATGATCTCAGCTGTTGATGGGACATAAAACTCAAACACTCACTGGACAGTGCTGGAGTCGGCAATGAAATGTACAGCACTGGAGGGTGGAGTGGGGGGGAGGGTTTGCATTTGGCGCTTTTGGGGACCACAAGCGCAAACCCTGAATAGATGATTAAGGAGGTCCCAAGTAAAATTTCCAAGCAGTTAAAATGGCTGTATAATATTTATAGCCAGAAATAAGGCAGTGTAAATACTGGTGATTTTAGACTAATAATCCTGACAATTTTGTAAAATGCAGACAAGAAATATTTATTCACTACAAAACTGATTCAAATCCTGATGTAAATATATTTTCTAATATGAGTATCATTCATTGCTTGTGTACCATTTGTTCCCAGGGAAGAGTTGACCTTAGTCTAGTTAAGAAAGCAACACCAACTGACAACCTTAAAAATGCCCAGGTATTTGTAAAGGTGGTGGCGATGGACATGGACAAGCCAACAGACAATAGGAAATTTTCCATTGTTATAGCAGATGGGACAACTATTACCAAGTGCTCAGTCTCAGCAAGGCACCATGCAGCAATGGAGAGATCGTTTGCTAGAGACACAACTTTGAGGTATACATGTTTTTGTGATAGCAAGTGAGGTTTAAATTTTCTTAAAAAAACTAGGATCTTTAATCCCCTGGCAGTTATAAAATTTACACATTCATTCGTTCAGTGTTGTTTGTTTGTATCGGATTCTATGACGGCTCCAACGTAAAGGCTTATTGAAAACTAGAGAGATAATGTTGGTTGGTGCCTGATGCTCTGTCTCTGGTCGGGCTCATCGGAGTCTAACTGTTGGTTTTCTTTTGCTCCAGCATTTCAGCGGTTTCTTGCTGTCGAGTCCTCACCGTTGTCTCACCTCTGTGGTTCTTTGATTTTTGTGTTCACGGAGATGTTGCACTGATGAGTTAGGAGGCCTTCATGCGGACTGAACAAATTATTTGTCTAAATCGCGACGGAAGTAAGGGCGAGGATTGTGGCCACGTAAAATCGATTTAAGCCCCCCAGTGGAAATCTTCCGCTGACCGTTCCAAGGCGGCTCTTCTTTGGCGATTTATTTATGTTGTTGTTTGTTACTTACTGTATGTATCACTTGTGTCTTTTGGTTTTGGATGGCCATATGGCCATTTTGTGGGAAAGTAACTGTCCTTATGGCCTTCATTTGTTTAGGTTTCCATTATGGTCTGGTCGCTTAATGTTTGGATTTCTTTCCCTTTGGTGTCTTTTATGGGTGGAGTAAGTTAATTGTATCAATTCCTGATCTTTGTTTTACTTCTACTTTGAACGGCCCAGTCAACATTTTAGGTTGTTTTGGAGCCGGTCAGTTTATCTATCCATAGTTTTCCTTGCTTTCAAAGGATAACCCCTTCTAGAACATATTATACCTAAGCTGTTAACCAATACATGTCACATTCTTTCATAAGAAACTGACAACTGCCCTTCTTGAATCAGCGGAAGGGATTGAATGAATGTAGAAAAGATTTTTGTTGTGTTTGCTTGTAGCAGGGTGTGACATAGGCATCCACTTTCCTGTCTGTTGGATCCGTCGTCTACCTGTCTGTTAATTTTTTATGTCAAAAATTTGACATTTACGTCAAAGTTTGTATTAAAATCAACTACAGAGCTGATCAACCATCAGACCTGCCATGAAACCACTCACTATATTTTGCGCTCCAGTAACTTTGATTATTATGTCAAAGTTCAACATTTATGCCAAAGTTGGTAGTGTTATTGACTACAAGACCAAACAATCATCAGTTGCCGGCCTTGCAGCAGAAGGTCTGGGTACTCTGACTTTTGCCCACATCTGATTTATGGTGGCTAAAATAGCTGAAATAAATTTAGAAGGGTTTTCATAAAAATAGCACATGTATGTGTCACACAGTGAATATGACATTTTATTTGCAAACATTTTTTTTTGACTGGCCCCTGCCCAAAGGGGCTTGTAGAAATACATGGGCTGCATGATTATTCCGCGCAGAGCTGACATGAGTACTTGTAAACCACTTAGGAGAATCAGAGTCGGCTCAAGCAAAGTTGTGCGAGTCGGATGGCCCATTCATATAAACCTACTGGTTTCATTGGGCGCAAGGGCTCGAAATGTGGTTTAATTTCAATGTCAAGTAAAAGTCCCACAAATTGGAAGCAACATTTCCAAAATGAACGTAGTGTTGACAGGATTTTAAATCTCAAATAAAACAAAATCTTCTTTGTTGACAAATGTTCTTCATGTAAGCTATACAGTTACCCTATGACATTTCACTACACCTGTCTCAATTTTTGGAATGCGCAACCCCACATTGAGCAGAACATGATGTAAAGGATTGAATCTGTGATGACCACAGTGAATAGGCGCCAATTGGTTGGGAGATGGCTGGGTAATTGCTGTGTTTCCACAGTGTTATACAGGTATTAGACTTATTCTCCACGATACCTGTCTTCAACTTTTTTGACAGAAAAATAAGATAAATGTGACATTGTTTACGCTAGGACATTGCAATATCTGACAGTGGGAGGTAACACGGGGTCATGCAAGGAAATGCAGCAAACCAAAATAACAACACCGTCGCGGGGTTGCAAATGTTCAAAAAAGTTTGTGGGGGTGTACTATAGCATCATAATTTGAAATGTTTATATTTTAGCATCACTGATTACCTGGTAGCGAAAGAGATTCTATACATCACAGACTACACCACAGTTATGCGATGTCCAGAAGCACTGTCTGTTAGCCCGGAACTTAGGACACAAGCCTCATTATTGCTTGAAAAGGCAAATACAGTTGAGACAATAAAGGCCTCTCCAGTGAAAACTCGAGTGTCCATGAAGGGAAAAATTGTAAAAGTAAGTTCAATAATAAAAAAAAATCTTGATACATTTTTCATCCAAAGTAGAATGAAGGCAGTGATCAGGAATAGGTATAATTAACCCACAGCTCCCATCAGAGACACCAATGAAAAGAAACACAGACAAGAAACGACCAGACCCTAATGAAACTGCAATAGCGGAAAGCCAAAAGGACATTTACTTCCCCCAAAATGGCCATTTGGCTATCCAGAACAAAATATAAGCGACTGAAAACATCCAAAGACAAACCATCACAAAAATAAACCGCAACAGAAGTATTGCCAGGGAATGGTCAGTGAAAAGAATTCCACTGGGTGGTGGGGGCGGGGGGAGGTTTGCTTAGAACTGTTGTCTTGTAAATTTAGCATTGAATAGAAAAAATAATTGAATTTAATTAGTATTTGCAAAAAAAAATTCACTGAAATACAGTAAGCTTCTGCTTTTGACACATTAGGGGGTGAAATTTTCATTCCTAAGGTTGAGTTTCCACTATCACTTTACTCTCAGGAATGATATATATATTTTATTTTTACCATATCCTTTAACCAATTTTTAAAAGTCATGTTAGGTATAATAATACATGTACATGATATAATCATCATTTATTTTGATCTCAGCATCACTTCGCATTCAAAACTAAACTGTCGGACCCGCCCATAGGGGCTTGAAGAAATATATGGGCTGCATGATGCTTCCACGCAGAACTGCATCCGGCCCGAACACTAGTACTGGTAAACTACTTAGAGGATCTAAGTGCAAGGCGGACCGTCTATGCTATTAAACCCAATTGGTTTCATTGGGCGACAGGGCTTGAGATGTCATTTCATCTCATGTCGGGTAAAAGTCCCACAAAATTGGAAGCAACGTCTCCAAAATGGCTTTTACAGTGTTGACGGGGACGTTAAACCTCAAATCAAACAAACAGTTGAACTTCCATGGCTCAAACACCTTAGAGACCTTGAAAATCTGTCAGAGAAGGGGCTAGTTTTAGCAATGGATGGTTACTTCTAGAGACACGACGAGATATTTTTGGACATTTGCTGGTGTTCTATAATGAATATGTACGCTGTATACTACTTTCTTACTAGTACACAGAGCATACATTTGTAATATAAATAAAAAACAGAAATCTCCGAAATTATCCACCACTATTTCTTATGTGGAGGATTTCCCTAGGAGCTTAAGGACTGGTTCAACTCAGCCATTGTAAACCAGCCATTTGGGGTTGGTGCCATCTAGGTTCCACTGTGTATTGATATTTGTTTGTAATTTGCCTACAAAATACTTTGCTAACAAAAGCAAACCTCTTGATGAATTGAAGCCCCCACCCATCAGAGCTTGAAGAAATAGATGAGCTGCATGATGTTCCCAAGCAGAGCTGAAACTGACTCGCACATGAGTACTGGTAAACTGCTTAGAGGATCTAAGCCTGCCCAGGCAATGGGATGTGAGTATGAACATGCATGCTTAAAAACCCTTTTCGTTTTATTGGGCTGCAGGGCTTAAGATGTCATTTCATCTGAGTGTCAGGTAAAAGTCCCACAGAATTGGAAGCAATGTCTCCAAAATGACCTGTACAGTGTTGATGGGGATATTAAACCTCAAACCATACAAACAAACAAACAAGTCTTGATGAATTGGTCTTGCCTGCTTTAAGATGGATAGGATGCTGATTTGTTCATGAATCCATCAACATTTGCATCAATATTAACATCAATCCAAACAACTATTGGTTTTTTGTTTGATTTGAGGTTTAACGTCCCCGTCAACACTGTAAAGGTCATTTTGGAGACATTGCTTCCAGTTTTGTGGGACTTTTACCCTACATTGAGATGAAATGACATCTCGAGCCCTGCCACCCAATGAAACCAATATGGTTTATTTGCATGGACTCACACTCAATCAAAACATTCAAAACTTGTCCATTTCCAGGGATGGGAATATGTTATCTTGGAACGAGTGTAAAAATTTGGGACAATGCAAAAAATTGTTTTGTCACCTTTGAAATTTAACAAATTCTGCATGGTCAGGATTATTTTTAGTGGCAAATTTGCTATAGTGGCAAATTGTTAAATTTGCTATAGTGACAAATTGTTAGTGGATAAATACTGACTTTGCACAGAGAGTACTCTGTAGAAACATTGAGGAAAGATGAAACGTCATCAGAATTCTTGTTGGCACATACACATTTGAATTTCAGGTAAGACCAATGCAGACAATGACTCTTAGAAGGACGAATGAGGAAAAACAGTTGATATCAGCACGCATCAAAGACAAGACTGGAGTCATCCCAATAAGTCTATGGGGAAAGACAGCAGCGAAGCTGAGTTCGCTTAAAGTCGGAGACTGTCTTCAAATTGAGAAAGCTGAGAGAGGTGTTTTTCAGAATAAACCAATTTTAAACACATGGGAAGACAGTACTGTAATTGAAGTGAGTAAAAAATGATAAATTCACAATATTAATACAGTAACTTTATGTGCAGCATTGTATTGCGTTTTCGCCCCTGCCCATGGGTGCTTTTAGAAATAGATTGGGCTGCATGATGCTTCCACTCAGAGCATAAACTGACCAGACATGAGTAATGGTAAACCACTTATAAGGGCTAAGCTTGCCCAGGAAAAGTGTTGTGTTAGACCGTCTAATGCATATAAACATTTTGGTTTCATTGGACAGCAGGGGTTAATATGTCATTTCATCACGGTATCGGGACTTGAGTGTTTGGTAAAAGTTCCACAAAACTAGAAGCAGTGTTCCCATAATGTCCTATATAGTGTTGACAGGGATGTAAAACCTCAATTCAAACAAGTGTTGAGTGGATGATTTCTGACCAACCTATCTTATGAGCTGCTGAGCATCACAGGTGATTTAAAAGGTCTGGAAACATCCAAGATATGTGATACCATGTGACAGATTTTGTTACCAAAGAAAGTAATGTCTTTATTAGGGCCCCGCACTGAAAGTGTGGGTGCCCTATAGTAATCACTCTGTCTGTCTGTCTGTCCGTCCGTCCGTCTGTCCGTCCACAAATTTCTGATAGCGCTGCCGGGGCCCTAGTCAGTTTCATTGACAGCTCTAGTTATATACTTTTTTGTGCATTAAAGTATTTTTTAAACTGTTCTAAATATCATCATTTCTCATGTCTGGTTCTCCCGTAACACATGACTGCTTTCTGACACCGCAACAAATACAAAGATTCACAGCTAGCATGGATGACCATACAGAATCTGAAAGTTAAGTAGGGTGATATGTTTTTTTTTGGTTTAATGGAAATAAAAAACAAAAAAACGTTCTACAAGGAATAGATCTTGGAATGGGGTTTGGGTGCAAAGAAAGGTCACACTCACTTTAAAGGTTTACAACCAACTTTATAACAGTTTGTATCTCAGCACCGTTTTTGTAATATATTTCTTCAAGCCCCTTATGGGTGGTATCTCTTGACCTTGACATTTGACCTACTTCTTTTTTAAAAAACTAACATTTGCAAAAACTTCAACATTGGGCATAACTTTTGAATGGTAACTGATATTTCACATTTGCATTCCTTCCTGTGGTATTATAATTTTTGACCTCATGACCTTGACCATGACATTTCACCTACTTTTTAAAAACTTTAGCATTGGCCATAACTTTCGATTGGTAAGTGATAGGGCTTTCATATTTCACATGTGCATTCTATGTCACAAGACCTTTCCAACGATCCCATAATTTTTGACCTTGTGACCTTGACCTACTTTTTAAGACTTGAACATTGGCCATACCTTTCAATTGCTTAGTGATTGTGCTTTCATAAAAAATTAAAGTGCTGTCCGGGGGCATGAGTGTTTCACAAACCATCTTGTTTTTTAGAAATGCTCAAAGTTATGCAACTACTTGTCAAAACAGTTTTGTTGTTTCAAAAGCCTTCTGTATATTACTGGACAATGGGCAAAACAGACATGCTGACCTGTCTGGTCCTTTGACAGCTCTTGTTCCATCACTGTCTAAATCCGTACTTACCACATGATCAATTACCATTTCACCTAATACCAGATGACATGGAAGTTACAAGCTCTGATGATGAGACTGGGCCTGCACCAACCCCTCCACCTGGTGCCACTCATGGGGAGTGGCACTCAATTGGGAATGTTGAACTGTATATGGCATGTTCAAATGCAAGATGCTTTCTCCGAAAAATTCGAGATGACATATGCCCGAACTGCATGACGGACTACTCTTCCTCACAGAAGGGTACAGAAGCCCTTATTGCCACTGCTGGAATGAAGCTGCCAGGTGCTACAGCCTTGAAAACAATGAAAATTTTCACAAATACTTTGAAGCAAGCGTATTCACACCTTCAGCCCGGCATCTCGCTGCCAAAAACAGCAGATGAAATTGAAGAGGAGCTTTTTTCTTACTTGCCTCGCCAGTGCTCATTCAAAGTTAATGCACAAAATGTTGTAACAGAAATACACATTTTGTAATTATCAAAGTACAGTCAAACCTGTCTCAGTGGCCACCTCTCTTAAGCAAGCAACCTGTCTTAAGCAAGCAGGCATTCAGTTCCCAAAAAAGGAAAATGCATTAAAATTCACCTGTGTTTAGCAAGCACTTTTTTAATATCCCAGAGGTGCTTGCTTAATACAGGTTGGACTGTAATTATAGGCACCCTTTTTAAAAAACGTGGGGTCTTTATTGGATTTGCCTTGTCCTCTGATTCCCTAATTCCGTTATTCATAATATCTCAAAAACATTTGAGGTATTTTCATGAAACCACACAAATGTTAAGGACTATGAGACAATGTGCAGAGCGTATGAACTGTAACTCTGGATTGCCTACTTTGGAGTTATTGCCCTTTGAACAATGAAAAATAGCAACGATAATTCCGTTATTCATGATAACTCAAAAAACACTTGGTAAGGCTGACACGATTAATCGTATAATCGATTAATCGATTGATAAATTCCACAAAAATGATTATCATTTCTGATTGCTTTTAATCGATTTCTTGATAGGTACAATTTACTTCCCAAAGTTATGCCTAAAATAGCTGAATGAGTGACAAACAGTGCAGACCCTGATGAGACGCCGCATTATGCGGCATCTCATCTTGGTCTACACTGTTTGCTAAGGTCTGTCTGTTCAAATATACATATGGTTAAGTTCAACATATGGTAAGAGTCATGCTCAGAAAGCCAGACAGGTAAAATTATGACAAAAACCTCAGGGACTACTAATCGATTATCGAAACCTTTGTACAATAAAGATCAGGTGAGCGATCCAGGGCCATCATGGCCCTTTTGTTCTTTTCAAATAGCGCTTTAGCGGGGCTATAGTTAAATCCTCTGACAGTTCTAGTTTGGAACTTTGTAAACGAGTAAAAGCCATAGCTATAGATGAATATTGTTGATATGAATGACAGTCAGTTCTTAATATTTGCTTTCTCAGTGTTTTACCCAAAAGCAGTGTTGTTCATACTTAAAAACTTATAATGTGGGTCTTCCTTAGAATCCCCTCAATGAGGCGAGTCTAAAGTATAGCCAAGTCAAGTCAAGTCAAGTCAAGTAATGTTTATTTAAAGTCGGTTTGATTACAAACATGGCAACACAAGCTTAAAGCTTTTTCTACCGACAAAATCGAGCCATGTTTATCATTGAATACCCACTTTAAAAACATTTATCTATAGCTATTAATGCTTTTTTCTTGGTTCACCTTTTTGTAAGCCACTTTAAAAAAAAAGACTTCAAAAAGAATACATAAGCGTGTATTTGATATTGGCTAATACCTAATATACTCTCGCCCCCACCCATTGGGGCTTGAATTATATAGGCTGCATGATGCTTCCATGCAGAGTTGAATCCGGCCCGCACACTAGTACTGGTAAACCGCTTAGAGGATGTAAGCCTGTCCAGGAACTGCGGTGCGAAGCGGTCCAAATTAGTCCATGCTAATAAACCCTATTGGTTTCATTGAGCGGCAGGGCTTGAGATGTCATTTCATCTCGATGTCTGTTGAAAGTCCCACAAAATTGGACGCAATGTCTCCAAAATGACCTTTACAGACATTAAACCTCAAATCAAACAAACAAACAAAACCTTATATACTCCACTTCAATCATGTATTTGAGATAACAACTGGGTATCTCGTGTTTGTTTACCAACTTAATTCAAACTTTATGGGTAATATGATTTTGTTTAGTTTGAATTGAGGTTTTACATTCCAATCATCATGATTTGGGTCATTTTAAAATGCAGCTTCCAGTTTTGTTGACTTTCAGTCTGATACTGCGATGAAATTAGTTCAAAACTCGAACACTCACTCAAACCTAGCGTTTATACCCTAATATACAAGCCCATTTCTGGAGTACTCTGAGAGCTTCATTAATGATAATTGGAACAAACTTGAATAGATCTAGGTATGGTGTATATAATGTAAGCAACCGCATTTCTGGAAGCCCCGATGGGCGGGGGGCGATTGATGTTCATTAGGGCAGGGGTGAGAAAGTTCAGGATTAATCCTGATTTCAGGATTGAGAGCTTTGGCATGATGCATATAAATTGTCATTTATTATTGTCCATTTGAAGTTTTAAAATGTCTTAATTAAATGGTTAGCTACAACAACTAAGCATGAAGCAACTAATCTCCATTGATATTGGAAGGGTAAACCCATTTATTTTTGATTTCAAGGTAACATTAGGGTCACTTTAGGATTCAAATAGCAGATTTTCAGGATTGAGATTTTTGGATTGTTCTCACCCCTGTTAGGGTCTGTTGTTTCATGTTTGTGTTTCTTTCCCTTTAGTGTCTCTGGGAGCTATGGCGTAATTGTGTCGATCCCTGATCATTGCCTCCACTTCTATTTTGATACCTGCTAAAGCAGGCAACATTCTTCCATGATTTATCATGAAATCTTTTCTATGCTCATTTTGGCCCTTTCTGCAGATTCAAGAAGGGCAGTTGTCAATTTCTGGTGAAAGAATGTACACTGAACCTATTAGCTCAATTTGACCTTAATAGTGTTGACCGTCCATGCTAATAAAACCCTATTGGTTTCATTGGGTGACAGGGCTTGAGATGTCATTTCATTTTGATGTCGGGTAAAAGTCTCCAAAATGACCTTTACAGTGTGCGGGAGCGTTAAACCTCAAATCAAACAAAAAGTATCTTAGAACTCAAAAACAAACAATGGCTTACTGTCTCTTGAAGTTTACATCAGTGTATTTTGTTTTATGATTACATCCCACTAAATGTCCATAGTGTTCTGTTTGTATTTTAACTTTTATTTCAGTCTATCTCATCGGTAATTTTAATAAAGTAGGGTTAATAAGGATTGTCGTGAAATTCATCCATGTCATAAAATTCTACAGCTTTGCTTGCAAAGCTCACATTGTTACTATTTAAACCAAGATTTAGAGCAACTTTTGATACGATAATTTTGATTTGTAATTTTGTAACTGATCAGCTTTTTACTAATCAACCTAGAAGTAGAACATTGCAGACTGAGTTTCATGTCATACCATATTTTGTTTGCTATTTTTTTTTTATTGCTTTATATGAACATTTGTGATGCAATTTGTTTGCTTAGTTACATGTTATGCAATTTTTTTCACCTTTTCACTGTTAAACCAGTATTAAAAGTAGAACGTCACCGACTCAATGTCATATAAATATTTGTAATTTTTATTTGCTTAGAATTTGTTCTGCCACCTCTGTGTTAACAAGAACTGGAACATGTTGACAAGTTTCAAATGGCCTTTTGTGTAATTTTGTTTTGCTTAGCAACAATCATGTTCTGCTAGCATTACGAAAACACGGCTATACAAATACAATGTAAACTTTACCGCCGGAAAAAGGAGAATTTTAAAATGAAAACTTGTGATATTTTCTTATTTCTGCTCAAAGTATAGATTGTGGGTACTCATTAGAACAACTTCATCGAGGCGGTTGTAATGTGTACCCACAATCTATATTTTAGAGCAGAAATAAGAACATAAAATTTACTCCTGTAAACCCAAGTTTTACTATATAAAAATGGGCTTCAAGGTGGTCAAAATTATATAGGCGTGTTTTCGTCATAGTCTTCGTACTGTTTAACCAAAATTCAGATTCTACAGTTTACGCAATTGAAGGAGCTGACTTCTTATGCAACAAATTTTTAAGGAGAGACTTGAATGTGACGTCATTAAAAACTGGGAGCGTATCATTTCTCTTATAGATTCTTTGACGTTGCAATTTTCTAGCAGTGGTGAAAGGTTGTGGGAGTTTGAAGGAAACCCCATCATTGCTGGTTTTTTGTGTGTTAAAATAGAAATAGATCAGCTTTAGTTTGTAATTTGTGAAGTAATAAATTACAGTTTGTTGGCAAATTGTAAGTAGACAAATCAAAATCATGCTACACATTTGTGACTTGTTTTACTTTACAACTGACTTCTAAACTGTGATTTATTGCTCAACAAATCACTGCTAGAGCTTTTCTTCGATAGGACATCACAGGTTGTATTTTACGTGACCATTTTGTAAATTTTTAATTGCTTAGTAACATGTTCTGCATGTTTTCTCACTGTTAAGATATCAGATGAGTTTCATATGAATATTTTTATCGTCATTTTCTTTTCCTAACTTGCGCATTTTCTACCAGCTTATTTTACCAGGCTTCTGCCTGTCAGGACTTAGAAAAAATGTAATTTGTATTGCATAGTGACATGTTCTGTATCCTTTTTTATGCCCCCACCATTCGAAGAATGGTGGAAAGGGCATATAGCATTGCCCCTGTCCGTCCGTGCGTCCGAAACTTAAATGCAGTCAATAAATTCCTTATTTCTTGATGGATTTTAAAATTACTCGGCAGAAATGTTAACAATCATGAGACGACATGTCACGTGCAAAACCCAGGTCCGTACCTCAAAGGTCAAGGTCATACGTAGAGGTCAAAGGTCAAAAAAAAGGGTCCGAAACTTAAACGCAGTCAATAACTTTCTTATTTCTGGATGGATTTTGAAATTACTTTGGAGAAATGTTAACCATCATAAGACGATGTGTCATGTGCAAAGCACAGATCTGTACCTCCAAGGTCAAGGTCATACTTAGAGGTCAAAGGTCAAAAAAGGGTGCGAAACTTAAACGCAGTCAATAACTTACTTATTTCTGGATGGTTTTTGAAATTACTTTAAAGAAATGTTAATCATCATGAGATGATGTGTCACGTGCAAACCCAGATCCGTACCTCCAAGGTCAAGGTCATACTTAGAGGTCAAATGTCAAAAAAGGGTCCGAAACTTAAACACAGTCAATAACTTACTTATTTCTGGATGTATTTTAAAAGTACTTTGAAGAATTATTAACCATCATGTCACGTGCAAACCCAGATCCGTATCTCCAAGGTCAAGGTCATACATAGAGGTCAAAGGTAAAAAAATGGTCCGAAACTTAAACGCAGTCAATAACTTTCTTATCTCTGGATGGATTTTGAAATTATTTTGCAGAAATGTTGGCCATCATGAGACAGTCTGCCTCACACAAAACCAATGTCCTTACCTACAAGGTCAAGGTCATACTTAGAGGTCAAACATGAAAAAAGGGTCCAAAACTTAAACACGGTCAATAACTTTCTATGGATGAATACGAACATAGACATATTTTCAGGCGGGGGCATCCGTGTCCTATGGACGCATTTCTAGTTCATTATTAAACAAAGAAGTAGAACATCATAGACGAAGTTTCATACAAATGTTATTTTTTATTATTTACTTACATGTTCTGCCTGCTATTTACTTTGATGTGATTAGTCTCTCTAGCATTGCAATTCAAAGATTGTGTCTGCTTCCTACATGATCTATTGCTTTGCCAGCTTCTTGACAGGTAAATCAAGAAGTAGAATGTCATCACAGACAGAGTTTCATATGAACATTTTGTTTTGTAAATTTGTATTGCTCAGTAACATGTTCTGCAAACTTTTTCATTGTTTAACCAAGACATATAACATGGCAGACTGAGTTTTATATGAACATTTTATATTCTTATCCCCTAACCCAACAGGTTTTGGGGATATTGCGATCAGCCTGGCGTCCATCTGTCTGTCTGAGCAGTCTAAAGATACCATATGGGTTCACAATTCTATACAAGGTATACATGTTTTTTTTTTCCTTAAAATTCAATGCACATGGGGTTGAAAAGATACTTGTGGCATTTAAGATTCTGTCCAGTATACTCTGTGTGGTTAAAATTTAAATTGCTGTGTTTGGGAAAAGCCCACAAGGTACCCCTGCAAACGATGTATGTCCATCGGTGGACAAAACTTGGCCATAACTTGTATACCTTTGAGATATATTGCTGATACTTGGTAGAATTGTTCACATCGTTGAGACTGTGTATCATGTGCGTAAACTTGTAATGTGTTATATTGATGGTACTTGGTGGAATTTTACCTAAGGTTAGGCAAGTGTGATTTGATTTTGATTGAATTTGTTTAATGTCCCTGTCAACACTATATAGGTCATTTTGGAGAGTATCCAATTTTGTTGGACTTTTAACCGGCACATTTCATATACAAAACCTTGCAGATGTTGCAGCATTATACTGTGCAGATGCAGAATCTACTGATTATTATGCTGGTCCACTTCAATTTTCTGAAGAATATAGGCTTTTGTTCAGGGGAATTGCCATATTTATTCTGATGGCTTTTTTTCTTTCTATCCTGTAGTTAAATGCATGTCCTGACAGCTTTTTACTCTGATGTTGTATATAATCCTTACATTTTAAAAACTTTGTTACTCTAGGTAAAATTCAGTTATATGGAAACTAATGCTCCACTCCACTTACAAAAAGATTGGACTGCATGATGCTTCCACACACTGCTGAAACCAACCATACATGAGCACTAGTAATCTGCTTAGAGGTTTTAAGCCTGGCTAGGAAAAGTGGTGCAAGTTGGATGGTGCAGTAGATGTAAACCCTAATGGTTTCATTGGACAGCAGGGCATGAGATGTTGGTTTGATTTACGATTTTACATCCCTGTCAACACTATATGTCATCTTGAATGCATTGCTTCCAATTTCAAGTGACTTTTACCTGACATCGAGATGAAATGACATGTCAAGCCTTGATGCCCAATGAAACCAATAGAGTGTATATACATGGACGGGCTGACTCGTTTCACTTTGCCTTGGCAGACTTAGCCCCTCTAAGTGGTTTAACGTTGGTTTCAGCTCTGCATGGAAGCATCATGCTGCCTAATCTATTTCTTCTATCAGGGCTTGAAGGAATAGATGGGCTACATGATGCTTCAACTCCGAGCTGAAACCGAGGGTACACACTAGTACTGGTAAAACACTTGGAGGATCTAAGCTGGCTCAAGCAAAGTGGTGTGAGTAGGACCGTCCATGCTTATAAACCCTATATGTTTCATTGAAGGACAAAGTAAAGTTTTATGTCATTTCATCTCAATATGGTGTAAAAGTCGTTCAAAATACAGAGTTGACAGTGTTGTTTAACCGCAAAAATCAATGGTGTAGTGGTTATGCTACTTGCAGGGGTCGCAGGATCTATTCCGGGCTTCTCCAGACTTTCGGATGAGTCTTTAAACCGAGGTCCCCTCTCTGTATGACCTTAGCTGTTGGTGAGACGTAAAACTCAAACACTCACTCACCTCAAAAATCAAACAAATTATAAAAAACGTAGGAACTTAACAAATTGTTACAATCTTATAACTATAACAAGTACCTTCTTATGAAAAAAAGGAAAAAAAATACCTTCAATACTCTTCTTTTTCTGGAACTATTTTACTATTTCAGAGCATAGGAATGAGTTGTGTAATACTGAAGTAAATCAAACATACTCATCAAGTTAATATTAGAGTAGTTGTAAATATTGTAAATATAGTATAGTACTACGTAACAATACTTTTGAACATAGGTTATTTTATTTAATATGTTCCTAAATGCCTACCTGGCCATATGGGTTAGTGTGCTGACTCTTAATTATTCATAATTATGGTCCGTGCCTCACTTGAGTCCCATGTACGCGCCAAGTTGTGCAACAGAAAAATCAGGTGCTTTTTCAATGGATTCTCAAACTCGGGTTTTTGCCCATGCTTCTGCTTGCTTCTAATCACTGAGGACCCTCTTATAATGACATTATTTGTTCCCAAACAATTTGCTGCGGTAAGGAAATTTACATTATAAAGAAGCCCAATACAATGTAGTATAACTGGTAATAAAGGACTTTCTTCCTTAACCCTTTCTGTACCAAATGGAATCTTCCTCCATGTGTAATAGCAGGAGTCCATTCCAGAATTTAGGGGTGTCAGGTTGTGTTTCATCAAAACGTATTTGGGAGGCCCAAATCAGATGTCACATTCTGGGGCATCTGATCTGGGCCTGCACTGTTTGCCAGGGTACGCATTTTTGGGGTTTCTGGTACAAAATGGGTTAACAATATTGTGGACATTTATTAGAATTGCCTTGCAGAGGCATTTCTAACAAATACCCAAAACGTTTGCTTTTAGAGTATTAAATAATAGTTACAGGATATTAATATCGGAGTGGCTATTTGCAGTCAACTGCAAATAGCCAAAAAACGTTGAAATGGCTATTTGCAGTCAACTGCAAATAGCCAAAAAACGCTAAAATGGCTATTTGCAGTCAACTGCAAATAGCCAGAAAACGTTAAAATGGCTATTTGCAGTCAACTGCAGACAGCCAAAAAACGTTAAAATGTAGTCAACTGCAAATAGCCAGAAAACGTTAAAATGGCTATTTGCAGTCATTCTATTAACGTTAGAAAGGCCACCTGGAGATGTTCAAAATATTTTAAAATGGAACGGGCCTCTGCGGCTTAGTAGTTAATTAGAGCTCTGACTGTTAATCATTAATGGCTATGTTTGTTTGATTTGATGTTTTACGTGCTCTGCAACATTATTTAGGACATTTTAGAGACGTCACTTCCATTTTTGTGCGACTTTATCCACAGATTGAGATGTAAAGACATCTCAAGCCTATGACACCTATAGTGCCTAGGACGCACCGACTCGCACCACTTGGCCTTAGCAGGCTTAGTTTTTCTAAACGGTTTACCAGTACTCATGTGCAGGCAGTTTCTGCTCTGGATGGAAGCATCATGCAGCCAATCTATTTCTCCAAGCCCCGATGGCCGGGGACTATAAAATGGCTATATAGAGTCTATATTTTGTGTGAACATATGACACCTATAGTTTTAAATCACATATTTTTACATTTTAGTTTCACTGTTTAGCAATGTTCTCTGCTTATTTAATGAAATATCTAATTTGTAAAGCCCATGAGAGGTTGGTGGGGAGTGGGGGATGGTGGGGGGTGGGGGGGTCAAAGGTGACATGTGTTTTGCGTCACTCAGCTGGGCGTCCATCTGATATTGGCTTACAGTTGGTTAAGATAATGGTAGAGAGGGGGTGATGTTATTTCTTCTGATGATGTTATTTCTTCTGTTTGTACACTTACATTCGTTTTCCTCTTACTCACCCGTCTCTCATTTTCATCTCTGCTATCTCTTCTATCCCTTTACTCCCTTTCTTAGGGACAGGACACAAAATTACTCACTGAATGAGACCGTCCAATGCATATAAGCCTTTTGGTTTCATTGGTCGGCAGGACTTGAGTTGTCATTTCATTTCAATGTCGCCGGGTAAAAAGCCCACAAAATTGGAAGCAACGCCTCCAAAATGACCTAAATGGTGTTGATGGGGACGTTAAACCTCAATTCAAACGAACAAATGATCCGCCCCCGCCCATCGGGGCTTGGAGAAATAGAATGCGCTGCATGGTGTACACCAGGCACTCAATGTGCCGGTAATGTCTATGTAACGTCGATGCAACGTTGTGGCAAACACTCACTATAAAATGAACGGGCGTGGTGTGGTATTTAACCATTACCATGCTGGACAAGTCAGCTCTACCTTTGCAAACAATATATATTCAGATCAGGAAGCCATCTGATCAGGATCTACAGTGTTTGTCATGAAGAAGTGAACTGAATAAATACAGTAAATGGAGTAATGTCATTCTTTGATATTCGCAATGGGCGTGGCTAAAATAATTGTAATTGTTGTGGTATTTAACACTTATAATGCTTTTTAAGACAAACGCTTCCTTTGCAAACAATGTCGATTCAGATCAGGGAGTCATCTGATCAGGATCTGCAGTGTTTGTTATGAATTTGTGAATAGAATGCAGAAAACCATTTTTTAAAAAAAATAATGTATGGGTTGCATATACTGAATGATATCAATTGTCACTGAAAATTTAAAGCCTTTGTTTTAATTTGTAGGGGCAATATTCACTCGTTGTGTCATTATATTTTTCTCGACTGTTTTAACCCCTTAAGATGCCAATCACAACAATTGTCATCTGAGTTGCTGTGTGCTGATTACATTAATAAGTTATTGTTGAAAACAGTGTGGATCCAGATCAAACTGCTGGGAACAATCTGATCGGGGTCCACACTGTTTGCTTGTATGCCTTAATATTCTTTTGGACAGCAAACATGTGAAATAGATGAGATACGCAGACGACATTTTCAGATGCAGTTTTTCTTAGCACCTCAAGGGTTGAATTAATAAATGTCATCAATAGGATATAATATCTTTCAATAGGATTACAATAGATATGCGGTCAACATTACAGCCCCCGGGGGTCTCCACACGCCTTTATACAAACACAATTGTATAATGAACCACACCATGAGACAAACTGTCTTTGCGAAGACCTGCTCAAATACCATGTACTGATTATGCATAAAGAGTTTCCTATTTTCCTATGTGACCCATAAAAAAAAACACCGAAAGAAAAGATTTATCATACAACATGGACTGGCTCATATTTACAGAATTTGAATTTTGACATTCACGTTTATATCACACATATAGTGAAACTTTTACCACCAAAAAGTGGAAGTTTTCAGATACATGTACTAAATTTTGATATCTTTCATACTCCTGCTCAAAACATAAAATTCTAGGAACCCGTTAGAACCGCCTCGGTGAGGCGGCTCTAATAAGGACCCACAATATATGTTTTGACTAGAAGTAAGATAAATATTGTATCAATACAAACTGGAAGAAAAAGAAACAAATTACACTGAAAGAAAATAAATTCTGCTACTGTAGGGGCTTATACGATAGCGAAATGATACAGCGTTGCCAGTGCCCCTTGGGTCAAAATTGGCTACGCCCAAGAGCCTAATAGCTACCATACACTAAACAACTTAAAAACAACTTAAAATTGAAAAAAAAAAATCTTCTTCCCTGAAACCATAAGGCCCAGAGCTTAGGTATTTAGTATGTAGCAACGTCGAGTAGTCGCCTACATGAATCCTGCCAATCATGCCCCTTGGATCAAAATTGGCCAAATCCTGTGGCCCCTTGTCCCCAATAAACAAATAATGGAAAAAGCTTCAAAATCTTCTTCTCTGAAACCATGAAGTACAGACCTCAGATATTTAGTACACGTATATAGCAACATAAAATGGTCGCCTACATAAATCCTGCCAAACATGCCCTTTGGGACAAAATTGGACACGCCTCAGGGCTCATTAGCTCCTATTGATTTATACTGGAAAAAAGTTCAAAAATCTTCTTCTCGGAAACCATAAGGCCGAGAGCTTAGATTTTTAGCTCACCTGACCGAAGGTCATGGTCATGGTGAGCTTTTGTGACTGTGAGATGTCCGGCGTCGTCGTGCGTCGTGCGTCGTCCGTCGTCCGTAAACTTTTCTTGTCAACACTCTAAAGGTCATTTCGAGACGCTGCTTCCAATTTTGAGGGACCTTTTCCCGACATTGAGATGAAATGACATCTCAAGCCCTGTCGCCCAATGAAGCCAATAGGGTTTATTAGCATGGGCGGTCCGCCTCGCACCGCGGTCCCTGGACAGGCTTAGACCCTCTAAACGGTTTACCAGTACTAGTGTGCGGGCCGGATTCAGCTCTGCATGGAAGCATCATGCAGCCCATATATTTCTTCAAGCCCCTGTGGGCGGGGGCCTGTTAACACTCTAGGGGCCACAGGTTTAGTCCAATCATGATCAGAATGATTATCATGACAATATCTCGGTAGGGTTTGAATATGGGTCATGTCGGGTCAAAAAGTAGGTCAAAACGTCAAATGATAGAAAAACCCTGTTAACACTCTAGAGGCCACAATTTGAGTCCAATCCTCACCAAACGTGCTCAGAATGATCATCTCGACAAAACCTACGTCAAGTTCGAAAATGGGTTATGTCAGGCTTAAAAGTAGGCCAAATCATAGAAAAACCTTGTTAACACTCTAGAGGCCACAGTTTTGGTCCAATCAGTATCGTCAAAGGGTTCCACCCACCCCTACCCCCCAAACACACCATGCGTCATTGTTAGTAAGACTGAGCCCGTTCATCTCTGTTTGGTGCAGTAGGACCTGACCCTCAATGTCACAAGGTACCCTGATAGTGACATACAAGTATAAGCTCTGTATTGTCAAAGTTATCCACCCTACTCCCCCCTCCCCCCCCCCCCCCCCCACCACAAACACATCAAGAGTCATTGTTTGTTAGACTGAGCCTGTAACTAGGACCTGACCCTCAATGTGTCCACAAGATACCCAGATAGTGACATACAAAGTCAGCTCTGTATCGTCAAAGGGATCACCCACACCCCGCTTTCACCTTCAGCATGAGGCATTGTTAGTTAGACTGAGCCTGTTCTCCGTCTGGTGCACTAGGACCTGACCCTCAATGTCCACAAGGCGCCCAGATAGTGACATACAAGTCAGCTCTGTATTGTCAAATGGATGGATACCACCCCCCTCCTTGTCACCATGAATTAGTGTTAGTTAGTTAAAATGAGCCCATTCTTTTCCGTCTGGTGCACTAGGTCCTGACAGGTGCCCAGATAGTGACATACAAGTCAGCGCTAACTTCTTCCCCAAAAAAGAAAACGATTTTGAAGGAATGTTCCATGAGTGCCACTCTGACAATTTTCCAATCCAGAAAAAAATATATAACCCTTAAAATGACTTAAGTTCCTAAATAGCTAGATTGATTTTGATATAATTTCACAGAAATGTTCCTTGGGCCACTGTCAGCCAAAAATTGTTCAAACCGCCCACTCCACCTTATATTACCTGCATTAAGGATCAGCTGAGCGACCCAGGGCCATCATGGCCTTCTTATTTGAATGAAGATGATGTATATTTTCCTTATTTCTAGTCTAAACATAGATTGAATGTGCTCGTTAGAACAGACTCCATGAGGCAGTTCTAACGTGTACCCACAATCTATGTGTTTGCACCAACATAAGGAATGGTAATAATTACCCCTTAACCCCGCTTTTCTCTATATAAAGTGGGGTTTAGAGGAGCCATAAATTCATGGACTTGTTAACCTGATGCGAAGAGCACACAACGAAGACTATGAATAGACAGCGCGGATGCGCAGACTGATCTGAATTTCGATGGGCCCACGTGTAAATGGCAGGAATATAAAATGACTGCAAATAGCCATTTTAACGTTTTTGGGCTATTTGCAGTTGACTGCAAATAGCCATTTTAACGTTTTTGGGCTATCTGCAGTTGACTGCAAATAGCCATTTTAACGTTTTCTGGCTATTTGCAGTTGACTGCAAATAGCCATTTTAACGTTTTTTGGCTATTTGCAGTTGACTGCAAATAGACTCTTCCTATTAATATCAACAATAATTGTATCATCTTGAATTAAGGATTTCTTGATTTGAAATTGTCATTATTACAAGGTTTGTCACTACATCAAAAATCAGTATAAAAAGGGTTCACAGTACATATTACTAAATTTCATCATTAGGGACCTCCGTAGCATAGTGGATATGAGTGCTGACTCTTAATCATTAGGTCTCACCGCTGTGGGTTTGAGCCTTGCTTGGGTCACATGTGAGACGCCAACTTCTACAACAGAAGGTCAGGTGTTTTACCTCCAGGTACTCCTGTTTTTTCTCCAGGTACTCCTGTTTTCATCCACCTGATTACCGATTGTCTATATATGAGTGAAATAATCTTGAAAGGGCCGTCAAACTCCCTGAAAACACACACACAAAAAACCATCATTATGCATATTTGATATGTACAGTGAACTTTCGCCATTAACCCTTGTCCTGCTGAATATTCATATATGCCACACCCACTACCGATTATCAACCAATCAGATTACTTGATGCAAATTATTGCAACAAATTCATAAACTAAATGACAAACAATAGAGATTCTGATCAGATGGCTTCTTCAGAAGCCATCTGATCTGGATCTTCATTGTTTGAAAGATAAGACATATCCGGGATCAGCAGGACAAGGGATAAGACCACCTCAAATTGAGTAATTCTGCTTCAAAAAGCTTATTTAGTAGGTTGCAATTATTCTTTCTTCGTCTTTTCTGCAAGCAGTGTCTTCTGGTAAGAGACCACCATTGGAACTGTTCCATTACGAAAACACGCCTTTACAAATACATTTTAAATTTTACTGCCGAAAAAGGAAAAATTTAAGCTGAAAAATTGTGATATTTTTCTTCTTTCTGCTCAAAATATAAATTGTGGGCACTCGTTAGAACCGCCTCAACGAGGCGGTTCTAACGAGTACCCACAATCTATATTTTAGAGCAGAAATAAGAAATATAAGGAATACCCCCGGGAACCCCAGTTTTACTATATAAAAGTGGGGTTCAAGGGGGTCAAAATTATGTAGGCGTGTTTTCCTGATGAAAGGTGATCTTAAAGACCACTTTTGAA
The DNA here is from genome assembly GCA_963580285.1 of Lucinisca nassula. NCBI lineage: Eukaryota > Metazoa > Mollusca > Bivalvia > Lucinida > Lucinidae > Lucinisca > Lucinisca nassula. The sequence continues at coordinate 40,136,802 of OY757023.1, read as the reverse complement.
CAGTACCAAAAGTGGTCTTAATATAGGAATTCATTGCATTTATATTGTTGTATGCTTCATAGATGCAAATACAGAAACATAGCATTTAGATTTACCTACAAATATTCCACACAAAAAAATCATCTTGAGATGACTTCTAGACAAGCACTTAAGCTTATTATCAAATTCTGATTCTGATTATATTGTTTTTGACAAATTTGAAATTAATAATCTTTCAGCCAAATATTTCCATCCTTGAAAATGCACACAAGGAAGATGTAAATGACCTCGGAAGTCTGATGCGCGTTTGACTGGTGATCAGAATGCGGGTTCGATACCTGCCGGGGTCAGCAACATTCTTTTTGTGAGATTGATAAAAACATCTTTTCTATGGTTCTGCTGATTCGAGAAGGGCAGTTGTCAGTTTATGGGGAAAGAATGTGCGTTATACTGGTTAACCACTTACGTATAAACCTGTCCAGGAAAAGTGTGGATAGGCTAACTTAACAGCTCAAAAGTCACCTAAAATAGGGTTGACTGGGCTCTTAAATTCTAATACAAACAAACAAACAAGGAAGATGAAAATGACATTACATCTTATAATAAAAGCGCTGATCTGTCTCTATCATACTGTTCAAGATTGTCTTTATCATTGAAATCTTCCTTAGACCCATTACTTGTATCAGTAAGCCGCAAAGACAGATGTGCAGTTAGCTTAAACCTTCGTTATTAAATGCTTAAAATACCAATTTTACTTGTTGCTACTCATATAGTATGTCTAGTCAAATTACAGAGTATTATTAAAGTTTTTAGATCCTTTATATTTCATATTGTTCTTTTTTCATTTGTCCACAATACTTGTACATGTCATGCCATGCCATGCAACAGATTTGAGGACAAAGCCTTTGGTTTGGCATCCGTCAATCCATTGATGCAATCATCCGGTTTCCAAATTAACAACCCTTTGAGATACATTGTTCTTGCAACAATTCAATGATGGTATAAATGTGTGCCATGATCAAGGAACACAACTCCTGATGTCATATTTCCTTTACTTCTACAGTAAAATCTCAATACATAACTTCATACTGCTCAGGATATTATATTGATATACTTGGTGCAATGGGTGTCATGAGGAAAATTTTCAGTGTCATGCTATTTTACATACGTTCGACAGTATAACTTCATAATTGCTTAAACTCGAACACCCTTTGACATACATTGGTTGGGGGGATTGTGACACGTCAACACTTGTTAGTCAGAGAAACAGAGAAAAGAGTTTAAGTGAAAGGTTGAAAGAGAGAGACTATATATTGGTTGTACTTATTGTAATGTTGAGAAGGCTAGTGATAAACACGAACAACGCTTGTGAGTGCTGCCATTTTGTAATCGTCTTCCCAACAGAATAATTCTGTAGGCTGCATAAGTCCAATACTCCAGTCTTCTGAACACCAAATTCACTTTTGGTGGGTGATTTGCCATCTCTTAAGTTTTAGCTCACCTCAGCTTTTCATGGTTCCAACGGATAACCCTTTCTAGAACATATTTAACGTCACTACCAGCTGGTGTCTGGGAATGTGTGGTGGCCGTAAAATGTCTCCCTGCCCTACATTATAATGTAGTTTATATTTTCTTGTCCTTTGGGATCATTGATTTCATTGTGGCATTTTGAAAATATTTGAGGGTCACTGATGAGGCCTAAATAGCCGAAACTAGCTAGCCTGGCCCAGAAAACATGTACACCATTTTTTCAGTTCTGTGTTCTAGAACATATTTTATGCTGAGCTTTTGCGATCTTTCAATGTCCATCATCTGCCATGTTTTGTCAACAATTTTCTTTTGAAGTGCTTAGTGCTCCTAAACTTTGGGTCAGTTTAAAAAAATAGCTACAATCCTTCCTCTCCGATGAAAGGATTGCCACCAGAGCTAAATATAGAAACAACAAGAGCTGTCACTAAAGATGACCAATGCCTCCCATGGGAGCCAATTTCTGAGTTTTTGCAAAATTTCAAGGGGAGATAATTCAGCCAAAAATGACAACAGAGTTATGGCCCTTGGTCAGAATGTAGCCCTTGTGATGGGTAAAATAAGTGTGAAGTTTCATGGGGCTAGGTCAAATACTTTTGAAGTTGTGATCAAGGTTAAAGTTTTTGTGACAGGCAGACAAACGGACGGCAAATACCCATTGAATCAAAGATTCTCTGAGGGAGGGGGAGGGGGGGCATAAAAATTAAACAGCATCTCTTAAAAACATCGAATTACTTCGTCATCACTCAATAATACTATTTGCCAGGACTAATAGGTGGTTGGCAAAAACGTCTTTGGCGGTTTGTCGCCATTGTAAATGCGATGTTATTTTCTCAAAACTTGAATTTTGTTTGGAATCGAAACGACGAAATTGACCTTTAAACTTTTATAATAGACATGCCTTAGCTAGTAATTATTGGTTTCTAGAAGATTTGGGATGTTTTGATGATTAAATTACCTGTTAAACTTATGCAGGTAACGAGGTGAAAAGGTCTTAATTATTTATATTACATGCATTACAGAGAAATACCATGATTTCTACCAGACATAAACTTGGTATTTTCCTTTTTGCTGAGAAGAAATATTTCCTCTTAGCCGGGGAAATAAATCCCTTCAGCTGGAACTACTTTATGTACAAGATACGAGATACCGCTTTGCAGTGAAATTGTTCTATTCAAACGCGGGAAAGTTTCAATCACGTCGACGTTATTCATGACGTCATTGTAATGGCGTCTAAGAAATATAAACAGACGTTCAGAATGCGTGACGTTTGAGTCGGATGCAACGCTGAAACAAAAGAAAACATGGATATGACCATTGATTAGGATGTAAGTTGTGCTTTATTTAATCTAACGTTTTACTTGTTTTATCACTGAAACACTTTGTTTCTTCTATTTTTGTTCAAAACTGTAGAAAGCGCTTTCAAAATGGCGCCCATCCAGTTGTTCTTCCACCCAGATTCTGTAACACTTCGCTGATTGAACCGTTTACATGGGCTGTAAACAGTCAACTGAACGGGCATTCAGATCCAAAATTCAAGATCCAAACTCTCCTAAAAGTCTATGGAAGTGCATGTAATATACAGATTATACATTTCTCCTATTTGAAATATGGGATTTATAAACCTCGGGAGGTAAAACAATCCGTTAAAGAAACTCGTGCTTCGCACTCGTTTCTTTATCGGATTGTTTTACCTCCCTCGGTTTATAAATCCCATATTTCAACTAGGAGAATGAATAATCTATATGTAATAAAAATTCGCAAAACCAATGACTAAACGCGGAAGATGCATAAATGAACTCTTAAATATATTTATCTACTCATTTAAAGTGTAATTCAACAGTCAGCTAAAATATGCCTGTACTATTAAACCTATTTTTAATGTGTCTATATGGAACCAGGGGCTTTTTCCAACCACGAAAGATCGTTATCAAAGGGAAAAGTAATTTTGCGCATGCGCAACGACATGTAAACAAGGTCATGTGTCAAAATATTGGATCCGTCAATACTCTTCGGCCAATTTCATTCAAACTTCTTATACAAAATAACTATCAGAGCTAAAAGTAGAAAAATGTCCACAATTTGCTTTAAATACCTACTCCTATTATACCACTGGGCCAATTTTAATCAAACTTGATAGGAATATTGCTAGTCGAGTGAACATCAATGATGGAATTTTACCTTAAAACTGGGGAAGCCCTCCTTTTAAAAGGAAACTTTATTTTTTAGTTGTTTTGAAATGGCGTTGTCGTGACGTCATATGAAATTTCACGACGAAATAGCGCCAAATAATGAAAGAAACGGCGCTAAGAACAGGAGGTAAAACTCGGACTTGTCAACTAATTTGAAGTGCTCCGTAGCGGTGTTAATAAGTAATGATAAATGATTTGTTAAAAAGAAGTACTGGCGCAATGTCAATAAAATGTTATGAAGTTTCAGCAATGAAATCAAAATATTTGCATGGCTAGTTTCAACATGGTCGGACGTCAGAAAAGTGTGATTGATGACCAGTCCGGGAACTTTTTGACTGCACCTCGTACATGTACCTGTCCAATTCATGCTGTGTAAACACGCAATAATTTTAAATTTTAATGAGCATCAAGAGCGTTTATTGCACCCTTGAAAAAATCACGGGATAATCTATCTGATTTGATATATTAAAATTGAACTAAGTGTGTGTGTGTGTGTGTGTGAATTCGGTTTTAACGTCTGTTACAACGCATAATGTAGTAATGTAGTAATTACTACATTTTGATTTTTTTTACTACATTATGCGTTGGCATAGTCGACGCGAAATGAAGTAAAAAAATTATTTCATTTCGCGTTGATATGCACCATATCGACGCATAATGAAGTAATGATGGTAGAACATAGCTGTCTTCGAAAAGACTTAGGAAGCAATACAGTTAAATTCCTACAATTTAGACCACATTTGAGACGGTTCAAAAGTGGTCTTTAAGACCACAGTTGAACAGTCCAAAAGACGGTCTTCCACAAAAGCACACTGGAGGTCAAAATCACAAAGAAAAAGGTTTTTTGGGCGGCATCTCAATGTCGGGTAAAAGTCCCATGAAATTGGAAGCAACGTCTCCAAAATGACCTAAATAGTGTTGACGGGGACGTTAAACCTCAAATCAAACAAATCAAACAAAAGACAGACAGGCAGACAGACAGACAGACAGACAGACAGACAGACAGACAGAATGGACAAAAACTATATACCCCCTTGCATACTTCGTATGCCGGGGGTATAAATAGATGGGCTGCACGATGCTTCCACGCAGAGCTGATACCGCCCGTACATGAGTCCTCGGAATCTGCTTAGAAGGTCTAAGCCTGTCCAGGAAAACTGCTGCGAGTCGGCCCATCCATGCATATAAACCCTATTGCTTTTAATTGGACGGCAGCGATTGAGATGTCATTTCATCTCAATATCGGGTAAAAGTCCCATAAAATTTGAAGCAATGTCTCCAAAATGACCTAAATAGTCTTGACGGGAACGTTAAACCTCAAATCAAACAAACAAACTGTTGACGCATAATGAAGTAAAATTAAGTATGCCACCCATCGCCGCAAAATGAAATAATTCTTTCATTTTGCTCAAACCTCTTAGTATCGACGCATAATGAAGTAAAAACGACATTTTATTTCATTTCGCGTCGACTATGCCAACGCATAATGTAGTAAAAATTTCAAAATGAAGAAATTACTACATTACTACATTATGCGTTGTAACAAACGTCGCTTTCAACAATTTTTCAGTCATATCACGACGGTGTCTGGTTGCGACAGGGAGCTCAATGCTCACGTTTATAGTGCTGCCTCACTGAAGTATCATGTCCCAGACACATTACATGATACCACACCCAGTCAAATTATCCTGACACTGGATCGACCAGTCCTAGCTCTACCCCGTAAATCTGAGTGCCAAACGAGGAGCAGCTAGTACCATTTTTAACTACTTTGGTATGTCGCGGCCCGGGATCGAACCCGAGACCTCCCGTTCCCCGGAGCTGACACTCTACCAACTGAGTTATCGGGGCCGGTAAAATTTAACTAAGAGTGTTATAAAATGCTTTGCATTTACTTTCCTGTCTTTTATTTATTTATTTACACAGATGATGATGATTTCGTGTTTAACGACGCGTCAACCCTCTTTGTGGGTCATAAGCATTTATTTACACAGATTATCATGTGGGGTTTAGTTCCAGATATACAATGTTGAAGCATCAAGAAAACACGCCTATATATGTTTGACCACCTGACACCCCATTTTAATCTTGTGAAACGGGGGTTTATTGGGGTATACATTATTTTCCTTATTTTTACTGAAAACATAGATTGTTGGTACTCTTTAGCTGAAGCGGTTCTAACGAGTACCCACAATCTATGTTTTGGAGCAGACTTGACAATAATAAAGTATTCCCTTGTTAATCCCCAATTTTCTTTATGCATGGTTTGGTCTTCAAGGGTATCAAATACGCATGATGAAGATGACTCGAATCGCCCCCGTCCATCGGGGCCGGGAGAAATAAATTGGGCTGCACAATGCAACTTCTACAACAAAAACATTAACAACAACTACTACTACTACCATTAGTACTACTTCTACAACAACAACTTCTTCTACTACTTCTACTACTACGACAACTACTACTACTACTACTTCTCTTACTACTGCTGCTACTTCTACTACTGCTACTACTACTTCTATTTTTACTACCACTGCTACTACTACTACTTCTATTTTTGCTTCTGTGGCTACTATCGGTCCCCCGAACATCGGGGCTTCAGGAAATAGATGGGTTGCATGATGCTATCACGCAGAGCTGTAATAGACCGCACACGAGTACTTGAAAATCGCTTAGAGGATCGAAGCCTGCCCAGGCAAATCAGTGCGAGTCGGGCAGTCCATGCTTATAAACCGTATTGGTTTCTTTGGGCAACAGGGCTTGAGATGTCATTTCATCACAATGTCGGGTAACAGTCCCACAAAATTGGAAGCAACGTCTCCAAAATGGCCTATACAGTGTTGACGGGGACGTTAAACCTCAAATCAAACAAACAAAAAACT